>BSBM01000211.1:6767500-7967500 GCA_027924585.1 Larix kaempferi
CTAAAGAATTGGAAACAAAGGTTTTCTCTGTAACTAATCTACTGGGTTCGGAATTTTAACCTTGGGAGTCTAATGCAGGAGCACCAACGTTGAGTTAGCAATGTGATTATGTGTTCACATGTTGTGACTAGCAGGAGGAAGATCTGTCATGAAGGGGATCCATTTTGTTAAGTAGTTTGAGATAATTACAGAATATGTAACCCCCTTTTGTGTTGTCAGTTTTGAGGAAATAGAAGTAGCGGCAATTTGATACTCCCTGCGTGGAGATCAAGCCAGTTAGCCAATTAGTTGAGTGATGATAGTGACCCCTTTAGTGAGGGAGGATATTCTATTGAGTTTGTTGGTGGTTTAGTCATTCTGTTTTGGGGATACGAAGGGATAAAAATGGGTAGAGATGAATGAGAAAGGGGTTCGAGTTAGTTGGGGTTGGTCATTTTGTGGTCGGAATGTAAATTTTCTAGATATCAATTAGTGCAATAATAAGCTTTGTGTATTCGATAGGTTTTCTGTGCATCTTGTATGAAGAATGATCTAAGATTCCGTCATGTAGAGCTGTGTGCAATTGTGGCCTGATTTCTGTGTGAATGAGTCTGTGTTCCGTATTTGTGTGATTTATATGTGCAGTTAAGAAACCTAATTGTTTAATAGAACGACCACCATTAATTAGTTAAGTGAATTCTTGTTTGTGTTTAGTTTCCCTTAGACCTTAACAGAGAATCGAGCTGGATTGATCGATTCTCTGATCAATCAACGAAGAAATCATAGAGCGCAGTCGAAGCGACTAAACGGAGGTTGGACAACTCATATCAAAGCTGAAAGGAAGATCAACAGTGGGGAAAACACCGATCGAGTAGATGTGCATGGGAATTAGAATTTTCGCAAGCCAATGCGAAGTGTTCTGCATTGATCCATATCAACAGATGATCGACGGTCGCTAGCTTGATCCACAGAAGGAAGAAGCGCGGGAGTTAACGGCGTGAGGTTGCGAAAGCCGCATTGCGGAAAGGTTATTGTGGAAGTGTTTTCAAGAAATCACGAAGCGCGTGCCCGCAATTTGTCAGTTGCAGAAAGACTGTTGCGGGAAGGGGCTCATGAAAGGATTGTTGTGGAAGAACGCTGCAATTCCGGAAAGGAGTTGTTCTCGCAAGGACATTGCGGAAGGTCAGTTCTGACTGCCAGAACCTTGAGGAAGTCCCATTTAAAAGGGGAGAGCCATAGTGGAGAAGAACCTAGCTGGTTGTAGCTAAGTTTGGTGATTCGAATTCAAAGGATCACCCTCTATGAAGGTGCGGGTTGGATGGGCTGCGGTCATTCCCTCTGCACCAATCATCATCATCATCAACATATTCATCATTTTTATCATTATCATCATCATCATAGTCATCACCATCATCATCATCATCAACATCTTCATCATCATCATCATCATCATCATCATCATCATCGCCATCTTCATCATCTTCATAATCATCAACATCTTCGTCATGATCCTCATCATCAACGTCATCACCCTCTTCCTCATCAACATCATCATCATAATCATCATCATCACCATCCTCATCTTCATCATCATCATCATCGTCATCATCTTCATCGTTATCATCTTCATCATCATTGTTGTCATCGTCATCACCATCATCTTCATGGTATTCATTATCATCATCATCATCATCATCATCTTCATCATCATCATCATATTCATCATCATCTTCATCATTGTCATCATCATTATCATCATCATCATCATCATCATCATCTTCATTGTCATCTTCGTCATCTTCATAATCATCAACATCTTCATCATGAGCATCATCACCCTCTTCCTCATCATCATCATCATCATCATCATCATCATCATCATCATCAACATCATCATCATAATCATCGTCATCACCATCTTAATCATCATCGTAATCACCATCATCATCTTCATCATCATCATCATCATCATCATTATCATTTTAATTGTCATCATCTTCATCATCATCATTGTCATCGTCATCACCATCATATTCATGGTCTTCATCATCATCATCATAATCATATTCATCATCATCAACATCATCATCATCATCATCCATAATCATCAACATCTTCGTCATGATCCTCATCATTAGTGTCATCACCCTCTTCCTCATCAACATCATCATCATCATCATCATCATCTTCATCATCTTTATCATCGTCATCTTCATCATCATCATCATCATCCTCTTCATCACCACCACCACCACCACCATCATCATCATCATCATCAACATCTTCATCATCTTCATCATCATCATCATCATCGCCATCTTCATCATCTTCATAATCATCAACATCTTCGTCTGATGTATAAGCCATAAAAGCATTAAATGGAGAGGCCACCCTCTCCCATTTATCATAAAAGCATTGAATGGAGAAGCCACCCTCTCATATCCATGGTATTTGGTAGCACATGGTTTTGGCCCATGGTATGGCCTCAAGACACATTGTAATAATGCTATATAAAGGCCTAGCAATCCTTCTCATGATAACAAGTTACTCATTTGGTTTCTATCCTACATTTCTCTTATTTTATTGAGTTATTATTGGAGTATTGGTTTTGAGAGTCTTTCTTAGTATGGTTTGAGAGGTGAGGCTCAAAGAACCCTCTTTGAGCCTCACCCCTCCATGTGGCATATTTATTCTATGTTTGTCCATCTATGCTATTCATAGCCCAGATCTCACTACTTTGTCTTTCTCACAACTGGTGCATTGTTTGCTTCAGTTTTGAAGCTATCTCTTCTCCTCCTCTCTCGGCATTCAAGTCTTCAGGGTCTTAGCCCCCAAGATCTAGATCAGTGGTATCAGAGCGGGTACGCTCTCCATCGGGACAATATTTTGAATCATGACGCGGGTTCAACGGAGGTTCCACAACCTCTACAACAACCCATGCTTCTCTACAAACCCTTGGCATCTCTATACTCAACACTCTCACATTCAACAAACTTTGAACAGGTTCCATGGACTGCACAGGATTTTTCAAAATCTCTACCACAGCTCATCGCAAAGGTATTTCCGTCATCTCAAATGGGTTTTTCACGGAATTTCATTTCATTTCCCGGTTTGTGAGATATGCTTGTTTGAAGTAGCACATGTTTGTGCATAATGCAACCGAACGTACAACAAATTTAAACAAGTGCTATAGACTCCACAGAATGTCTTAGAGGCTCTACCATATCTCATTGGAAATCTCTTTCCGTCAGCTAAAATGGGTGTTTCACGAAATTTCATTTCGTTTTCTGGTTTGTGAGATATGTTTGTTTGAAGTAGTACATGTTTGTACACAATGCGGCCGGACATACAACAACTTTAAACAACTGCTACAGGCTCCACAAAATGTCTCAGAGGCTCTACCATAGCTCATTGGAAATCTCTTTCCATCAGCTAAAATGAGTATTTCATGGTTTTCCATTTGGCTTTCTGGTTTGAGTGATATCATCGATTGAAGCAACATATGTATGCAAAATAGTGTGCGCGCGTCTCTTAAACTTCAACAAACATTTTCTCAATCTCTGGGCTACCCCATTACAAGTATGTTATATGGATGGAAAGGTCTCTTCGATATATAAAATGGGTCTTCAATGGAATTCAATTTCAGTACATGCATCATAATCTATGAATGGATTTGCAGCAAGACATCAACTGCACCAAAGATCATGAATTTTTTTAAATCTTAATGTAATCATGGTTATGGTTAACCACACAAAACCCACATTTATGTATTGTAATCACAGTTATGGGTCAACCACACAAAACCCATGGTTATGGGTCAACCACACAAAACCCACAGTTATATATTGTAATCATGGTTGTGGGTCAACCACAGAAAACCCACGGTTATGGGTTAACCACACAAAACCCTTCTTTTTAGTGGAAACAAGCTTGTCATTGCCACCATGGTTATGGGTCAACCACATAAAACCCATGGTTATGGTTCAACCACACAAAACTCTTCTCTTCATTGGAATCAAGCTTTCCATTGCCATTATGGTTATGGGTCACCCTTGCAAAACCCACGGTTATGGGTCAACCTCGCAAAACCCATGGTTATGGGTCAACCACACAAAACCCTTACCTTCATTGGTAACTAGCACATTGTAATCATGGGTCTCTTTTTAGCATGAAATGATGGGGACCATCATTTTCTACGGGGGGGGGGGGGGGAATGATCCGAATTTTAGGGGGCATATGGTCTAAATTCGGATGTATAAACCATAAAAGCATTAAATGGAGAGGCCACCCTCTCCCATTTATCATAAAAGAATTAAATGGAGAGGCGACCCTCTCATATCCATGGTATTTGGTAGCACAAGGTTTTGGCCCATGGTATGGCCTCAAGACACATTGTAATAATGCTATATAAAGGCCTAGCAAGCCTTCTCATGATAACAAGTTACTCATTTGGTTTCTATCCTACATTTCTCTTATTTTATTGAGTTATTATTGGAGTATTGGTTTTGAGTGTCTTTCTTAGTATAGTTTGAGAGGTGAGGCTCAAAGAACCCTCTTTGAGCCTCACCCCTCCATGTGGCATATTTATTCTATGTTTGTCCATCTATGCTATTCATAGCCCAGATCTCACTTCTTTGTCTTTCTCACAATTGGTTCATTGTTCGCTTCAGTTTTGAAGCTATCTCTTCTCCTCCTCTCTCGGCATTCAAGTTTTCCAGGTCTCAACCCCCAAGATCCGGATCATTGTCATGATCATCATCATCATTTAGTTATGTTTCTTTTTCAATTAATCATATTTTTAAAATATGAATAATATGAAAATCACTACAAAAACTTAATTTAAATAAAAATTATAGTGTAATGAACACTGAAATCTTACTTAAAAAAACTAGTGTACTATAAAAATATCATTAACCCCAAGTTAAATTAGAAATGGAGTCCTAATAGTTTCATTAGAGAAGACTTAAATCATTATAGAATAAATGAATAAGTAATATTTATATTACTAATAAATTAGAAAGCTAAAAGAAATTAAGAAAATTAAGTTATAATTTCACAATATTTGTAATAATATTAAATTCAATAAGTTATTAATTTATTAAAAAAAACAAAAGCATTGCTTATAAATTTTCTAAATCATATTTTGTAATATTTTGTATTTTTCCTTTATAGATAACTCTTAATCACATATTTGTTACCATGGCATGTAATATTTTGTATTTTTCTTTCAAATGACATAGCACATGCGTGCTTCTTTTTTACTAGTTTGACCTAGGTTAAGGTATCCTTAGTTACTAGTTTGGCTAGGAAAGGTTATCAAGTTCGAGAGAGAGACTCTCTCTAAATGACTCTCTTTTGTTATCAAGTTCAAGAGAGAGAGACATATTCTTTACCCCCCCCCCCCACCCCAAAGCCTTAGAGATGGCCTAGGTTATCCTTAGTTACTAGTTTGTCTAGGAAAGGTTATCAAGTTCAAGAGAGAGACTCTCTCTAAATGACTCCCTTTTGTTATCAAGTTCGAGAGAGAGAGAGACATGTTATTTACCCCCCCCCCAACCCCAAATCCTTAGAGATGGCTATTGAATACCAATTATCTAAGTGTGAACCTTTAAACTCATTGTTCTTTGTCCGAGGGTAATTAAAACACATCTTCCTTATTTTTTATAGAATTCCCTTTGGAATGTGTGTTAACATATTCCAATACACTAGGAATATTTATTCGAGCACAATTTTTTTACCAAGGTTCTTTTTTACCCAACTGTTGGATGGGAAAGAAGCACTCCTTCTTTGTCTCCCTAACATATTACCATGTTAAAATACCCACAAATGAGCAATGGTGTAAGAACTTGAGTGGCGTTTTCCTGATGCCCTACATTCCAGACCACTAAGCATGCTTTCCGACACTCCTGTCATAGGGAGTGGGATAGGTTAGAACAATTTTGGGTTTTCTTTCCTAAATTCAATTGTAATTTCAATTCCACCTTCAAATTTAGCCAGCCTAGTTATCTTTTTTAGTAATTTGTTGAATTATATCCTAGGTATTCTTCAAAAGAAGGATTAGGTTCCTTAAACCTCTTTTCAAGTTTGAAGATGATGGTAGCTTTGCACAAATCATTTTAGGTTAAAGGGTGGTTTGGACACCTTGGTAAAGCATGTCTTGGGTGGATTCCTTAGAATATGAATAATTTAACATTTGGGACACGAGTGCGCTCCATGAATTCCATGATGCTCACAAGTGGGGGAGGTGTGACATGCCACCATGTGGCATGGTCACATCCATGGAATGAGTTAGGGTTAGGCAATAAGTTCTATCAGATAATTTATGTTGGAACATATTTGATGTGAAATTGAAACCAATTTTGATGAAGAGGCTAAGTGTTGCTAACAAGAACCTATTTAAGAATGTTTCCAAACTGTTGGAGAATGCACAAGGTGGGAACTGCGTTTACTTTTATGATATGGCCTTGGAGTAAGCCACGTTATTTAACTTGAGGGTGGTCCTAAAGAAGACTTCAGGGTCTACAAGGATTAACTATGATCAAGTTAGTCGGGCATGAAGAAATTTTAGGAGTGTTCTTGGAGTGAAATCCTCGAAACCTTGAATATGTTGCTTTATTTGCTTCCTCCATTTCTCCTCTTTAGGACTTGATATTAACTTGGGAGTATTCTATTGGAAGAATATTATAAAACAATATAATATACAAAAATAAAGCAATATAATATAAAAAGATAGAAAAATATAAAACAAGAATAACTTATAAAACAATAAAACAATACCAAATAATCAATATACAATTTAATTTAATTTAGAATATAAAAAAGAAACAAAGGGACAAAACACAAATTAACAAAAAAAAATAAAACACAACATAAATCAAGTTGGTCGAGAGCGTGTGCCAAGAGCATCCACGGTAGAGGGAGACTGATTGAGAGAGATGAGAGCATCTAGAAAAGAGTGAGTTTGAGGCATTTCAAGAGCTGAGAGCATCTAGAACAGAGTGAGTTTGAGGCATTTCAAGAGCACAGCATGTGAGGAGCAGAGGAGATCAGTGCGCTTAGAGGAGATGGCCATGACATTCTAGAGGAGACCGACGCAGCCAATAGATGGACAGAGACAAATAGGGGCCAACCAATGTCTTCGGTAAGGCCATCTGAGCCATGTATTTTAGTTTATTTGTAATAAATTGTCCCATTGAAAATATTCCATTAATGCCCTCTGCTTTCAAGCCACAAACCACAGGAAATGTAGAGTGAATTCCCTCCATGGTTCGATGTTTATAATGATACATATTATGAAACAAAGTCTGAGAGGAGTACATAATGCACTCGGGAAGGGGTATCGTAGGGGAAGTCGAGAGAGTCAGCTCAATTCAACATCGAGGGGAATGCTCCTTGACTGGGAAAACCATGCCTAAGGGAGCTCGACCAAATTACTAATATGGCATGACTTGCAAGTGCATGGTCAATGGGGATTGCAATGGCTAGGGAAAACCCTAGCAACCAATTATTGGTTATGTCTTCATGCCTCCATGGAAGTACTCACATGAGTGCAACAATCCATCACATTTGAGCTAATGTTGAGTAAAAAATCCTCCAAGGATCTGGACACTACATAAGTTATGGTGTAGGTACCTTTGAACACACATAATACTTCCCTTCAAGGCCGATACTACAATTATGGCGGTTGTTCATTGTTGTTTTGGGGTGAAATATTGCACAGGTGACTGATTTTAGGGCTACAACTTCAAGAGATTGCATCAAACTATACGTCGAATTGGAATCGATGCCTGTTGTTGTTGTTTTTTATACCCAAGCTGCCATTAAATTATCCCAATGTTTCCCAGATTTGAATAATGAAGCCTCTCATTGATGTAGGATGCACGAGAATGCCTATCAATAAAGATTTAGGGTTTTTTAATGATGTTTCTATGCACATAACTATCCTAAATTGGAAGTGATAAGGTTTTTAAGGCTAGTTTTGTTCTTATGTATGCCCAAAACTTACTTAAAGTTGCCTACTCCATAAAATTGACTTTAACTTATGTAAATACCCTTTGAACTCGTTGAAGATGTTATTTTATGTAGCATGTCGAAAGGGTCTTCTTGTGAGTATTCTTTTCACTATCCAAAGACCACAATCTTATACAAATTTTAGTGGTTTTGTGATGTGGTAGGGGTAGGGTCTTTATCGGTTGTGTCATACGATTTCTCAAGACTTCAAGGAATTCCTAAATTCTTGATATTGCAAAATGTTAAGGAATTTCATTGTATGTGCTGCAAAGGAAAGGTTTTGCAAAAGAGGCTAGGATTTGAAGGGTATTAAAGATAGAGGAGTGTCAAGTGATATGTCTCGTCCCCTCCCATCATACCAGTGCAACGGAGAGGATCGTGATGCTAAAACCGGGCATCTAGCCCCATGAACTTATTAAATAAGCATTCACATAATATAAAAATACATATTATAAGAAAACACAACGGAAGTAATTTCAATTACACATCCATCATACATTCAAGATATTCATCAAATAAATAATTGCAAAGTTAACACAAGAGAATACTTATATTATAACAAAGTAGTCCCAAGCAACTGGCTATGCAACTGCCAACCATAGGGCCTAGTTGTGATCATCAATATCTCAACACACTGCCACCCCCGAACTGGGCATGATCTCTACAAGGAATCAGGGAACAACAACGCTCTCACATAGCTCAAAGATACACCAAATCAGCCAAGCCAAGCTACAGTTGGGTTTATCAGGATGTTAGGCAATGGAAGGAAGAATATCTAAGCTAGTGGGATCATCCATAGAGATATGGGCACCCTCGGCAAGATCTATCTAGCTTGGTCCCCACAATACCTACACACCTGGCACAAGGAAGTATTCCCTTCACTAATACACAGTCCCTCAGACCATACCTTCCATTATAGTGTTCTTCAAGGTGTGCATAGGGAGAGCAACCAACCCTTTTGATACTCTTGAGAGGTTACCTCCTCACTAGGTTTATCAAGCCAATTCTGGTCCACTTCCACTCCTAATTCTTGCTCATAATTTCCAACCAACATAGGGATGCACCCTACAACAAAACACAAGTGCTAAAAAACGTGGGCAACCAAAACGAACTGGTAGATGGAGAATAAACCCTGGGAGAGCAAATTCGTTTTCAGAAAACGTTTTTCTGCATTTCAGGGGCAAAAAACGACCTCTATACAACCCCCAAAACGTGACTCCCTTTCTCCCAACCACTATGCAACACAAAAACGAGCTCCCAGGTATGGAAAAATGTAGGAAATTGGTAAAAAACATGATGGGAAAGCCCAGCTAGCTCCCACTCCGTGAGGGAGGAAAGACTCTAGGTTTAGCATGGCTTTGGGCACCATTTCATGGGTGTTTTCTTGCCCCAGAAGAAAAAGTACGTTTTCCCCAGGTTGATGGCTTGCCCATGCACGAAATTGGCTACCATGCCTCTTCATTCGCAAGGCATTAAACTGCCTCAACCAAATTTTGGGAAGAATTAAATGATTGGGTGCATAAGTCAGAATGGGTAGTTGAGGGTTTATTCATTGACATCTAGCTTATCACCATTGGCTCAAGGGTTTGAATAATTTCCCTCCATATTCCTTGTAGAATCATGCCCCCATCTCTTTGTTGCATTGCATAGCTAGTTGTGGGTTTTTCATTAAAATTCATATTTACA
Source organism: Larix kaempferi (assembly GCA_027924585.1). NCBI lineage: Eukaryota > Viridiplantae > Streptophyta > Pinopsida > Pinales > Pinaceae > Larix > Larix kaempferi. The sequence goes on from BSBM01000211.1 coordinate 6,777,176, forward strand.
TGATGTCTTAATTTACATTGTGCCTATCTAGCACGAAGAACCACAGGCATCTATTTTTAATTGCCGATACATAAAACGCTAAATCAATGGTGGGGCCTTGGCCTTGAGCTCCTCACCATGATTAAATATCAATATTTACATCATTTACGATTTAATGCGAAGGGGGGTCAAAATGGGGACGTGACATTCCCCTCCCCTTACATCAGCAAAGTCCTTTGTGCTCATCAAAACTGAACAAAAAATGGATATGCCACTCTCATGGCATCCTCCATCTCCCATGTAGCCTCATCGGGACCGTAGTGCTTCCATTGCACCTTTACCTGTCCGATGGCTCAGTTCCGGAGCAATGTTACCTTCTTGTCTAGGATGCGCAATGGGATCGGTTTGGAACTCTCCCTTGAGTTCCACTTGGATCACATCCCAATTAATCACATGGTTAGGATCATGTACATATTTCTTAAGTAAAGAGACATGAAAAACATTATGAGCTTTAGTGCTAGCAGGAAATGCAAGTCTATATGCAACTGGACCTATTCTTTCAAGCACTTCAAATGGCCCACAATACCTAGGTGATAGCTTGGCACAACTCCCAAGCTTCAAGGAACCCTTCCTTGGCCTCACTCTAAGATACACATGATCCTCAACACTGAATTCCCTATGGGATCCTATGCTTATCTGCATAGATTTCGTGTCTATCCTGGGCTACTTTTAAATTTTGTTGGATCTTTGCAACCTCTTGTTCCATTTCCTTAAGCAATTCTGGCCCAAGTACAATTCTGTTCACTGGATTGTCCCAAGTCACTGGTGTCCTACACCTTCTGCCATACAAAGCCTCATATGGACTCATTCCCAATGATTCTTGCTGCCCATTATTATATGCAAACTCTACCAGGTGTAGATAATCCTCCCACTTGGATGGCTTGTCCATTACATACATGCGAAGCATGTCTTCAAGCACCTGATTTACTCTTTCTGTTTGCCCGTCTGTTTGAGGATGGTATGCGGTGCTAAAGTTCAACTATGTACCCAAATCTGCAAAGAGACCTTTCCAAAAATTGGAAGTGAACTTGGTATCGCTGTCAGAAATTATTGCCTTAGGAAACCCATGTAATCTGAAAATTTCCTTCATGAAAATATTTGCAATGGCATCGGCTTTGTGTGTGGACTTAACTAGTATGAAATGTCCTGCCTTTGTTAACTTGTCCACCACAACCATGATGGAATCATGTTGTCTCATAGTCATTGGAAACCCTGTAATAAAATCCATGGAAATTATTTCCCATTTCCATTCTGGAATTGGCACTGGGTGCAATAAACCTACAGGGTGTTGGTGTTCAACCTTCACCTGCTGACATTTCATGCACTTAGAAATGTATTCAGCGACATCCTTCTTCATCACTGGCCAGAAATAATATTTTATTGCTATAGCAATTGTTTTCTAATATCCTGGGTGACCAGAGTATGGAGCTTTATGGATTTCATCTATAACAATCCTACTCAAATCTGCCACATTGGGAATATTGACTCTATTTTTATAGGTAAGAAGTCCATCTTCCTCCAAATGATAACCCTCATACTTCTTGCCAAGGTCTTGCTACTACAATTTGTCCTTTATCTGCACATACACTTCATCCTCAACAATATGGTTAACAATCTGCTGCTTCAAATCTGGTTGGCAAGTACTAAGTGTTGCCACATGCATTTCATGTACCTTCTTGCTGAGTGCATCAACCACCTTGTTTTATTTCCCCTTTTATGTGTTTGATTTCAAAATCAAATTCACACAAAAATTCCAACCATCTAGCTTTCCTAGCATTTAAAGCTGGCTGATCAAACAAGTATTTCAGACCACAATGGTCTGTCCTTAACTCAAATTTTCTTCCCATTAAGTAATGCCTCCACATCTTTAAAGCATGTACTATGGCTGCAAGTCCTATATCATGAGTAGCATAGTTCTTCTCATGCTCCTTCAACTGTCTTGACTCATAGCATATCACGTGGTTGTCTTGCATAAGAACTCCTCCAAGTCCTTGATTGCATGCATCGGTACATACCACAAAGTCTTTTTCTGGGTTTGCAATTTTCAAAATTGGTGCACTTGTAAGAAGATTATTCAACCGTTGAAAACTTTCCTCACACCTTGGTGACCATTCAAACTTTATCCCCTTCTTTTGCAAATAAGTGATCGGGTTTGCAACCTTGAAGAATCCTTCGATAAACCTCCTGTAGTAACTAGCAAGGCCCATAAAAGATCTCACATCAGTCACATTCCTTGGAGTTGGCCAATTCATAATGGCTTCAATCTTCTCAGGGTCTACATATATTCCTTCGTTAGAGATGATGTGACCCAAATAATGAATTCTATCTTTATAAAAGTCATATTTGCTCAAATTTGCATACAACTTATGCTCCCTTAGCAATTGCAATGTCATTCTCAAATGTTCTTCATGCTCTTCTTCATTCTTAGAATAGATAAGAATGTCGTCTAGAAAAACAAGAACAAACTTGTCCAAATACTCGCTGAAAACACTATTCATGAGACACGTGAATGTAGCTGGTGCATTTGTGAGACCGAATGGTACCACTACAAACTCATAGTGTCCATACCTCGTTCTAAAGGCTATATTATGAATATCTTCTTCTTTGATTCTTACCTGATGGTAACCAGACCTCAAGTCAATCTTTGAAAATACCTTTGCTCCTCTCATTTGATAAAAAAGGTCATCAATTCAGGGCAATGGGTATTTGTTCTTCACAGTGACTTTGTTCAACTGCTTGTAGTCAATACATAACCTGAGTGTTCCATCTTTCTTTTTCACAAATAGAATAGGTGCTCCCCACGAGGACACACTTGGCCTAATATATTTCTTTTCCAACAACTCTTGTAATTGCATTTTCAATTCTATCAATTCCGGTGTACTCATCCTGTAGGGTGTCTCAGACACTAGTGCCACTCTTGGCACAAGTTCAATTGTAAAGTCAATGTCTCTCTTTGGAGGGAGTCCTGGAATCTCATCAGGAAAAACATCCCTGAATTCTTGCAATACATGATAGTCCCTCCAATTTAAGAGTTTCATTCTCTGCTGCCTCTAAAATGTGGACTGCATACAATTGACATCCCTTCCTACAGAACTTCTTCAGCTGCATGGCTATAACCTGTCTAACAGAAGTCACCTTTGGAATGCCTTTTACAACCCTCAGGTTTCCTTCTTCGTCCATGCATTCAAATGTCTTATTGTAGCAGTCAAGTTTAACCCTGTGTGCTTCTAACCAATCCATTCCAATGAGAATATCATAGGAACCCCGTGGTAAAATATTCAGATTTGCGTAAGTGAATAGCCCATCCATCTCTAATGGATGTTTCTCTACAATTTCACTAACTTTTCTCTTGGTTCCAGTGGCTAGTTGATCTAACCATGATTTACTATGCTTTAGTTTCTTAAAAGCACAAATATCAACAATTCTAGGAGTGACATAACTGTGAGTAGATCCAGGATCAATCAAAATAGAAACAGATTGCTTAGCAATATTACCTTCAACTTCAACCACAGTTGACTGATGATCTACCTGGTGGTCGTCTAGAGCTGCATAGATTCTAGGGATTGTCCTTGCCACTTGACCCACAATTTCAGCTCCTTGGATGTTGTGAACTTGATTTGGATTCCCATTCCGATGTGGATAGTTCCTAAGCATGTGCTCCCCTCCACAACCCCAACATTGAAGTGGTTCTCTTAGCTCCTTTGGATCTCTTGGCTTGTCTCCCATCATCCTAGTTGGCTTAGTCACAACCTATGATGGTTGCCTTTGCTGATTCCAGAATTGAGGAGGCTTGAACCCCTTCTTCCTTTGATCAAACTTTTCGTTTTTCTTATCCTTCCATGCCTTATGGAATTCTGGTTTGCTTTTGTTTTGATGAAAGAAATACTTGGCCTTTCTTATTGCCTCCTCTAGAGTTCAAGGTTCATCAAACTCAATTCTATCTTTATATGACTGGGGCAGTCCACTCAGGAAACGCTGAATTTTCACCTTATCATCTCAAATATACCTGACATACCTCAGCAGCTCCAAGAACTTGTTTGCATATTCTTCCATGGTCAATTGTCCCAATCTCAGCTCATGGAAATCTTTTATCTTATCATCATAGTACCTATCAGAGAGGTACTTTTGCTTGAAGTATTTCTTGAACTGCTTCCACACAATCTTTCTTTCATTGATCTTCTTCACTTTCCTGATGTGTTCTCACCATATAGATGCTCTTCCATTAAAGTTGAAGATGGCTACCCTTGCCTTCATATTTCCCGAGTATTCTTGGACTTGGAAATACTTTCTCATCCCAAGAAGCCAAGCTTCAGCTTCTTGACCAGAATTTATCTCTTCATCAAATGTAGGAGGTTTCGCCTTCTTAAATTCCCCATGTGAATTGTTCTTGTATTGCTTCTTCCTCTTACTCCTGCGAGATGAAAAGCTTGAACCCTCAATGGATTCTTCAAAGTCAGATGATTCATTAGAAGATATTTCTGGAGTATATGTTCTGTTTGTAGAAATTCTTCTTGAGCTACTAGCCCTCTTACGGGAATTCCTTCTAGAACTACTCCCACCCCTTTCTGGATTTGATGTCTGATGCCTAGAGTTTATTTTTTTTTGGATGTCTATCAAACTCTGTAGCATGGCTGCATTCAACTGATTTTGTTCTTCTTGAGCTTTAATCATCCTTTCATTGTCTTCTCTACAGCTTTGCAACTCCACCCTTAGGCTTCTCATGGTGGCTGTAATACCTAGAGGAGTCTCTTGATTTCTTCTCCCATTAGATTATGTTTAAGCATTTTCAACATGTATGTTCTCCCCCATGGCATCTGTCTCAGGCTCATAGGGATCTTGTGCATCATCCATGATGTTGATTTTCTTGGCCCAACCAAGATCCAAAACTTTCCAACTGTACTATCTAGAGTGTTGCCCTGATGTAACTGTGATTCTGCAAAATGTGTTCATCAACACAATTGTTAGCTGCATTATATTCTCAGAAATTTATAAATTACTTTCATGCACGTGGGAAAATATTATATTGACAATTTGTCAAATCATAGAATTTTCTCACAATCAATGACATATGAGGGGGATGACAGGGGTCAAGGGGGCTTTCCCCCTTGTGGCTTCCCTGTGCCACTGCAGGGTAGGTCGAGGGCAGTGCCCTCATTTTTTTTTTTTTTTTTGTAAATCTTTCCATTTCACGCAATCTGGCGCATAAGTCCCATGGCAATTTTTCCATTTTTGGCACCTGAAAATCTCCCTGAAAAACGGCTGAAATTTCCTGTTTCGGAGCAACACATCCAGTTCTTCCGCCCTGTTGTGGAGCAACTAGTTGAGTTCTTCCGACCTGTTGCGAAGCAACTCACTGATTTCTTCCGACCTGTTGCGGAGAAACTCGCTGAGTTCTTCCACCAAAAACACTTAGAAAAATTTTGAGATTTTTTTGGACCAACTCGCCGAGTCCTTCCGCCGTTGCAGGCCAACTTGCTGAGTTCTTCCACAATTTTGGGCCAACTCATGGAGTTCTTCCGAAATTTCCCTTTGACGTCGAACACTTAGAAAAATTTTCCGCTGTTTCAGGGCAACTCGGCAAGTTCTTCCACCGTTGCGGACCAGCTCGTGGAGTTCTTCCGAAATTTCCCTTTGACGCCGAACACTTAGAAAATTTTCCACTATTTCGGAGTAGCTTGGCGAGTTCTTCCACCGTTGCGGACCAACTTGCGGATTTCTTCCGAAATTTCCCTTTGACACCGAACACTTAGAAAATTTTCCGCTATTTCGGGTCAACTCGGCGAGTTCTTCCACTGTTGCAGAACAACTCGTTGAGTCCTTCTGAAACTTTCCTTTCGACACTGAACACTTAGAAAATTTTTGCTGTTTCGGGCCAACTCGGCGAGTTCTTCCGCTGTTGCGGACCAACTCGCTGAGTCCTTCCGAAACTTTCTCTTCGACGTCGAAAAACACTTAGAATTTTTTTTCAAAAACTCTTAGGAAAATTTGAAATCTTTCCTTCTTTCAGTGATGACTGCTGCTCAGCAGGAGGTCATCTTACCTCTGTAATTTTATTCAACTTAGCCATTTTAGGCCCGATGCTGATACCTGTGGTCATTAGGAAGGGACCTTCCCATGTAATTGTAATTAGATTTGGCCCATAGAGGTCCAATGTTGTAGCCTATGGCTTTGATACCATTCTGTCACGTCCCCTCCCATCATACCAGTGGAATGGAGAGGATCGTGATGCTAAAACCAGGCATCTAGCCCAATGAACTTATTAAATAAGCATTCACATAATATAAAAAGACATATTATAAGAGAACACAACGGAATTAATTTCAATTACACATCCATCATACATTCAAGATATTCATCAAATAAATAATTGCAAAGTTAACACAAGAGAATACTTATCTTATAAAGTAGTCCCAAGCAACTGGCTATGCAACTGCAACGTTCCACCCAACCATAGGCCAGTTGTGATCATCAATATCTCAACACACTGCCACCCCCCGAGCTGGGCATGATCTCTACAAGGAATCAGGGAACACCAGACTCACACATAGCTCAAAGATACACCAAATCAGCCAAGCCAAGCTACAGTTGGGTTTATCAGGCTGTTAGGCAATGGAAGGAAGAATTGCTAAGCTAGTGGGATCATCCATAGAGATATGGGCACCCTCCGCAAGATCTATCTAGCTTGGTCCCCACAATACCTACACACCTGGCACAAGGAAGTATTCCCTTCACTAATACACAATCCCTCAGGCCATACCTTCCATTCTAGTGTTCTTCAAGGTGTGCATAGAAGAGCAACCAGCCCTTTTGATACTCTTGAGAGGTTACCTCCTCACTAGGTTTATCAAGCCAATACTGGTCCAATTCCACTCCTAATTCTTGCTCATAATTTCTAATCAACACAGGGATGCACCCTACAAAAAAAACACAAGTGCTGAAAAACGTGGGCAAACAAAATGAACTGGTAGATGGGAAATAAACCCTGGGAGAGCAAATTCGTTTTCAGAAACGTTTTTCTGCATTTCAGGGGCAAAAACGACCTCTATAAACCCCCAAAACGTGACTCCCTTTCTCCCAGCCACTATGCAACACAAAAACGAGCTCCAAGCTATGGAAAAATGCAGGAAATTGGTAAAAAATGTGATGGGGAAAGCCCAGCTAGCTCCCACTCCGTGAGGGAGGAAAGACTCTGGGTTTAACATGGCTTTGGGCACCATTTCGTGGGTGTTTTCTTGCCCCAGAAGCAAAAGTACATTTTCTCAGGTTGATGGCTTACCCATGCATGAAATTGGCTACCATGCCTCTTCATTCCCAAGGCATTAACTGCCTCAACCAATTTCTGGAAGAATTAAATGATTGGGTGCATAAGTCAGAATGGGTAGTTGAGGGTTTATTCATTAACATCTGGCTTATCACCATTGGCTCGAGGGTTTGAATAATTTCCCTCCCTATTCCTTGTAGAATCATGCCCCCATCTCTTTGTTGCATTGCATAGCTAGTTGTGGGTTTTTCATTAAAATTCGTATTTACATGATGTCTTAATTTACATTGTGCCTATCTAGCACAAGAACCACGGGCATCTATTTTTAATTGCCAATACATAAAATGCTAAATCAATGGTGGGGCCTTGGCCTTGAGCTCCTCACCATGATTAAATATCAATATTTACATCATTTACGATTTAATGCGAAGGGGGTCAAAATGGGGACGTGACACTATATGTATTCGATATACTAATTGTATTTGATATACTCAAAAGGATAGATGATACCCTTGTCCAACCAAGTGGGACTTCTTGTGTTTGTTGGATGTATTTTTCTCTAACCATAGGTTCTCCCATTGAATGATAGATATATGTGTTATTTAAATGTGTTGGAACATGTCTCTAGCCTTAAGATGTATGATGCACAATGTTTCCCATATTTGAAAAATGAAGCCTCTCACTGATGTAGGATGCACAGGCATGCTTATAACTGAAGATTTAGGGTTTTCTAATGATGTTTCTATGCACATAACTACCCAGAATTTGAAGTGATAAGGTTTTTAAGGCTAGTTTTGTTCTTATGCATGCCTAAAACTTCCTTAAAGTTGCCTACTCCATAAAATTGACTTTAACCTATGTAAAGACCCTTTGAACTCGTTGAAGATGTTATTTTATGCAGCATGTCCAAAGGGTCTTCTTGTGAGTATTCTTTTCACTATCTAAAGACAACAATCTTGTACAAATTTTAGTGGTTTTGTGATGTGGGGGTCTTTATTGATTGTGCCATATGATATATGTGTTATTTAAATGTGTTGGAACATGTCTCTAGCCTTAAGAAAGGTTGTTCTACAATTGGAGCGTATGATGGAAAAAGAAAGTGCTTTAATACTACTTGTGGTTTTCCTCTGCTAGTTGAAATAGAATATTCAGAGAAAAACAATAGAATATAACTATGTAAAGAAATTAAATATAGGAATATAAATGGAAATAGGATTGCAAAAATAATAATAAAAGACCAAGAATTAGAAAATAACATAGTAAGCAAACCTTTATTGATATTTAAACCTAGATGCAACATTCACTTTCCTCTTCAAGGAGGAAACCTCCAACATAAGCAAAGATCCAAATACAATAATATTCACTTGAAAACTCATTACATAACCTATATTTCTATATATAGGTCGTCCTTAAGACCCAACATTTTGATATGACTTATGCCTAGTGAGGGTATCTATGCACCATCTTACCTGACATTCATCACTATTTTCCATTAGATAGAGCTAACCCAAGTTGTAAAACAATTAAAATTTTGCATATAGTTAATGAGGCTTGGTTGGATGGAAATGTGTACAACTTAACCAACCAATGCAACCAAATATAATTCATAGCTCATTTGCATAAAGAAATAGGTATGTGATGAATCTAGGTGGATTTGAGGGGTTAATTTGATAACTAGATGAAGGAGGGAATCTTCCTAGAGGAAGTTAATCATGCCACATGTCCACAAGGGACAAAGATACAAAAATTAATAATTTGGTTTGTCCTATATCTATCATACAAGTTTGGATCATCTTTCTTTATAACATGCTTACTAGAAACCATGAGCCATGAATGATGTTTTTAGTATTGAAAATTCAACTACAACATGTTGTCTCATTTTAATGATTGTAGGTACCACCAAATAGGTACTTGTTGGATCTATATTCCTCAAGTGAGGAAGGTAGACTAGAAGAGGTTGAAAGAGAGACGTCTAATACAAGATCTAATAGGTCAAGATCAACTAGAGGTGAAAAGGTAAGGAGAAAATTTTGTAGATGCATGGAACTTTTTGTTTCTGAAGGAGGATCATGTGGTTATGATAACGAGAGCATAGGTGACATTGAGTTTCCCCCGAGGTATAGACATCTTGTCAAATGATGGCTACCCAAGGAGCTACCCCAAGTGGACACGGATTTCTTCCTCAATGGGAGGACTTATCGCATTGCTCCATCCTCTTTACATGGACTGGGGCTATTTTCCATGGATGGCATAAAGGTGTCATATGGCACTGAAACTGAATTGATGGAGTATGTCAGTCTATGCTAAAAATACAATGACTGGTTGTTGTTGGTATGATATACACGAAGTATGCGGACATATGGAGTGGAAGCAAATTATTTTCAACTATTGGAGAACAGTGTGAACAAAGGAGAAACTGTGTATATTGATGGAAGGCCAAAAGCTTCAGGAAATATCAGAGGGTTTATAAATAGCACACTAACAGGGTCAACATTTAAGCTACCTAATTTCCTATTTGAGGGGCGTGAAGGAAATCATGTATTCTTATGTGAAACAAAATCAATAGCTGCAGGTGAAGAGTTGTTGATCGATTACGGTTTGAATCGAATAGATGCGGGGGTTTATATTATGGGGTAATTTTATTATACAACATTTTACTCAACCTTTGATCGATGACTTATTATTTTTCTCTTGCATCAAGTTTATTTATGTCATGCTTTTTATAATATACACATGGTTAATTATATGTCATGCTTTTCATTAATCACGTTTAAGAGACATTGTTATATATGTAATTTTCATTTTTAATATGTCTTAATTCTTATATTGTGGCAGGGTGATCATGGCCATATGCCACAAGATGACCGTGGAAAGTCACTAATGGTGACGCATGAGGTAAATGTTAGTTTAATAGTACCTAATAGCATCAATGTAATAGTAACCACAATTCATTGTTATATTACATATGTTAACATTTGACATTTTTTATGCCATTGAGCTCAATATTTCAATATGATATCATTCTTATTGTATTGTGGCATGGGGCCGATACTCAGAGCACACCTACAGCTTCTATACAGGTAAACGTGATTGTCATAGTAACAATAAAGTTTTTTATATTAATCACGTTTATTATACATGGTTCAATTTTTACTTATCGATATGAATATGTCTTTCTTATTGTATTGTGGCAAGGTGATCATGGGAAGTCACCAATGCTGTCGCATCAGGTAAATGCTAGCATAATAGTACCTAAACATGATTATAGTACTTTTTTTTTTAATTATATGCATTATATATTCTTTATGTGATTTTGTTATTGACGTTTGTAGACCACACCACATCAAGGTGATGATGTGGTCGTTGAGGAAGATATATTTTATTCAACCGACCCCATTGATACTGTGAAAGGGCTTTGAAAAAGTGCAATCAAGACCTTCTTAGACTGATTTTAATCGAACCAAGGGCTAAATAAATACAATCACAAATTGATGAATTGAGGAAAAAGATAGTAAAATACGGGGTAAGTGGCATCTTTGAAAGTTTTTACGAACTACATATATTCATTTATGTTATTTTACTTCTCTTTTTTCGATATGATATAATCAATTGAAGTTTTATTCTTTAGGATTTTTGGAGCCAACACCCATGTATCGAGAACAGGATGCAGAGGCCGGTATTGGTAGTAGTGATGGTTCAACACATCGTCAATCTAACGTACCAATGAGGCTATTTGCCTCTCCTATACAGCAATGCACTTTATATGCCACAACCTCACTAGATGTTGGAGGTCAACATGGCCCTTCAACCACCACTACTTCACAGGATGTTAAAGAGGACAGTGGCATTGAACGTGATAGTTTCTATCCTGGTGCAATACATGTGGTTAGCAAGGGAACATTTCCCGTTAGTTTCTTGGTGAACGATGACTATGTTCCAATCAAGATACCAAATATTGCAAGTATTATTTAATTTATTATGTGTTTTTTTTCATGTAATTCAAAGCCACATAACTCAAATTAGTTTTAATTAATGATCATATGTTTTTTGCAAGAAATAATGTTTTTTATAAGAACCTGCATGATAAAGAATTGGATATTTTTGGGCCCACCATTCGTACACGGTGGAATGCCCAAAATGAAAAATTGAAAGATGATTTGATGAACCACATTGTTAGCTTTTTTGGTGAAACCTTCAACAAAAAAGGTGTCACCCGCAGCAAATGGGTTAAATTTGAAATATGTCAGGGTAGATTATAGGGACAATCTGCAAATTAACCACAAGTATGAGCATCCTCCGGTGGTTATAGAGAAGGATTGGAAGGCACTCATCGAGGATGCAAAGGAGAAGGCATTAAGAAAACAAGGAAATACTAGGCCAATCGGTTAAAGAAGGTATGGTACATATCATATATTCAATGAACAATGTTCAATTTTTTTTAAACTTTTAAATATATTTAAGTTGCGATATCTAACGTATTTGCAACCTTTCATAGGATCCCCGAAACCTCTAAAGCAACAAAGGAAAGAGTAGAAAAACATGGGCAACACAAATTGGGCCAGGGTGGATATCATAAGCTAATGGCATGCATTTTAAAAATCAAATGATCATTATTTGTAGCCAACAATTAATTGATTTTTCTAACTGTAGCGAACAATTTATTGATTTATCACAAGCACTTTAGATGGTGTTATGCATTGCAGGGAAATGATTTTCAAGAGGAAGCCACTGATGAAGACTTGAAGCTCGGCTTCAAGTACGGTTTTCAGCATGTGCTGGAACATCGAAAAAGCTTGGGGCAAACCCCCAATTTCCCCATTGATTCACACTGAAGTAAATAAAATCAATAAGGCCATCATTATAATGTACTTGAGTAATCTATTCGTGAATGATTACATTGAAAAATGAATGTATTTTTTTGTTTTCAGGGTGAGACCAACAAAAGCAGCAAGGGTAGCGGTACCGAACCGGTACCACGCGATGGTGGGGAGATGCCTAGCCATTTAGGTATGTATGCTATAAAACAGATGTATTCAATATGATTTTAAATACATAATTGATGACATTTACTAATTAATATTTTTCTATGAATGGAAGAGCATGTACCTTCTCATGCTCAGACGGGAGAGGAACAAATGGTAGAACCAATGAACACTCCAGTTGACTCAGCTAGTCAGCCAGCATGTAAAGGTCATTGTAATGATATTGGAAATAATGAAATACGTATCTCAATAATATTTTCACATTTATATCTATATAACTGTATTGGTTTTTGTAAATGATGCCTTTCTCCATCCACCTCCACCCCCTACTAATCGACGTACCAGAAGTATGGTACAGGGGTGCATATCCACACAATCAACAGAAAGAGAGGGCACAACAACTACAACGGGTCAAGACACCGAAGATGAAGTCCCCCTCTTCAAATTTATGAGAAAAAAAACAAAGCATAAAAAAATGTAGTTGTAAACATTTAAGATTTGTATTTGACTGAGTGAAGGCATGAACTATTTTCAGTTTTGTTACAAGTTTCTTGATCTAGTTGGTGCATGGTGATATTTTAAAATTGAGGTTTCACATGTGTATGTTATTGCTCAGATCATATTTCTGAATATGTGTGACATCTTTATATGACTATGGTTATCCTCAAGGGACTGGCCACCCCTTCCTGAGTTAACCTGAGGAATATGAAATGACCATATCGTTTATAATTGGTTTACTGTTATTGTTGTTTTTGTTTTCAGTACTTTAATGATTTTTGTAGCTCTATGTTTGATAGTACTGTGTTGATTAGAACAATTAATATAACTATGTTTGTTCTTTTTTAAATTTATATGAGAAATGTTTGTTCCCTTTGTTGCATAGCTTATTTTTTAATATGTGTGACATCTTCCAAGGACTATGGTTATTGTCAAGGGGCTGGCCACCCTTTGTTGAGCTAACCTGAGGAAGATGAGATGACCACATGACCTTCCTTATCCTGTGATGATAATTATGAGCTTCCTCTCATTGCATGAGACACATGAGATGTATGACCACATACAGTTGAGAAGGCCGGGTAACCTACCTTGGTGTTGACTTGATGTGCATGAGCCTAGTATGACGCCGTGTTGCCTTATTATGATACGTTGACTTGCATGTTTACTTGTATGTGATGTTTAGCCTTGTGGTGACTCGTGATTGACTCTTGCATGGTAGCGTTGAGCTATACAACCCTTAATTGTTGACGTCCATCTTGTTGATGACCAGCGTGACCCCTTAGGATTGTTTTCCACCCTTGCATTGACCTTAATAGACCTCCTTAGGTTCCATCCACCACAGCGTTACCTTATATGGCTTTTTTGGAGTACTTTGTTGTCTTTTTTTATTGTGTGTTGGCCGTACTGCTATGCTGCTACTGTTTTTTATTTGTGAGGGTTGGATGATCTATTTTAGGGTATTTTCCAGTTCAGGGTTCTCTCCTTTCACATGTATGTTGGTCTAGTTGAGTCTCATGCAACTAACCTAACGCTAAGAGGTTGAAGTCTGAGGATAAGGGAGGTCTGCCCCAACATCTGATGTTGATTTTATACCCAAGGTCCCTTATTGGATCCCTAATTCTTTACTACCCACTGGACCAGTATAAGTACATACAATGAATGTATTACATATGCTTGATTTTGCTTGGAAATAATCCGCTCACTAAGAATGAGCTTGGAGTTTTCATGTGTATATTTATATATGTTAGTGTTATCTCTATTGTTTGGTAGAATATGTAATTATTTTTGTGATCAGGTGTTATTCTCGTTATCCTGGCATTGATGGATTGGAGGAATGGATTAGCACAATGGAAAATCATAATAAAGAAATTTTAGTGGGCCATAAATGACATATTCCTAATAAATATGAGATAGCATATGCAAATGAGCTCCCAATTATGCATCTGATATCAGCTTTGGACCAGCTGAAGCAAATATGTCAAACACAACATCTTGCACAACCAGGTAAATGCATTCATGTTTTAAATTCTATTAATATATTTCAACTCTTTCATCATCAAGTTCTCACTCAAATTGTTTAAAGCTATAGGCAATTTTTTTTAAATGTCTTATATTTACAAATACTATTTAGGATATCATTACAAAATCAGCATCCATGACTCCATAGACCTATTGAGTGGTTTGAGATACATCTTCCAAAGATAGTCAAGACAATCTAATTGGGAATGTAAGAGTCAACAATGTATAAGCACAATCAAGTCTAAAATGGAGTTTGGGAAGTTTTAGGTTTGCTAGATTATTCAAGTGGTGCATTGCAGTAAGCTATGACCTGATGTTTCCACTTTATGAATATTTAGTTGCATCTCAAATAGGATAAAAGAATCTTCAGATTTTCTAGAATCTTTAATTGATGATCTGCATGAAGTCTATATCTCATTCATTATATCATTTGGAAAACATTTTGCACCAATATCAAATATACTAACATTTTTAGAAATGGCCTCCTAATTTCCTGCATATCTCAATTATATGGGCATTTTCTTGTTTGTATGCCAACTTTGATTTCCTCCTATTTTTGTCTTAAATTATGGTTGGGATGAGCTTTTCAAGGTTATATTGGAAAATGGTAGCGTAAACTTCTAGTACATATCTACTGGATTTTAAGGGATTATTCACTGGCTTTTAAGGGATTATTCACTGGCTTTTAAGGGATTATTTTCCTTCCCTTGACTTTCAAGAACATAAGGGTAGATGTATATTGACTATCTTAATTGCATCTATGCTAGAAATAGCTGTAGGTTTACACAATTGAACATTTTCCTAAGTAATTTATTTTTCTGCCCACAAAGATGTATTGTTTGTTTTATAGAAGTCCTTAAGATGTTAATATCTTTATATATTAACATTAGGTTCTCATTACAAATTAGGTTTTTTTATACGATGGATGAATCTCAGGTTGGAATGTATGTACTGAATGTGAAAATCCGGCCAAGTTCCTATGTTATACTTGTACATATTCAGTTTGTGAAGTCTATGTCAAAGGGGTGGAGTTCCTTCATGTCAGAAAAAACAGGGGATTTTTTGAAAGCTGCATGCAACTTGTTCTCATGATAGAGGAAAACAAAGAAGTTAATTTCGATGGGGTATGCCTCTTTCATCCATGTTATTAAAACATTTCTTTGATTTATCTTGTCAAACCATCCGCCAGTGAAGATTTTTAAAGCTCATGATTCACACAATGATTGATGCCACTTTCATGTATTCATCCTTAATATCGAAACATATATGCAATTCTTGTCAAATGTTAAATGTTAACTAGCATGACCACTCCTAGTATGTGCTATTTCCCATTGCAGGAGTGAAAATATGCAATGAATATGCAAGACACTTACAAAAAATGGTACTGAGTATTGTACAAATGTTCAAAACATAAAATCCAGCAGGTTAACTACTGCATTTTCAAAGGGTTTATGCCTTCCAACCCCAGAAAGAAGAAAGAAGAAATAAATACTGAAAATTCTATTAATTCCCATGGATGACCAAAATCTGGTCAATAGTTTGTCAAATGCAATGTGCATCATGTGTGGAGGAATCTCAAGGGAGTGCCAAGGCCTTCCCATATTAAATGCAAGATTTTTTTTTGTTTCTTTCTACTTGTAGTAGTTTTCTTGTTTAACCTATGGTGTGCATCCAAACCACTACATGATTGGGAGCTAAACTGGTTGTTACTTAAGTTAAATGTAGATTTCCCTATGCAATTGCAAAGATGTCAAGTGTCATTTTTCCAACAAGTGTTTGCAATATTGGGCTTTGGATTTACATAGAGATATAATCTATAGACTATAATGTTAGCTAGAATAAATTTAGCAAAAAAACAAATTTATGCATTGTTCCTTTGATAAAATCCAATTCTAAATAACAAAAAAAATTCAAATGAGTACATGTCGTTACAACTTTGAAGAGCTAGCCTTAGCAAAACTTGAAGTCTTTATTTGTAGTATACGTGATGGGAGGACCATGGAGACTAGTGCCAATTCCCAAGGCAAAAATAGAGTCTCAAGATAATCCCCTCCAAGATTATCATTCTCCAAACGCTGCTAAACCAGGCCGAAAATAAGGCTCAATGTGTTGATAATCTTTGACTGCAATACTGGGCTGACTTAAGGTCATTTTCCATGCCCATTTCACTTCCTAGAATGCTTGAATTAGGGTTGTGAACATGCCTAGATATGGTACTTAGATTGACCATTTTTGTTACATGGGTGGAAAGGTCCCAAAACTTGCTCAGAACCAACCACAATGCTGCTCCACACAAAACTATGCTCAGGAATCACACCTAGAATTAAGAATTGGGGCTATTTAGGGCTGGTTAAGTACCTGATAGTCCCCCAAATGTGCCCAGAATTACTCATATTTGAAATTAGTTTCCTCTTGATGGTTGTAAAAGTTGAGGCTATAATTTGGAGGCAGCTTGAATTTGTGGATTATCCTAAGAAGATACATGCTTCTATAGAGATTTTCGGGTGCATTGGACAAGTAGTAACCTACAACAAATATCTAATATTAGTACTGAAGAATACACAAGTCTGCTACAACGTGATAGTGATTGCATTCATTGAGTTTAAGGGCAGGTACTTTCAGATATGTTATCAAACACCTATAGGTATGTAAAACAGTCTTTCTTGATATATATATCAGATCTGTTTAGTGACTGTTATAAGCATTTTTGCTCCTAATCAATGTAACCCAAGTGAATCTCAAGTGATTGTTTATGATGAAAATGGTATAAAAATTATAATGTGCAAAATGTTGAACAATATCCATACACCCAAACTTAGGTTTGACTCCATTGGAAGAGTGTTAGCTAAGTGCTTGACAAAATCCTTAAACCAAAATGAGCACAGCAGAGAAGCAAGCAAACCACCTATCTAAGTCAGGGATATTACATCAGTGATATGTGGTAGGCTAGTAGCATGTTGGTTTTTGGACTCTAGAGTCCATTTATACTTTTAACATGCTTAATGAAACTTTCAGATCTGATTTGCTTTTGTTATATTTCCTCTGTAATTGAAATAAGTTTCATATCTATGTATTGAGATAGATATTGCCCAAAGGGTTGTTGAAATTATCTATTCTTGAACTTTGAAGCCCTTGTGGTGTCTATGTTCTTGAGCTTGCCTAGAAGTAGTGTTGAGAAGATTTGAAGTTTCTTGCAGGTTTGTTGAAGAATTAGTTTCAGCACTAAGGCTAAAAACTCTATATCAAGTAGATCCATGACCTCATAGAAGTGAGGTGGAAATTTCAAATTGGGAAGATTTTCAGAACTTCTGCAATCCTATTACTTTGTTGTTGTTAAATTTACTATTTGTAGTAATTTGCAATATGTTGGTTAATTTTGTTGTTATGTATACCATTAATGAGTGCACTGCTACAACTAGTATATAATACTAGTATTTCATTGTTGTTTATGTGGCTGTGCTTACTACTGTAGAGTAATACTGTTACTATTGTTAACATTTTTCCTTTATGTACCCTATTATTTTCACATTACATTAGTTTTTAGATTTTCAATTTATTGTTAGTCTCTACAAGGTTCTAGTTATACTCATAACAAGCTCAACTCTCAAGTCTGAGTTCTCCTTCAATGACCACTTGCTCTAGTAGTCCCCAATTTCACTGTGTGATGGAAAGGTATTGGCTAAAACCCCTTGGCTTTCATCCCTTGGATTGTTTAGATGAGACATCAACTCCAGCAAAGATATCTTTGATGCCCAGACTCAAGATTGGGTACCCTGGTCTCAGTTAAAAGCAAAGTTTAGATTATCAAACCCAAATTGGCTAATCCTCAACTGAATTAAGGATTCTAGACTCTTATAACACTTGGCATTGGGAGCCCTTAAGGTTGGTGGAAGGACTGGAAATGGATTATGGCCAAGGTTTTCAAAAAATATAAGTTTGTAGATAGGTACAAATGGATTTTCCAAAAGCCCATCTTGGATGGTCGTTTGAAAAATTCTCGAGATTAAGGCCGCAACAAAAGACCTGGATTTTTTTCCTTCACAGCGCTTTGAAGCCTTTTGAAGCCAAAAATGCCTTTTTGCATGGTCTCTTATTCTACATGCCATGCGGACTAGCTCTTGGGAATAAACTATCTCATTTGATCCCTCAACCTAAATTTGTTATAGAGTGTGGTAGGCATAAAAATCCTAAACATCTCCTTCCCAACTATTATGTCCGAAGACCATCCTCATTGACACTTTTCACATGTTAATGATCATTATGGATCCTATTCCTCTCACTCTCCCTTTGATTTTCACCTTGTTTTCCCTCCTACCAAATTTCCAATACCCTAACCCTAGTTCCATTCATTACATCCCAACACCATCCTTCTCTTCCTCTAAACTATATTATAGAATCCGATGAGCATATCCAAATCCTCCATGCCATCCCAATAAATATATATGGCATTTCCTCTCCAGATCATTTCACACTAGCACATTCCAATAAAACTAAGTTTACACCTCTGTCTTCAGTAGTCGACCATACTCATCATCATCTAGAAATATCATTGATCATTTTTGTACGCCCTCTTCACTATATTCCTCAAGATATCATTGCAAGAAGACATCTCCATCTCCACATCTTATCACATAACTATATCCCTAGACCCACTAAGTTGTACAAATCAATGCCTCATGAATAGATAGTTCAAGTAACGCTAACACTTTTCCATGAGACAAAACTATCTATAGGAAATATCTTAAGTAATAACAATATCAAAATGTATGATACTTAAATCTATACTTATAGCTTTGATATGGAAACTCATATTAATACAAGTCATATGATTAATGAGGTAATTTGGATGGTAACTATTCAATAACAAATCCCTCACACTCAACTATTATTTTTAGGGCACAAACCACCTGTTATCAACTTACTCCAGCCGTTATTGATTGTGTGCCCTTCGTGCCTCTATATATATATATATATATATATATAGCACTTGATTAAATGGGAACTTTGATATTGTTACTAGTCTTGTTTTCTTTGTTTGTGTTGGTATGGAATTTCACAATACATGGTTCATGCATTAACACCACATCCCACAACTCACATTCAATATTCCTAGAGGATTATATACCTTTACTCTCACCACCTAGTAAATTTGCATACGTTTAGTTTTTTTTTTCTTTTTATGATGCCAGTGTACCATTAACCTATAAGATTATGCATGGATTCGGTGTCCACACATTTACCTTGTTAATAAATCTAGGAGGAGGACCTATGTGAAGTTCCATTAGAGTCCTACTTATGGTTTCACATATTCATGGGATGATAGTGTTGTTATTGCAGATGGGGTGAGCCATAGTCATACAAATAAGGATCTTTATGATCCTCTTACAATGAGAAAATGTCATGAATTGGGACTTATCATCCAGATAAAGGATCCTTCAAATACATATACATATGGATTTGATAATTTAAATGTTACCTCTCTCTGAATTCAACCATTCATTTACAATACTTTCAACATGATTTTTTTTTTAAACACACAGACCTGTCACTCTAGCGATGACCGCTCGTATAGATTTCCGACTGACTTGTTATACAAGCGACGAACATTCCGTCGCTTGTATAGCAATTCCGTCGGAACTTTCTTCGATATGTCGTCGCTATAGCGATGGCCGCTTGGGGGACTTTCCAACAGACTTGCTATACAAGTGATGGAATGTTTGTCGCTTGTATAGCAAGTCCGTCGGAAAGTTATCCAAGTGGTCATCGCTACAATGACGCCAACTCATCATTGAATTAACACTATATTGAGTGCTACAACGACTATGTATCATCGCTAAAGAGACACTATTTGGTTTTTTAAATAAGTGCTTCCATCGCTATAGCAACACAAAATTATGTGTGTTACATTGCTACAGAGACAGCTTATCGTCGCTAAAGCGACACTATTTGTTTTTTTAAATAAGTGCTTCTGTAGCTATAGCGACACAACATTATGTGTGTTTCATTTCTACAACGATGGAGTATCATCGCTAAAGCGACACTATTTGGTTTTTTAAACAGAGTCCACAGATGCTAGGTGCCGTCTCTTTCCTGTTGCTATAGCGAAGAATGTTTTAAGGTGCCACTATAGCAACAAAACCTGTTCCACGAAAAAGTGGAGTCATGTACGTCGCTATAGCAATGAACAAGTGTTGCAAAATCAACGAAGTTCCATGGGAAAAATGTGCACATGTACTAGTGTGACATCATGTATATGATATAAATTGTAAATGCCAAAAATAGTAAAAACAAACCTAGGGATGAACTTGCAAGGAAACTAAACTGAGGGGAAATGATATCCACTAGGGGAAGAGGTTAAAGGATATTGAAGCTTTTGAGACTCAAGCTAATCATGGTTGGGTTTCATCAAGGTGCCGATAATTTCATAGGAGGGAAGCACATCATTATTATGTGATTATGTGCTCAATACCAATGATTATTGCTATTATTAACCTTTGAGCGTTATGAGATAATGCATTATTTGCATGATAAGGAAATTGGATTAGTATTCGCATACGAGCCTAGAATTATTTAGAATGTTCTTGGAAGGAAACAAAACATGATGAGCTTGTGTGTTTTAAAAGAAAACACAATATTCCTATTATTAACATTAAGTGAATCATTATTAATTAATGTATTTCCTAGGATTTTGCTAGGTTACTAATGGACGAACAATCTCTATGAAGAGAAGCTAACTTCCATTTCATGTACGGTTCATTATTTTATTAAAAATCGCCATTACACACACACACAAATATTAAGAGAAATCACCTTAGATAAAAAGGTGAATAAGAAATATTCCCTACATATATTAATGAGAAGAGAAAGCCATTCATATGATTATAAGAGTGAAAATCACCCAAGGTATATATATATATATATATATATATATATATATATAAGTTATCTTTCCAATGTAACCTAACTTCCCCTCTATTACGTTTGGATCACAATGATGAGCTTGGAGGATGATTAGTGTTTGAAGGTTTCATGGTGATTAGGGTTTGACCCTGGTTGTGAGGGCCTGGGCCTCGGGATCTGGTTCGGATGGAGGTAGTTTCTGGCACATTAGTTGACTACTCTGACAATTCGGGTCAGGAGTCTAGTATCTTCTCTTTGGATCATGATTTCATTTTGTGTTTGGGTTCTGGTCGGGGTGATGGTTCAT
The DNA here is from genome assembly GCA_027924585.1 of Larix kaempferi. Lineage (NCBI taxonomy): Eukaryota > Viridiplantae > Streptophyta > Pinopsida > Pinales > Pinaceae > Larix > Larix kaempferi. The sequence continues at coordinate 6,798,681 of BSBM01000211.1, forward strand.
CGTCGAGGTGGAGTGGTGGGTGTGCAGATGGTAGCTAGGGTTTTATTGCGTATGAGAAGAATTCATTGGGGTTTTCAAGTTCTTGTCCCTTGCTCAAATTTGTCTCTCTACTGGATCATATTGTGCATGTGGGGGATGGTACCTTTGCTGAGGTAACAAATTTTTCGCCATTAATGGAAAACTTGGAGCGTTATCATTTGAGATATTGGGTTGGTGGGCCAGAGGAGGGATCCATTCTGGTGGGGGATGTTGTGGGAGGTATGAATTCTCAGCTAACGACCAAAATTGAGGGAACTATTCATTTGAAGAAGTGGTACGGACAGTCAGAGGAGGTGGTGAATGCTAGTGTCGGTACAGGTCCTTGGATCTGGAATCCAGGGCTTGGTACTTCCCATTCTCCTTCAATGTCGATGCATAATAGTCGAGGTGAAGTGAGAGCATGAATGCATGAAGTATCGTCCCTTTTGGAAGACCCTAAAGGTGGCTATTTTATCGGGAGTAGATTGCAAAGGTCAGATCTTGAAGGTTTCCTTGGAGGGTTGGTCAACCACTCATCTAAGCTGAAATCCAATTCGGTGAGTCGTAGAAAGAATAAATTTCTAACCTATAAAGGAGATGGTAAGTAGTTGGTGGTGGGAAAGGACATATAGGTGATGGAGATCCCTAAATTTTCAACTAGATTTATGATTGGGAGGTTCTGTGGTCAGAGATTCTCGGAGGAAGCAGTTAAGAAATGGGTAGAAGAATCATGGATCTCGGTGGTTAACGACTTACCAGAGGATTTTGAGCTTCTGAGAGGATGGTTGGAGTTTGAATTTAAGTTGGCGGTGGACGCTGAAGCAATTCGGCATAGAGCGTAGTTGTTTGGGAAAATCGTTTCGGCTTTAAATATCTGGCATGCATTATTTGATCCTCAAAAGGATTCTCTGGATTCCTTTCCTATTTGGGTTAGACATCCATATTTACTTATGGAATTATGGTGAAATGAAGGATTCAAAGCTATCGGGGATGCCATAGGTAAATTCATCGCAGTGGATCCAGAATTATTTAATTCCTAGAGGAGGTCGGTAGCCAGAATTCTGGTGGAAGCAGATGTGATCCAGGGTCTATTTGAGTCCATAGACCTAGTCGCAAGTGAGAACATCTTTATTCAACCTCTAGACTATCTTAATTCACTGTTCATATGCGCAACATTCCATCTTTATGGGAACGCAATGTTTGACTATAACCTAAACTTTGTTAAGAAAATTTGGAAGCGGAAATAAATTCTTAGAGGGGATGAAAGTAATTCTTAGTACCCGAAGGCAAAGGTTGATGTTGAGATATCATGCTCTCTGGTGGCGAAGGGTGATCTGTCAGATGAGATAATTAGGGACAAGATTCTCCCTACTGAGCAGTCTGGAGAGGCAAAGAAATTGACCAAGTTTGAAATCTTGATGATGGGATTTGAGATTTCATTCATCCAAATGGAGAGGTTTGTTGATCTATGGCAACAAAGTGGTAAGAAGGTGGCTGGGAAATCTAGGGCCTTCAGTGGCATGGAAGAAGTTCATGAAATGGTGGAGCATAACTATGAAGGTATCAAACTCATGGCAGAATAAATCATGCATTCACTTTTTGATGCATCTGTTGGGCGAAGCACAAGTGGACACAGTTTTGGTGATGCAATCCAAGTCAAAGTACAGTTTTGATGGCAGAAGTACAAGTTAGCTGAGGCCTAACATCAGCCAGTTTTGGGAGAACCAAATCCGCAATTCCTGGGAGTAGGGTGTGGAGTGAAGTGAAGTGGATTATAAGGATCTGTCCCCTTAGTAAATGAGAAGTACTAAGGATCAGCAAAGTAGTTGGAGCAGTTAAGGAAGAAGCGGCAGACTGTCTAGCTACAAGAACAAGAATTAAAGAGACAGAATGGTGCAAAGGATGCGCCATGGTACAGTCAGCACTGCGCGGTCAGAGCAAGTAGATTTCAGAAGAGCGTCATAGCCAAGGAAGCGGCACAAAGGACAACTGAAGAAAGAAAAGTAGCTGATAAGTTATGACGAAGTATGGTTAGCGGGGTAACCACGCCGTTTTGGGGGGTTAAGGGTACTATGGGGTTTTGGTCCATAACTATTGTAAAGATGTGACCTTCGGGCACAATCTATAAAAGGGGCATTTTTTCAAAGGGAAGGGTTGGTCTTAGTTGGTCTTAGTCGGTTATTATTGGATCGATCTTTGGTAAGTGAGATCTAGGTCAAGATAGGAGAGAAGAGGCTCTGCAGCTGTGTGCGCAGAGACCCATTGTAGAGAAGAGTCTGCATCTGTGTGCACAGACTGGAACTGTTGACCCTTCCCATTAATATAAACAACAATTCGCATGGACATAGCTCCCATCCAGGGGGTGAACCAAGTAATACTTGTGTTTGGTGATTACATCTGTGAGTTTTTTTATGTTTATGTTTATGAATGATTCATGCTTTTATATGTATTTTCACATGTATGGTCGATGAGAATAATATGTTAAGTGTGGATCACACATATCTGAATATACAAGTAATTATGAATATGATGAATGCATAGTTGCATAGGTAACACTAAATTAGCAAAGTCTGTATTGTGGTAACTACAAAGTGCGCAGTTGCATATGTGCATAGTGGTATTGGAGGTATATGTGAAGTTAGGATAAATTCTCCAGAGCCAGTCCAAGAATCGCAAATCACCTGATTACATAAACTTGCTTCTATAATCCCCCATAACTTCACCTCGGGTGAGACCTCATCCTGCTCGCAGGTTGTTGCTGAAAGGGTCGGTGAAAAGGGGTTTTGTGGGGTCTCTAACTACGCAGAACCTGGGTCAGTTAAGGAAATATATAGTGACAACCAACAAATGGTTTTGTTGCCACGATTGAACTGGTGATGTGCTCTGATAACTGGAATCCCGTGAGGACAGAGATACAGAACTGTGTGATCAAGATAGAAAAGGAGTTTGCAAAGAAAGAAACAAACATCCGCGCGTATCGACGGAAGATGTTAGGATACTCCTATACTCCATCCTAGTCCCACCAGTATTTTGATCATTTACATTTTCAGTCATGCATGCACCTTTAGGGTTTGCATGCATTCTAGGGTTTGCATGCATCCCAGTCATCAATCCAACACCTAGCCCTCAGTTAGCCAGCCCCCAGGAGCTTCTCACTATTCAGTTTTAGCCCTCCAATTGCTTAATGTGCCCTTCTTCCTTGATTTTAGGAAGCAACTCACCCTTCTTCACCTACCAGTCCAGTTGTCTTCAGTTTATACTCAGTTACAATCAGTTACACTTAGTTACACTCAGTTACACTCAATTACACTCAGTTACACTTATTTACACCTACCAGACTCAGCTTGACTGATGGTTGACAGTTACTTGAGCATTGATGACTCCATTGATGATGATGAAGACTTCCAGTTGTGATCCGATGATACTAGTTGTGCTCCGATGACACTCCAGTGATCCTTTGATCACTCCATGAAGGCTAATTCAAATTTCCACCTTAGGCATTTGAATTCCTCATGCATTGTATTATTTATATGTCCATTTGTGATTAATAATTTAGTGTGTATGAAGTAATATTGCTTCTATCTGAGTTCTACTGTACCATATTATTCTGTTGCTCATTATACTGTATTGTTCACTCTTCTTCTATTTTCCTGCTTAATCATAATTACTCTTGTGAGGTACAGATCATCTCTTAGATCTGCTGTGAGGATTTTCACATGGTATCAGAGCATGTTGAGAGTATTGTTTATCTCCATTCTTGAGAGTTTTTTGCAGGTTATTACCAAGATTTTGAGTGCAGCAGTTGTAGCAGTTTCTGCATTTTTGCAGCAGTAGCAGTTGCAATTATTCTATATTGTTTTTGTAGGTCTTCTACAACTTCAATGAATTCAGAAGAAATTACTCCTCTTTCTCCATTCAATTATGATGAATGGAAACCAAGAATGATAGCATATTTGAAGAGCCATGATCTCTTTGATTGTTATTTTGAAAGAGAGTTCGAATCCTCTAAAGAGAAGATTGACTGGTTGAATAAAGGTGACATGCACTTTGGAGCAATGATGATTTCTTTGCCTAAATACCTGAGATTTCATTTCCAATACCGTGATGGTGTTGAAACTCCAAGAGAGTTATGGACTCCAAAAGAGTTATGGGCTCACCTGGATGAAAAATTTGGCAGAAAGAATGAAGGACTTGGTCCTAACCCATTTGAAAGCAAACAAAGTGATGCATTCGCTCCTCTTGATGGTCTCTCAGATCAGGAACCAGTATCATCTCATATTGAAGTTGTTGACAAAGAACTTACAGATTCTCCACTCATGCTCTAACTTTCTTCTCTTTCTGTGCCAGCTCACACTCTAGATATTGCAGAAGGTCCTAAATCCTCCCTTCCACTAGAGTCTATTGGTTTGCATCATGATCACATGATTATTTTGGAGGTAAAATTAGCTATTGGAGGTAATGCATTTGCTCCTCTCAAGCAATCATCTCGTATTTACTACTATATGATCATTAGCACATGCTTTCAGAAGGTTATTGAAGAATATGGCCATTGCCACCCGCTTGAGATAATTTGTCATGCATCCATTGGTTTTGATCTCACCTCTTATGGTTCAAAGGAGATCTCAAGAAACCATTGCCATTCGCTTGGGATAATTTCTCATGCATATGATAGTTTTGATCTCACCCCTGCTGGTTCAAAGGAGATCTCAAGAAACTATTCTTCAAGTCTTAAATCTGATTTGGATTTCAAGCAATTATTATTTGATGGTTCTTTTTGGAATAATCTCACCCATGATGGTTTGAAGGAGAAGACAAAAGACTATCTGCATATTCATGATTTTGATCCTACCTCAGCTGATTCGAATCACAGGTTCAAGGATCATCCTCATACTTTTGGATTTGTTCTCATCACATTCGATCTGAAGAGCAAGTACAAGCACATGTTTTTTGAGCATGATCCACTTCTTCCCAAGAAGAAGATACCTCCAGACATATGACCAAGCATCACACCTGCTTGAGTTTGGAGCATTTATTTTTGTGTGTGCCTTACAGTCTGTTTTTTGAGGAGGGGGTATGTTTCCCATGAAATTTTCCCACTTCCTTGGTTTATTGATTGTTATTATTCATTGTATTGGGTGACCTTTGGTCTTAGTTACCAGGGCCCAGGATGGATTAAGGGGGGGTGTTAGGATATTCCTATACTCCATCCTAGTCGCACCGGTATTTTGATCATTTACATTTTCAGTCATGCATGCACCTTTAGGGTTTGCATGCATCCCAGTCATCATTCCAGCACCTAGCCCTCAGTTAGACAGCCCCCAAGAGCTTCTCACTATTCAGTTTTAGCCTTCCAGTTGCTTAATGCGCCCTTCTTCTTTGATTTTAGGAAGCAACTCGCCCTTCTTCACCTACCAGTCCAGTTGTCTTCAGTTTATACTCAGTTACACTCAGTTACACTTAGTTACACTCAGTTACACTTAGTTACACTCAGTTACACTTAGTTACACTCAGTTACACTCAGTTACACTTAGTTACAGTCAGTTACACTCAATTACACTCAGTTACACTCAGTTACACTTAGTTACACCTACCAGACTCAGTTTGACTGATGGTTGACAGTTACTTGAGCATTGATGAGTCCAGTGATGATGATGAAGACTTCCAGTTGTGCTTCGATGATACTAGTTGTGCTCCGATGACACTCCAGTGATCCTTTGATCACTCCATGAAGGCTAATTCGAATTGCCACCTTAGGCATTTGAATTCCTCATGCACTGTATTATTTATATGTCCATTTGTGATTAATAATTTAGTGTGTGTGAAGTATTATTGCTTCTATCTAAGTTCTACTGTACCATATTATTCTTTTTCTCATTATATTGTATTGTTCACTCTTCTTCTATTTTCCCGCTTAATCATAATTACTCTTGTGAGGTACACATCATCTCTTAGATCTGCTGTGAGGATTTTCACAAAAGAGTGGTTACAAAAATACCTATTTTCTGACACACATGAAGTCTTCTTCGCATGTTTTGGTAATGAGCTACATGAGTGGATATCAAGACTTGCAGAATGATTTTTTTTTTTTTTAGGGTGGAGAACCTACAGTGTGGACTCCAGAGCTGATTTAGAGGCTTAAAGAGGTTGATATCCCAATTTCAAGAGAAGTAGACTTTTGGCTAGATAGCGTATTAGAAGGCTATGTTATAGAATTTATTGTGGACACTCTAAATTCTTACAGCGCAGCAGAAGGTAATTTATTCAAAGGGTCCAAAGGTAAGTGCCTGAAAAATCTCAGTTTATATGTTAAAATGTAATTAGCAGAAAAAAGGTGTCTTAAGAATGCAATAAGATCCCTAGGAATTTGAGTCTGTAATTTTTAGTAACACATATAGTGACACTGAGGAAAATATTTACACTTTGAGAAGTGGAAAAAGATATAATCCTAGCATTAGAAAGAGTTTTCCTGAAGCCGAACCTCGCATACCCCTAGAAATTGAGTTAAGAAGTGATAGACATTCATATCAGCCTATCACTCCGCAGAAACCTCCAGTTGATGAAAGGAATGCTACTAGTTCGCAGAACACTAGTAGCAGTAAGACCGCAGGACCTAACACTCAGAATCAACCAAGTAGTAGCATACCTAATCCATCTCAGAATACTACACCTCCTAGAAGAAAGATGACAGACGACATTAAGCTACCTATTTTCAAAGGAATTGGTCTAGAAGACCTAGAGAAACATTGGTTTCTCTGTGAAGCAGTGTGGAATGTTAATCAAGTACAGGATGATGTCGTAATACAAGCTTAGTTAGTTACTACATTCAGAGATAGAGCCTTGACATGGTTCATGAAATATTCTGGAGGACAGAATGGAACATTCGTAGAGATCAGAACTGTGTTGATAATAGAGTTTAAGAAACCTAATTCAGAATCTCAGTGTATCATAGAGCTAAAATAAATCAAACAAAATCCTAATGAGATTGTGTGGGAATTTGAACAGAAATTTAAAGCACTGTTAGATCAAATAAGTTTGGACATAGCACCACAACAGCATCAAGAATGGTTCATATATGCGTTGTTTCCCCATATCAGATTACCACTAATGCAACAGAAGGTTACTTCGTAGACAGAGGCTTTAGAAATTGTGATGAAGCTAGAAACTTCACCCATAGGAAAAACTAGCGCAGGAATGGTTTAGATACAGACCCAGCTAGCAAACTTGACGTTACAACTACAAGACATGAAGAAAGGAAAAGAAACCCAAGAAGAGGTTTGGTGTACTAAATGTAAAGGAGAAGGACATTCCAAAGAACAATGCCCTGTATTTAGAGATTACATCTCTAGTGGAGCACCGAACCCATTAAATCAACAACAAGGCCCATGGTGTGAAATTTTCATATGTAGAGGACACCTCCCAAAAGAATGTTACCTACTTCAAAAATATGTGCAGACACCAAAGAACCTGTACTGCACATTCTGTAAGTTAGTTGGCCATGATAACAACAATTGTAGAGCATATGATCTCATGACAGAAAGAAAACATGATGTCTACAGAGTTCAAGGAGAGATGCAGAATAATATTGAAAACGTGTAATATGATCAAGGCACATATAGAGGACGCAATGGATTTAGAGGCATAGGATGAAACACTGGCCAAGGATGAGGAAGAGGTCAGATTGTATGTTATAATTGCACTCAACCAGGACATCTAGCCAGAGACTATCAGAACCCTTGTAGTTCCTATAAGTACTGTAAATCATTTGACCATGTCATTGAAGCCTGTCCTGTGTTGCAAGGAAAAATGCAAGAGAGAAGACCATAAGCGCAAAATCAGAACATTCATATGATCGCAGCTGAGAAACGAAATAAAGATCGCAACATCCATGTTGTGACACGAAGTGGAGCTACAACAAGTAGGGATCAACAAATTGAAGCTTCAACTTCTGAGGACCACATCGCAAAACAACATCCTACTAAAGGGGCTTGGATAAGAAAAACGACTGGAAAAATTCCTGCCTTCAACCTTAACAAAGAAAAAGAATCCATCATGGAAGCTAGAAAATATTTACAGAACTCCCATTGCGAAGTGAACCAACACCTGTGATTGACATGCCAGTTTCATACAATGGATCACGTGCTGCAAAAGAATCCATAAGTCCTATTGCGTAGTTCCTACAAAGCTGCATGAAGTTTTTAAAACATGGAAATGCCTTAGAAGAGTTACAAAACCTATTCATTCATTACGAGCAGCGTAATGTCATAAATGAAGCACATAGCGCAGTTCACCATATCAAGAGTCATAGAAGAACTGGAAGGGAAATGAGACTAAGTGTGTAGATTGGAGACTTTGAATGGACCAGATAATTCTTGACTTAGGCTTAGAGGTGAATGTCTTGACAAATCAGACATGGGAACAGATGGGAAATCCAAAGTTATCATGGTCACCGATACAGTTGAGACTAGCAAATCAACAAAAGGTTCTACCTTTTGGAAGATTATCGAATGTCCTTGTTGACATTGATGGTGTATGAAGTAAAGCAGAATTCAAATTTACTGAGATCATAGATGATAGAAATCCATATCCTGCATTATTGGGGATAGATTGGGAAATTGATAACCTCATGATTATCAATTTGAAGAAAAAATAGATGATATTTGAAGGATCGGATATCAAGGTCATTGCACCCTTGGATCCTGCACAAGGACCTAGATATATTGAACCAGTAAGAGAAGAATGTAGAGCTCAAGATCTTGATAATATCTACAAGATGACAGTTGTTATCAGACAATCTACCAAAAGCGGACTTAAGGCGTGATCTCTCTAGCTTAATGCAAGTCTAGAACAAATGAGACAGAATATGTAACTACTCTCCTAGATCTAGTTAGAGAAAGAGTAATTAATTATCTTACCTTAGGTTCGTAGATCTTTCTCCTTATTGTTTTTCTGAGTCCTGCGGTCGTCAGATCTGTGGCTGTAAGACCTTTCAAAATACATAGGAACAATACAAGCAGTAAAATATGCCTAAACACTAACTAGTCTAAGTAAACAGTTGAGGAGGTAAACTATAAATATCATTAACACAATAAGGTTTATGTAAAGCATTTATATTACTGTATAAAAAGTGGGAAGTACAATATAAGAGAGGATTGCAACTGATGCCTCAACATCGCAATCTCCTTCCGACAAGCCAAACCAAAGCTCCTAGAGAGAAGTAGGTGCCTCCAAGACTAGGGTGCTGAACTACTGAGTTAATTTCACCAGCATAAGAGTACAATAGACTTCCTCCCTTTGGGATAGAGAGGGCTCTTGCATTTATAGGACCAAGTGGATATAGTATGTTGAGGATCATGGGGAGAGGGTTAAGGGATCCTCCCATTAGGTTAGGGATCCGAAGGCCAACTCAGCTAGGAGTTAGGGATAGGGATCCACCTCATCCAACTTCTAGAATTCACTCGAAAGCTACCTTTATCCTATGAAACTGACTCCGGCTGATGCTGCATGAGGGAAACCTGCGCCGACCTAATTAGGAGTGTGGATAAAGGTCACCAACTTGCTCTAAATGACTAGCTTGATCTTGGGAATTCAGGGATTTAGGCACTAAGGTTACATAGGTGTAGATTTTGGGTGTAACAGAATTCCCCCTAAAGCATGAAGTTGGTAAAACTAATTAGGTAAAATGATTTGATAGAAGGAATGGAAAGGACTTGTCAGAGAGAAGACGTTGTTGCAGTACAATTGACTCTAAGAACACAGTCTCACATGACGTACAACATGGCTGCCTACCAATACATTGCAGATCCATAGTAGTAATGATTGTATGAACACAATCATGGCTACTAGACACAAGTGTAGATCCATGATGAGATGATGACATAGCCATGACCAATACAAAATTGGATCCATGTAATATGACTCAAACAATCTCCATCGCAACCTGGGTAAAACATGACTCCCCATGGTCTTCAAGTCGAACCCACAATGATACGAATCTATCCATGTGATTACAAATGTCTTGACGTCAAACATGGTAGAAACCACTTGATTACAGGTCATTGATGTATACCGTTAACAAGCGCAAGCAAAATCACCATTAATTCCAATGGTCCCCAAGGTATCACAGTACATACCATTGAGCATGAATTAATGAGTTGAAGTCGAACGCTCAACAGGATCCTTCAATCAAGAGTCAATGATGTAAACTCATGTCGAAAGTGAGGTAACCTGCCATTGAGGCTTGCAGGTCCAAGGTACTTGATTGGTTTCTAATTTCAACCCTCGGATGATGATCTGAAGTCGACGAGGATGAACCCATCGAAGGAGGGCCTTGATGAATCCCCCATCATCGACACGAAACTCGATAACATATGTTTGGAGTAGATCAGATGGTATTGTAACATGCAAGACTGACTCAGAGTAGACCGACATGATGGAGGGTGTACTAACTGTAAATGATGAGCGGTGAATACATCTCTTGAACATGGGCATGGCATGACTTGGCAGTATTGACTAGACGAGAACGACGCCAACTACTAATGCAATTGATGGTGGAATCATTCTTTGGATGAACCAAAGGAGTAACATGACTCATGTAGTTAACAAGACTCGAGGACAAGTACTGAATGAAAATGAAAGATGAGTGCCATGTTCAAGAGCGACTAAGTACTACCATAAGTAAAGGTGTAACACAAAAAATTTCCTTTTTCCCCATCATGACTAATGAGTGCCTCATGTGTTTTTAACGAGCTTGATGAGGGTAACCAGATGCTCAATATAGCTCATCTCATAGATCAGTCCAATCCCAAATATTTTTTGAACCTGGGAAAGGAGGGGTTTGTCCCACGGTGGGCCCTTCAATGTTGAATTTTAATGAGTCCATAGAAGGAAAACTCTATGTCATTTCATATTTAGAGATTCTGAAAAGAACTAAAGAAGACTCCAAAGGTCCTTTTTTGTAAGGTTAGCCTCTTCGCTCGGAAAAGGGTAAAACAATGCGAGAGAGGACTCTTCCAGTCATGATTGGATGGAGTATTCCTTTTTCATAAGTAGTGCCCCCTGGTACGAAAAGGGGTAAACTATCACCAGGAAGATGACCATTCAAATACTTTAACAAGCGTGAACGCGACAAGTTCGCTTGGTAATCTTTTCGTATTTCGAGAGTCTGAAAAAGAGCTTAAAGAAAACTCCGGGGGGGTTCCTTTTTCGTGGGAGTTTAACGAGCCCGAAAAAGTGATAAACTATAACTTGGTGACTTATTCTCATCATTTAGCGAGCACGAGAAAGAACAAAGAGTTTGCTCGGTTGTCATTTGATAATATACATTAATGAGCGAAATAATGACAAAAAGACACTCGAAGAGTGTTCATACCTGATGATACTTACTAAATGACCACCACGTCGAGAAATGGCATAAATGAGGCACATGCAGCTCAAAAACTAGGTCAAAAGTGGTTAACTGAGTATTAAATAGAATAAATGACCCAAACTATAGTAAAAAACCCACTAAAGCATCAAAATATAAAAGGAATATTCCATTTTTTGTTATAAAAGGGATGAAATAGTGAAAATAAATTACAATTGTTTTTTACCAAATTGGGAGTGCAAAGTGTCATTTTGAGCTGAATTTCAACTACAGCTTCCGGGAGCTATGATCCATCATTTCGCGAGCCGTCTACGACAGGTAACCCTAAACCTTCCCATTTAACTTTTTCAATGGATTAAAATTTGCTTTTTCATGTTTTTAGGTAGATTTTAAGTGTTTTAAGTTGGTAGGATTGCGTTCATGGACCGACGCACAAAACCCATTAGGGTTATGCACCGGCGCAAATATCGAAAGGGAGTTCTGCACTGGACGCGCCCTGTCAGAATGGGTGATCTGCACCGGCAAAAACGGCTAAATGAAACTCAAAACCCAACAAAAAATAAAAGTTTTGGATGGAAGGGCAAAGTTCTAAACATGTTTAAATGGCTTACTTGGCAGGTTTGGAGTGGCACAATGGTCCTTGAATGGTGGGAATGCGAGCATGAGCTTGAGGATATGCAAGTGGAAAATAATCCACAAAGTGTTGCAGCATTGCGAAACTATGGGATACTCAAGTACTTTCGAGTGCCAGGGATGAGATCCCAAGTCAACCTGCTAACACACTTGGTCCAATGTTGGGACCCTATTCAGCAACAATCCGAATAGGTGAGCACACGCTTACCATAGATGTCAAGGACCTCTACTTTTTGACAGGACTATCCCGGTGAGGGAATCCTGTCTCTTTGACTGGGTCACGGGGTGGTGACCGTTCGATCGAGGACATGATAGTTTAGTGGTGTATTCCAGATACAATTATGGTTGGTGGGAAAATTCCCATCTAGCATGTCGTGGACAGGGACCTACGAGCGATACTCTTCACCGTTGCATGATTTGCTGGTAGCCGAGCTGCTCACTTGGCCATCAAGTCACAAATGATGTATGCCGAGGAGTGCATAACTACTACAGTGTTTAACTGGTGCAAGGCGCTTCTTGTTAGCCTCAACGATCAGTTGACCAAGTGTCAACGTGGGGCACTGAAGCAGTTCAGATATGGCTCGATCGTGGTATCTTTCATGTTGGAGCGGGTACCTCTCTTGCGCCTGCAACTGGATTTCAAGGATCGGGAGGCACCTGATCCTCACATGCTGAGATGGGAAGATGCGATGGCTCACCATGGTGGCGGGGGGGGGGGGGGCATCATTAGTTTCGGTACTGGGTTCTTCTCATGGCTGTTGGCATAGATACTCATGGTGGAGGATTATCCATATGTCGATACAGACTTCCGGGGATATCCCGACCTAGTGCTTCCAGAGGGGATGCAGTGGGGTGACATAGGTAAGAACCACTGCTTGTGTTTTTTATATTTTATATATTTTATGATTTTTTTGTTGTAGTGTTGATAATTTTTTACATGTTTCTATGCATACGTGGGTCTAGAGAGACCATTGGGAATCTCCCTCCAGGTGCGGAGAGGAGGAGTGCTGGAGATGGATCCCGCATCCTGTGATGATCTTGAGGAGCAAGAGGTGCTTGGGGAGAAGCTCCAGGGGATGACTTCTGACATTCCAGAGCCTGTAGTGCATGACTTACCCCTTCGATATCAGGAGTTGACAGTTGGGGTATCGGCTCATTTCGGCACACTACTCCAAAAGGTGGCGAGAGCCGTTGTTTGTTACCATGCTCAGCCTAGGGTTGAGCGGCCTAGGGCTGTGCGACGTAGGGTTTAGGCACATGGCCTCTACATGTATACTCTGAAAGCTTACGGGATTTAGGATTTTTGTAGAGATGAATCTTATTGAAAGCTAGCATGCTTCAGATTTTTGTACTAGCACTACCATTTTGTACTTTTGTAAGGATTTATATATATACAAACATTTCAGACGGTTTTATAGATTATGTGTTTTAATGGATGATTAATGTGATCTTGTTTTACATGTTTGCTTATACCATGGATTCTTTACATGTTATGTATACTTTTATGCTTTATACAAATGTTATGTATGTGCAATGGACCAATCTAGTATGAAGTTGGCCATTGAGTCGGCAACTACGTTCATATCTCATGGAATGTGCAGGTATTGAATAGAGTCAAAGGACCTTTTCAAAAGAAGAACTCGTCTGTAGAGACGGAGTAGGGTAGGGTCATGGATAACATAAATCTGGTTAAGATGAGAAATCACTAGTTGCAAATCCAAATAGATAACAACGTGGTCTATACCCAAGGAAAGAGCGTCTGTTAGGGTTCCAATCATTGCCTAATACTTCACAGCGTTGTTGGTTGCGAAACCTATACAACTTCCTCCTAAGTTGATGAGCTCGCCGGTGAGAAAGTAAAGTACCCAGGCTGCCGAAGCAAGGTTATAGGTATGCCGGCTAGCACCGTCCACGAATCTGTAGCAAGTTTCCATCTACACATGCAGATAGAACATGGTATAAGAAGCGAAAGCAAGATCTAGACACACTAAAAAAAATCGTCACACCACACAAAAACACACACGCCATGTATAGTTATACAACATACTTATGCATGAAAAACTCAAGCATAGTACCTCTTCAGGTAAATCCCATTGCGGGGTTCACCTAAAGATATCCCATCGTAGTCTTCTAGTTCGTAGGCTCCCTTCTCCAGAACACGCTTCACTATGTAGGGTCCATGCCACATGGACTCGAACTTTCCTTTCCCCAGCTTGTCATGTCTTTGGTCGTATGTGAGGACCAAATCACCCTCGCTATAGATGCAAGGTTCTACTGATTTGCCATACTACTCTTTGATGCGTTTCTTATGTAACTCGTTGGCAAGAGCAGCATCGCGACGAGTCTCATCGATTTTTTCTAGGTAGAGGAAGCGTTCTTCCTCGACAATAGTGTTAGGGAGAAGTTCAACTGCGAGTTTGAGGGATGGAATCTCGCACTCTATTGGTAGGACTGCCTCAAATCCATAAACTAATTGGAAGGGGGTAAATCCAGTGGCGGTCTTAATGAAAGTTCGATAAGCCCATAGTGCAGAAAATAGCATGTTGTGCTAGTTGGACTTGTGTGTACCCACCATGCATTGAATCATGGTTTTCAAGATCTTGTTAATGGCCTCTACTTGTCCATTGGACTGCGGGTAGTACAGTGTTGAGTTTTCATGGAGAAAACCCAATCTAATGCTCAATTCGTCAACCATGTGGTTCTGAAAGTGAGAACCATGGTCGGTAACTATAGCTTGAGGAACTCCGAACCGCGCTATAACATGATTGAACATGAAGAGTGCAACGGTTTTTCCGTCGTCGGTGTATGTAGGAATAGCCTCGGCCCACTTTGTAAACTAATACATGGCTACTATGATGTAACCATGCCCCTCGATCGAGGTAGGCTTACAGTGCATGAATTCATTGCCCCATTTAGCGAAGGGGTCAATGACAATAACCAGGTGTAACGAGGTTGGGTGGGTGCGCTTTTTCGTTTGAAAATGCTGGCATAGAGGACATTTTTTTACGGCCTCGATACAATATTTAAGGATGGACAGCCAATAATATCTTACACGAAGTATCTTTTGGGTTGTAGCCATCCAAAAGAGATGACCTCCACAAGCCCCAGCATGACAGTCATTTAAGATGTGTTCATCCTCCTCATGGGTGAGACAACGTCGAAGAATAGAATCAATACCACGATGGTACAAGGTATCACTGACGATCAGATAATACTTTTCATGGTGGCGTATTCGACGACGGTCGTCATGAGATAGTTGGGGGATGAAACATTGGGTTTGAAGATATAAAGTAATATCTCCATACCACGGATCAGACGTGGTGATGAGGAACAATGATTCATCTAGAAGAGAATCATTGGGCTCAAATTCTACATCGGCACGGGGAAGATCATAGATAAGCTCGGCAAACACCAAAGAATTTTTAGACTTAGCCTTTTGAAATAGGAGATCAAATTCCTGCAGTATCACGATCCAGCGTGAATACTTGCCCCCAAGTACTTGACATGTCAAAACGTGGTACATGGGGTTCGAATCGGCGATGATGGTGGTGGTGCGAAGCAATATGTAATGTCGGAACTTTTGAATGGCAATAACTACCGCGAGAGCGAGCTTCTCAACATGTGAGTAACGAGTTTTAGTGTCAATAAGACCCTTACTTAAGTAATATATCACATGTTCCTAGGCGTTGTTGTCTTCTTGTACCAAGACCATGGCAATCGTGGTGCAGAAGTGGCAAGATAAAGGATATAATCGTTGTAGTAATTGGGCAGTTGGAGCACAAGGGCATGCGTAATAGCATGTTTTAGACTGTTGAAGGATTGTTGTGCTTGATTGTCCCAAATGAATGGGACGTCCTTCTTGAGTAGCTCATGTAACCTTGCATCTTTTGCATGAAATTACAGACAAAACGCCATAAGTAAGTTTCCTCCCTTGAAAACTTTGAAGTTCTGTGATGTCAGTGGGAGGTAGGACGGCGACGATGACTTCCACCTTCAAGGGATCAATGTGGATCCCATCTTTCGAGACAATGAAACTGAGGAGGCATCTAGACTCGACGCAGAAGATACACTTGAGAGGGTCCAAGCGGATTTTATACCACCTGCCTCTGAGGAACAACGCCATCATATGATCAATGTGGTATTGACGCTACCGTGAATGGGCAGGGAGATCGTCCAAGTAGGGTTCCACAAAGTCCTTCACATCATGATAGGCATACGACATGGCCTGTTGGAATGTGGCACCAACATTTTTTAGACCAAAAGGGAGCTTGCGATAAGCAAACATACCCCAAGGACAGATGAAAGTTGTCTTGTGTTGATCAGCTGGGTGGATCTCAATCTGGTTGTAACCAGAAAATCCATCCATAAAAGAGAAAATGAAACTTCCATCACAATTGTCAATGATCTGGTCGATAAAGGGAGTCGGGTAATTGTCCTTAGGACAAGCCTTGTTGACATCCCGATAATTGATGCAGACACGAATGGTGCCCTTCTTTTTAGCTATAGGGATGACGTTTGAGACCCATTCGGTGAGAGGGACAGGGTATATGAAACCATCCTTCAAGAGGTTTTCGATCTCTGCCTTAATTGCCGCAGTATTTCAAGGGTGTACTGGTCGTAGCTTTTTCCGGACTGGTTTAGCATCAGGATAGGTTTGAATTGTGTGCAAAACAATAGTGGGGTCTATCCCGAGCATCTCCTCGTAGGTCCAAGAAAACACGTCTCGCAATTGCTTGAACAAGGCCGTGAACATTGTAATCTCTTTAGGGGAACACTTCTGTCCTAAGCGAATGTGTTCCACTACACCAGGAGTGACCGATATGTCGACCAAAATGGTAGGTTCAATGTTGTCCAAGTTGCCTTCAAAGTCTGTTTGGCACGTGAGTATCGAGGATTGAGGGCAAGGGTGGAAATCCAGTGTAAAGATGGTGGTGATGCTATTATCCATAGTATCCGATGGGGGAAGGAAAGACGATCGATGATGGAGGTATTCCCAGGGAGGGTCATCCATACTCATGATTTCCATAATGGACTCGTCAGAATGGAAAGTCCAGAGAAAAGCATCGGGTAGGGATGACATCCATTGTAAAGAACAGGACGTGGAGACCATATCTAAGTGGTCCTCGGGTGCTGACTGGATAGCCTCATAAGTGAGTTCAGCAGGTGAAAGAGGCATGGTGTCTCCAATCAGGTGCATAGTGGCTTCATAAGGTAGAATCCATTGATCAGTAGAGTTGGGAATAGAGGAAATCTTGGAGGAGATCATGTTCACTATGGCAACATGATTAGGGGGATCCGAGGTTGGAAAAATTCCCATAAAGGATCAGTCCTTTATGAGGTTGATCCCCACACTCTCATATAGCTACGAATATTGTCCAAGTAATGGAACATTATCGCCCAGATGAGTAGCGGTGTCAGGTATGCAGAAATCCAGTTGGTCGACATTGACAATTCAGCCTTGGTGGGGGAATTGTACTATGTGGAAGACAGATGATGCGATCGCAGTCATGGTGTAAAACCAATTATGACCAAGTAGAATATTGTAATCTAATGGGACGGCGACCACTTCCACGTTAATGGTTGCAGTCTTACCTCCCAACTCGACTACTAAGGCTTGTAACAACCCATGAGGTTGAAATCCACATCCGTCGAATACTTTCAGGGTGGTGGGAGAACGATTCAACTCGGGAGAGCCAATGGCTCTCCAACACGAAATCGACATGACCAAGGTAGAGGCACCTTCGTCCAAGATGGTACGATGGATTGTCTTCCCAACAACATTTGTGGCAACTTGAAATTCCAACTGATGGGAAAGCCTCGGCTTAAAGTACTCTAGTCGGAACATGATGGTATTAGAATAATCTGGATCAACCGTGCCAATGGTAGCGAGGAGAGTCTTGTGCTGGTTAGGACAGTTCTGCAAGACCTCTAGTGTCGACATAAAACAAGGAGCTTATGCCAAGTCCTCTACAATATTGTATTTTTGAGCTGCTCGAGCATTGGGATTGAAAATGGATCTTTGAATCGTGCTCTTAGGTAGATGTAACACTGAATCTAAAGAAGTCTTCTCAATGGTGAGATAAGAGTGTGGTACGGTGACGTCGAGAATAGAGGTGGAAGCTTTTTCAGTATTACTTCCAACCAGTTCCTTCTGAGGGACAGAGTCATATGAATGGGAACCTGTGTTCATGTTGACGGTCTCACTATGCATCATGAGAACATGCGCAGTGGAGGATGCCTCTCCTTGGGAAGGAGAGGTGTTTGTGATCAGCTGTTGATTCTGAGTGGGGAAGGGATCATTGAGAACTGCGGTAGTAGATTTTCCTTTGAGAAACTTTTGCACTTTGTCTCGTTGGGGACATTCCTTTGAGAAATGGTCACCACCGCACAACAAACAAGGATATGTCAACATCCTCTTCTGTTTGGTGTCTTCGGGGGTGGTCTTGGGCTCTTGCTAGTTAGAAGGCTTCTTAGGTTTCCCTTTGTTTTTCTTCTTACCACCGGATTTCTAAGATGAAGTTGATTGCATAGAATTCACCTCTTCGGTGGAGGCAGGAGTAGTGGACTTGGTAGTGTTTTTTCCAGCCTCTGGTGGTGATGGGGAAGAACCTTGGGGGTTCAACGAACCACCAGTTTGAGTAGAAGGATGGGAGGTAAGGGAACCAATGATTCCATCGGCCTGTGGTCCCTTGGGTGGTTCCACAGGGTCATACGTAGGGCGAGGTGCATCAGGAACAATTTCATACAATGTGTCGGATTGAGCATAGACCAATTCTAAGTAATGGGCATGGGAAATGGCCTGTTCCTTAGTGACGGCCCCTCCCATAGCTACATCTCGAGCTACGAAAGCTAAAAATGACTTTGTGAACTAGTCAGCTAAGGGTTGGTCTAGAATATGAGCCTTAATACAACATTGTATTTTCCGCCATTCATGAATATGATTTGAAATATGAGTGGTAGTGTTCTGGCGAAGGGAGGTCAATAAGTCTGTACCAGTCTCATAGCGAATGGGAAACTAGAAGTGGGTCAAAAATGACATAGCAAGAGAGCGGAAATATGGAAAAGAATTAGGCGGTAGTTCAATATACCACTTGGCAGTTGGGTCGGTGAGAGTCCGTTGAAATAACCTATGATGGATCGAGTCATCCATCAAGGAGTTGGATGAACACCATAAATGGTATGTCATCACATGATTTTTTGGATCTTCACCAGGCTTTCCATCAAATTTGGGAATATCTGATGGTAGCTTCACCAGAATGGGTGGCCAACTATGTCCATGGAAGATGGGGTCATTAGTCAGATGAGATAGGTCGGGTAAGTCCAACGTAGCCAAAAAGGGCAGCTGTTGGTTCGGTTGTGGGTACTGATAGTACTGGTATGGCATGTATGGACCAGTGGGACCTTGCATTGACTAGTTGTAGGGTGTCCCCGGAGGAAACTGACCGTAAGGGGGTGTGCCTCCCAGACCATATGTAGGTCTGCCACCATAATAAGGTGGTCTGTTACCATAATAAGGTGGTCTGTTACCATAAGGTGGGGGTCTACCTCCACCACCGGGAGAAGGTGGGCCAACGCCAAATTGTGGGGGTCTGCCACTGCCACCGGGATAGGATGGACCTCCACTGCCTCCACCGAGATAATGTGGACCACCACCGCCTCCGCTGGGAGGAGGTGGTGCTCCACCACCTCCGTCGGAAGGGTAAGGACCTCCTCCGCCACCTCCACCAAGATAGGATGGTCCTCCACCACCACCAAGATGGGATGGTCCGCCACCACCATCACT
Source organism: Larix kaempferi (assembly GCA_027924585.1). Lineage (NCBI taxonomy): Eukaryota > Viridiplantae > Streptophyta > Pinopsida > Pinales > Pinaceae > Larix > Larix kaempferi. Next base: position 6,818,477 of record BSBM01000211.1, read on the forward strand.
AGGATGGGATGGTCCTCCACCACTACCACCAGGATGGGATGGTCCTCCACCATAAGGTCGGGGTCCTCCACCACCGGGGGAGGGGGGGGTGGCCCTCTGCCTTCACTTGAAAGGGGAGGGTCTCCACCTCTACCGCTATGGGGGTGGGCCATGGTTTCCAGAATGAGGTGGTCCTCTGCCAGAAGGTAGAGCTCCGCCTCCTCCGGAATTGTGTGTGGGCCCACTGCCTTCGACGAGAGGTGGGGGTGGACCAAATGGGGGTGGTGGGACTTGAGGGATTGTAGGTGGGGGTCCATGTTGTAAAGCATTTTGCTGCCCCCATAGATTGTATGGATTTCCGGGATAAGGTATCCTGTAGAGTGTGTTTTTGGGATTGATTTGTCCCAACACGGGGTTAAGATAACCTTTATACGCTTGACTCCATGGTGGTTGAATGACATTGGATGGTCCCCCAACATGGGATAATCCTATGGTGGAAGGTCCGGCAGGTAATGAATTTCCAACAGAAGGACCGATGGGAGCTCCTCCTCTAGTATTATGGTGAGGAGACAGGGGTTTCCCCCCAGCAACAACTTGCTGACTACTAATCAAAGGTTTACCCAACACGGGTTGCTAATTATCTACTGCAGGATTAACATTACCAATAAGGAAGGTAGGGGGTAAAGAATATCATCCCCATGAGTTTTGGGGTGGGGGGGGAATGGGTAATGTAACCGCGGTAGTAATAGGTGTGTTGGACTGTTGTCCTTCAACAGGCTGAGTCGTTTGAGGTATAGAATTGGTCTCCTGTCTAAGGGGTGTATGTGCAGGAAGTGAGGGTTGACTAGGTTCAACCGTGGTCACGTGTTGGGTAGGTGATTCTGGTGAGTCAAAAGATAAATAACGACTTGGGAGTGGCTGATAAGGAGGTAACATCGGGTATTGAACCCTTCGTAAAAGACTTTTTCTTCGAAAATCCTCACCCATAGCACATAATTGAGTCAATTGCTAGCGATAAGGTGCTAGAGGGTCATCAGGAGTAGTCCCACTGGGTGGGGATGCAATGGAAAAATGAGCCACTGGGTGGCCTAGAGATGATGTCCAAAAAGCTGCAGTTGGACCGATAAAACAGGAGGTGAGTCTTGTGAAGTCGAATTTTGTGCCTCTTCACCCTGTGGGGGGTTGGAGGCAGGTGAATTTGGAGGGAACATGTGTGCTCCAATATTCAAGTAGGGTTTTCTACTTCAGGTGACACGACCGTGGCATGTGGGTCCATTCTTACCTTTGAAATTACATCCTGGTTAAGGGGATATTCGGGTGGTAAGTTCATAATTCTGTGGGACCTTCTCCAAGGAAAGTCAACCAAAGTGACTAAAACAGAGTTTCTCCTAGGGTAATCTAAGCAAACGAAAAGCAGTCCAAAAAAACCTACACAAACTAAGGCCACAAGCAAAATTATGTGATAGGTGTGGATCCAAAAGTATAGAACCTCACAGGATTGTCAAGGCTTCGCAACTCACTATATACCGTAGGGTCCAACATTAAAATGTGACAAGGAGGATTGGGACCATACCCTTGCCTCAATACCCGACTACTTGGACGGCACGTGCATAGTAATCTCTCTGATTGTTGTTTTCGGTGTATTGCTTTGCTAAGACGGCCAAATAGATAGCTCATTTGGTTTCAGGAATCCTAATGGTGTCTCCCGATATACTCAAGGTACGTGGGAGCTCAAATCCATAGTGGTGTTTTCTAATGCACAACCATACATCACGAGACCTTCCTATATACTACCTAGTACGTGAAACACCTTTCTATATACTCCAAGTACGTGAATTTCCTTTTGATATACTTTAAGGTACGTGAAAGAGCCTTCGATATACCTGGTTGTTACGTGAATGAGCTTTGATATACCAGTTGGTACGTGGAAGACTACAATATCCTCAGAATACAGTGCTGGCACGTAACGACAACTGCCACGTTTTACGATGCCGAAACACGTCTCTAACTTAACACACAAGTTTCTACAAGTTTTACCCTAGTTCTACCATTAATTTTATCTGGACGGTTAGGTGAATGCATGAGGTGAGTACATAAATGTAAACATAATGCAAGCCCTACATGCAAAAGTGTACTTTTCTTTTGAGTAACTCTATATATGGGAGGGAGAAATATTTTTCCAAGTGATTTTACCAAAAAAACAAAATGCAACACAATCCCAAATCTACCAAATTTGATAATGAAAGTATTCTTTTCATTTTTCCGTTTTTCCAAGCAAAACACAAAAAATCAACAAGCATCACAACCAAATCTAAACATTTTCTTTTTGTCTTTTCGAATCAAAACGAAGCTAAGTGATGAAAAGAGATAAATTTCCTATCTAGAGCACTCTAACTTTTCAAATTTCACTATGATGGCTTAAAAGCATAAAAAAAACCAAGAATGCATACAATTCTTTCAAGCATGGAAACACTTTTGTAAAAACTTGATCTCACTTGAATTTTTCAAGAAAATGAATTATTCATAATTCTTGAAAAGCACAAATGACTAAATTTTCTCTCAAACTTTCCAAAAGACTAATGAATGATAAATTCCAATGCATGAACCAATTTCTACAACAATTTTCAAATGCATGTTAAAACGGTAAAAATGATGCACTTTTAATTTTCCAATGATATGCCAAGATTACAACTTGATAACAATGATGCTTTTAAGCATGAATAACTGAAAAGAAAGATTATTTGCAGCACTCTAAACACTCAGAAATTCTCAAGAAAATGACAAGCACTCATATGGAATGAAAACACTCAAAACACTCAAAATACTCAAAACACTCAATCAAACAACTAAATGCAAGAAAAGCTAAATAACAGGTGCAAAGGAGGTCTGGGATCTAAGCCAATGGAAGGACTAGATCAGGTGAGGAGAGTAGGGAAAGCAAGGTCAAGTGGATGAAGGTGGGGGATACCAAAGTGTCCACCACTACCGGAACTCAAACTCGTCCAAAATGGAACCCAAAACCACTCCGAAACAACCCAACAAAACCAAACATCAACAATCCAGCATCAAAAAGGTACCTGACTGGAAGATACAATGCAGAGGGGGTCTGTAAGATAAACCAAAACTCAAACAATGGATAGGGATGACTCAAACCTTAGTCTTGAGTGCTTAGTGCAAGCTACGGTCAGGCACAGAGCGCCCGACGCAGATGATGCATAGGGGTTTAGCGTTGGTGGCACAAAAGACAAACAGGGCTTTAGCGCCGGTGGCATAGACCACAGAAAGAAAAAAAGGCGCCTGTAAAATGATCGCGTTTTGGTTACACTGCCCAGGTGCGCCGGGCGAATTCCCAAAGTAAAAATAAAAAGGATCTCCAAGGATTAGCAATGAAATCGTTTAATAATTAAACCTACAGACTCAGAGAAAGCTAACAGACCCTTCAACAAGAAGATCTTATGGTGAAAAAGGCTCAGGAGGCAAAAGAAATGGCTTGTAAAGGAATCAAAGAATATGACATTCAACTTGAAAACTTAAATCAACAAATTTCATTCCCCAGTATGGTCTCCAAACTTGTTATTAGACAATCTACCAAAAGCGGACTTAAGGCGTGATCTCTCTAGCTTAATGCAATTCTAGAACAAATGAGACAGAATATGAAACTATTCTCCTAGATCTAGTTAGATATCGAGTAATTAAGCATCTTACCTCAAATTCGTAGATCTTTCTCCTTGTTGTTGTTCTGAGTCCTGCGGTCATCAGATCTGTGGCTGTAAGACCTGTCAAAATACATAGGAACAATACAAGCAGTAAAATATGCCTAAACACTAACTAGTCTAAGTAAACAGTTGAGGAGGTAAACTATAAATATCATTAACACAATAAGGTTTATGGAAAGCATTTATATTACTGTATAAAAATTGGGAAGTACAATAGAAGAGAGGATTACAACCGATGCCTCAACGTCGTAATCTCCATTCGATAAGCCAAACCAAAGCTCCTAGAGAGAAGTAGGTGCCTCCAAGACTAGGGTGCTGAACTACTGAGCTAATTTCACCAGCATAAGAGTACCATAGACTTCGTCCATTTGGGATAGAGAGGGATCTTTCATTTATAGGACCAAGTGGATAGAGTAGGTTGAGGATCATGGGGAGAGGGTTAAGGGATCCTCCCATTAGGTTAGGGAACTGAATGCCAACTCACCTAGGAGTTAGGGATAGGGATCCACCTCATCCAACTACTAGAATTCACTCGAAAGCTACCTTTATCCTATGAAACTGACTCAGGCGCATGCAACATGAGGGAAACCTGCGTCTGCGCACGTTTCTCAAAGACAACCTGTGCCGTCCTAATTAGGAGTGTGGATAAAGGTCACCAACTTGCTCTAAATGACTAGCTTGATATTGGGACTTCAAGGATTTAGGCACTGAGGTTACATAGGTGTAGATTTTGGGTGTAACAACAATGAATCAAGTAGACTACATCATCCCCACATATGATGGGACATTGAGTTGGAGATGTGATAATTCTTGCATATCAGAGTCAGACATAGGGTTGGAGAACTGGCAAAGCAGAATGCATCAAGTATCAACAAGACAATGTGTGTAGATCACAAAGTCACTACGTTGGATTTGAACAGAGGTAATTTCAATCCCTACTTATGATGGGTTGAGTGATATTCACGCATTTCTTCAAGAATATCTTGTATTAGTGTCAAATGAACAAAAGTTAGCAGCTTTAGATATAGCACTACGCGCTACACCTTCTAGATTGTGGGATGCGCATAAGCAGAACCTGACCACATGGGAAGAATGTAAACACATTATGGAAATCAGATTTACAGAACAAACTGAGATTTTGCAAGTAAAATATAATGGACAGATTGATCCTAAAGATCACATAGAGCTTTGTTTGAAAGCATGGACACATAGACTGCAAGCAGAGTGGGTTCATCTGTTTGTGCACACACTAGAGCAAATTCCAACGAATTGGTACACAGAGATAGAACTTCGTATATGAATGATAGAATGGTCCAGTATGAAAAAGGTCTTCCAAGTGACTTTCAACTTTGAATATGATTGTCCAAGTATTCATGAGGCTTTGCATATAATCAAACAGAAGGTATTTTATGATGCACTGTCACCTGTGTATAAACAACCAGAGTGGGCAAGACAGTTAGAGCATGCCCTGGAATGTTACAACATCGCATTAGATGGAGACAAAGATGAAGATCCGAGTGATGTAAACATACCTAAGCCTGAAGGAGAACGCGAAGTAGAAGGACCTAATTTGGAGATCCCGGATCTGAGTAATCCTATAAAAACCCGAAAAGTCAATATTGGTACTAGTGAAGAACCGAAGTTCGCTTCTATAAGAGATTACTAGGATGAAGAAACAAGGGAACATATAATAGACCTACTACACGAATACCAAGACCTATTTCCTACCAAGTTCTCTGAAATGAAAGGCATTTTAGGTGACTTGGGAGTTATGAAAATACCTCTCAAGCTAGATGCGAATCTTATCAAGCAAAGACCCTACAGACTGAATCAAAGATACAAAGAAAGAGTAAAGGCGGAGCTTTATAAGATTCTTGATGCAGGAATTATTGAGCCAGTAGAAGAATCAGAATGGGTAAGTTCCATGGTTATCCAGGATAAGAAAGCTCATTAGAGGAAATTTGGGTAAAAAATGGGCCTCCTAAGAAAAATAATAATAAAATAATAAAATAATAGTAGAGAGAGAGTAAAAAACTACTTTTTGGATCGTATTTTCAACTTATCTCCTTCTAGGTTTACTCAAATTCCAAGTGGGAGCACTCCTTGGATGCATAATTAAATTATGCATCCAACGAGTACCCATGTTGCATAGTTTTAAGAACATCCACACCATGAAAACTTGAAAATACATTAAAAAACGTGTTTTTAGTGAGAGAAAACACGTTTTTTAATGTATTTTCGATTGTTCATGGTGTCGATGTTGTTAAATGTATGCAACATGGGTACTTGTTGGATGCATAATTTAATTATGCATCCAACGAGTGCTCCCGCTTGAAATTTGAGTAAACCTACAAGGAGATAAGTTGAAAATACGATCCAAAAAAGTAACTTTTATTTTTTCCCTCCATTTTTTTTAGGTGCTCCCTTGTTGAATTTTAAAGCATTTTGATTGGATAATACATGATGACATGGAATTTGTATTATTTTTGGAAAGCCCATTTTAAATTGAAGTTTCCTCTAATGAAAGGTGAGATCAGAATCTGTGTAGATCTCAGGAAGTTAAATGACACTTCGCTGCATGATCCATTTCAACTCCATTTTCAGACGAAGTACTAGATAATGTTGGAGGAAATGAATCATACTCGTTCACTAATGGATTTTATGGATATCATCAGATCAGAATCGCTATAGAGGATAGACATAAGACCAACTTTTCTACTGAATGGGGATCATTTTAGTACACAGTTATGCCCTTTGGTTTGAAAAATGCACCTGCTATCTTTTCCAAATTCGTTGTTGTTGCATTTAAGGATTTTATCCATAAATTCTTAGAAGTGTATTTTGACGATTGGACAGTATTTGGTTTACTAAAGAACCATTATGCAAACTTAAGGATGATGTTAGCAAAGTGTAGACAACATCAGATCTCCTTGAATCTAAAGAAGAGCATATTCTGTGTTCCTTATGGAATTATATTGGGACACATTATATGTAAACAAGGACTAATGGTTGATCTAGCAAAGATCGCAGTTATTGTGAATCTACCAGCACCTAATTCAATAAAGCAGTTGCGTACTACATTGGGACACATAGGGTACTATACAAAGTTCATCAAGGGATATGCGAAGATCACTGCGCCTATGGAGAAATTACTAAAGAAAGAAGTGAATTACACTCGGACTGAAGACTGTCAGAAAGGATTGGATACATTGAAAGAAAGAATGGTCACTACGCCTATTCTATTTTTTTCAGACTAGGGTAAACCAATCCATGTACATTTAGATGCTTCATCCATAGCATTGGGAATCATTCTAGCTCAACTAGGAGAGGGAGGTATCAACCATCCTATCACATTTTCAAGCAGAAAGTTGTCTTCAACATAAAAGAGCTATACCATGACATAAAGAGGAGGCTTAGCTATGGTATACCAATTGCAGAAGTTCAGACACTATCTGCCAGGTTCACATTTTTGTATGTTTACTAACCATTCAACTTTGAAGTACCTGGTCAATAAACCAGTGTTAGGGGGGAGAATATGAAGATGGCTATTACTCTTTTAGGAGTATGATTTATGAAATCATTTTTAAGCCAGGAAGATTGAATTTAGGACCTGACCACCTCTCCAGAATCGAATCAGGCGAAGAACCTAGTAACTTGGAAGATAGTCTACCATATGCGCAATTGTTTGCTATCCATATAGCAGATGACTACTACAAGGATATCATTGAATTCTTGAATACAAGCTTAACACATATAGAGTTTACTACGTAGCAGAAGAAACAGTTGGTTTCCAAAGAAGCGTATTTCACTATCATTGCAGGACAATTATACAAGATAGGACCAGATGAAGTACTGCGCAGAAGCACATTCAGGGGTATCTGGGGGCCACTACGCAGGAAGAGCTACTACGCAAAAATTTTTAAGAGTAGGACTATGGTGGCCTACGTTACACAAGGATTCAAAGGAACATTTATGAAGTTGTGATATTTTCCAAAGGACAGGGAAGCCATCTCGTAGAGATGAGATTCCATTGATTCTGTAGATGACCTTGCAAGCAATTGATAAGTGGGCTATTGATTTTGTGGTACCTATTAACCCACAAGGAAAGCGACTTGGTTCGAGATATATCATCATAGCTACAAATTATCTAACCATATGGGCAGAGGCAAAACCAGTGAAGGACTATAGCGCAGTCACTGCAGCGTAATTTATCTTCCAGAACATCTTAACCAGGTTTGGATGCCCGAGAATCCTAATGAGCGATCAGGGAACTCATTTCTTGAACAAGACCATTGAAGCTTTGACAGAAGAATTTCAGATCTACCATCAGAAGAGCATGCCATATCATCCACAAGCTAATGGAACTGTTGAAGCTTTTAACAAAGTGTTGGAAAATGCGTTGACCAAGGTATGCAATACAAACAAGGATGATTGGGATTTGCGAATACCAGCGGAATTATGGGCATATAGGACAGCATGCAAGAAGTTGTCAGGTTACACACCTTTCAGGTTAGCATATGGACAGGAAGTTGTTATGCCAATGGAATACATGGTCCCAAGCTTGAGGATTGTAGCATTCACATATATGGCTGATGAAGAGACAATGAGAGAAATACTACTACACTTAATTGGACTGGAGGAAGATCACTTCGTTGCATGTTTTCACCAACAAGTGCATAAAGACAGAGAAAAAGCATGGCATGATAGGAATACCAAGTACAAATTCTTCTAGGTAGGATACCTTGTCCTCCTCTATGATAGAAATTTCATGAAATTTCCTTGAAAATTTAAAATTCACTGGTTAGGACCATATGTTGTCAAGCATGTTACTAATGGTGGCACAGTTCAACTAGCTACCTTTCTAGGAGAAAACCTACCAAGACTCATTAATGGAAGTAGACTAAATCCCTACAAGGATAGTCCTACTCCTATAGGCACCCATTGATCAGTAAGGGGGGGGAATTCTAAGTGTCATGTGCAGTTGAAACTGGACACTAAGAATGACAGAATAAGAGTCTGCATGCAATTTTGGTAAAATGCGAAGTTTTAATGCAAATGAAAGTTGTGCTCCGATGCACACAGAACAAGCTGAGTTGCAAAGTAAGAGAAGTTTCACGATGCGAAGTTAACATCAAGGAAATGGAAATGCACAGTGAACCTCACAACTCACATATCCGCTAGCAGAAAGGGCTCACGCTGCGAAGTTAGAAGTCATCAATGAGAAATGCGTAGTGAACCTAGCAGTTGCACGAACACTAGCGAAGTTAAGGAAAACTAACCGTTGCAGTTGTTGGTTGGAAAAGTAGTTGTTATACAGTATTTTTGGAAACCGCATATTTCCGCAATTAAGGCATATTTGGCCGTTGAAGATGCATTCAAGGAAGGGAAAGGACCAAGATCTACGATATATTTGGCCAACGGACATAGCATTTAATGCTAAGATAGCCGTTTTGGGGCACACCATAGTGGTGAGATGCCTATAAATAGTAAGGACTACTTACTTACTGGTTTTACCGCAAATTTTCAATTTTTACTGCCTGTAAAATTCTGAAGTGTTTACCAGTTGAGAGCGATAGTTACTCGACAGTATATGTCTGAGCAGTTGATATTAGAAGATGTTTTGAGTTATTTTAGACGTTTTGGTTAGCAAGGAGTTATGAATATGCCCGTAAATTCATCTATCCCAGAACACGGTGGCTCATCTCGGTATTCACCGAGGAATCAACTGCAACAGAAGAAAGACAATCACGAGGCCACTGAACAGGGAAACCCGAAGGCCGCGAGTGCTTAGAAGCCAATTCCACCACCAGAGACCTAGGAGGCCAATATGGCTTATTCCAAAGTATATCCCTCCAAGGATAAATGACGCTCTAGATGTGCTTCTCATCAAGAATGCTTAGTATGATATTCACTTGCCGCCTATGTCAAGCCATGTGCGGCTTAAAGAGAATTTTCTAGGTAAAATTCTCGACTACAAATTTGTCGATTACGATTTGTTGCAGTAGGACAAGTTTCCACAATTCTAGTCGGATCAGTATATGTACAAGAAATATGATGCAGTTACACAACAATAAAAAATTCTACCGCAGGAATGGGTTGCGCCATTAAACCCATCTAGATTGTTGAATTTAATATGCATCCCACACTTTGATAGAAGTAATGAGCTTAATGTTGTGGTGCGCACGCTACTTTCATACATGCACTAGGGGTATTTATGGTTGGATAGCGGGGTGGAAATTAACATTGACCTCATTGTCAAGATCACAAACCAATGCAAAAGGGGTGCCGATCTTGCCGCTGAGTTCATTGGGAAAAATAAGGATAAAGAATTAGCTGCGCGAATGAAGAATGAATTTGGATTAAGTAAAGGAAGTTGTGGCTACGTGATCACTGGAATCAAAGATCAAGCATTGTGCTTTATATTTCGTCTCCTCGTAGGAAGGATCCTGAGGAAATGCAGGCCAAGTGAGGTACCTGCTTCTGCTGTATCCTTAACTGCGAATGCTAAGGATGGATTTCAGTACAATTGGACGAGTTACCTATTGAACGCGTTTCTAGAAGACATACGTAACACACAGGAAAATGGAAACGCATTCCACTACAGTTGGTTACTGGTATTGGTTTCCTTTATAGGGTGGAAGGAACCTCGCTACCAGCAGGGTCTTCCAGTATTCATTGGGGATTGCCGAGGATCGAGGTTTGCTAACATGTGGGAAAAATCCAAGCCAGATCAACAAAGGCTGAACAACATACAGTTTCTCACCTACTATGAGAAGTTATGCGAAGTCATTCAAAGGAATCCACATATTACCAAGGAAGTGACGGCTCGTTATATCCAGAAGATGACATTCAAATCCGGACTGCATTTTATTTGCATACAACCGCAAGTGATAGTCACGCCTCCTGAATGGTTTGAAGGGTTATATCAGCTCGATGCGCAGAAAATCGACTTGATCATGGAAGACTGGCAACTAGAATGGAAGGTTGATGTGCCAGCCACATTGATCACCACTTATAAAGAAAGAGAAGCGGGGGATCCAAAAGATGGAGGTGATGATACGACAAGTGCGCAGAACCCAGAAGGACCACAAAGGAAGAAGACCAAGGCTACCAAGCCTCCACTAGATGCGCAATTCCATGATGATGACTATGAGTGCATCACAGCTAGGGTGTCAACGCATATTGAAGAAACACTTGCATTGAAAGAAAGCAAGGAAGAGGAAGCACAAATAGGCATAATAGAGAGCCTCACGGAATTGAAAAGTCTAGTCACAAGAGTCGAACAAGTCTAGTGAGACTTGGTAAAAGAACCAGATTCTGATGATCGGTCAAGAGAATCAATCCAATGGAAAAGGAAGTCTCCTTCCTTTAACATGAGACCTAGGCTAGTGAGAATTGAGCTGATGAATGTTATATTTCCAATTGACATTGCTGAAAGTGTGAAGTAGCTCGCACATCTAGACATCAACGTTGGGATGTTACCCATAGAGGGGTTACATAATTTGCACACGCAGATTGTAGAGGAAATATGAGATAGAGACTTAGTCTCTTATAACCAGCATCTGAAGCTGGAGGAAAGTTACAAGGAGATAAAAGATGAATGCGCACTAAAAACTAAGGAGCTCAAGCATGCACAAGTGAAGCAGCGGAAGGTAGAAGAGGTAATTTCAGCAGTATGTGCGAAGATGCCTGAATGTGATGAAGAGTCGGAGGTAGAAGCAACTATACTTAATATTGGTGCCGCTGTGGACAGTCTTAAGGAAGAAATGATGGACATGGAGATCGCCCATAAAGAGAATGTTGTTGAGTTGGAAGCTCGACAATAATCTGGAACATCGCGGCAAGATAAAGAAGCAAGCGTTGAATCATTGAAGGATTCCACAGAAAACATCTGCGCAGAAGTGGCGAGATGTCAAAGCCTACTGGATGAAATTTATAAGGTTTGGGATATGCTGTAGGTGTTAGATTTTCAAAATTTACTTCAATCTGATCTCGGATCTTAACTGAGAGAACAACATGTACAGCATATGAATCATGGACACAATAATGCAAGCACACAAGAGACACATAGTTTACTTGGGGAAAACCATAAAGGTGAAAAACCCCAATAACTTCCTCAGAGATAGATAGAGCAATGATACAACCCAAGCATAAGAGATAGACATCTCCTAGCAGCAACTTCTCCTCCTCCACAAGTGCGCCACTCTCCAAAGAGTGTGTGTGAGAATAGAATGATGAAATAGAGTGCCTCCCGCACTCTATTTATACTTGACTTGACTTGCCTAATAACCTTTACTAGGTCAGCCTTAACTTAACCACATAACATAATGCTGATTGGTCCGACCCCCAATAGGGTGGTCTAATAACCCTTTGACCCACATGACTTATACAGGGTCGACCCCAACAAGGTGGTCTAATAACCCATCAAGTATAAGTTATGACACTTCCATATAGAGGAATAATAACATCTCTATAGGAATACAATATACATATATGTGAAATACATTCCGAAGTTACATATACATAAACACTCCCTCTTAACTAGGAAGGTATTTCTCGACACAGGTCTTCTAGCACAAGTCTTCTTCTCTAGATCATCGTCATCATCACTACTACTTCTATCTCAATCAATCTCTGAATCTACTCATCATAGGAAGTTCTACAGAGCCAATCCTTTTTCATACTGGATGTAGGCCCACCACCTGCAGGTCTTCATCATCACTGGCCATACTGTGGAATCCTCAGGACTTATTACGTGCATCAACAAAACCTTGAAAGAGAATCCCAGGACTTATTATGAGCACACAGCTCAACCTATCAGATCTCCCAAGACCTTTTACATTCTACTGCACAACCTATCCACGGCCACAGAGTATCACGAAGCACAACCTAGATGCACACACACAACACTTACACTCACCAGCATGAGAGGACCAACCTACCACCATCCGTGAAAGGCTCATAGCACTTATATCACAACCATGGGAGAACACATCTACAACCATGCTCGAATGGCACCAGCACTTATATTGCAGCCATGGGAGAACACATCTACAACCATGCTCGAATGGCCCCAACACTTATATCGCAGCCATGGGAGAACACATCTACAACCATGCTCGAATGGCCCTGGCAATTACATCACGACCATGGGAGAACACATCTTCCACCATGTCGAAAAATCCCAGGAATTACATCGCGACCATGGGAGAACACATCTACAACCATGTCCGAAAAGCTCATGTGCGTCCGTGTCTTCGAAACTCATCACACATAATCCAACTGATTATGTAATGTATCCACCTGATACATGTCATCACATATGATCATCCTGATCATCATCATAGCATCATCCTGATGCATATCATCTAGAGTATCATCCTGATACTCATCACACATGATCATCTTGATCATCGTCACTGCATCGTCCTGATGCATGTCATCTGGAGCGACATCCTGAAGCTCATCATCCATGATCATCCTGATCATACAATGCATCCACCTGATGCATACACAGTATTTTCCTGATACATATCATCATACATGAATTACCTGATCATACAATGTATCCACCTGATACATATACAAATGCATGATCCACCTGATCATACCTGATACATATCAACATACATGATCTACTTGATCATACAATGTATCCACCCGATACATATACAAATACATACACATGATCCAACTGATCATATCCAGCATCCAACATGATGCATACATACATAAATGATCCAACTGATCATATCCAACATCCAACATGATGCATACATACATAAATGATCCAACTAATCATATCAAGCATCCAACATGATGCATATACATATACAGAGCAGTAACTAGAGCATCGTCCTGATGCTCGTCATCTAGCACTTACATCCACAGCCATGTGAAGGATCCTCCTTCCACCATGCTTGGAATGGCTTCAGCAAATGTCTCCATCACTTCTTCCTCGAAGTGTCATCGATCTGAAGAACACCAATCCTCTCTCTGAAGTACTTGAACTTCACTCTGGCTAGTGGCTTCATCAGCACATCTGCAATCTACTCATCCATCGCAACATACAGAAGCTTCACTGCTCCTCTTTACACCATATCCCTGATATAGTGATATTTGATCTCTATGTGTTTTGACCTATTGTGGAACACCGGGTTCTCATATAGCTTCACACAACTTTGGTTGTCACAAAATATACCAGTAGCCTCCAACGGGAGATTAAATAACTCAGACAGTAGCTTCCTAAGCCATATTGCCTCACAACTAGCCGAACAAGCTGCAACATACTCTGCTTCGACTGTACTCAGTGCTACGCAAGACTGCTTCCTGCTAAACCAAGAGATCACACTTGATCCCATACTGAAGCAGTACCCAGATGTGCTCTTCCTATCTGCAGCACTGCCTTCCCAATTTGAATCAACATAACCCTGCAGTTTAAACTTTTGATCCGCATCATACTTGAGCCCATAATCAATTGTACCCTTCAGGTACCTCAGAATATGCTTTACAGCAACCAGGTGAACACTCCTCGGATCTGTCAAAAACTGGCTCAATGTGTTCACTGCAAAGCAAATATTTGGTCTTGTGTTCGTCAGGTACATCAAGGACCCAATCATTTGATGATACATACTGACATCAACTGGCTCAGATGAAGCATCACATAGAAGCTTTAGGTTCGATGCCAAGGTGTGGCCATGGCCTTGCAGTCCATCATCCCGAACCTCTTCAAGATCTCTACTGCATACTTCCCTTGTCCAAGGAAGATTCCATATGCACTCTGCCACACCTCCATACCTAGAAAGTAGTGCATCATCCCCAATTCCTTTATCTCAAACTCGACAGCAAGCTTCCGCTACGTGTCGGCAATCAATCTATCCCCACTTGTAACAAATAGGTTATCCACATACAAAAGTAGTATCACTGGATTGCCTTCCTCAACCTTGTAGTAAAGGTTGGAATCCGCTTTACTCTTGGTAAATCCCAAACTGGATAGAAAGCTATCTATGCTACCATACCAAGTTCTGCACATATATGACTCAAACCTGAGTGGCTACTCCACATACACTTCCTCTTCGACTACACCATTCAAGAAAGTTGTCTTTAAATCCATCTAGTGTATCTTCCATTTTATCACTGTAGTCAGAGCAAGTACTAATGGAAGTGTATCTGGCTATAGGAGAATGTGATGAACCTGCAATAATTAATTAATGCAAATACACGAGATATCAGAAATAATAGAACTCAGAATCACTTTTATATTGATCGCGGGCCACTTCGAGGGGGCAACCTCCTTTAAGCAAGCTCAATACAATTAACTTCACGGTGCCTTCATAGGCATCAACACACACTTATATACTAAGTCTAGGAACCAATACCATGGGTCAATACTATGTGTCAATACAAACCATGGGCTAAGTCTAGGCACCAATACTATGAGTCAAAACCATGGGACATATAATACTATGGGACGACTTACAAAGCATATGTGTCCAATACTATGGGCTAATATAAACTATGGATCAACAAATAGTACGGGACGACTTACAAAGCATATGCGTCCAACAACAATATACTAACAAAGTAAAGACATGGGTTCCTAACATCCCCTCTCCCTTAGAAAAAGCTTTGTCCTCAAAGCTTTAGATGTGGAAATTGATGCAAAATCTGAAGGAGTGGGTCCCCTGTAGCATCCTCGGGTTGCATTTCGAGCCACTGGCGCCTTTGGAGTTTCAGGGAGGATTGCATGGAAGGCTCTAAACGAAGAAGAACCATATCAGCGATGTGAAAAGTGCACTCAGAACGGTGCTGATCGGCTTGTTGTTTCAGTCGAATTCTGGCCATGTGAAAATTGTCCTGTAGAATGAGAAGAAGTTGATCACGGTTTCGAAGAATTGAGTCAATTGTCTGAACAAGGGAGCTGCTGAAGGTGTATGGAAGAAGAACTGGTGGTGCATGTACAAAGACTGCTTCATATGGTGTCCTTTGAGATGTGGTACTATACCACTGGAGCGCTTCTAGGAAATCCATAGAAATAGTTGTCCAAATCTGTGGAGGGATGGGTAAGGGTTCGAGCAGTCTTGAAAGGAGGGTTGTTTCACCCTTGTTGACCTGGAAAGTATCACAGTCAACCACCATCTGTTGAATTGTCCTTTTGAGTCCCTGCCAAAAGAAGTTACATTGTTCTTGGTCATACATTTTGAGGAACCCAGAGTGCCCTACTGATGAAGAAGCATGGAGTTCATAGAAGAGATAGCCCCGTTGAATAGATTGCAATCAATTTGGAACAAGCAGAGAAATAGCTGTAAGAGAAACTGGGTCATCAAATGTGCGAGGAGGAGCATCTTCCACCATATTGTCCTTACCCTTCTGGTAAGTGGTCGCATATTCATAACCCATGAGTTGGATAACCCATTTGAGGTGTGTTGGGGAGGAGACCCGTTGTTCCAGGAAAGTTTCCAGACTATGGAGATTAGTCTTGATGCAGAAATAATTCCCCAATAGGGATGGCTGCCACTTTTGGACTGTATGCAAAATAGTCATCATTTCCTGCTGAGAGGTAGATGTGGCTAAATTCTTATGGGAAAGGTCTCTTGAAGGCAACAAGCTCATTGGTTCATCAAAGACACCTTCATATCTATCCAAGGAAGTAGTGGAGACTGTTGATGGGTGCATCTGAATGGAATGGAGCTAAGCGATGACACCATGTGAATTCTTCTTAAGTAGTTTTTCCAGGTGATGTGAACTGATGATGCAGAGAGACCCTGGTTGTAAGCCCATAAATTTTTGTTGTGCCCCATTGACTGAAAACTGCATCCAAAGTTCAGCAAAATCCCATAAGATGGGGCTAAGTGTGCGTAACCATTGAACGCCCAAAATCACATCACATCCGCCTAAGGACAAGGCAAACATGTGAGAGCGCAGATTATAATCTTCCATAGAGATACGCACATTGTGACACTTCCCCTTGCAAGGTAAGGTGCCCCCATTGGCAACCATCACTTCAAAGTTGGAGCAAGGATGGACAAAACAATCAGCCTGTTTGGAAATCCGAGGATCAATGAAGTTATGAGTGCTACCAGAATCAATGAGTATGGTAAGAGGGATCTTCTTGAAGTATCCCCTGACTCGCATTGTTTGTGGGGTGGTGACGCCGGTTACAGCATGGAGAGAGATCTCGGGTGGGTCGTCCTGAGATGGGGTGTCAACAGGCGGGTGTTGAATGCCGACCTGATCATCTACTGTATCTGGAGCTTCTTCATCAAGTTTTGAGGCAGGCGGAGAATCCACATCCAAGAGATAGAGCTTTTGTTGAACGCATCTATGTCCCCGAGTGAATTTCTCATCACAATTATAACAAAGCCTTTTTTCTCAACGTGCCTGCATATCTGTTTCAGACAATTGCTTGATAGGAGTTGGTTGAGGAGCAGGCGTGATGGGAGGTTGTTGGGAACCCATATTTCTGAAGGGAACAAAGGTGGGTTTGGAGCGTTGTTGAGCTGGGATCTTGTCCTCAGCTAGCTTAGCCAACCTTAAGACTTCCATCATTGTGTTGGGACAAAAAATTTTGACCTCTAAGCAGATTTCATCCTTGAGACCACTGATAAAACAACTCCTGTAGAATTCATCGGACAATCCTTCTGTGTGATTGGCTAGTTTCTCAAATTCCGTCTGATACTCTCTCACTGTGCCAGTTTGGTGAAGTTTAGTGAGTGCTCCTGTGAAGTCGTCAAAAGAACTGGGACCAAATCGTGACAAAAGGAGTTGGCAAAAATCTGTCCAGTTTGGCTCGGGATGAGCTTTGATGTACCAACGGTACCATTGAAGGGCTTCCTGTTCCAAATGAAAGGATGAAAGTGGAACTTTCTGAACATCAAAAGTATTATGCAGACTGAAATATTGTTCTGCTCGGTATATCCATCCAGTCGGATCAGTACCATTGAAGTGAGGAAAATCAAGCTTCGGCCCACGAAAATTGCTGGAAGAAGGGAACCCAGTGGCTGCAAAAGATTCTGGCTGTCGGCTATTGTTCATGGCTGAATGCTGAAGATGGAGGTTGAGAAATTTTTCATCCAGATCTTGGAGTTTGATTTGGATGGCTGCAAGTGCTTCCTCCATGGTGTTTGCTCCTGTGCGAGTGACAACCATAACCAATAATTTTTTTTATTTTTTTTTTGTGTGGGGGGGGGTGGAAATGGATAGAAAAACAAAAACACAAGCTTATTTAGTAAGGGGAAATTTGGATTTGGGAAAAACTCGGAGGGGTAATTGGGGTTTGACTATGGCAAACCCTAAAAATAAACAAATGTGGGATTTCTGGTCTTGGGAAGTGGAATTTGGGATAGGGTCTTCAGGAATGAAATATGTAGAATGGGATTGCAGGGATGTCAGTGAAGTTTCAGGGAAAACAGAGTTGAAATAAGGGAGATATGGCCGAAAAACAGGTTTTTTTTTTTTCTTCCAGAAATGGATCGACAACAGTGGCGCAGAAGGGATCCGCAATAGATGGATCTGCAACGACGTGGAAGGGATCGAAAATGGATGGATCTGAAACGACGAATGGATCTGGAAAGACTTGCAGAATAGATCTGAAATAGCTGGATCTCGAGCGGAAGCGATCGGCAACAGTTCAAATGAAAATAGATATGGACCCCAGGTATGTACGGCTTCCTAACAGTTCAGGTGCTTCACTCGGCCACCAATGTTGTCTGATGGCTTGCGTATTGGGGCAGTACCCCTCACTCCACGGCTCAGGTAAAACTGATAACCGCTTTGCCACAAACGACAGCTCTTGGTTTACCTCATGGGTGGGAACTAGTCAATCAGGTAGGGGTCGGTGCCCTTTTCGTTGGCAGGTCCTCTCAATGGGACAGCTACTTTAGGGTTCCTGTGGTACTCCTCATAATGAGTTTTAGGGATTATGCCCAAGTACTTCCCACAGTTAAGCGGATAGGGATTATTCCCAAATCCGAAGCTGCAACAGATGAAAAAACAATTTGGCAGAAATTCCACCCAACGAGCCCAAGAAAGTGCTCTGATACCATATGTGATGAACCTGCAATAATTAATTAATGCAAATACACGAGATATCATAAATAATAGAACTCAGAATCACTTTTATATTGATCACGGGCCACTTCGAGGGGGCAATCTCCTTTAAGCAAGCTCAATACAATTAACTTCACGGTGCCTTCATAGGCCTCAACACACACTTATATACTAAGTCTAGGAACCAATACCATGGGTCAATACTATGTGTCAATACAAACCATGGGCTAAGTCTAGGCACCAATACTATGAGTCAAAACCATGGGACATATAATACTATGGGATGACTTACAAAGCATATGTGTCCAATACTATGGGTCAATACTATGGGCTAATATAAAATATGGATAAAAAAATAGTACGGGACGACTTACAAAGCATATGCGTCCAACAACAATATACTAACAAAGTAAAGACATGGGTTCCTAACAGAGAAAAAGTCTATTCATAATCAATTCCTCTTTCTGGGAGAAGCCATGAGCTACAAATCTCACTTTGTATTTCTCTATGCTACCATCTGCAACATGCTTGATATTATAGATCCATTTGGAAGTCACAGCAGACTTCCCTTCAGGTCTTGGGACTGCATCCCAACCATCATTCTTCATGATCGACTGGTACTCCTCGATCATGGCATTCTTCCCGAATCTTGGGAACTTCAATATTTTTAATATCTTCAATAGATAACTTAGTTGTTGAACAAATGTTGTAGTCCTTCTTTTGTAGGTGATGGTATGCGATATTTCCTACAAAACAAGTTAAATTGCATGATTAGAAAACATCTCATAGTTTTCAGAACAAATTCTTACACATAAATAAATATGTCATACAGTCATGCAATTATCTTAGCCAATGCTTCAATACAAAATTTATCCATATCCCGTAACTTTCTATATGCCTTCCAATCTCTACCAGAACATTGTTAAGAGTGTGCACAACTCCCAACATGTCAGCAAAGAGGTTTCATTCTAGATAAGTAGCAATGGAATGTTGTACAGTGCCATAGGCCACTTACCCATGTATATTAGTAGTATACTATTCATCAATGCAAGTATGCACAACCTAATTCTAGGAACATCAGTATATACATTATTGAACAATATTATTTAAACAATCAAATATGCAAGAAATGATAATTCAAATACTTATATTTGTTTGTTTGTTAGGTTGACTCCCTCTCAGTCTTTGCTTCCTTTCTGTAACTTCGTTCTGATGTGGATTGTGAGAAGTGGTCAACTCCCTTTGAATATCTGCATCCTTGCAAAAACTACTGAAGTGTGCCCTCTCTTGATATTTGCTTCCTGGATTACCTGTCCTTGAACTTATAGCCATCCTTAATCACTATTCATGCTTATTAGTATCATCATTGTGTTATCCTCGAGGTCTCATACATAATCACACATTCATTAGTATAATCTTAACACAATAATCTTAAACATGTATAGTCATGATCATTTCAAACACAGATAATAAACATTAGTATTCAAGGTTTCAGGGAAGACTTCTTTTACTCATGCATATTCTTATTTGATCATAGGACTCTTCTGGTTAGTCAAATCATCAATCAATATAAGAGACATAATATGTATAAACCCTTGATTACTTACATTTCTAACTTTATGAATAAACATAACCAATCATACCAAGTATACTTATATAAGGGATCCTAACACAAGGTAAGATTCTAACTTGATATCGGAAAAACATACCTGGATTACTATGTTAGCTAGTTATGTCTAAAATACCCGCATGATGTCTTCTGGTTCTCTTTAATGACTTGTGCTAGTAACCTGCATGTCTCATAAGTTAAACATTGTAGAACCAAGTTATACATACCTCGTAAGTAGTTCTTCTATGTGATCCATGACAATGGATGAAGTTTTGTCTTCATGTCACCATGATCATATGTTCTTGAAGTAGAACATGATTTGTCTTTCTTGGTGTACCTTTCATGTTAGCGAACAACATAAACCTCATACAACATCGCAATGCATTAGTACAATCATAAGTGTCAAAACCTTAATCAATGAATATCTTCTATCATGCATTCATAATTTTATTAAGGTGATACGACAAGTCTAAATTTAATCAAGATTGTACTAATCGTAATAATATGAAGACAAACATACCATAAACTTAATCATGAACAGAATTCGAAACATACCTATAAGTCATACCTGTTGAGATTGCTTGTAATCTTCTTATGTAAGGCCTTAGCCTCATATCCCTTTGAAACAGGAACTTCCAGTTGACCAATTCATTTTTTTCTAGGATTAACCCAATCCACTTGATTTGCAGGAACTGGATCTGGAGCTGGATTAGGGTTTGTCAGAGAAACGTTAAAAATTTAAACTTTGAATTTCAAATTTCTGGAAGGATAGAAAGATGTGCCTTGATGAGCTGATCAAGCTGGTATACTCAGAATTTGAAAACTGCAAAGTTTCACCCCTCAAAATTTCCTTTGAACCTTCCAGATCTTCTGGATAGGATCTTGAACTAGGGTTTGATAAAGCCCACCTTTTTCCCAACCAAAAGTTTCAATCCAAATCTCTAAACTTTGATTTTTCTGAGGAGCTTCCAGCCGTGGTCACAGACTTCCAAAATTCCAACTTTTGCAGAAGCCCTAATTTTCCATCTTTCCAATCAAAGTCCCGAACTGGGGTTTGATCAAGCCCGGTCTTCTTCCCAACCAAAAAATATGATCTTGGTCTCTAAATTTTGATTTTGATGAGTAGCACCCAGCCGTGGTCTTCGATTACAAAAATTCCAACTTTCTCCGAAACCCTAAATTCCCGAAGCCATGAATGAAGGTGCTAAAAAAAATTCAGTTTTGACAGAAATATGCACCTGATTGTTTCTAGTGTAACTCCGAACCTTCCAACCCACAAGGTATGAAACTTCTACTTGTGGTATCCCGACCTTTTATATTTCCAACCCCATAGATCTGACCTCAATTGGATTCTCTGAGAGAGATTTATGCCAAGTGTCGCAACATGACCTGTTTATGGGATAAAACAAGAGAGAAAACTTGTACGACGTTCCACATGTCACTGGTTCAGTTTCGGCCTCTGAAAACATTACCTGAGAAAGTAAAGTCCGTGCACTACCTGTTACATTTTATGAAATTTCATTTGGAGCTTCCTAGCCCAAGTTATGACCTTTTTTCCTAGGTCACTTGTTTATGACTCAGATCTGGAAGAGGCAGAAACCCTAGATTTTACAGATCATAAAACACAAATTACAACGAATTATAATTTGTCCTTTGGACACAAGGTAAATCGGGATTGGATCTTCAACCTGTAAAAGTTTCAGATCCGAAATTTTTTCCAAAATGGATTTATATCGAAAGTTCTACGATGATTGGTTTTTTCTATATCAAGCCCTAGCATGGCAAGTGCAACAAGTGTCATACATTCCATACCATACCTTCTTTCAGAATAGCTTTGATACCATGTTAGATTTTCAGAATTTACTCCAATATGATCTAGGATCTTAACTGAGAGAACAACATGTACAACATATCTACAGCATATCAATGATGGACACAATAATGCAAGCACACAAGAGACACAGAGTTTACTTGGGGAAAACCATAAAGGTGAAAAACCCCAATAACTTCCTCAGAGATAGATAGAGCAATGATACAACCCAAGCATAAGAGATAGAAATCTCCTAGTAGCAGCTTCTCCTAAGTGCACCACTCTCCAAAGAGTGTGTGTGAGAATAGAATGATGAAATAGAGTGTCTCCCGCACTCTATTTATACTTGACTTGACTTGCCTAATAACCTTTACTAGGTCAACCTTAACTTAACCACATAACATAATGCTGATTGGGCTGACCCCCAATAGGGTGGTCTAATAACGCTTTGACCCACATGACTTATACAGGGCTGACCCCAACAAGGTGGTCTAATAACACATCAAGTATAAGTTATGACACTTCCGTATAGAGGAATAATAACATCTCTATAGGAATACAATATACATATATGTGAAATACATTCCGAAGTTACATATACATCAATAGTAGGAAGAACTGGAATTACATAAAATCCAGGACAAGGTACAACAAAGGCAGAAGGAAGAATGAATTCAGCCTAAGTAAAGGAAGTCGTAGTTACGTGATCACCGGAATCAAAGATCAAGCATTGCGCTTTATAGTTCATCTCCTCGCAGGAAGGATCCTGAGGAAATGCAGGCCAAATGAGGTACCCGCTACTGCTATATCCTTAGCTGCGAAAGCTAAGGATGGATTTCAGTACAAGTGGGTGAGCTACCTGTTGAACGAGTTTGTAGAAGACATCCACGACATATAGTAAAATGGAAACGCATTCCACTATAGTTGGTTACTGGTATTGGTTTCCTTTATAGGGTGGAAGGAACCTCGCTACCAGCACGGTCTTCCGGTATTCCTTGGGGGTTTCCGAGGACCGAGGTTTTCTAACATGTGGGAAAAATCCAAGCCAGATCAACAAAGGATGAAAAACATTTAGTTTCTCACCTACTATGAGCAATTATGCGAATTCATTCAAAGGAATCCGCCTGTTACCAAGGAAGTGATGGCTCGTTATATCCAGAAGATGACGTTCAAATCCGGACTGCATTTTATTTGCATACAACCGCGAGTGATAGTCACGCCTCCTGAATGGTTTGAAGGGTTATATCAACTCGATGCTCAAAAAATCGACTTGATCATGGAAGACTGGCCACCAAAATGGATGGTTGATGCGCCAGCCACACTGATCACCAATTATGAAGAAAGAGAAGCGGGGGATCTAGAAGCCGGAGGTGATGATATGACAAGTGCGCAGAACCCAGAACCTAGACAAGGGGCAAGCGAGAAGAGGAAGGAACCCAACACAGCCATGTCGGAAAGACCACAAAGGAAGAAGACCAAGGATACCAAGCCTCCACTAGATGCGCAGCTACATGATGATGACTATGAGTTCATCACAACTAGGGTGTCAGCGCATATTGAAGAAACACTTGCATTGAAAGAAAGCAAGGAAGAGGAAGCACAAACATGCATAATGGAGAGCCTCGCGGAATTGAAGAGTCTGGTCACAAGAGTTGAACAAGTCCAGTGAGATTTGGTAAAAGAACTAGATTATGATGATCAGTCAGGAGAATCAAGCCAATGGAAAAGGAAGGCTCCTTCCTTTAACATGAGACCTAGGCTAGTGAGAATTGAGTCGATGAATGTTATATTTCCAACTAACATTTCCGAAAGTGTGAAGCAGCTCGTACATATAGACATCAATGTTGGGATGTTACCCATAGAGGGGTTACATAATTTGCACACACAGATTATAGAGGAAATCCAAGATAGAGAATTAATCTCTTATAACTAGCATCTGAAGCTGGAGGAAAGTTACAAGGAGATAAAAGATGAATGCGCACTGAAAACTAAGGAGCTCGAGCATGCGCAAGTGAAGCAGCGGAAGGTAGAAGAGGCAATTTCAGCAGTATGTGCGAAGATGCCTGAATGTGATGAAGAGCCAAAGGTAGAAGCAACTATACTTAATATTGGTGCCGCTGTGGACAGTCTTAAGGAAGAAATGATGGACATGGAGATCACCCATAAAGAGAAGGTTGTTGAGTTGGAAGCTCGACAACAATCTGGAACATCGCGGCAAGATAAAGAAGCAAGCGTTTAATCATTGAAGGATTCCACAGAAAACATCTCCGTAGAAGTGGCGAGATGTCAAAGCATACCAGATGAAATTTCTAAGGTTTGGGATACATTGTAGGAAGAACCAGAATTACAGAAAATCCAGGACGAGGTACAACAAAGGCAGAAGGATCTCGATTCTGTAAATATGGCTATGAAGGATTTTCCAGCAAGGAAAATAATCCAGAAGTTCGCAGAAAAGAGGGAGCTTCAGAAAGAGTTGGAAACATTGAGGAAAAAGGAAGTTGAAGCATCAACGAAGTTGCAGCCGTTACAAGAAGAAGCGGTTGTGCTTTTGGAAGAAATTGGGAAGAAGTTGCAAGAACTCTGGACAACAGAAGATACTGTGAAGGAGAAACTTCTAGAACCCATCTCAGGTGAGATGCTAGAAACAATCAATGAGTTTGAGCAAGAGGCCAAGGATATAGTTGCGAAGTTGAGCCCAACTTTTCAAGATTTCACTGCGAAAACAGACATCTCAGAGGGTGCGCAGATGGAACAACCCAGTCTGAGTGTCTCATGGGAGAGCAACGAGTAAGTGTTCAGGGCCTGTTGGGAGCAGCCCAAGTGGACGCAGTTTTGGTGATGCAGTCTGACTCAAAGGACAGTTTTGATGGCAGAAGTACAAGTTAGGTGAGGCCTAACATCAGCCAGTTTTGGGAGAAACAACTCCACAATTCCCAGGAGCAGGGCATGGAGTGAAGCGAAGTGATGGGTAAGGATTTGTCCCCTTAGATAATGCGAAGTACTAAGGATCAACGAAGTATTTGGAGAAGTTAAGGAAGAAGCGGCAGACTGTCGAGCTACAGGAACAAGAATTAAAGAGACAAGATGGTGCAAAGGACGTGCCATGGTACAGTCAACGCCACGCGGTCAGAGAAAGCGACTATCAAAAGAATGTTAGTGCCAAGGAAGTGACGCAAAGGATAGCTGAGGACAACAAAGTAGCTGAGAATTTATGGCGAAGTATGGTTAGTGGGGTAATCGCGCCGTTTTGGGGGGGTTAAAGGTATTATGGGGTTTTGGCTCATAACTATTGTAAAGATGTGACCTTCGGGCACAATCTATAAAAGGAGAATTTTTTCAAAGGGAAGAGTTGGTCTTAGTCAGTTATTATTGTATTGATCTTTGGTAAGTTATATCTATGGCAAGACAAGAGAGAAGAGGCTCTGTGTGAAGAACCTGCAATAATTAATTAATGCAAATACACAAGATATCAGAAATAACAGAACTCATAATCACTTTTATATTGATCACGGGCCACTTCAAGGGGGAAACCTCCTTTGAGCAAGCTCAATACAATTAACTTTACGGTGCCTTCAATGATCTCAACACACACTTATATACTAATTATATGCCCAATACTATGAGTCAAAACCATGGGACATATAATACTACGGGACGACTTACAAAGCATATGCGTCCAACAACAATATACTAACATAGTAAAGAGAAGGGTTGACACAGATTCCTAACAGCCCCTCTCCCTTAGAAAAAGCTTTGTCCTCAAAGCTTTGGTTGGAGAAATTGCTACAGAATATGAAGGAGTGGTTCCCCGGTAGCATCCTCGGGTTGTATTTCGGGCCACTAACACATTTGGAGTGTCGGGGAGGATTGCCTGGAAGGCTGTAGATGAAGAAGAACCCTATCAGTTGCATGGAAAATGCGCTCAGAACGGTGCTGATTGGTTTGTTGTTTCGGGCGAATTCTGGCCATGTGAAGACTGTCCTACAGAATGAGAAGAATGTGATCGCGGTTTTGAATAACTGAGTCAATTTCTTGAACTCGGGAGCTGCTAAGGGTGTATGGAAGAAGAAATGGCAGTGTCTTTCCATAGACTGCTTCATATGGTGTCCTTTGAGATGTGGTATTGTACCACTAGAGCACTGCTAGGAAATCCATAGAAATAGTTGGCCAAAGCTATGTAGGGATGGGCAAGGGTTTGAGCAATCCAGAAAGGAGTTTCGTTTCACCCTTGTTGACCTGGAAAGTATCACAGTCAACCACCCTCTATTGAATTGTCATTTTTAGTCTCTGCCAAAAGAATTTACATTGTTCCCAGTCATATATTTTGAAGAACCTAGAGTGCCCTGCTGATGAAGAAGCATGGAGTTCATAGAAGAGATAGCCCGGTTGAACATATTGCAACCAATTTGGAACAAGCAGAGAAAGAGATATAAGAGAAACCGGGTCATCAATTGTGCGAGAAGGAGCATCTGCCACCATATTGTCCTTACCCTTCTTGTAAGTGATCGCATAGGGATAACCCATGAGTTGGATAACCCATTTCAGGTGTGTTGGGGAGGAGACCCATTGTTCCAGAAAATTTTCCAGACTCTGGAGATCAGTCTTGATGCAGAAAAAATTCCCTAATAGGTATGGCTGCCACTTCTGTACTGCATGCAAAATAGCCATCATTTCCTGCTGAGAGGTAGATGCGACTAAATTCTTACCGAAAAGGTCTCTTGAAGGCGGCAAGCTCATTGGTTCAGCAAAGACACCTGCATATCTATCCAAGGAAGTAGTGGAGACCGTTGATGGGTGCATCTGAATGGAATGGAGGGGTGCATCTGAATGGAATGGAGCTGAGCGATGACACCATGTGAATTTTTCTTAAGGATTTTTTCTAGGTGATGTGAACTGATGATGCAGAGGGACCCTAGTTGTAAGCCCATTAATTTTTGTTGTTCCCCATTGACTGAAAACTGCATCCAAAGTTCAACAAAATGCCATAAGAAGGGGCCAAGTGTGCATAACCATTGAACGCCTAAAACCACATCACATCCACCTAAGGACAAGGCAAACATGTCAGAGTGCAGGTTATAATATTCTATAGAGATACACACATTGTGACACTCCCCCTTGCAAGGTAACGTGCCCCCATTGGCAACCATGACTTCAAAGTAGGAGCAAAGATGGACAAAACAATCAGCCTGTTTGGAAATCCGAGGGTCAATGAAGTTATGAGTGCTACCAAAATCAATGAGTATGGTAAGAGGGAAATTTTTGAAGTATCCCCTGACCTGCATTGTTTGTGGGGTTGTGACACTGGTTACAGCATGGAGAGAGATCATGGGTGGGTCGTCCTGGGATGGGGTGTCAACAGGCGGGTGTTGAATGTCAACCTGATCATCTACTGTATATGGAGCTTCTTCACCAAGTTTAGAGGCAGGCAGAGAATCCACATCCAAGAGATAGAGCTTTTGTTGAACACATGTATGTCCCCAAGTGAATTTCTCATCACAATTATAACAAAGCCCTTTTTCTCGGCGTGCCTGCATCTCGGTTTCAGACAAATGCTTGATAGGAGTTGGTTGAGGAGCTGGCGGGATGGGAGGTCGTTGAGAACCCATATTTCGAAAGGGAACAAAAGTGGGTTTGGAGCATTGTTGGGCTGTAAGATTGTCTTCTACCAACTTAGCCAACCCTAGGACTTCCATCATTGTGTTGGGACAGAACATTTTAACCTCTGACCGGATTTCATCCTTAAGACCACTGATAAAACAACTCCTGTAAAATTCATCAGACAATCCTTCTGTGTGATTGGCAAGTTTCTCAAATTCTGTCTGATACTCTCTCACTGTGTCAGTTTGGTGAAGTTTAGTGAGTGCTCATGTGAAGTCGTCAAAAGCACTAGGACCAAATCGTGGCAAAAGGAGTTGGCAAAAATCTATCCAGTTTGGCTCGGGATGAGATTTGATGTACCAACGGTACCATTGAAGGGCTTCATGTTCCAAATGAAAGGATGCAAGTGGAAGTTTCTGGACATCAAAAGTATTATGCAGACTAAAATATTGTTCTGCGTGGTATATCCATCCAGTCGGATCAGTACCATTGAAGCGAGGAAAATCAAGCTTCGGCCCATGAAAATTGCTGGAAGAAGAGAACCCGATGGCTGCAAAAGATTCTGGCTGTCGGTTATTGTTCATGGCTGAATGCTGAAGATGGAGGCTGAGAAATTTTTCATCCAGATCTTGGAGTTTGGTTTGGATGGCTGCAAGTTCTTCCTCCATGTTTTTTTTTCTTTTTCGGAAATGGATAGAAAAACACAAACAAAAGCTTATTTAGTAAAGGAAGATTTGGATTTGGGAAAAACTTGGATGGGTAATTGGGGTTTGACTAGGTTTTGGACACTTTCTGATGGACAGGGAAGCTAAAAATGGGGATTTCAGAAGTAGTGTGAAAGAATGAGAAAATTTGGTAGAGAGGGACAAAAAAGTAGAATTAGGAAAGGAACACGGTGGCAAAAGTTGAAGGCATTTGGGTGAAAATTGAAGGAGTTATGGCAAACCCTAAAAATAGACAAATGTGGGATTTCTTGTCTTGGGAAGTGGAATTTGGGATAGGGTCTTCAGGAATGAAACATGCAGAATAAAATTGCAAGGATGTCAATAAAGTTTAAGAGAAAACAGAGTTGAAACAAGGGAGTGAATTCTAAAATATCTATGGGCCCTATGATGATAGGGTAAATTTTTGGTCCACTCTTATGGGGAAGAGGTGCTTTAAGGCTCACTACCTGATTGTGGGTGGAGATTGAATCTGACCTTGAGCGTGGATGAGGTATGGGTAATTATGTATTAAGAAGACCTTTGTGCATCAGAGTTTAGGGACCTGTTTGAGAAATCAATCCAACCTGGAACAACAAGTGAGCGAGTGCACAAGGTATTCCTAAGAGGTTGGATATATTTTTTATGAGTGTCAAATTATTTGAAGATATGCATTTTTTCAGATCCTGTGTAGGGACATGAATTTTCACAGATCATTTCCCCATATTACTTGAACTTGGCTCCCTGGTGGATAATCCTGGTGCACCTTTTAAGTTTAATTCTAGTGGGTCGAAGCTTCCTAGTTTCCGTTCTCTAGTTGAGAATACCTGGGTTCATTATCGGGAGGGTGTTGGTAGAGAATCATTCCAATTGTGTGATAATATAAGAATTTTAAAGGGTAAGGCCCGAGAGTGGAATCTAGGTAGAAGGACTTCCCAGGATGGTAGGTTATTGGAGGTGGAATAGCTGTTGGAGTTTTTGTATCTCTCTAACCCAATTATTTTTTTGTGGAAGATAGGAAGGTTGAAATTACCCATTTGGATAATGAGAGACATAAAATACTGCAGGATAAGTAGATGGAATGGATGCTGAAGAGTAGGGAATTCTTATTGGAAGTGAGTGATTTGAACATAAAATACTTCCAAAGGATGGCATACCACCATAGGAATGTAAACACTATTTGGGACATTCAATACTCGATGGGAAACACTGTTAGGAGTTTCAATGGTCTGGTCGAGGAGGCGGTCTCACATTTTCACGCTTTGTCTTATGAACAAGTTCAACAAGATATGTTGGGAATGTTGTATATTATTGAGAAATTTCCCAGAATGTTGAATCTAGAGGAGAGTGAGGTCCTATTTAGGGCTGTGAATATTGATGAATTTTCTTTCATCTTGAGGTGCTTTTGTAGAGACAAGAGTCCCGGTCTAGATGGTTGGCCACAAGATTTTTTTTCTATATTTTTCGAGATGATTGGTGAAGATTTACTTAAAGTGGTGGAGGAGGTGAATCTTTCAGGTTCCATTCTAGAGGCAATCAATTCGACCTTTTTATCCTTAATCCCTAAAAAGGATAAACCTACTTCTTTCTCTGATTTTAGACCTATCTCTCTTTGCAATGGGGTCTATAAGATCATATCTAAGGTTCTGGTTGTTTGCTTAAATCCATTTTTCTCGGATTATATGTCATTGGACCAGTTCATCTTTTTAAAGAGGCATCTTATTCATGAGGTGGTGGGTTTGTCTCAGGAAGGAATTCACTCCATTAAAATTCATAATATCAAGGTGGAAGCTTTAAAGCTAGACCTATCTAAAGCCTATGATAAGTCTTTGTATCTCTTTCTCAGGTTGGTACTTATTCACATAGGCTTCAGTTTGGATCTGACTAATTGGATAATGGGGTGTGTGACCTCTCCTTCCTTTGTTGTGCTAATCAATGGATTTGGTTCTCCATTTTTCAAGTCACCCCGAGGACTTAGACAAGGTTTTCCACTTTCCCCATTTTTGTTTCTTCTAATAATTGAAGGTCTCAACAGATCTTTGATATTTGAACGAAGTAGAAGGAGACTTGGGGGAGTCTTGTTCAATGGCAAAGAGACTCTCTCACATCTTATGTTTGTGGATGAATTGTTCATTTTCTTCTTTCATTTTGAATCTGAGTGTCGTATGTTGCGTTCTATTTTGGAAAGCTTTTGCAGGGCTACAGGGATGGAGATTAGTATTGAAATATCCACCCTTTATGTTTTGGCGAATCAATTGGGAAACATAGTTTTTTGAAGAGATGATTTTCCATTTGTATGCAATCTAATGGAGGAGGGTATACCCTATCTAGGCTTTGACCTATAGCCAAACAAATATGGTAAAAATGATTGGATTTGTCTTGTGGAGAGAGTGGATAGAAAAATTAATCTGTGGTGTAACAGATGGATGTCCAGGGGAGAAAGGTTGGTACTTGTCAAGTCAGTTCTAGAGGCTATCCTAGTTTTTTGGAACCTCTTGGCTAAGATTCTAGTGGGGATCCTAAATGATATTATAAAAACTGCTTTAATTTTATGTGGATGAATAATAAGGGATGGTAGGGATTTTAATCTAGTCATCTAGAAGGTGCTAGTAGCTCCCAAAAGTATGGGGGGTTGGGAACTCAAGAACATATTTTTTTTAAATAAAGCCCTTGCTGATAAATATCTATGGAATTTATTTAAAAAGGAAAGTATTTGGAAGCATATCCCGGTGGACAAGTATATAGCTCCGGACTCTGTGGTTGACTTGGTACATTGTAGAGAGAAAACTATTGCTAATAATTTCAACCAACGGATAGCTCTCTCTAATGCCTTCTATGTGATCGGTCTCCATATTGCATGGAAAGTTGATAATGGTAGATCTGTTAGGTTGGGTTGTGACTCCATATTGGGGCTATATGGTGAGAGTCATTTTCCTACAGGACTTATTGAGCATCTTCAGAATAGGGGAATTGTTACTTTAAATAGGGCCTCTGAGGCGGAAAGTTCTAATATCTAGAATCAAGCTTGGACCTCGATTGAGGAACTCGTTATGTCGGGTCCATGGAAGACCAATTGGGATGCTTTGATTGGCTCCCTAGAGAAGGGTCATATTCATATCAATAGGGATGAGGATGTACTTCATTGGAGCTATAATCTCAAAGGTGTCTAGTATCATGTGAAACTTGGTTATGAATTGTTATTTACTGTTGGTACTCGGAATAGGTGGTGGTGGAAGGAACTCTGGGAACTCAAAGGGCCTCCTAAAGGTGTTCTTCATTTTTTTCTTATGTTAAACAACAAATTTTTGACATGGGATCGATTACAGTGCTTCTATTTTCAAGGGCCTATTTTTTGTCCACTCTACAGTGATTTTGAGGAATCGGTGATTTCATCCTTTTTTGTCTTGTGAATTTTCTAGGGAGGTTTTGTTGGAGGTGGGAATGCAAGTTGGTTGTTCTGTTCGTTGGGAGGGACCATCAGTGGATTTGTGCTTCAAGGAATTTTTTCAGACGCAGGAGGAAGTAATTTTTAGAGCTCTGCCCATTATTGTTTCCCGAGGAATTTGGTTAGCTAGGAATGTTGTTATTTTCAAGGACATGAAAACATATTCTATTCAGATGGCCACTTAATCATTGGTTGTGTTCTTACATTACAAACTAGAACCAACTAACAAGCCTATGAGAGTTCTATAGCCTACGATCATTAATGATATTTGGCCTTGGGCTTACTTTGATGGAGTCATCCAGGATTAGAATAGGAAAAGTGGTTTTGGATTCTACTCTATTTGGACAGAGATCATTATTTAAAGGGGCATGGTGGCTTGGGTCCTGGAACAAATAATCAAGTAGAATTAAAAGCTCTATTTATCTTATGAAATTGGCTTACAAGAATGGGATTCTTAGCTTACATGTCTTTGGGGATTCATAATTGGTAATTAATTGTCTCAAGAGCCAAGTAGAAGATGCCCATGTTGGACTAATATATTTTGTGGAGAAGTTGCAGATAATCTGGGGATCTTTCCAATGCATTTACTTCAAGCATATTCTGTGTGAATTCAATGAGGAAGCCGATTCAGTTTCTAAACAGGGGTTCCTCCTGCTCCTGCATCTGAGTGCTCTTCACTTGGAGGAATTCCAATTTGGTACAACTAGGAATATTCATATAACATCATTATTTGAATTTCGAATCTTTTGAAGTATTATGTATAAGTATAATCTTTTCTTGTAGTATGAAAGGGTCCATTTCATATGGGCATATGGTATTAATATCGAAATATGGAGGAGATTTCCCCAAGAGGGATAACTAACTCCATAAAGTGCACATTTTAATATTGTTTGGTTATCAAAATGTGGTGGAATGGCCCTGGGGAGAAGGGACCCGACCCTATGTACAATTGTATTTACATGTGAAGGGCATCGTCTCTACAAGAGCACAAGGCTACATTCTTTGTGTATCTGCTTATTTAATATTGTTTTCACTATGTGGAGAAGAGAGGGGGAAACCTCTTTGGAGGATAGTCGACACCCCGTAGCTCTTATTTAATATTGTTTTAATCTTTGCATGGAGAAAAGAGGGGGTGGTCTTTATTAAGGAGAGCTCACACCCCATAGCTCTTAGTTAATATTGTTTTCATCTTTTTTTTTTTATATTGTTTTATCTCTATGCGTGAATAGAGGGATGGCCTCTTTGGAGAGAGGGACGATCCCATTTACTTTTCAATTATAATATTTTAAAAATCTTTGTGTGTGAAGAGAGGGCCTCTCTAGAGAGAGAGAATACAATTTTCATTATATATATATATATATATATATATATATTGTTTTGCTATCGATTACAATGGAGAAATCTAGGTGGAGGAGAGATAACCTCATCCCTTTGAATATAGTTTTGATTCTTTTATATATCATTTTATTTTCCTTAAATAGATGATAGTTTTTTTTATTTGCAGGAGTGGTCTCCATGTGAGAGAACGAAATCCAATTACCATCTTTGATATTATTGTTGTTTCAAGGGAAGAGTGGTCTCCATATGAGAGAAATGACTCCAATTCCCATCTTTGATATTATTGTTGTTGCAAGGGAAGAGCATTCTCCATATGGGAGAACTGACTCCAATTCCCATCATTGATATTATTGATGTTGCAAGGGAAGAGCGGTCTCCATATGAGAGAATTGACTCCAATTCCCGTCCTTGATATTTTTTATGTTGCAAGTGAAGAGCGGTCTATGTGTGTGTGTGTGTTTTGATGCAATTTTGTAATCAAGGAAGGGATTCCTCTATGGAGAGGACCCATCCCAAGTTTTTTATGTTGCAAGTGAAGAGCGGTATGTGTGTGTGTGTTTTGATGCAATTTTGTGATCAAGGAAGGGATTCCTCTATGGAGAGGACCCACCCCAAGTTTTATATAATTTCCTTTGAAAGAAAATGTGTTAATTATTGAAGGGACGAGTTTCCCCATTCTTTATATATATTTTTTCTATAGAAAGGAAATATGTTTTCCTAAAGAAAAGGGATTTACCTAGTTCTATATATGTTGTTTTCATTATATATAATGAGAACACACTCAATTGATGATTGGATAGGGAAGTTAGCGCACTTCATTATTCAAAAGGGTGCATCTCATTTTTTCTTTCTCTACAAAACCAAATGAGTGAGCGGTCTCCATATCAGAGAACTGACTCCAATTCCCGTCCTTGATATTTTTTATGTTGCAACAGAAGAGCGGTCTGTGTGTGTGGATTCCTCTATGGAGAGGACCCACCCCAAGTTTTATATAATTTCCTTAGAGAGGAAATGTGTTAATTATTGAAGGAACGAGCTTCCCATTCTTTATATATATTTTTTCTATAGAAAGGAAATATGTTTTTCTAAAGAAAAGGGATTTCAATAGTTCTATATATGTTGTTTTCATTATATATAATGAGAACACACTCAATTGATGATTGGATAGGGAAGTTAGCGCACTTCATTATTCAAAAGGGTGCATCTCATTTTTTCTTTCTCTACAAAACCAAATGAGTGATATAAACACCATATTGTTTTTGTTGTAGTACTCGTTGAGATTAGTACTATATGAGTAAGAGCATTTATATAGCCCATTAAGTTATTAAAGAATCCAATCTCGTTGTTAAAAGTTGAGCTATATTTTGTTTAATTTTTGGAAGAGCCAAACTACATTTTAGTTAAAGCATAGAAAATCTTAAACTTGTTGCTTAAGAGCCAAGAGCTATGTTATTATAATGGATGGGAATTATACTCTATTGTTAGCTTGGAGGAGTCGATCCTATGTTTAAATTTACAAGGATACAAACTCATTGCTTATATGATACCAGTGGTGAGTAAACCTGAATTTGACCTTTATTCACCAAATAAGCCCAGTAGTGCCCATGGGATTAACATTCATGTCGTGATGAGAAGTCTTGGTGAAAGATAAATCTATTTTTACCTTTTCTTGTAACGTCCCCAGCTTAACCCTATTGCATTAATATTGTAAATGATGTAAATATTGTCATTTAGTCATGGCGAGGAGCTCAAGGCCAAGGCCCCGCCACTGACTTATCGTTTTATGTATCGGCAATTAGAATAGATGCATATGGTTCTTGTGCGAGATGGGCACAATGTAAATAAGACACCTTGTAAATATGCAATTTTAATGAAAAACCCACAATCAACTACGCAATGCAACAAAGAGACGGGGGCATGATCTTTACAAGGAATAAGGGGGGGGGGGAATAGCCAAACCCTTGAGCCATGGTGTTAAGCCATTTCATTTAGGAAACCCATGAACTCTCAACTACCCATTTGGTCTCATGCACCCAATCATTTAATTCTCCCAATAAATTGGTTAAGGCAGTAAATGCCTTGGAAATGATGAGGTATGGGCAAGCCATTTTCGTGCATGGGAAAGCCATCAACCTAAAAATTCGTGTTTTTGCTTGCTGGGCAAGAAAACACCCACGAAATGGTGCCCAAAGCCATTGGGAATGGGCAGTCTTCACTCACTCACGCAGTTGGAGTTAGCTGGGCCTTTCCCTGCACGTTTTTCATCCAAATCCTGCATTTCTCCATGCCTGGGAGTTCGTTTTTGCATAGGCAGTAGCCTGGGAGAGGAGAGCCACGATTTGGGGACTGTATGGAGGTCGTTTTTGCCCCCGAATGTCCAAGGACGTTTTTCTAAAAACGGATTGGCTTCCCAGGGTTGTTTCCCATCTTCCCATTTCGTTTTTGTGTGTTCCCACGTTTTTCTGAGGGAGTTGAACCCCATCTCATGCATCCCACTGTGGAAATCGTTTTTCCTCATGCCCAGTAATTGTGGTTTTGTTGTTCAGTGCATCCCGTTTTAGATTTGAACCTGTGAGCAGGAGCTTCAAGAGTGGAAGAGGACAGATTTGGCTTGATGAGCCCAATGGTGTACCCATAGCTCCATGGTTGAGCCACTAGCCTAGTAACTCACCTCTACCCACCTCTTAGCAGCCTGAGAAACCTAACTGCTAGTTGGCTTGGCTGATTCTGGCATATCTTTGGCTATGTGAGAGCCTGTTTCCCCTTTTCCTTGTGGAGATCGTGCCCAGCTCGGGGGTGGCAGTGGTGCTGAGAGATTAAGGAGCACACTGGCCTACGGTTGGGTGGAACGTTGCAGAAGCGTAGCTGGTTGCTTGGGATTACTTGGTTTAAAGATAAGTATTTTCATTTGCTATTTCTGTAATATCTACACTTAATGGCTATCATGAAAACGTTGGATGTGTGTTAATTCTGCACATGACTTACTTCCGCTGTGTTTTTAAAAGATTTATGCATCTTCATATCTCCATTTAGTATGTGATTGCTCATGAAATGAGTTTATGGGGCTGGATGCCCGGCTTGGGATCACGATCCTCTCCATTGCACTAGTATTATGGGAGGGGACGTGACAGAATGGTATCAGAGCTGTTGGTTGCAGCATTGGGCCTCTATGGGCCAAATCCAATTGCAGTGTTAAGTGCTTTTGAAAAAAGTGTTTAAGTGTTTTCAAAAATTTTGGTTTAAGCCTGTTTCTGGAAATTTTGATTTTGAGTCTGTTTCGGGGAGTCCTCCCGAAACTGCGGAAAGGTTCCGCGAACCTTCCTGCAATTGCGGAAGAGTTCCGCGAACCTTCCCGCAATTGCGGAAGCGTTCGGCGAACCTTCCCGCAATTGCGGAAGAATTCAGCCAACTGCTCCGAAACAGCGGAGAAAAATGTTTTTAAGTGAAAAATTTTCTAAGTATCGGAAATTTCGGAAAGAATTCTCTTCCGAAAATTGCGGAAGGAATTCTCTTCCGAAATTTCGGAAGGATTCCGCGAATCGTTCCGCAACGCGGAAGAGTTCGGCGAGTCGTTCCGAAATTGTGGAAGACTTCGGCGAATCGTTCTGAAACTACGGAAGACTTCGCCGAATCGTTCCGTAACCGCGGAAGACTTCGGCGAATCGCTCCGAAACCCGGAAGCATTCCGCGAACGGCTCCGAAGTTGCGGAAGCCTTCGTCGAATGGCTCCGCAATTGCGGGAGCATTCGCCGAATGGCTCCGCAATTGCGGGAGCATTCGCCGAATGGCTCCACAACTGCGGAAGCCTTCGCCGAATTGCTCCGCAATTGCGGAAGCGTTCGGCGAACTGCTCCGCAGCTGCGGGAGCCGTCGCCGAACCACCCCGCAACGGAGGTGAGCCGAAAAACACCCGAACGGCGGGAGCATTCCGCCAGCCACCCCGCAGTTGCGGGAGCATATAGTGAACCGCCCATCGCGGAAGGATTCAGCAAACTGCCCGTTGCGGTAGGATTTCGCGAACCGCCCGATGCGGCATGATTCGTAAAAAAAAAAACAAAAAAAAAAATGAGGGCGCTGCCCTCGACCCGCCCTGCAGCCACAAGGGGGCAAGCCCCCTTGACCCCCTTTCTTTTTCCCCCTCCCGTGTCTTTGATTGTGATTTGACGAATTGTCAGTATGGCATTCTTCCCACGTGCATGAAGTAATTTGTGAATTTCTGAGAATATAATGCAGCTGTGTAAAATGTGCAGAATGAGAGTGAAAGTTGTCATTTTTGAAAGGATGCAGTTCCTGCACCTGATGTCAGAATGGAGCATGAAGACAGGCATTGGAAAGCTTGTCCAGCAGGGAACAATGATACATGACCAGAGTTTGAATGAGGATATGGAAGAGGAATTCCGTGTCACGATGGGGGATCGAAAAGGGAAGAATTTCTTAAACCTCTGTTTGTTATCATACTTATAATAATGAAATTGTCATATGGCATAAAAATGTTAAAAATGTAAAGGATTACATAGATGTATATGCACTAGATGGCATCTTAACAAATAGCATAGTGCATATAGAAATGCTTGTGCATAAATGGGATGTTGCACATTGGTAGAATAATGAAGTCGGCATATGCAATAAACCACTAATGGAGAATATGGTGGTCGATAATCACTATTGATGTTGGTATTGGTTGTAGGACCAAAGATAACAAAGAGCATGGCTAAACGTTCTGAGGATGTTGTTGCATGAAGCCAACAACCTTATGCAGAAAGGATGGCGCAACAAATCTGTGATCATAAAATTGGAAAAGGACTGAGCAACCTTGGTAAGAGGCCAACTGATCAGGTGACATCAGATGATGTCAATGGTAACCATGCAGGTAATGATTATTGGTGCCAAATTGCAGGAATGTTGAAAGGGGATTTGGTAAGATCTCTTCAACTATGTCTGAACTATGTTGAGCTAATTTGCATGTAATATTGGATATCGACTGGGGCTGTTAACCTACCAAGCTTGGTGAGGTGTGGGTAAGTGAAGGGGATGACCCTTACATCCTATGACTGTTTAGAAATCTCAATGCATCCATGTGAATTTATATCATGCCATGCGTATGATTGGTTATGTGCTTAATAACCCAAGCAAGTGGGGACTGGTGGTCCTAATTATGGCAATGCAGGTTATATGAGATAGTCATGTTTCGATCATAATATGCTTGAATGCATAGTACTCATGAAACAATGCAAGGTAGCATTGAGTAGATGAGCATTAAGAGATTTTATAAATCTTGTGATGCATTGTATGAATGCATAGGGATGATGCATATGTTATTGCAAAAGAAATAATGAATGAAATGCTGAATTGATGATAATTCTAGGATCATTTCATGGACTGTTATGAGTGTAGAATAGTAAATGCATGAAGAGCCCAATCATGATAATTGATGAATTGATGAATTGTGATAATGATGCATATATAGAAGTGTATATATTTTGTTGCATTTCAAATGTTAACAGCTGAAGGTGTTGGAATTATTGAGTGTTATAATTCTGAGATCACTTCAGTGACTGTTATGGCAATAAATGATTATGTGCATAGATACTCACAACGTGTTTGGCTGATTGAAGTTTCAGTCTTCGGTAGGAAGGTCTTACATATGGCAATGAGGATAAGTCCATAGTATAGATCGGGATCTACCACATGCCGAAGCCAAGGGTTATGAGAAGGTTCTCATGGTTGAGAGCTCTAAGTTCTGTTAATAAGAACAGTTGTAGATATCAGATTGGTAAATATGTCAGATTTGAAATTTTGCTAATAATTGCTAATGACTGTTTGGCTTATATGAAAATGTGTCAGGAGGACATGCTGTAAGTGGATGCTCATGTATGGCAGCAGGCATAAGACCATAACGGGCAGAGTGGTGTCCCTTACAGAAGCCAAACAATATGAGGATAGCCTCATGGATAAGAAAACTAATTTCTGTAGGAAACAGAATTGTAAATTCATATTGAATTTATTTATGAATGCTATTGATTGGTTATGGAACAATCGTATTTGAATCTTATTGCTAAATGTTGCTGACGGTGTGGCTATTTGATGAAGTGTGCTAGGATGACACATTGAAGGGAGATCATGTGTGATGGCCTGCAGAAGCCAAACCAGATGGGAAAGCCCCCATGCTTTGGAAATGGGTTTCGGGTGAAACGCCATTGATAATGTCTCAGCCAAACCGCAGGACGGTAAACCATGAAGTGAGATGGTAAAGCTATGCCCAGAAGGCATGTGAGACACATCCGCAAAATGAATGAGTATTCTGTGACCCTAGACGAGAACATTCATGTCTAAATTATTAGGGTTGATATGCAGAGCATGCTCTATCTTATTTATATCATTGCAGATGGCTTGAGTATGATTAGGGCCTACATGACGCACATTGGAAAGGGGGTGCACACCTTTTCTGGTGCTGGGTCATGATAGGGTTTTCAATATTGACTACACCCTAAGGGAATGGACGCATTCCTGGTGTTTCAATAGTTGATAGTGAATGATATGAAATATGATTACGATTTTTGAGCAACAATACTGATGAGTCTGCTTATCCTTCTTGTGCTATCAGCTTACACAGATGCAATTTGGTGTTGCACGTAAGAGGCAAAGTGAAGAAGGGTGCTCAAGAGGACTGTATGGGCAGTGGTAACCTTTCTACGCTCACACTAAAGGACACTGGAAGGGATGGATAGGCCCGGGGAGCTGTGTTGCAGAAAAGGGGTATCATCCTTGTGTAGTGTGAGTGGGTATTGTGGGGCCATGCTAGCCTGCAGTCAAGTGAGTCACCTATGGAGTTCCTGGAGGGAACCGCTGGTTGCACAAGGGAAGGAGCCACGTAATCATATTATGTTGTTCATATTGCCTGATAAACCCAGTCGGTGTACTGGCTTGGCATTGGTTATTTGGGAGTTGTGACGAATGGTTGTTGTATGCCTGACAAACCCAATCGGTGTACTAGCTTGGCATTGGTGATTTGCATGTTGTGGAGGTATTGATGAAGGGTGTTATTTCCTGACAAACCCAGTCGGAGAACTGGCTTGGAAATGGTTTTTGAAATGCTTGATAAACCCAGTCGGCGTACTGGCTTAGCATACTGATTTTTGAAATGCTTGATAAACCCAGTCGGCGTACTGGCTTAGCATACTGATTTTGAAATGCTTGATAAACCCAGTCGGCGTACTGGCTTAGCATACTGATTTTTGAAATGCTTGATAAACCCAGTTGGCATACTGGCTTAGCATACTGATTTTTGAAATGCTTGATAAACCCAGTCGGAGTACTGGCTTAGCATACTGATTGGTGGGATGCAAGATAAACCCAGTTGGCACACTGGCTTGGCATTGCCTATTTGGATGATGTTGTGGAGCAGCATGTGTGCTGGCCAAGCATCCACCCCACAGGTGATCCAAGGCTTGTAAAGCAGAGAAGGAAACCTGTGGAGTAGCGAGGAAACGCACAATACAGATAAGTATTCATTTTCATTTAATTCTTGTTTGGAATAATGAAGATTTCGGGTACGAATCTTATTGTAACCCAGCTAATACACTGATTGTTTCGTTGTTGGAAACCTTGGCCATTACAGGAAACAAGGACCTTGGAAAGAGCTATAAATGCTTGGTAAAGCTAGAGAGTAACTGGTTGGAACTATAAAATTCTCGTTAAATTCAGAGGGTAGTTGGTGGGAACATTAACCACTTGATGTTGTGGAGCAGCCGGCGTGCTGGCCAAACATTCCCTTAAACAATTGATAAAACCAGTCAGCGTACTGGCCTGGCATTGCCTATTCAAATGGTTGTGGAGTAGCCTGCGTGCTGGCCCAACATTCATTGTTGTATCCACGGGAAATCCAATGCTTGGAAAGCAAAGAAGGATCTTGTGGGATAAAGTGAAGACATCCAACGCAGGTATTGTTGGAAGCAAGAACCTTGAAGCATCTTAAGAATGCAGGTGGACATGTAACCACCTTGAAGAGCTCAGTATGAGCAGTAATGGAAGATGGTGCTAGTGGAACTGTGTGGGTCCTAGCAGCCAAAGGTTCTGTAAGCGACAATGGGGAAGGGTTCCCTAGTTGAAATCCATATGCAGACCTTAGACACTAAGTGTCATAGCCAAAAAGGGCAAGTCGAGCATTCACGTGAAGTGAAAGAGGACGGGAGCATGAAAACCACAGTGGTGGTGTGGGATTCCGGAACGGAACAAAACTAAGAGGAGAAACTCTTACAGCTCTCTCTCTTTCCTTTTATTGATTCATTTATAGAGTTAGAAAGTTGCTGAATGCATGCATGACTGAAAGTAAAAGTGTGTTATTTGATTAAAGTGAATTGTGAATGCTAATTAATGAATTTCTTGTGAATGAATGAACATGAAGGAATTCATGTGTATGTTAGGCAAGCATGAAAAGTGTGGAAGTCTCATGAGTAAGGCATGGACTATCCATGTCAACCGGGAAAAAACCATTAAATGATTTTAATGTTTGGGTTATGCTTGGCCTAACGAGAATTGTAATGATGAATTTCACAGGTGGAAATTGAATCAATTGGTTGCAGCCGGTGCAGGCAAGTGTTGCTAGTAAGCAAAGTGTGGTCAATTGTTCCATTGACCATGGCGGCAGACCAAGGGCTATTAGAATTGGCTGGAAGTCTTCTTCAAACAATTGCCAAGACCCAAGAAAATCTTGAAGAGATGCTCAAGATGCAAAAACAGCAGAACAAGATGAACCACAAGGTCTTGCAGGACTCTATTCGTCTGCAGAAAGAGGTAAAAAGTATTATGAAAGCAATCAACAAGGGAAAGAAAAGTGGATCAGTGAAGAAGCATTCATCCAATCGTCCGATTAAGAAATGCTCCAGGTGGGAAGACTCAAAGGAAATTGAGCAGATTAAGATGAAGCAACCCGTGAAGTGTTGGAATTGTGAGGGGGATCATTACCTCCGCAACTGTCCAACAAGAGAACCTCGAGAGGGTAGCAGCCATAAAGTTTTCAGACTTATGGATGAGCTAGAAGATCCGAATCAGTAGGAGCAGCTCATGAAGATCAAAGGACTTGGTATTGAAAGTTCAATGTAAAGAACAGAATGTAGGGGCAGATCTGCAAAGTTTTTGTGAATTTTTGGACATATGTAAAGTGGGTATCTATTTTCCGAAGTGTTGGAACACCGAGGACGGTGTTATTCCAAGGGGAGGGGAATGTAACGTCCCCAGCTTAACCCTATTGCATTAATATTGTAAATGATGTAAATATTGTCATTTAGTCATGGCGAGGAGCTCAAGGCCAAGGCCCCGCCACTGACTTATCGTTTTATGTATCGGCAATTAGAATAGATGCATATGGTTCTTGTGCGAGATGGGCACAATGTAAATAAGACACCTTGTAAATATGCAATTTTAATGAAAAACCCACAATCAACTACGCAATGCAACAAAGAGACGGGGGCATGATCTTTACAAGGAATAAGGGGGGGGGGGAATAGCCAAACCCTTGAGCCATGGTGTTAAGCCATTTCATTTAGGAAACCCATGAACTCTCAACTACCCATTTGGTCTCATGCACCCAATCATTTAATTCTCCCAATAAATTGGTTAAGGCAGTAAATGCCTTGGAAATGATGAGGTATGGGCAAGCCATTTTCGTGCATGGGAAAGCCATCAACCTAAAAATTCGTGTTTTTGCTTGCTGGGCAAGAAAACACCCACGAAATGGTTCCCAAAGCCATTGGGAATGGGCAGTCTTCACTCACTCACGCAGTTGGAGTTAGCTGGGCCTTTCCCTGCACGTTTTTCATCCAAATCCTGCATTTCTCCATGCCTGGGAGTTCGTTTTTGCATAGGCAGTAGCCTGGGAGAGGAGAGCCACGATTTGGGGACTGTATGGAGGTCGTTTTTGCCCCCGAATGTCCAAGGACGTTTTTCTAAAAACGGATTGGCTTCCTAGGGTTGTTTCCCATCTTCCCATTTCGTTTTTGTGTGTTCCCACGTTTTTCTGAGGGAGTTGAACCCCATCTCATGCATCCCACTGTGGAAATCGTTTTTCCTCATGCCCAGTAATTGTGGTTTTGTTGTTCAGTGCATCCCGTTTTAGATTTGAACCTGTGAGCAGGAGCTTCAAGAGTGGAAGAGGACAGATTTGGCTTGATGATCCCAATGGTGTACCCATAGCTCCATGGTTGAGCCACTAGCCTAGTAACTCACCTCTACCCACCTCTTAGCAGCCTGAGAAACCCAACTGCTAGTTGGCTTGGCTGATTCTGGCATATCTTTGGCTATGTGAGAGCCTGTTTCCCCTTTTCCTTGTGGAGATCGTGCCCAGCTCGGGGGTGGCAGTGGTGCTGAGAGATTAAGGAGCACACTGGCCTACGGTTGGGTGGAACGTTGCAGAAGCGTAGCTGGTTGCTTGGGATTACTTGGTTTAAAGATAAGTATTTTCATTTGCTATTTCTGTAATGTCTACACTTAATGGCTATCATGAAAACGTTGGATGTGTGTTAATTCTGCACATGACTTACTTCCGCTGTGTTTTTAAAAGATTTATGCATCTTCATATCTCCATTTAGTATGTGATTGCTCATGAAATGAGTTTATGGGGCTGGATGCCCGGCTTGGGATCACGATCCTCTCCATTGCAATAGTATTATGGGAGGGGACGTGACATTGCTCTAGTGGAATGATTTCCCAACTTAGAGGTGGCCTCTTAGAAAAAATAATATATGATGGACATATCACCTATGGTTGGGAGAAACGTTGCGCTTGCACATTTTTTTGCCGAGGACATTTTACTCAAGATAAGTATTCCTTATATGCTATATGGTTGATATGTTGTTATTCAGTTTTGTTTAATTAATTGGAGATGTGTAAGTGTTGTTTTAATCATATGATATTATTACTTGGTCATGCCTAGTTAAATTATTGATAGACATGTGATGGATGTGTATTCACAGTTAGGCATGTATGAGTATGTTATTGTTATAGTACAATAACTGCAAATAATATAAATGTGATGAATAGTTCATGCTTGTAGGAATGTATACACAAGTGCATTATCATGTTAATATAGTATTAGAATTCATGATGGCATAAGCACAAATTATTAAATGAAATATTAGGCATCTAGAAAAACATGTTAAAGTGGCATTCATTACTCCATGCACTCTTTGCAATAGTTTTGGTTGATTAGCTAGACTTTATATTTTAATCGTAGATAAA
Source organism: Larix kaempferi (assembly GCA_027924585.1). Taxonomy (NCBI): domain Eukaryota; kingdom Viridiplantae; phylum Streptophyta; class Pinopsida; order Pinales; family Pinaceae; genus Larix; species Larix kaempferi. Next base: position 6,862,956 of record BSBM01000211.1, read on the forward strand.
GTAACATGGGGGGAATATTAGAGATTTCAAGGTTGAGGATCTTACTTATGATGTGGAAATCTATAATTACACTACAACATTTTGTACCTTTATGGGGGTGTTCTCTTCTACCCCCAAAAGTGACCTACGGGGGTGGGTTTACCTTTAGGGGTGGTTATGCCAAAACCGACCCCAAAGGAACCGATGTTAAAAATTTTGGCCTTTAAGGGCGGTTTTTGAAGAGATTTAAGCCACCCCCAAAAGAAAATTTTAGGGCCGGTTTGTGACCCCTTAATAGAGACTTAAGGGGGCGGTTGTGAACCCCCCTCCCCCTCCTTAACCACCCCCAAAGACACATATGTTAAAAAATTTGGCCTTTAATGGATGGTTTTGAAGAGATTTGAACTCCCCTTAAAAGTTACATTTGGGAGCGGTTTGTGACCAATAGATTTGAATCTGGCAACGAATCTGGCTTTATACTTCTCAATGCTACCATTTGCAACATGATTTATCTTATAAATCCATATGGAAGTCACAATGGACTTCCCATCAGGTTTGGGAACAACCTCCCAAACATCATTCTTCATTATAGATTTTTACTCTTCTGTCATTGCATCTTTCCAAATTTGTTGCTTTGCAGCTTCTTCATATGAGGATGGTTCCGAATCACCGATGTGACTCATCGTGCAACATACCCTGAATATATTCCAGGTTGCTTGCGCTCTCTGGATGATCCTACTAGTGCTCCATGTTTCTCTGCATTTTGTAAGATATCTTGGCACCAAGCAGATCTTGTTTTAGCGGGAGGTTCATCAGGTGACCTATCAATAAGTTCTACTGGTTCTTTAGGAGCTAGCGAATCCAAGGCATATTTTGTTCTCTCCCTCTCAAAATATAAAGGAGGAGAATCAGATTCGGGATCCTCCATCTCCGAATCACATTGAATCTCTTTCGATCTTTTGAAAACCACTTCCTCATAGAAGGTAACATCGCAGCTGACTTCAATCTGTCTCTCACCAGGTACATATATTCGGTAATCTTTGGATGACTCGCTACAACCCACAAAGGTGCCTTTCTTTCCAGAAGGATCCATTATTTTTATCTTTTCTTTTGGTACATGAATGTATAATGGGATCCTCAAGTGTGAGATGTCTGTAAACACTTCTTCCGGTGTCTTCTCACCTAGAATGGAATGCCATCTTCTATTTTGGATGTACACAACTGTACTGGTGGATTCTTCCCATAATGAGGTAGACATATGTCAATCATGCATCATGGCTTTTGCATCCTCACATATGGTTCCATTCTTCCTTTTAGAAACCCCATTTTGTTGAGGGTTGTATGGTACTATTAACTGTCTACATATTCCTGCATCACTACATAGCTCATTAAATGCACATGAATCAAATTCACCTCCATTATTAGACCTTAATGCATGTATGTTCTTTTCTTTCGGATTTTCAACTAGGGATTTAAACTCTTTAAATTTGCTAAGAGTTTCAATTTTATCCTTCATGAAATAAATCCACGAATTCCTAGAAAAATCATCTATGAATAGTACATAATATAAGAAGCCACTCAGGGAAGGGGATGACATTGGACCACATACATCGGAATGTATTAAATATAAAATCCCTTTAGATCTAGTAGTACTACTGGAAAGTTTTTTCTTAACATTATTCCCAAGTGCACAACCCCGACATACACTATCATGCTCAAAATCAAATACAAGCATACCTTTTACCATATTTTGAAGTGTTGGTAGTGCTTTGTAGTATAGGTGTCCAATCCTTCAGTGCCATAGCTCTCATGGATTGATAGTGTGGTGAATCATAGCTTGAATGTACTTCCCAAGTACCTTGTAGAGTCCTCCCTCTTTAACTCCAATCACAGTAGTAGATTCTAGGCTTTTGTTCTTCGGCCATCAAAGTGCTTTGTCATCCATGAAGATAACTCATAAGCCTTTGTCTTCAAGAACTGAAATTAAAAGGAGGTTCTTATTCAATATTGGAACTTATAGATATGTTCTCCACATGTAAAATATCACCGATGCTCAGTTGGAATGAGGTGGATCTAAATCCTTGGATCGAATATGTTGAGTTGTCCCCCAACTCTACCATGCATGTGAAATTTTTCTCCTTTAGTTCAGTGGTGGCACTATTGTAACCAATCATATGTTTCGATGTGCCACTGTCAATCAATCATGTGTCTTAACTTGTGATGACGGATACCAAAAGGGATGAGACAAGGTAAAACTCCCTTCTTGTCTCATTTTCTTCAAATACATTCTTTTGAGTGGTTTCATCTTCTATGGTGGTAGAAGCATGAAATTTTCCTTTCCTATTTTATTTTCGATCTCTTGAGAAATGGCCTTTCTTTTTGCAATTGTAGCATCTAGATTTTGACTTGTCTAAGCCTTTGTTGAACTCCTTCTTCTTTAGATGAGAGAACTTATTTTGGAAGAATTTTTTCTTTCCTTTATTCATTCTTGCCATGAGGGAAATATTTTATTCTTTAGTGCACATAGCTTTGCTCTGGATTCGCCCTTCCTCTTGGATATAGTCATGCCACAATATTTTGAACCCAAGTTGCACTTATCGGCCATTAATAGCAGCCAATAATTTCTCCCGTGAATATGGGAGACCATCAACGATGGTTTGGATGAGATCATCTTCATCCACTACAACTCCAATGTCAACGAATTGATCTCTTACCTGAGAGATCTTAGTGAAGAAGGAGGCCATTGTCTCATCCTTCTCCATCTTGAGGTTTCGAAACTTGTTCTTCAGTTCCCTCTTTTGAGTTGTCAAGGGCATATTTGAACCCAAAATCCGACGGTATATTTGTTTGAACTTTGACAACACTCCGTCTAAAATCCGACAAAGATGTTTTTTTTTAAACGTCAATAAAATTTCGTCGGATATCTGACAACCACAACAATCTGTCAGATATCCAACATCCTTTCGTCAAATAACCTATGCAATATTTTTACCAATTTAGTTGGACAATTGTCGAATATCTGACATTAAAGACATCGAATAGCCAACTGCCTAGACGTCAAATAACCTATGTTGCAATTTTACCAATTGATCCACCACGTGTTGAATATCTGATAAACAAATACATCAAATATATGACACTGTGGACGTCGAATAAACTACATAACAATTTTACCACATGATTGGACAATTGTTGAAGATCCGATAGAGCAGGAACAAATGGACGTTGAAAATATGACACCTATAGGATAGAATCTGACACCAATATCTATCAGACTATGTCGGATGGCCGACCACTTCTGCCATCAGAGGTACAACAGATCCGTTGAAGCACTATTTAGTGTTGTCGAAAATTTTACGGCTTTGAAGGATTTTAAAAAAATTATAAAAATTCTGATTAGACCAATGAATAGGGAAAATTAGGGCCTTTTTGAGAGGCTAGTTTGCAAGCCCTAAAGTAGATGTTTTCATGCTATTATCTCATCAAATCATTCTCTTAGTTGTGCCCATATTCCTCTTTCACATATTAGTCTGAGAGTGCTTGTCCTTTCTTGTTATGGTTACAAGCTTGAAATAATCTTGAGTTCTAATTTTCCCATGAGTTGAACTGATCCACCCAATATTGTTGTTTTATTCTTGGTGTGCATCATCCATTTTCTTGCCCATGTAACATTACCCTAGTTCCCTTAGTTGTATTCTGAAATCCTTACTTTCCATTAGCCAATATTCCTCTATTATTTCCCATTCTTCAAGTCATTGAATGTGTTTGGAGTGAGGGGCTGAGTATCCTCATTGAACACAACTTCCATCGATGTTTCCACAAAAATCCTATTGCAACCGATTGAATTGTGTGCCAAAGAATTTTTCTTGAATTATCTCAAACCACCCAAATGTCTCCTAGAAAGGGCCCCTTTAATAAGAGCAAGGTGAAACAAAGGGAGTGTAATTCAAATTGAAACCATGCCCAAAAATCTCTACCAGTCTAACATTTCCAGAAAACATGATGAATTGTCTCATCCTGACCACACAACACACATGTCAACTTATAAATGACAACTTTGTGAAGTAATCTCTTAGCAACCAAAACTTGTTGAGGAAAAATCCACGCCCAAACTTTATGTTTGAAAGAGCCACACACCTTCCAAATGGTTGATATCTCAACCATTACATAATTGGATCTCCAAATACCCATATTTATTTAAGCAAATTCCAATTTTAGAAGAGTGCCTAATCAAATCATAAAGATATTTCATTTGGTAAATGTAAATAGGCTTTTTAATTTTCCATCCAATTCCTTCCAAATTGGGCCTTCCCCATGTATCTACATTTTATATAAACAATTCTCTATAATCATTCAACAAAGACCCTCTGAAATAGTTTTGTTAGCATTAGTAATATTTTGAGCACAATTTAGAGTCCTCCATGTGTGTTGATGTCAAGTCTCTTGATTCTACAAGTCCTTGTAAAGAAACAAGCCTTTGTTAGCCAACCTTTTCCCTGTGTAATTTGGTGAGACCAATTTGACCTCTTTGAGGCTCGAGTATCTATATTGGTTGGGATGTTATATCCTAAGCATCATGAGGCCCTTCAAATTACCAACAGCGAAAGCAAGAGTCTGTTTGCTAGTTTGTTCACAACCTTTTAAGTGGTACCAAACTTGAAATCATAAAATTCTTCACATTACCAGTAGTATCATAGATCAAAAAAGGACCTTTAATACCCATAATATCCCGATATTGTTGAATATTTTCTAGGGATCTGGAAATTTTTTTTTTTTTAGCATGCACTATGTTGGGGGAGCATGCATGTGAGATGTCAGTGGTTTTGTCTAGATTTGGTCATGGTGTTGAACTTTAATTTTCCTCAGATATATTTGTGGAGGTGACTGTTATTTTAAGTATCTGGCACATGAAAAAGGGGCATGGTGACATTTGGCATCTTTGATGATTGAATGTACTGATATTGATTTCAATGCAATCCAATTGAGTTCTTATTAATTAACTTGGTTTGGAAAAAATGAAATTTTAAGTTGGAGATGCTTTATTGGATCCATGAGGAGATCTTTAATGTGTCATAATTGGTAGCCATAAGTTACTTGAACCACTAATACATTTGACCATTTTTGCCATGCAACTTCGTTGCTATTGCAACAAATTTTCGTGGCTATAGCAACGAATAGGATTCTCATTTTTCATTGCACTAATTTCATGGCTATAGCGACACGTCAAAACTACCATCGCTATAGCCACGGGATATGGATGGCACATGTTGGCTGTAGATGTACTTTCAGAAGACTTGAAGCTATCACTCTAGCGACACTTTTCGGTGGCTATAGCGATGCCCATACTTAAGATTTTTTCGTGTTGTTGCTAAGGAAGAGTCACTATAGCGACACACAACTGTCTTTATAGCGACACACAGCCGTCGCTATAGAGATGAACATACTTCTGCTTTTTACCTAGTTTTGCTAAGGAAGCGTCTCTATAGAGATGCATGTGTGTCTCTATATCCACGCAAATATATTTGCTTGTTTTGTGTTGTTGCTAAGAAAGAGTCTCTCTAGCGACATAACCTAACAATGTGGTGTCGCTATAGCGACACTTGGCCTAGAAAATGGCGACGAATTTGATATACTAGAAACGGAATTCACTATGACATCTCCGTCGCTAGTATAGCAAATTCATCTCCATTTGCTAGGCCATATGTCGCTATAGAGACGACCATCGCTATTTTAAAAATAATAATAATAAATGAAAATGGTGGTTGACTGGTATAAAACTTGGATACCATCAATGAAAGCTTCAAGATAGCACATCATAGATGCAAGCAAAACGTGGATACCCCATACTAGTTAACTCAAATTAATGCTTGGTCATACTTTTGGAAGCCAATTTTTTAAGTGTTTCTAACAAAAATTTGACCTTAGTTTGTCATAAAATGTGAATAGATTGTTTGAAATGTGTTTTATTCCCCAAAATATAGTTGTATACCTCATATTAATAATTATTCCTATAAAATTTAATAAAGAGAATTTATTTGGTGGTGGTTGAGTCCTGGTGTAATGAGGCAGTGTTGTTGAGATGGAGACATTGTGTCTCTTGGTGTTTTTGCGCTCTTTCTCTCCTTTTTTTCTCATCATCATTGCTCCTTAGTAATTTCAATTTTCCTAGCTACACCACGAGCTACTCCATAGATTAAGAAAATGAAGCCCCCATCTTCATCACTGAAAACATAGGGGAACTACTAATTAGTGTCAATGTTAAACCATAGAAAAAAATAATTATTAACTAAAGATGATGTAAACTCTACCCTAAGGTCTAGCGTTAAATAACCCATCCAGCTCATGGTATATAGACATTAGAAATAAAGCTGAAATCTTCTCTAAAAAGGGTCACATTTGCATTAGTAGGCTAAGGAATTCCACCCAAATTGGGGAAGACAACAAAGAAACCTTAGACCAAGAGGAAAGGACCACTACAGTATTTTTGCATATGCAAGTCCCTCGTCGCAATACTTCATGTGACATGGTTCTTGTCAACAAAATGAAATGCAAAAATCCTTCAGTAAGGCTTCTACTCTAGATACATTGCTAGCCAAAGAGTTCCCAAGCTTCCCTAACCCAATTATGGATAACAACTTCAAGGGGAACCTGCTCTACAAAATACCCTAGCAAGGTTTCTTCCCTATAAGCATCAGACACAATACCATACTAATCAACAAGAATTTCTACAAACTTCTGAGGTGCCTTTAACAGAGCCACTGCCAATCCCTTCCTTTGTCCTAGTGATTTCCACAATGACAATATCAGTTTCTAGCATCATGCCAACCATTAAGGGCTTCCTTGTTGTTGTAAAACATGGGTCACGGCCTCTCAAGGCCATCTAGGCCAATAATAAGTCGAAAAGAGAAAATTTAATGTAGGGAACATGCAACAGATCTCAGACCTTGCACCATTACCAAAACCCTAACTCTCTTTGTTCAGCGGGATGGATGTCTTCTCTCGGAAAGGGATTTGTCTTGTAAGACACTCTTTTGACATTATTGGCGTGGGGGTTCGATCCCTCTCGGGATAGCACTCAGATTTTTCTTTCTATGTCAGTCTACAAGCTTGATATATTATGTGGGGAGTTTGAGTATTTTGTTCATTCTAGGATGTGATCATTTTTGGACTATATTAGTTTTGATTTCTTCCTCTGTCTGTCTGTCAATGGGGACTCGGTGGTTCGTTTATATATGTGTTGTTTTGTTTGGAATCCTACATGTGCCACTAGTGTGACCACCTGTAGGTGACTATTGGGCATGGAGATATTATCTCTAGCCTTATTTTCTTTACTTGGTTTGTAGAGGCCCAATTCTGATTGGCTTATATTATTCTTGGATGGTACATTCGCTTGGTTGTGTTTCTAGACTAGTAGTGGCTGTTTTGAAAACTTTTTTTATATTATCTAATATGTTGGAGGGTGGTCGATCTGTCATTATGTGGGGATGTCAATTCAGTCTCAAATTTTCTCTTATCATGATAGGGGGTGACTCTAGGTAAATGGGTGAACTTTGCCTGTGTTTTAAGGAGTAGTTGGATTGAGATATGGTTACATTGTATCTCTTATTTACGACTTTATTGTATTGAAGGATGGTCTAAATTGTCAATTGGAAAAACGGTGATGTATATGTATATCTTGATTCATATTGAATAACAGATATATGGGTTTTTTTTCTGGTGAAAAAATGTAGACATGTTTCCTTAACCTAATACCAAACCAAAGTCTTTGAAAAAACACCCACATCACCTGTAACTTATTTTGATAACTAAAACATCAATAAAAATAAAACTTACAACATTTTACTTTACAAACTATCTTCTTCAAACCAACATATTCAATAAAATACCCACATCTTTTGTAACTTATTTCAATAAAAATACTTGATCTCAATGCACTTGCACATATTTCATGGTAGTTGTAAAAAGTACTCCACCTAGAAATGCTTAAAGCAACATGACCCTATAGTTCAATGTTGTACAACCATCACCTAACAAAATTAAATTATGCAAATTATTTAAATCACTTAGTACCTGTAAGGAACATGTGTCATTAGTACAGAAGCTACCTTTATGAAGTTGATGGGAGTAGTGATGTGTCATTAGTGTAGATGCTACTTCTAAGAAATTGTAATGTCATTGGTAGAGATGTTACAATTAAGAAGGTCGTGAGGGAATGGAACTCATGGTGTTTTACAAACTCATAATATTTTCCCTAAAGATATGTTTCATTACCAAAGGACAAACTTGCAGTCTTCAATAAAGCATCACACACAATACCATACTAATCAACAAGAATTTATACAAACTTCTAAGGTGCCTTTAGCAGAGCCAATGCCAATCCCTTCCTCTGTCCTAGTGATTTCCACAATGACAATAGCAGTTTCTAGCATCAGGCCAACCATTAAGGGCTTCCTTGTTGTTGTAAAACATGGGTCACGGCCTCTTAAGGCCATCTAGGCAAATAATAAGTTGAAAAGACAAAAGTTAATGCAGGGAATATGCAACATATCTCAGACCTTGCACCATCACCAAAACCCTAACTCTCTTTGTTCAACGGGATGGATGTCTTCAGTCCTTGGTGTTTTAGGTAGCATACATATACTCCTTATATTGCAGCATCGTAGAAAAAGGGATTCTATTTGAAGTATTTCCCAGAACAAAATAAAATAAAATAAAAAGAAAAAAAAAACTTGAGACTACATAGCTGAATACCCTCCAACAATTTCACTCATCATTCTGCACCATCTACAAAATTTGACACCCACATGCCCCTGAGTTCCTCATTCCACATTTGAATCATGGGCCTAGTATCATTTTCCTGAAACAAAGGCTTTGTAACAATTTAAAACTCTAATTTTATGCATCACCCCAAGTGGAAAGGTTAACTGTCAGTGAAGCAGAAAAATTACAAGTTTCTCGGGTATTTTGGAAAGATTGTAGTCACCACTTACGGAAGTAGTAAGTGTGGCAATGATTTTGTACTCATTACCAATTAATTGAAGAAGATAATTTTATTAAATTAATCAACATGTGCTACAGCTCCACTAGTCAAGCCCTTTTATATAATTGCAAACCCCAGTTAAATTCTGTAAAATTATGGAAATTACTCAAAATTTCAGAGGAGCCACCCTAACCTACAGGTTTGTTTCATCATTAGAGATAGGGTGCACCTATTCTCATCCCTAGGAGTACCGGGAAGTGATATCGACATCAGGAGGAGGATTTTCTAGCTTGTTTTGGATTCCTGTAGCAACTCCCTCTATCATTAGTAACTATGCCCTAATCATGGAGAAACATCCACTCCTGAAGTTTGCTCAAGCACCACTCCTCAAGTTTGCTCAAGCAACCAGCCTTCTATCAAGAAGTTAATTCCCACAGCCTTGGATGTTAGGACAGTTGATTTACCTCATTCTTGTGCTCCCCCTAAGATCAGACAATTAGGCCCTCTCTGTCACAACCACTACCCCAAGGGACATTGCCCCCCTCTACAACTATCGAGAATTCTAATGAGGACCATGTATTGCGACCCCTTCACTCATCCTCAATAGACAACTCCAGTGCTAACAAACCTCGGCATCCTCTCATTTGTTTTAGCTTTGAGGCTTGGTTGTACTTATACCCTTCTTTTGTCTAAATATTTCACTCTTGGCTAGACATACTTCTTTATATTTCTGTTTTCAATATTCATATAAGACTTGCCTTTGCATTCTGACTTTGTATTTACTCGAGATGTACCTTTTAGTCCCAGTGAACTGCTTTTGTGGTCATTTGTTGGACATTAATAAAATTATCTTTTCTACCTTTGTAATATGCAGTATGGGGAGAGCCCAATGGATTAGCTCAACCGGTTAGAAAATATTGTTTCAAGACAGAGTTCATCGTAAGGTCTTTGGTTCTAGTCCAACTAAGGTTTGAGTCTTGTTAAGTCTCATTAGGTTACCAACTACTATCATGATCGACACTTGATCTACCCTTCATCCAAATATTCAATGGAAGAAGGGGGGGAAATCCTACAAGGTTTACCTTGGAAAAAAAACTACACTTAAGAGGGGGGAATCCTACAAGGTTTACCTTGGAAAAAAACTACACTTAAGGGGGGGGAATCCTACAAGGTTTTCCTTAAAAAACTATACGAAAGTGGGGGGAATCCTACAAGCTTTTTCTTGGCAAAAAAGTAATAAGAGGATGATTTGAGTTATCAAAAGAAATATTGTACATTGGCAAAGGCAATATTGTATATTGGCAGTCAAGTTTGGGTCTAGATAATTAAACACATTTTAATACCCAAAAAAAACGTTTGAGGAATGCAGCCTCATAAAGGAGAAGGATGAGGAGAAGCAAAATGTTGCTTTTGGAAGGTAACTTCATGTTGTCTTCCTAACAAACCTATATTATATGAAAAACTTGCCCACTTCTATTATGGGAAAAATTTTGCACAAGAGAGAACAATTTGCGTTAGGAGGTGAATATCTTTCACAGCATAGTTATGAGACTCACAAGCATAGTTGTGAGACTCATGTAAGACTCACCAGTCTTCATGACTTTTAACAACTCATTCTGAGGACGGATACTCACCCAAGACTCACCAATTGGTTAAAACTTTTCAAACTCACCCAAAAACGTGCCAATTGCCACAGATGCCCTTTAAGACAAATTATGGCTGCCTAACTTAAAATCAGAAGGATTTCTTTCAAAATTGAGTCATTAGAAGCTACTCAGTTCCACTGAAGAAAACAATGATAAAAATTTGCTCTAAAGGGATTCAAGAACTTATGCAAACAGAGTACCATATTGAAAATTATATGGCAGAGGCTAACTCATTCTTTTTGCAAACACATTACTAAAACTGATCTTTCTCACTAAACTAAAGCTACATGAGCTTTCCATTGCTAGTTTGGCTATTTAGATTAGAATGAATCTAGATATTTGTGTGACCACTCTGTTATTGTTCCCCTTACACCATATTTCATTCATCATTATGTTTGTTCCCCTTACAAACCATGCTATGGACTTCCTGTGTTGTGAGAAATAGTCCATAGCATAGTTTGTAAGCCACCTCAAATATGCTAAGAAGTTTAGTGGTCACTTGCATTTGGTTATTCCTTATAAGAGTCTCATAACTTTAGGGACACACTCTTCCTCAGTCTGAAATATGCCTTGTCTCATGAAAAATTTCAGAGGAGCCACCCTAACCTACATGTTTGTTTCATCATTAGAGATAGGGTGCACCTATTCTCAACCCTAGGAGTATCGGGAAGTGATATCGACATCAGGAGGAGGATTTTCTAGTTTGTTTTGGATTCCTGTAGCAGCTGCCTCTATCATTAGTAACTATGCCCTAATCATGGAGCAGCATCCAATATATGAACAAATCCAGGAAGATATTCCATATCCTCCACATGTGCATGTTGTCATAGACAATGGAAATAGTTAGTTGAAGCAATTCAATCCTATTTCAGTACATATTAATTCAATACCAACCATTTCTTAAAGTTTAATTACTAAAAAATAGAAGAAATTCAACATCGAATGGGGATGCAAAACATTAAGAAGCACCCAAACTAAACACACCCACACACAGAAAAAGTAACAATCTTTTGTATCAAATAGCGAATAATCTATTAAAGTTCGGTTGGGAACAATCTTCACTATATGCATAATATTGATTGTAGCAGACGTTTGAAGAATGGTATGCATGATGAAAACCTAGTTTTTGTTTTCCTTTTCCGATTTAAGGTGACAAAACATTGTATTTTGTTATTATATTGTGTTCACTGCTGCTATTTACAATTTCAATATGTATATCCCCATAGGGAAACTGTATTTGGTCAAACTTGAAATATCTACATGGACAAACTTGCAAGGAAATTTATCATTGTTCTACTCTTACCAAATTTCTGTCTTCCATGGTCGTCAAATTCAGAAAACACACAAACCATGTGACATATCATCCTTCCTTGTGCTTCATTTTTTTCATCATGAAATTTGATTCTGGAAAAAACTAAAGAACGCATCATTCACAGCCTTTGCAAGCATATGAAAAAAATGGATATTGCAAAAGGTTTACCGAAAGAAAGTCAATTAAAAATGAGTGATACTACAAGGAAATATATATTGGACTTCAAGCAAATGCAAAGCATTCAAACAATTTCCTACCATAACAAAGCATTCAAACAATTTTCAGGCTTTGGGAAGTTTGTATACTTCTAAAGACTGAGGACTATTGTTTTTCCTATGTCAAATTGAAGGTTGACAAAAAATGACGTCAATCAATAGATCCTGGAAAGCAACTGCTGCCAATTATTAGCAATCAATATTCTGATATGAAAAAAACAAATTATCAATGCTTTAGCTTCTCATCAAGTTTGGTTTCCTAAACATAGTCGATGCTACAGGCCACACTAAGAAGTCTAAGTGTTGATGTATATGTAACTTCGGAATGTATTTCACATATATATATATATATTGTATTCCTATAGAGATGGTATTATTCCTCTATAAGGAAGTGTCGTCATTTATATTGTAAGTGTCGTAACTTATACTTGATGGGTTATTAGACCACCTTGTTTGGGGTCGGCCCTGTATAAGTCATGTGGGTCGAAGGGTTATTAGACCACCCTATTGGGGGTCGGCCATGTGGGTCAAAGGGTTATTAGACCACCCTATTGGGGGTCGGCCCAGTCAGCATTATATTATGTGGTTAAGTTCGAGCCTACATGAGTTAGGTAAAAAGGCAAGTCAAGTCAAGTATAAATAGAGTGCGGGAGGCACTCTATTTACTCACTCACTTCTCACACATGCTCTCAAGGAGGAGAGGCGCACTTATGGAGGAGGAGGATTGCTTCTAGGTTATGGCTATCTCTATTGGTTGGTTGTATCATTGCTCTATCTATCTCTGAGGAAGTTATTGGGGTTTTTCACCTTTATGGTTTTCCCCAAGTAAATCTTTGTGTCTCTTGTGTGCTTGCATTATTGTCTCCATGATTGATATGCTGTAGATATGCTATACATGTTGTTCTCTCAGTTAAGATCCTAGATCAGATTGAAGTAAATTCTGAAAATTTAACATGGTATCAGAGCTAGCCTGAAAGAAGGCATGATATGGCATGTATGACACTTGTTGCACTTACGATGCTAGGGCTTGATATAGCAAAAACCAGTCATCGTAGCACTTTCACTATAAATCCGTTTTGGTGAAGTTTTCGGATCTGAAATTGTTACAGGCCGAAGCTAAGATCTCCAGGTATCTTGTGTCCAAAGGAAAACCTCTAATTCGTTGTACTTTGTGATTTATGATCTGTACAATATAGGGTTTCTGCCTCTTCCAGATCTGAGTCAAAATCAGGTGACCTTGGGAAAAAGGTCATAACTTGGGCTAGGAAGCTCCAAATGAAATTTCGTGAAAAGTGACAGGTAGTACACAGAATGTACTATCTCAGAAAACTTTTTCAGAGGCCGAAGTTGAACCAGTGACACGTGTAACTCCGTACAAGTGCGCTCTACTGTATTATCCCATAAACAGGTCATGTTGCGACATTTGGCATAACTCTCTCTCAGAGAGTCCAATTGCGGTCAGATCTGTCAGGATGGAAAGGTAACAGGCCGAGATATCTCAGGAAACTTTTTCAGAGGCCGAAGTTAAAACAGTGACACGTGGCACGCCGTACAAGTTCGCTCTCCTGTTTTATCCCAAAACAGGTCACGTTGCGACATTTGGCATAACTCTCTCTCAGAGAATCCAAATGAGGTCAGACCTATCAGGATGGAAAGATAACAGGTCAGGCTATCTCAGAAAACTTTTTCAGACCCTGTGGATCAAAAATTTTGGAGTTACACCAGAAACAATCAGGTACATATTTCTGTCAAAACAGAATTATTTTTTGGTACCTTCATTCATGGCTTCCGGAATTTAGGGCTTTGAAGAAAGTTGGAATTTTTGTAATCGGAGACCACGGCTGAATGCTACTCATCAAAATAAAAATTTAGATACCAAGATCAGAATTTTTGGTTGGGAAGAAAGCCGGGTTTGATCAAACCCTAGTTCGGGACTTTGATCAGAAAAGTAAAAAAATTAGGGCTTCTGTAAAAATGGGAATTTTTGAAATCTGTGACCACGGCTGGAAGCTCCTCAGAAAAATAGAAGCTTAGAGATTTGGATCAAACATTTTGATGGGGCAAAAGAGTGGGCTTCATCAAACCCCAGTTCAGGGTCACGTCCAGTGAATCCGGAAGTTTCAAAGGCAAAATTGAGGAGTGAAACTTTGCAGTTTTCAAATTCTGAATATACCAGTTTGATCAGCTCATCAAGGCGCATATTTCTATCCTTTCGAAAGTTTGAAATTCAAAGTTTGAATTTTTGGGGTTTCTCTGACAAACCCATATCCAGCTCCAGGTCCAGTTCTTGCAAATCAAGTGGATTGGGTTAATCCTAGAAGAAGATGGATTGATCATCTGCATGAGTAAAGAAGCTCCTGTTTCAGAGGGAGATGAGGCTAAGGCCTTACATAAGAAGATTACAAGCGATCTCAACAGGTATGATTCATCGAGGTATGTTTCGATATTTGTCCATGATTAAGTTTATGGTATGTTTGTCTTCATGTTATTACGGTTAGTACAATTTTGATTTTAGATTTGTCGTATCACCTTAACAAAATTATGAATGCATGATAGAAGATATTCATTGGTTAGGGTGTTGACACTTATGATTGTACTAATGCATTATGGTGTTGTATGAGGTTTATGTTGTCTACTAACATGAAAGGTACACCAAGAAAGACAAATCATGTTCTGGTCCAAGAACATATGATCATGATAACATGAGGACAAAGACTCATCCATTGTCATGGATCTCATAGAAGATCCATTTACGAGGTATGTATAACTTGGTTTTGTAATAGTTAACCTATGAGATATACAGGTTACTAGCACAAGTCATTGAAGAAGAACAAGAAGACATCATGTGAGTATGTTAGACATAAATAGCTAGCATGCTAATCCAGGTATGTTTTTCCTATATCAAGATAGAATCCTACCTTGTGTTAGGATCTTATACTGTTGTTGATAATGATTATTCATGAATAGTCATAGGTTTGAATAATCATGATTGTATGCATATTATGTTTCTTACCATAATTGATGATATGACTAACCAGAAGAATCATGATGGTATAGGTTTGAATAATCACAGGTTTTATGCATTTTATATCTCTTATCTTGATTAATGATTCAACTAACCTGAATAGTCATAGGTTTGAGTAATTACAGGTTTAGACATGTTATGTTTCTTATGATTTGACTAACCATAAGAATCCTACATAAACCTTGAATGCTAATGCTTATTATTTCTGTTTGAAATGATCATGACTATACATGCTTGAGATTATTGTGTTTTAATAGTATACTAATGAATATATGATTTTATATGAGATCACAAGGATAACACATTCATGAATAAGCATGCATAGGGACCTAGGATGAATATGAGATTCAAGAACAGGTAATCCAGGAAGAAAAGATCAAGAGGGAGTACACTCCAGTGGTTTATGCAAGGATGCAGATATTCAGAGGGAGTTGACCATCTCTCTACATCCCACAATAGAAAGGTGTAGAAGAAGCTACTTCAGATTCGGACTCCAGCAGCTCCTGCAAGGAAGCGAAGACTCAGAGGGAGTCCACCCAACGAACAAACAAAGATAAGTATTTGAATTGTCATTTCTTAAATAATACTGTTCAATAATGTATATACTGATATTCCTAGAATTAGGTTGTGTATTATGCATATTAGAATAATTGCATTGATGAACAGTATACTACTAATACACATGGGTAAGTGGCCTATGGCACTGTACAACACTCCATTGCTACTTATCTAGAATGAAACCTCTTTGCTGACATGTTGGGAGTTGTGCACACTCTTAACAATGTTCTGGTAGAGATTGGAAGGCATCTAGAAAGTTACGGGATATGGATAAATGTTGTATTGAAGCATTGGCTAAGATAATTGCATGACTGTATGGCATATTTCTTTATGTGTAAGAATTTCTTCTGAAAACTATGAGATGTTTTCTAATCATGCAATTTAACTTGTTGTGTAGGAAAGATCGTATGCCATCTCCTACAAAAGAAGAACTACAACATTTGTTCAGCAACAAATTATCTATTGAAGATATTGAAGTTCCCAGGATACGGGAAGAATGCCATGATCCGTCGATCATGAAGAACGATGTTTGGGATGCGGTCCCAAGATGTGAAGGGAAGTTTGTTATGACTTCCAAATGGAACTATCAGATCAAGCATGTTGCAGATGGCAGCATTAAGAAATATAAAAGTGATGAAATAGAAGATGCACCAGATGGATTTCAAGACAGCATGGTGCAGTCTTATATGTGTGCAGAACTTGGTGAAGATAGATTGATTGCCAACACGCAGCGGAAGCTTGCTGCCAAGTTCGAGATGAAAGATTTGGGAATGATGCACTATTTCCTAGGTATGGAGGTGTAGCAGAGTGCAGGTGGGATCTTCCTTGGTCAAGGGAAGTACACTGTAGATATCCTGAAGAGATTTGGGATGATGGATTGCAAGGCCATGGCCACACCGATGGTATCGAATCTGAAGCTTCTTTGTGATGCTTCATCTGAGCAAGTTGATATCACTATGTATCGTCAGATGATTGGGTCCTTGATGTACCTGACGAACATGAGACCAGACATTTGCTTTGTTGTGAACACATTGAGTTAGCTCCTGACAGATCCGAGGAGTGTTCACCTGGTTGCTGTAAAGCATGTTCTGAGGTACCTGAAGGGTACAGTGGATTATGGGCTCAGGTATGAGGCAAATCAAAAGTTTAACCTACAGGGTTATGTTGATTCAGATTGGGTTGGCAGTGCTACAGATAGGAAGAGCACATCTGGGTGCTGCTTCAGTATGGAATCATGTGTGATCTCTTGGTTTAGCAGGAAGCAGTCCTGCGTAGCACTGAGTACAGCTGAGGCAGAGTATGTTGCAGCCTGTTCAGCTAGTTGTGAGGCAGTATGGCTACGGAAGCTACTGTCTGAGTTATTTGATCTCCCGTTGGAGGCTACTGGTATCTTCTGTGATAACCAGAGTTGTGTGAAGCTGTCCGAGAACCTAGTGTTTCATGACAGGTCGAAACACATAGAGATCAAATATCACTATATCAGGGATATGGTGCAGAGAGGAGCTGTGAAGCTCCTGTATGTTGCGACGGACGAGCAGATTGTAGATATGCTGACGAAGCCACTAGCCAGGGTGAAGTTCGAGTACTTCAGAGAGAGGCTTGGCGTGCTTCAGATCGAGGATACTTCGAGGAAGAAGTGATGGACACATTTGCTGAAGCCATTCCAAGCATGTTGGAAGGAGGATCCTTCACATGAGTGTGGATGTAAGCGCTGGATGATGAGCATCAGGATGATGTTCTGGTTTCTGCTTGATATGATCAGTTGGATCATTTTCATTTATGTATGTACGCATCATGTTGGATGCTGGATATGATCGGTTGGATCATGTGTATGTATTTTGTATGAACGCATCATGTTGGATGTTGCTGGATACATTGTGTGGATCATGTATCTTTGTATGATCAGGTAGATCATGGATGCTGTTGGATACATTGTGTGGATCATGTATGATCAGGTAGATCATGGATGCTGATGGATACATTGTGTGGATCATGTATCTTTGTATGATCAGGTAGATCATGTATGATTGATGGATACATTGTGTGGATCATGTATCTATGTGTGCATCAGATAGATGCATTGATGATCAGGTGGATCATGTATGACGATATGTATCAGGTAGATACTTGGTATGCATCAGGTAGATGCATTGATGATCAGGATGATCATAGATGACGAGCTTCAGGATGTTGCTCCAGATGACATGCAGTAGGATGTTGCAGTGATGATGATCAGGATGATCATAGATGACGAGCTTCAGGATGTTGCTCCAGATGACATGCAGCAGGATGTTGCAGAGATGATCAGGATGATCATAGATGATGAGCTTCAGGATGTTGCTCCAGATGACATGCAGCAGGACGTTGCAGTGATGATGATCAGGATGATCATGGATACATCAGGATGATGTATGGTGAGTATCAGGTTGATACTCTGTGGCCGTGGATCAGGTTGTGCAGATAAGCATGTAATTTGTGCCTTGGGAGATTTGCAGATGGTCTTTCGAGGTTTTGCCTATGGCATGTAATTTGTGCCCTGGGACATCTGGAAAATGCTCTTTCGAGGTTTTGCTTGAGAGGACATATAATTTGTGCCCTGGGAGATCTGCAGATAGTCTTTCGAGGTTTTGCCTATGGCATGTAATTTGTGCCCTGGGATATCTGGCAGATGCTCTTTCGAGGTTTTGTCCTATGGCATGTAATTTGTGCCCTGGGAGATCCGATAGGTTGAGCTGTGTGCTCGTAATCAGTCCTGGGATGCTCTTGCGAGGTTTTGCCATGACCACATGTAATTTGTGCCCTGGGAGATCCGATAGGTTGAGCTGTGTGCTCGTAATCAGTCCTGGGATGCTCTTGCGAGGTTTTGTGGTGACCACATGTAATTTGTGCCCTGGGAGATCCGATAGGTTGAGCCTTGTGCTCGTAATCAGTCCTGGGATTCTCTTTCGAGGTTTTGTGGTGAGGTCACATATAATTTGTGCCCTGGGAGATTTGCAGATGGTCTTTCGAGGTTTTGCCTATGGCATGTAATCTGTGCCCTGGGACATCTGGCAAATGCTCTTTCGAGGTTTTGTGACGCACGTAAAAGTCCTGAGGATTCCACAGTATGGCCAGTGATGACGAAGACCTGCAGGTGGTGGGCCTACATCCAGTATGAAAAAGGACTGGCTCTGTAGAACTTCCTATGACGAGTAGATTCAGAGATTGATTGAGATAGCAGCAGCAGTGACGATGATGATGACTCGATGACGATTATCTAGTGACGATGATCCAGAGAAGATGACTTGTGCTAGAAGAACTGTGCTGAGAAATACCTTCCTAGTTAAGAGGGAGTGTTGATGTATATGTAACTTCGGAATGTATTTCACATATATATATATATATTGTATTCCTATAGAGATGGTATTATTCCTCTATAAGGAAGTGTCGTCATTTATATTGTAAGTGTCGTAACTTATACTTGATGGGTTATTAGACCACCTTGTTTGGGTTCAGCCCTGTATAAGTCATGTGGGTCGAAGGGTTATTAGACCACCCTATTGGGGGTCGGCCATGTGGGTCAAAGGGTTATTAGACCACCCTATTGGGGGTCGGCCCAGTCAGCATTATATTATGTGGTTAAGTTCGAGCCTACATGAGTTAGGTAAAAAGGCAAGTCAAGTCAAGTATAAATAGAGTGCGGGAGGCACTCTATTTACTCACTCACTTCTCACACATGCTCTCAAGGAGGAGAGGCGCACTTATGGAGGAGGAGGATTGCTGCTAGGTTATGGCTATCTCTATTGGTTGGTTGTATCATTGCTCTATCTATCTCTGAGGAAGTTATTGGGGTTTTTCACCTTTATGGTTTTCCCCAAGTAAATCTTTGTGTCTCTTGTGTGCTTGCATTATTGTCTCCATGATTGATATGCTGTAGATATGCTGTACATGTTGTTCTCTCAGTTAAGATCCTAGATCAGATTGAAGTAAATTCTGAAAATTTAACACTAAGTACCTTCTCTCAATGAACATTTGGAAGAAGCATACCATTACCCACACCCAATGATCATCATGACACCCCACTAATATAGGGCTCATTTCATCAGTGACCTAATTTATGGATCTTGATGTTTTGTGTCTCTTGTTCTATGTGCTGGAAAGATAAACCTTATTTTGTTATCTCTTTTGTATGTTGAGTGGCAATTTTCCATGCAAAGTAATGGCTCGCAAATAAAGCACACAGCGGACAAAAACAGTAGAAAGCAAACTGCAGAGAACCGGGAGGAAATTTAGGGCCATATTTATTAAAATTCAAATAGCCAAATCTATTGGCCTTATAACAAAATTAGCGCTGAATTTGGAGAGGTCTTAGTCTCTATATACACGAATTCGCTCTTCAGAAGGTACAAAACTGATCAAAAACTGAGTGGCCTTGACTAGATTAAAAAACTTGTTACAAAACTGAAAAGAGTTCATGGCTTCACTCGGTTAAATAAAAATCTTAAAAGTTTACAACTAGATTTTTTTTTGTTTTGGTTTTTTTCTCATAAATTGTAAGAGGGTGGCTTCATCTTCTGGGTCTTGCCCCGTTGTAGTTGTTGTGCCCTCTTTTTCCATTGATTGTGAGGGATAAGCACTCCCGCACCATACTTCTGGTACGTCGATTATTAGGGGGTGGAGGTGGATGGACAGGGGCATCATCTACAAAAACCATTACAGTTATATAGATATCAGTGCGTAGTTATTATTGATATACATTTTTCATTATTTTCAATTTCATTACAATTATCTTTACCTGCTGGCTGACTAGCCAAGTCAATTGGAGTGTTCATTGGCTCTGCCATTTGTTCCTCTCCTGACTGAGCATGAGAAGGTACATGCTCTACCATTCATAGAAAAATTTTAATTAGTAAACTTCATCATATTGAATACATATGTTTTATAGCATACATACCTAAATGGCTAGGCAGCTCACCACCATCTTGTGGTACCGGTTCGATACCGCTAGCCTCGCTACTTTTGTTGGTCTCACACTGAAAAAAAAAAAGACACTAATTTTTCGATGTAATCATTCATGGATAGATTCCGCAAGTTCATTTTAATGATGTCCTTATTGATTTTATTTACCTCAGAGTCAAATTGATTGGGAAATTGGGGTTTGCCCCATGCTTTTTCGACGTTTTAGCACATGGTGATAACCGTACTTGAAGCTGAGCTTCAAGTCTTCCTCAATGGATTCATCAAAGAAAGCATTTCCCTGCAATGCATAACACCATGTAAAGTGCTTGTTAGAAAAATCAATTAATTGTTTGCTACAGATAATGATCAAATGATTCTTACAATTCATGCCCTTAGCTTTTGATATCCACCCTGGCCCAATTTGTGCTGCCCATGTTTTTCCATTCTTGCCTTTGTAGCTTTAGATGTGTCGAGGAGCCTATGAAAGGTTGCAAATACGTTAGATATTGCAACTTAAATATATTTGGAAGTTTAAAAAAAATATGATATGTGCCATACCTTCTTGAACCGATTGGCTTAGTCTTTCCTTGTTTTCTCGCTGCCTACTCCTTTGCATCCTCCATGAGCGCCTTCCACTCCTTTTCTGGAACCATCAAAGGACGCTCATACTTGTGGTTAGTTTGCAGATTGTCCCTATAATATGCCCTGACATATTTCAAATTTAAGCCAGCTGTTGTAGTGACACCTTTTTTGTTGAAGGTTTCACTAAACAAGCTGACCATGTGGTTCAACAAATCATCTTTCAATTTGTCATTTTGGGCATTCCACCATGTACGAATGGTGGACCCAAAAATCTCTAAGGCCTTTTCATGCATGTTCGTATAAAAGACATTATTTCCTGCAAAAAACATATGATCATTAATTAAAACTAGGTTGAGTAATGTGGCTTAGAATTACATGAATAAAAAACACATAATAAAAATAATACCTGCAATCTTCAGTATCTTGATTGGAATACACTCGCCATCCACCAAGAAGCTAACGAGTAATGATCCCTTGCTAACCACACGCATTGAGACAGGATAGCAACTATCACAATCGGTGCTACGGTCCTCTCTATCATCATGTGGAGTAGCGGTGTTTGAAGGGCCATCTTCACCTCCAACATCCGTTGAGGGCATGGCATCTAAAGTGCGCTCTTCTGTAGGAGTGGAAAACAGCCTCATTGGTACGGTAGATCTACGAAGTGTTGAAGCATCGCTACTAACTATACCGCCCTCTGCAGTATGTTCTTCACACACTTTTTTTGGCTCCAAATAACTCTAAGGAATCCAACTTCAATTGATTAGAACATATCAAAAAAAGAGAACTAAAATATCATAAATGAATATATGTAGTTCGTAAAAACTTTCAAAGATGCCACTTACCGTGTATTTTTTAATCTTTCTCTCCAATTAATCAATTTTTGCTTGTATTTCTTCAGTCATTGGATCGATTAAAATCAGTTCAAAAAGTTCGTCATTGCACTTATTCATAGCCATTTTCACAGTAAGCATTGGGTCGGTTGAATAACGTATCCCTAATTCGTCACCTTGACGTGGTGTGCTCTGCGAACGTCAATAAAAAAAATCATGTAAAAAATATATAATGCATATAATAACAAAAAAAGTACTATAATCATGTTTAGGTACTATTATGCTATCATTTACCTGATGTGATGACATTGGTGCCTTCCCACGGTCACCCTGCCACAATACAATAAGCAAGACATATTAATATCGATAACTAAAAATTGAACCATGTATAATAAACTTTTTTAATATAAAAAAACTTTATTGTTACTATGAGAGTCAACATTACGTGTCCTGAAGCTCTGGGTGTGCACATAGTACCGACCACCTGCCACAATACAATAAGAATGATATCATATTGAAATTTTGAGCTCAATATAAAAAAAAAATGTCAAATGTTAACAAATGTAATATAATCATGAGTTGTGGTTACTATTATATTGATGCTATTAGGTACTATTAAACTAACATTTACCTCATCCGTCACCATTGGTGACTTTCCACGGCTAGCTTGTGGCATATGGCCACGATCACCCTGCCACAATATAAGAATTAAGACATATTAAAAATGAGAATTACATATATAACAATCTCTATTAAACGTGATTAATGAAAAGCATGACATATAATTAACCATGTGTATATTATAAAAAGCATTACATATAATTAACCATGTGTATATTATAAAAAGCATGACATATAATTAACCATGTGTATATTATAAAAAGCATGACATAAATAAACTTAATGCAAGAGAAAAATAACAAGTTATCAATCAAAGGTTGAGTTAAATGTTGTATCAGAAACTTACCCCCATAATAGCAACCCTCGCATCTGTTCGATTCAAACCGTAATCGATCAACAACTTTTCACCTACAGCTATTGATTTTGTTGCACATACGAATACACGATTTCCTTCACACCTCTTAAATAAGCAATTGGGTATCTTATGTGTTGACCCTGGTCGTGTGCTATTTATAAACCCTGCGATATTTCCTGAAGCTTTTGGCCTTCCATCAATATACACAGTTGCTCCTTTGTGCAAACTGTTGTCTGGTAGTTGACAATAATTGGCTGCCACTCCGTATGCTCGCATACTTCTTGTATATCAGACCAACAACAACCAATCATTGTATTTGTAGCATGTACCGACATACTCCATCAATTCAGTTTCACTGCCATATGACACCTTTATGCCATCCATGGAAAATAGCCCCAGTCCATGTAAAGAGGATGGAGCAATGCGATAAGTCCTCCCATTGAGGAAGAAATCAGTGTCCACTTGGGGTATCTCCTTGGGTAGGCATCGTTTGACAAGATGTATATACCTCAGGGGCAACTCAATTTCACCTATGCACTTGTTATCATAACCACATGATCCTCCTTCAGAAACAAAAAGTTCCATGCGTCTACGAAATTTTCTCCTTACCTTTTCACCTCTAGTTGATCTTGACCTGTTAGATCTTGTATTAGATGTCTCGCTTTCAACCTCTTCTAGTCTATCTTCCTCACTTGATGAAGATAGATCTGACAAGTACCTATTTGGTGGTACCTACAATCATTGAAATGATACAACGTGTTGTAATTGAATTTTCAATACCGAAAACATCATTCATGGCTCATGGTTTCTAGCAAGCATGGTTACAATACTTGAAACGCAATCATGCAACTTTCTTTCCCTAGTAATGCATATAGATATTTCAGATGGCTATAACCAGGTCATACAATTTTGGAATGGGGCCAATGAGGTATCAGGAGTGGATTGTTGATTATGTAGCTAGTCAACACATGAAAAACATAAACACATTATAGAAAGAGTGGATTGTTGGTTCATGGCTGCTTGCGCTAACCCTCGAGGATAATCATTGCCATTTGTTAATGAAAGGAAACAAGTAATAAAAAAATACAAGTGCAATAAAATTAGTCTTGATTCATAAGTGGTCCTTTGGAACCAATATCTATCAGATGTGCTTAGTGGTCCTTTGGAACCGAGATCTATTCATAAGTGGTCCTTTGGAACCAAGATCTATCAAAATTAGTTTACCTTGGAATGTCGTGCATAGTGGAGTTTTTTAACCTTGGAGGACAATTATTGAGAATTATAGAAAACAGAAAAGAGAAGCATTGATAAGGCAAGCTAATGAAGAAAACAACCAAGAAGGGGAATCAAAAAGTCAAGTGGGTCATTTGAATAAATGAGAAGGGGAGCCAAAGTGATTTTGTATAAATAAGATAGACACAATAAAGAAAGAGATTTTTGTTAAAGATTGAAAATTAATTTCAATTTTATTTCAAAAGCCAAATTGGCCATTATTGAAGACTCATTATGGTCTATGTGTGGTGTGCAACTATTTCTTTTACTTGCTAATGCTAGAATGGATATAAGGATGTTTAGTTTTGTTGTAGACTATTCTCATGCAATGATGATTATCTTTCATTACTTGATAGAAAATTGTTTTTTTGTTCTTAATGGTTAAAATCATATGCATCTTTTGTTCTTAAACCCTAGCTAAGTGATTAGTATAGGACCACATTTTATTGTTAGAATTATGGTTGCATTTAGGATTTGGATATTTGTATTTTAAAATCATTTATCTTTTAGCAATTGGGTCAACATACTGGAGAAGTTTTGTATCCCAAAAAGAGAAGAGTTTAATTGGGCCTTAAGGTTCCTTGAGTTGGTTATATTTACTTTTCTCTTTTTTATAAGAGTTAGAGGTTATATTAACTTTGTTCTTTGCTCTAAGAGTTAGAGAATCTTTTCCCCTACTTGTGCTACCACTAATCTCCATCCCCAAACTCCTCTTACCATTCTATCAAAAAATCTGCTCAAACTTGACGATATAACAATAACTAACTCCCAATGAAGAGGACTAAAAAATCCGTTTATGTTTAATTCCTCAAAATAAAGGAACATCAAAATTAAGTTCTACCTTAAAGGCTACCATTCCTCAGAAGTGAATTCTTCTCAAAGGTGCCTTCATCATTTTTGGGAGTTTGCAAAGTATCTCTGTGAAATAATGTGTCATATCGTTCATCTATCACTCTAGGATTTTTTTGAGAAACATCATGTCCTCAAAGGAGGCCAACAGTTGTAAGATTCTTGAATTCTCAGTTGCATGTTTTTTAGGACAATCTGGGTGTATTGTGTGCCCTCAAACAACAATATAGTTATACAGATCTGATTTAGTCTTTGAAAGTCAATTTATATTAATGAAATGGTGAATAACACTAAATATCCATAACAACACACTATGGCTAGAAAGATGGTATCTCATCTCTAAAAAAATATGTTGCAGTTATGCTCATTCACATATTCCCCATAAAAAGACATTGAAACTACATTTATAATGTTGCTAACAAAACCTTAGAAAAAAATAACATAAAATGCAAGATCCTTAACCCTAGCATGAATAGGGTTGAGAGGGAATGCTACACTATATGAAATCGAGATATATATAAAAAAATAGAGGACCCTTATCAAGATAAAAAATAAAAAATAAAAATAAAAATAATCACTTATGCTCATCTTGGGTCTTCTTTAGCTCATTGGAAAGAACATTTGTATACTAAGTTGGGTTACCATCTTTCTGCATGACTATCTCCAAAAATACAAATGAAGCGGAAAAAAAAATGTGACAAAGAAATTGTTGGTATCAAGGCCATTTTCTAGATGGACTCAGATGGCCATATGGACTAGAGGATGTATTTACCAAGGGATAGGTGCATGCTAGATTTATATGGAACTTCAACCAAAAGTTGAACTCATGAAAATCTCTTGACATGATGTAGAGATGTACAAAGACATCCATGAGGTGGCCAAATAGTTGGCCTATGACATAAGGATGCATAAATAATATGTACCTATCCATTATAGCAATGATTTGGTGGCTGAATTGCTATTTCCTATCTACTATAGTGATTATGGATATGACCTAGTTACCTTGATTTAGCGCAATGAATGGACAAACTTGGGAGCTAGATGATCCAACATTTCTCTACTAGGATGAGGTTAGTGGGGAAGTATTAGCTTCCTTCCCTTCACACCACTAAGCATAATAACCTCATGCAATTAATTTAGGTAGGACATGTTGACTAGGGATCCCAAAGTTAGGTACTTCTAGGGACAATGTGGAGTAGTATGGAGACAACTAAGGGTAGTTGTTTCTCTAACCATGAGGGATTTTTTTTTGTTTTCATTTCCTTTATCTTAGAATGAACTAATTATTTTGTAGTTAACAAATATGGTTGGGCATGCCTTGGTCACCTAAGCTCAATGCAACATTGAAATGGACTATATCAAGTTGACAAGGAAGGTAGTTTGGGATGGACAATCAACAAGTTGAGGTATGTGAGTTATCTGACTTTTTTGTGTTTTTTGGACATGTATGTATAGCACCTTGGGTGTTGAAATTGGATTAACTTTAACTAGATGAGATGTACCATGCATGAAAATAGTAGTTATGCTAGCACTGGATGAAGTGTTTTGCACTATACATCAGTTGAATTTTCGAGTGTCATTATTTCACTCGAAAATTAGCTTTCGTGAGTTCTGGGCCAAATTTGAATGTTAAATTTCATTTTTGGGCATAGGCAGCAGTGGTAAGATTCTTGAATTCTCAGTTGCATGTTGTTTAGGACAGTCTGGGTGTATTGTGCGCCCTCAAAAAGAAATATAGTTATGCAGATCTGATTTAGTCTTTGAAAGTCAATTTATATTAATGAAATGGTGAATAACACTAAATATCCATAGCAACACACTATGGGTAGAAATATGGTATCTCATCTCTAAGAAAAGATGTTGAAGCTATGCTCATTCACATATTCCCCATAAAAATACATTGAAACTACATTTATAATGTTGCTAACAAAACCTTAGAAAAAAATAACATAAAATGCAAGATCCTTAACCCTAGCATGAATAGGGTTGAGAGGGAATGCTACACTAGATGAACTCGAGATATATATAAAAAAAGAGAGGACCCTTATCAAGATAAAAAATAAAAAATAAAAAATAAAAATAAAAATAATCACTCTATGCTCATTTTGGATCTTCTTTAGCTCGTTGGAAAGAACATTTGTATACTAAGTTGGGTTACCATCTTTCTACATGACTATCCCCAAAAATACATATGAAGCGGAAAATTAATTGTGACAAATAAATTGTTGGTATCAAAGCCATTTTCCAGATGGACTCAGATGGCCATATGGACTAGAGGATGCATTTACCAAGGGAGAGGTGCATGCTAGATTTATATGGGACTTCAACCAAAAATTCGACTCATGAAAATCTCTTGACATGATTTAGAGATGTACAAAGACATCCATGAGGTGGCCAAATAGTTGGCCTATGACATAAGGATGCATAAATAATATGTACCTATCCATTATAGCAATGATTTGGTGGTTTAATTGCTATTTCCCATCTACTATAGTGATTATGGATATGACCTAGTTACCTTGATTTAGCACAATGAATGGACAAACTTGGGAGCTAGATGATCCAACATTTCTCTACTAGGATGAGGTTAGTGGAGAAGTATTATCTTCCTTCCCTTCACGCCACTAAGCATAATAACCTAGGTTTCCAATTCACAGAAGAAAACCAAGATGAATTCAAACCTAGGTTTCCAATTCACAGAAGAAAACCAAGATGAATTCAAACCTAGGTTTCCAATTCACAAAAGAAAACCAAATCATGTTTTTAATGAAAATAATTCCAAATATAAGAAGAGGGTATGGCTTACCGAAGACATCGTGCCCCTTTTATGTCTCTGTCAGTATCCTCACAATCTTCTCTATAAATCCCTTATGGTCTTTGCTCCTCGCAGTGTCCTCTCCACGACCAACTCTGTCAAATACCTGTGCTCCTCGCAGCGTCTTTTCTCCTCATGGCATTGTGCTTTTGGTATACCAGATAATGTGGGTGCTATGGAAATACCTTCAAGTCTACTCCTCGCGGCACTATTCTCTCTGTATACCAAATCCGAAAGCGAATGTGGTTCTACTCCTCGCGGTCCTCAGCCAAAAGAGAATGTGGGTCTACTCCTCGCAGTCTACTGCTCAAAGGGTCACAATGAATGGTGGATTCACATGACGATGGCTCTACTTCTCATAGTGGTACTAGTGGATTTTACTTGCTCTGAGCTATCTCCCATAATGCGGCTCGAGCTATCTCCCACAATGCGGCTCGACCTATCTCCCACAATGTCAACAAACACCCTCACGATTTCTCTAATTCATGGATAGGATTTGACTTTCCCTTTTTATCTGTTATCAAGTTTTGTGTAATATCATAAGGTCTTAGTGCAAATTGGAGAATGGGAATGAACTCGAATCATCCTTTACCCCTTTTTTAATACTATAGCAAGTACTATGGGAATTAACTCATATTGGTAGGTAAATTTATGTGGAAAACTGTTTAGGGGGGTAATTGGTAGGTAATTACATAATATTGGCATTTATGTTATATTGCAAATCATGATATAGTATAGTGCTACTAATGGATTGATGGGTGATCACTAACCATTGGAGATATGACCTGTAGCGTAAGAACCAGTTTAGTCTTTAATTGTTGCAATTCCATTTTCAATTAAAAAGATTAAAATGTTGTTCATCAAATTATGAAAAAATGTTTTTATTGAATGGAGATGAGGTTGTTATTTTGCATTTATATCTTGTAGAGGGGAAAACCATGGAGTGTCTTTACACATAGAGGAAAGATTTTATATGTTTCATAGAGGAAACATGTGCACATTTAAATGTCTTATTTTGTGCAATAAAACACCACTTTGATTTGAATAGAAACTTACACCCCTATGTAGGTTGCATTTGACCCAAATGGCATTATCATTAACCCCAACATTAGTTTCATTACCATCTGACCTTTAGTTGATATTCTTATTATTCTTCCATTAGATTGTTGGTTAATTTTTTGGGTTTGTTGAGCCAAATTCTGACTAAATTGAGAAGGAGGAAGTTGAACCAAGTTAACATTGGATGAAGGAAATGGATTACAGTTGTAAGGTGCCCCTTGATAAGATGTGGATGCCTATGAAACACTTAGAGAATATTGGGCATTTGGAGACATGGTGCATGACATTCCGGCTAGATATTCAACAATACTATAATTATGAGCTATTGTAGCATTAAGATTATGATGATGATGACGATGATGGTAGCTGTGATGATGAAGATGATGATGATGATGATGAATATGGTGATGACAATGATGATGATGATGAAGGTGAAGATGATGATGATGATGATGTTGTTGATGAGGAAGAGGGTGCTGACGCTGATGATGAGGATCATGACGAAGATGTTGATGATTATGAAGATGATGAAGATGACGATGACGATGATGATGATGAGGATGATGAGGAGGATGATGATGAGGATGATGGTGGTTGTGATGGTGAAGATGATGATGATGGATAAGCTTTCCCAACCATTCAAGGTCAAATCAATACCTTATTAAAGTTATAAAATAAATTGTTAAAATATGGTTTGATAAAAAATATGTAGGTGAAAAATACTTCTAGGTGGTAGACCTGTTCCTGAAGTGGGATAAACTACATGAATTGAAAGGAAAACATACAACATAACCTTGTAAGCTATTTAAGGCATTGCTTCACAAAAAAATTTGATTAAAATATTTTGTGGGGCATCTAATAAAACACCACTTTGATTTGAATAGAAACTTACACCCCTATGTAGGTCGCATTTGACCCAAATGGCATTATCATTAACCCCAACATTAGTTTCATTACCATCTGACCTTTAGTTCATATTCGTATTATTCTTCCATTAGATTGTTGGTTAATTTTTGGGGTTTGTTGAGCCAAATTCCGACTAAATTGAGAAGGAGGAAGTTGAACCAAGTTAACATTGGATGAATGAAATGGATTAGAGTTGTAAGGTTCCCCTTGATAAGATGTGGATGCCTATGAAACACTTAGAGAATATTGGGAATTTGGAGACAAAGGGTGATGACGACGACAACGATGATGATGATGATGAATCCGACGACCTCGCCATACCATCGACGACAAGAGGCACCGGATATCAAATGATGATGATGAGGATGATGATGAAGATGATGATGATGATGATGATGTTGAGGATGAGGATGAGGATGATGACGATGATGATGACAATGACGATGATGATGGTGGTGACAACGATGACAATGATGATGCGTCAGATATCATACAACAATGATGATCATGATGAAGATGATCGTCATGATCAAGCATGCCATTTGGGTTAGCATGATAAATGTGCATTTCCTTACTAAGATTATCTCTATTTCGAGAATAATTTAATATTCTCTACTAAATAGGGCCAACCACGTGAAGGTGGAAGCTCTTATAGCCCCTCCCCCCCCTCACATCACTCTCAATTCCCCATAACCTGACAAAATCTATCTAAAAAAGCATCTATATAAACATACAGGAAATGTAAGTTAGCTATCATTAAAGGCAATTAAGTTTACCTTTAATTAAAATACTGTTGGAATAATAAAAATTACATAAATTGAAAACTTAATTGTATAATAAATAAAATGTACACCATTCAATTACCTTTCACTTTCCTCTTTCTACCTTTCCCCAACAGGACCTCCCCTTCAAATTTGTTGATGGACTCGACATGCCAAATGCGAGGAAGATTGATATTTTTTGATAAATTTGGAAGATACTGACTAATGTACACCATGGATTGATATAGCATATAGCCCTGCACCATAGAACCCTCAGGGCGTGCTCTTTGTCTAACAAAATCCTTCAATGCCTTCAAATTCCTTTCCACCATCCACATTGACCTTGAGTTTACATGTCCACACAATTCAATCTCCTCAACTTGGCGTATGAGATAGTGTTCTTGTGCATTGAAAAATGTCGGAGGTAAATACTTCTTCATTTCACACATTAGACGAGGAATTTCTCTCTTCCAATACCTAATATCTTCTTTATGGATTTCTTTAGATGAAAGCCACCTACAAAAGATGCAATAAAATAACATGAATATTGATCAACCGGATTAATGAGGCATATAATATATAATAAAGTTCCAAGCTGTAAAACACAATATGTCAATAAGCAATGCAACCAAAAGAATGAACATTTTTCATGCATATAAAATTGTTACTATTTACCAATATCATATATAATTTGTTTTATGTTTTCATCAAAGCTATATGGGAGAGCCAGAGGTAGAACATACTGTAGAAAAAAGCAAATAATTATCTAATGTTTCCAGATAGGAGAGAACTATTACTAAAAGATTTACTTAATGGATATTATATACGTAAATAATTACCTTAATGAATGTATGCCAGTCATGAGTTTTAACACCGCCAAAATCACCTTTTCTGGTTAAGATATTTTGTATGTTCGACGCTGTGAGGCACCTGCAACAATTAATTAACAAGAATGCACAAAATAGCAGAAATGACAGAACTCATAATCACTTTTGTATTGATCACAGGCCACTTCGAGGGGGCAACCTCCTTTGAGCAAGCTCAATACAAATAACTTCACGGTGCCTTCATAGGTCTCAACACACACTTATATACTAATTCTAGGCGCCAATACTATGGGTCGAAACCATGGGCCGTTACAAACTATGGATTAACAATACTACGAGCGGCTTACAAAGCATATGCGCCAACAACAATAACACAAACTATTGATTAACAAATACTACGGGACGACTTACAAAGCATATGCGTCCAACAACAACATACTAACAAAGTAAAGACATGGGTTCCTAACATCCCCTCCCCCTTAAAAAAAGCTTTGTCCTCAAAGCTTTAGATGTGGAAATTGTTGTTGAATATGAAGGAGTGGTTCCGATGTAGCATCCTCTGGTTGCATGCCGTGCCACTGAATTAAGACCTCTGTGATAGAACAAGAGCAAAGCTGACGCATGCGCCGATTGAGGATGGCCTCTGGCTCCAAAAGGATGGATCCTTCATTATCCAGTTCGGGTAAAATCGTTTGGCCGTTGATGTTGGTGCCAAGAACTTTCTTCAGACAAGAGACATGAAAGACTGGATGAATGCGGGAAGAAGCAGGAAGTTCCAATTTATAAGCAACGGACCCAATCCTCTGAAGAATCTGATATGGCCCATAGAACTTTGGAGCGAGCTTATGACGCCCTTTGAGTTTCAAGGAGGATTGTTTGTACGGATGGAGACGAAGAAAAACCATATCGCCGACTTGAAAAGTGCGCTCCGAACGGTGCTGATCAGCTTGTTGCTTCATGCGATTTCTTTCCATGTGAAGATTGTCCCGCAAAATGTGAAGAATCTGATCGCGGTTGCGAAGGACCTTGTCAACTTCCTGAATTGGTGAACTGGTGGGGGTGTATGGAAGAAGAGCTGGAGGTGCCTGACCGTATACTGCTTCATATGGGGTCATTTTAGAGGAAGTATGGTAAGAGGTATTGTACCACCATTCAGCGAGAGGGAGCCACTTTGCCCACTGATGTTGTTGTTCTGAGGTGAAGCAACGAAGATGAGTTTCCAAGCATTTATTGACAATTTCAGTCTGACCATCTGTTTGTGGGTGATACCCTGAACTCATCTTCAGTTTGGTGCCAGTGTGGCGAAATAGTTCTGTCCAAAAATGACTAGTGAAAGTCGCATCACGATCCGAGACAATAGAAGAAGGGATGCCATGAAGACGAAAGATCTGGTCCATAAAAATTTGAGCGACAGAGGAGGTTGTATAGGGATGGCTGAGAGCGCAAAAATGACTATATTTTGAGAGACAATCAACCACAACGAGAATCACTGTCTTCCCGCCAGATTTAGGGAGCCCTTCAATGAAATCCATAGAAATATCTGTCCAAATCCGTGTAGGTATGGGCAGGGGTTCAAGCAATCCTGGAAGGAGTGTTGTTTCACCCTTGTTGCGCTGACAGGTATCACATTTGGCCATCATCTGTTGAATTTTCCTTTTCATGCCCTACCAAAAGAAGTTACGCCGTGCTCGTTCATATGTTTTGAGGAACCCAGAGTGCCCGGCCGATGGAGAAGCATGGAGTTCATAGAAGACATCTTGTTGAAGATCTGTGCTCTAGGGAAGCACCAGACGACCCTTGTATCGCAGAGAAGCACCATCCCAAGAGTAATGTGGGACAGCCGAAGGATTGTTGGTCAAGCGTTGGATGATCTGAGATAAGGAAGAGTCATTGACATAACCCTGTTGAACAGATTGCAACCAATTTGGAACAGGCATAGAAATAGCTGAAAGAGAACCTTGGGCATCAAATGTGCGAGAAAGAGCATCTGCCACAATATTGTCTTTACCCTTCTTGTAAGTGATCTCATAGTCATAACCCATGAGTTTACTAACCCATTTCTGTTGTGCCGGGGAGGAGACACGCTGGTCCAAGAAATATTTCAGACTCTGGTGATCAGTCTTGATGCAGAAATGATTCCCTAATAGGTATGGACGCCACTTCTGTACTGCATGCAAAATAGCCATCATTTCCTTCTCATAGGTAGAGGCAGCTAAATTCTTACCTGAAAAGGATTTGCTGGTGAACGCGATGGGGTGTTCATCTTGAAGGAGAACAACACCAAGTCCATTGCCGCAAGCATCACTCTCAATAGTGAAGGGCTTGGAAAAATCTGGCATAGCTAGCACAGGTGTAGTACACATAGCTTGTTTTAGTTTGTCAAATGCACACTGAGCATCAGGTGTCCATGTAAAAGCATCTTTTTTTAATAGAGCAGTTAATGGAGCTGCAATCTTCCCATAATCCTTGAAAAACTTACGGTAGTAGCCAGTCAACCCCAAAAAACCACGAAGGCTCTTGAGTGTTTGAGGATGTGGCCAATTGTTCATGGCCTCGATTTTGGCAGGATCCACGCGAACCCCTTGTGCTGAGATAATGTGCCCGAGATACTCAACTTCCTTTTGTCCAAAAACACATTTAGACTTCTTGGCATGGAGATGATGGTCAGAGAAAAGTTGCATGACAAGATCCAGATGCTAGAGATGTTCATCCCATGTTTTACTGTAGATGAGGATATCATCAAAGAATACCAGAATGAATTTCCGCAAGTAGGGTCGAAATATTTTATTCATTAAGGCCTGGAATGTGGAAGGAGCATTAGTGAGGCCAAAGGGCATGAACAAAAACTCATAATGGCCATCATGTGTGCGAAAAGTTGTTTTAGGAATATCATCCTCATGAACCCGAATTTGATGATACCCAGAACGAAGATCCAACTTGGAGAAAAAGTGAGCCCCATGAAGCTCATCAAGAAGCTCATCAACAACAGGAATTGGAAACTTATCCTTGATGGTGAGGTGATTAAGTGCTTGGAAGTCAATGCAGAGGCGCCATGACCCATCTTTTTTGCAGACAAGAATAACTGGAGAAGAAAAGGAACTAGTGCTTGGGCGAATAATACCTTGCTTCAATAAGTCCCGAACGAGCATTTCAATCTCCATTTTTTGGTGAAATGGGTAGCGATAGGGCCTGATGTTGGGAGGAACGCTGCTAGGAAGGAGCTGAATACGATGGTCTTATGGCCTGGAAGGTGGTAATCCCACTGGTTCAGCAAAGACACATGTATATCGATCCAGAATTTGTTGTAGATCCAAAGGAGTAGTGGAGACCGCTGATGGTTGCATCTGGATGGAATGGATCTGAGCGATGACACCATGTGAACTCTTCTTGAGGATTTTTTCCATGCGATGTGAACTGATGATGCTGAGAGAACCTGGTTTTAATCCTGTCAATGTGTGTTTGTGTCCATTGAGGGAAAACTGCATCCAAAGTTCGGCAAAATCCCATAAGATAGGGCCGAGTGTGCGTAGCCATTGAGCACCCAAAACCACATCACATCTACCTAAGGGCAAGGAAAACATGTCCGAGCGCAAGATATAATCTCCCATAGAGATACGCACATTTTGACACTTCCCTTTGCAAGGTAAGTTGCCCCCATTGGCAATCATGACTTCAAAGTTGGAGCAAGGATGGATAAAACAATCAGCTTGTTTGGCGATCCGAGGGTCAATGAAATTATGAGTGCTACCAGAATCAATGAGGATTGTAAGAGGAAGCTTCTTGAAGTAACCCCTGACCCGCATTGTTCGGGGGGTGGTGATTCCAGCTAGAGCATCGAGAGATATCTCTGGCTGGTCATCCTGAGACGGAGGGTCAATAGGCGGTTCCTGATTGTCGACCGGAGCATCCAATGTTTCTGGATCTTCGTCACCCATTTCAGAGGCAGGCGGAGACTCCACATCCAGGAGATAGAGCTTTTGCTGAACACATCTATGTCCCCGAGTGAATTTCTCATCACAATTATAGCAAAGCCCCTTTTCTCTGCGTGCTTGCATCTCTGTTTCAGACAAACGCTTGATAGGAGTCGGTCGAGGAGCCTACGGTATAGGTGGTTGCTGAGAACCCATATTTTGGAAGGGAACAAAAGTGGGCTTGGAGCGTTGTTGGGCTGCAAGCTTGTCTTCTGCCAACTTAGCCAACCCGAGTGCTTCCATCATTGTGTTGGGGCAGAACATTTTGACCTCAGAGCGAATGGCATCCTTTAGACCACTGATAAAACAACTCCGGTAAAATTCATCAGACAATCCTTCGATGTGGTTGGCTAGATTCTCAAATTCGGTTTGATATTCTCTCACAGTGCCAGTTTGGCGAAGTTTAGTGAGGGCTCCTGTGAAGTCATCAAAAGCACTAGGACCAAATCGTTGCAAAAGGAGCTGGCAAAAGTCTGGCCAGTTGGGCTCTGGATGAGCCTTGATGTACCAGCGGTACCATTGAAGAGCTTCCTATTCCAAATGAAAGGATGCCAGTGGAACTTTGTTGACATCAAAAGTATTATGCAGACTGAAATACTGTTCTGCACGATAGATCCATCCAGTTGGATCGGTACCATTGAAGCGAGGAAAATCAAGCTTCGGACCACGGAAATTGCTGGAAGCAGAGAACCCATTGTCTACTGAAGACTCAGACTGCCGTTTGTTGTTCATAGCTGAATGTTCAAGATGGAGGCCGAGAAATTTTTCATCTAGATCCTGAAGTTTGGCTTGGATGGCTGCAAGTGCTTCCTCCATGGTTTTTGCTCCTGCACGGGTGACAACCATAACCAGGATTTTTTATTTATTTTATATCTCAGACTGGAGCGGCTACGGCTTGAAAGAAATCTGGAACAGCAACGAATGGACTGAAAACGGCTGAATCTGGAACGACTTGCAAAATATATCTGAAATGGCGCAGCAGTGATCGACAATAGTTCAGCTGAAAGTAGATATGGACCCCAGGTATGTGCGGCTTCCTAATAGTTTAGGGGTTTCACTCGGCCACCAATGCTGTCTAACGGCTTGCATATTGGGGCAATACCCCTCACTCCACGGCTCAGGTAAAACTGATAACCGCTTTGCCACAAACGACAGCTCTTGGTTTACCTCATAGGTGGGAACTAGTCAATCCGGTAGGGGTCGTTGCCCTTTTCGCTGGCAGGTCCTCTCAATGGGCCAGCTACTTCGGGGTTCCTGTGGTACTCCTCACAATGAGTTTTAGGGCTTATTCCCAAGTACTTCCCACAGTTAAGCGGATGGGGATTATTCCCAAATCCGAACCTGCAACAGATGCAAAAAAAAATTTGGCAGAAATTTCACCCAGCGAGCCCAAGAAAGTGCTCTAATACCAGATGTGAGGCACCTGCAACAATTAATTAACAAGAATGCACGAAATAGCAGAAATGACAGAACTCAGAATCACTTTTGTATTGATCACAGGCCACTTCGAGGGGGCAACCTCCTTTGAGCAAGCTCAATACAAATAACTTCACGGTGCCTTCATAGGTCTCAACACACACTTATATACTAATTCTAGGCGCCAATACTATGGGTCGAAACCATGGGCCGTTACAAATTATGGATTAACAATACTACGGGCGGCTTACAAAGCATATGCGCCAACAACAATAACACAAACTATTGATTAACAAATACTACGGGATGACTTACAAAGCATATGCGTCCAACAACAACATACTAACAAAGTAAAGACATGGGTTCCTAACAGACGCAAACCCCGTCGAAAACCTTATTTTATGAATGACCTCTTTTATAGCATTGCTTTGTTGCTCCGTCAATAACCATGGAAGACTAATATTCCGGTTCCCATTTCTGGCATTGGAAATAATTACACTTTGCTATGCGTGATTGGCTTCTACAATGTCACTACAAATTTTTCCAATTTTATCTTTGTCTGACCTTCCATCTAATGTCTGCCATACCATTTCTGTTACATTCTTCCCGATATGCATTGTATCAAACAAATGAGCTATTTGTAGGTGCTCGTAGTAAGGAAACCTACTGAATTGTATGGGATAACTCTTCATTCTTCGTGGAAGCCCCTTCATGCCTTAAATAAATTCATTAAACATAAACGAAAACACATTAACAATAATTCATGACACCCATGGTAGAGAAAATTCAGTAAAAATATAAAAATCATAATATTACGTGAACATGATATTGTATGCTGCATATACAATTTGCATACCTTGACGATTTCTGTTATATTCCAACTTCCATAGGTGAGGTGTCATTCTTCGTGGTTTCTTTGAATTCTCTTCTTTACCATTGAATTTTGTTTTTTTGATAGTTCGGTACCTATGGTTCTTAGGGAGGAAGTGCCTGTACTCATCGAACACCTCCTTTGCTAAACTTTTTGAATGACGAGATTTTATCCTAGGACCACATACTAGACATGTAAATTTTCCCTTTGTTTGAAGACCTACGAGATATATGTATCAATGTTATAGCATCAAAAGATTATTAATTCAAACAAAAATGCATGTCTTTTACCTTAAAACATATAATTTTAACGTCGAACTGCAACATAAAGTTACATACCACAAAAATGTGTTAACCCGGGAGCGTCATGAATTGTCCATGCAAGAATTCCATGGAACTGAAATTGTTTCTCCCCTATTGGTCTAGATATGTCATACATAGTGATTTCAGCCCATAACTTCAATAGCTCATCGATAAGAGGCTCAGTATATACATTCATATCTTTAACTTGGTACTTACCTAATTGATCAATAAACATACAATATTGCTATTTAGTTATCCGTCCAAATATATAAAAGGTGTTCTCATGCAGCAATTAAACAAATAACTTTATGGAATAATATAATTACAACTTTCAAAAAAATACCTGGAATAATCATTGCCAACATTGTGTGCTCTCTCTTAATTTTCATCCAAGGAGGTAGGTTATTGTTTATGACGAAAACAGGCCACACTGAGTAAGTAGAACGAAGCTCACAAAATGGATTGAAACCATCAGATGCCAATGAAAGTCTAACATTACGAGGTTCGTCTTTAAAAATTGGCCATTTTTCTTCGATGTTATTCAATGCAGAATCATCTGCAGGCATTCGAAGTACACCATCTTCACTTATGTTCTTCGCATGGTAATCCATAAACCGTGCTATACTTTGGAACTTGAATAGTTGTTGGAAACGTGGAATTATGGGAATATAACGAAGAACTTTGCGAGGGACCTCTTTTGTTAATTGATCAATTCGATACCTACTAATTTCACTTTGTGGGCATTTGTTTTCTAATGCATACTACCCATAATATATAATATGATCATTAGGACATGCATCAATAGATTGATACTCCACTCCAATTTCTTTCATATTTAAGAATACCTCTCGACTTGTGCATGGTAAATTGTTTGATGGTAGTAATAGAAATTCACCCAACAATCTGCAACGTTGACAAAAAGTGAAATGTAAACAATATACGTCATAAATGTTTCATATCCCTAATTTACGAATTGATTAACACTAAAAAAATATGAAAATAATCAACTTCACATACCTTAGGAGCTGTGTGAAACAAGTGTTTGATAAACCATTCAAAACCTTCAAGTTCACCAACAACAATATAGCAAATAGAATATTGGTTGTTGAGCCTTCATAAAGAGGTTCTTGGGACTTTTTGAGAAGAGGAACATCATGAAAATCATGGAGGTTGTCCTCATCCAATGGAGCAAATGTGTCTTGCAGCAATCTATTTATCTCATATTCACCATTAGTATCAATAACATCATCTTCGTCCATAGGATCATTAAGAACTCGATCTTCAATAGCATGATCTCCATGCTTGTCATCTTGTAAAGTATTATTTATACTATTATGTGGCAAATGTCTCTCTGGCGGTCGACATCTTGGGGGCATTGTCTTTATATTTACAAACAATGCAATAACATTAGTGTATAATATACAACACATATATTTAAATTGATAAAAAATGTGAATACATTGTCAGTACTATTACAAGAAGTACAATATGTAATGAATAACATCTTACCAACGGATGATATTCATACCCCCCTTCAGCATGCCCCTTCTCCTTACAATTTTTTTGAGCTGATGTTCTTAAAATTCTTCTGGTTTGCAAACCTCTGCAATCATTGCAAGGGCAATAACACTTTCCATCACCCTTCGCCTCCAATGCTGCCTTAGCCTCAGCATACCTCCTATTGTTTTCTTCCCAGGTATATTTATTTGACATTCTGATAACCTACAACAACAAAAAAAACTCATTAATCAATATATAACGTACGTCTAAATTGAATAGATTATATATGTATATATTAAAGGAGACCGAAAACCCATGTAATCAAAACCACATAATGAATTATCAACATAATGAATTATCAATTAACTATTGACTAAAAAATATTTAACAATAAAGATGAGCTTGATTGTGGCTTAAAAAATAAATACACACATGTTTATGGCTACTATAGAAAATTACATACATTGTCCCCCATTGAGATGTTATCCTTAATAAGAAGGATGTTTGTGCATCCATTGAATCTCCTTATATGAATCATATGTGCCACACCTCAAAAATATATTTAAGCAATGGAAATGACATTTATATTTTGTGTGTCCCCCTTGGAATTAAATCAAGGATTCAACCATTAGTGGAAACCTATTAGCACATGAGTTTTACATTTAATTTGGTTCATTTTTCATAGTTCATGGACTATTGTGTATGAATTATCACTTGATCTCTTACACCTTTGTATTTAGAATATTTTATATGCATGATTTAGTCGAGATGAGGTGTGATTATTTATATAATTGTACATACATTAATGATGTGACATTTGTGTTCTCTTTAGTGATAGATGGTGTTGACATATGTTCCATTTAGTTGAGCATGGCATATAAATCCACTTGGTGGAGAGAGTATATATGTGATACTACACATTACACTAAAGATATTCCTAGTGAAATTCTCATAGGGTCTAATCTCCTACTGAAATATACTAATGCTTTATTGACATTACTATATTTGGTGTTAAAATAACTCAAAATAAATCAATTCACGAACTTATAAATTTTAATGAACACATCATTGTTGGTCACTATTTTGATACCTATTTTTCCTTATAAATCCTTCAAGCTATCCCCATTATCCTTCATATTTTTCCATAAATCCTCATTCTCATCCATAGAACCTTGAAATTCAATTGTCTAAGGTATAAATTGTTGTTTTAAAAAAAAAATTGAATTATGCAATTTTCAAAGCATTTAAATTGAGATTTTAAATCAATTACAGGATTAATTGACTTCCCATAATTTCTCCTAGATTGGATACTTGCAGGCCAGCTGGGCACGAACTGAAAGATGGATTAGGATCCTCGATGTCCATGGATGGATAAATTTCTAACATATTCATGAAACAGGTTCTACAAGTGTCGAGTCAATGCCAGTCAAAGCGATCCTCCAACGCTGCCACTTAG
Organism: Larix kaempferi; assembly: GCA_027924585.1. Classification (NCBI taxonomy): domain Eukaryota; kingdom Viridiplantae; phylum Streptophyta; class Pinopsida; order Pinales; family Pinaceae; genus Larix; species Larix kaempferi. Next base: position 6,904,005 of record BSBM01000211.1, read on the forward strand.
CACAAAAACAGGACAGTTTCATATTGTTAAAACTATGCCTAAAAAGTGCATCCCATAGGCAAGTTTGCATTTTATACAACAAATGAAGAAAAATGATAAAAGAGTATGAAGGTGGACTAAAGGTACGTGAAAGAACTCAGGGCCAGTTTAAAAAATGATTACACCAGGAAGAGGGAAATCATTGAAACTCACCCCCATGAATTATGCCTATACATAGGGAGGCTCACTCTTCCAATTTAAAATTCAGAGTGTTTTCATTTCTTCCAACTGCCTTTGTTCAAATCCCAGGCTTCACTTCCACGATGGTTGAAGGAGTGAGCGCAGCCTGTTAACTGGTTAACTCGGGAATTTTTCTCCGTCATCTTCAGCAAGAGTCTTCCATGTGGTTCAATGAAGTAAAACCCCAGTTGCACGCAGCCATTGAAGTGTTTATCTCAGACCGGTGCAGGAAGGAGTCACCAGAAGTAAGGTAAATTTGAATTTCGACTTCCAGGTTTTGCTAGACAGAGAAACCATTAAGAACATAATTTTTTTTCAGAAGTTTAGAATTTCAAAGCTAGGGTCGAGTTCTGCTTGTACATTTTGTTTGCATAAAAGGATTCTTCCTGTACAAATTACAATATGGTGTCTAGATTAGAACCAAAGAAATTTGATCCCACTGTCATTCATGAAAGATGTATGGAAATTTTTTAGAAGAAACAGTGGGTTCCCTTCTTTGAAAAGTTTGATGGACAGAATGAGGGCTACAGTAGGAAATTTAACTTTCAGACTATCTGAAGATATTATGGCTCAGATCACTGTCTTACCTCAGCGGGGAGAGAGGTTCTTTAAAACAAAACAACTTGATGAGAAGGCATGGACACCCTTCTTATGCAAGTCAAGAGCAGGTTTAGTAAAATGGAAGAATGGAATCCAAAGGATTTGGTTGATTCATCCTTGGGATGAAATAGCATACATCATTCATAGATTCATCACTTGTGAGGGAATATTCAACATTATATATATCTATCATATCAGGTTATTTCAGCATTTGAGGGGTGACCTTGAGATGAACATGCCTCATTTTCTATTGCAGAGCCTTTTTAAGATGGCTAAAGTTGTTCAAAAACGTGATGAAGACAAGTTAACAAGCATTTTTCATTGTGGGCTCATTAAGATGATCATCATACATGATTTACAAAAACAATCCTTGACATGGAAGCAATTTATCATTTATAATGAGTTTGAAGAACCAGAAGAAATACCTGAAGAAGGAGCACTCATAATAGCATGCACTGAAGTTGAAGAAGATAAACCTAAGGAAACAAGCTCAAAACCTCCTAAGGGAGGAATGGAAGAGGATGAATTGCTAATGATAACAGGCATTGAAGTTGAAGAGGATAACCCTAAGGAAACAAGCTCAAAACTGCCTAAGGGAGGAAAGAGAGAAGATGAAGTGTCGATTATAATAGATAATGAAGATGACTCTAAGGAAACAATCCCAAAACATCCTGAGAAAAGAATGAGAACAAGGAGCATGGTGAAAGAAGAGAATAAATTCCAAGAGAAAGATAAAATCTTCAGCACTTATGAGAAGAAATTAAGAAAACGCCATCAAGCTAAGAAGATGCAAACATTGGAAAATGATTGTGAAGCAAAGCAAAAACATTATGAATACATTCAATCTTTGGAAGGTCAAGAAGAAAGTCCAGCAAGTGAGATTGGACAGCATGATGAAGAGGTAAATATCATCTCTGAACAACAAACTATAGAAGAAATTATGGAGAAAGGTGTTCAAACAATTGAAAAGACTCCAACTGACAGAGAAGAGCAAGATAATGAGGATGCAGGCATCATTTCTCCAGTCTTTGAACATAAAGTTACAGAAAAAGAAGGAAAAGAGTATCTAGGGCAGGAGAATGAAGAAGAGGAAGTTGGAGGGGACATTGTGTCTGAGCATCCTTCAATAGAGATAAAAGAAAAGAAAAAATCTTCCAAGAATAGCAAAAAGATTAAGAGGTTAAAATTGAAGGTGGAGGAATTAGAGCTTGAGAATGAGAAATTAAAGAAGAAAAATAGAAAACTTCAAATTCAAAATATGAAAATATCTAAACATTCATACAAATGGTATCAGCAGAAGAAAGTGTTCAAAACAAAATATCAAAATTTGAAGGTCCTTTTTGCAGCTCGAGCTAGTACAGATGCATCTTCACAGACATGGGATATGTCAGAGGATTAGTGGTAGCAGTACAACAACAATTTTCTGCATGGTAATATGCTGAGTTAGTTTTGGAGACATTTTTGTGCATGAGGACATGCAATAGCTTCCTCTTGGGGGAAATGTTGGTCACTATTTTGATACCTATTTTGCCTTATAAATCCTTCAAGCTATCCCCATTATCCTTCATATTTTGCCATAAATCCTCATTCTCATCCATAGAACCTTGAAATTCGATTGTCTAAGGTATAAATTGTTGTTGTTTTTAAATAAATTGAATTATGCAGTTTTTAAAGCATTTAAATTGAGATTTTAAATAAATTACAGGATTAATTGACTTCTCGTAATTGCTCCTAGATTGGATACTTGCAGGCTAGCTGGGCACGAACTGAAAGATGGAATAGGATCCTCGATGTCCAAGGATGGATAAATTTCCAACAAATTCATGAAACAAGTTCTACAAGTGTCGAGTCAATTCCAATCAAAGTGAGCCTCCAGTGTTGCCACTTAGCACAAAAACAGGATAGTTTCGATTTTATATTTGATCGACAATCTCGAGGATAGTAGAGATATTAGGGGATGTCATTATGAATCTCCCAGGATTGTATCGTTTTCAGTTTTAAAAACAATTTGTATAAGCATTTGAATTTGCGATGTAACCAACCCCGGATGGTGAACTTATGCTAAAGAAATAAAGACTTCGAATTCCAAATATCTTTGTGTTTGTTCATTCTTATGCTGTGAATGCGATTCTAGTGTTCAGAACTTCGTGATTACTTCTACGTGTGTGAGTGAAGTAGTGGAGGGCCCCCTCTTATGATCCTGCACACCTAATTTCCTTACTGATACGTATTGGTATGTGTTTTTCAGTTTCTGTAGAATTCAACTTAATTATCAATCTGCGTTTTAAATCAAATTCGTTCTCACATGCTACAAGTAGGGTTTCACTCTAGAACAGGGTTAAATGTTTTTATTTTGATTGATCAATCACTGTAGATGGTTTTTAGTTTCATTTTTCATTAGAATATACCTTGAATTGTTGAGGAATTCCAAATACTTTGTGAGCTAACTTCTTGTAAAAGAACTCAACGTATTCCTGCACTCAACAACAGAGTTTTTACTGTTATAATTTAATTTCATGATTCTGTTATTGCAAATATTTAAGTGCTGAAAAATTGAAGGATTCAAATGAGTACACTTCTGTAAGGGAGCTTTTGCATTCCTTAAGTTTATAGTATTCAAGTAGCTTTAGGTTCATTTCCATATCTTAAGTAGTTTTAGATTCATTTTTAGAAATAGTTTCAGAGTATTCCATAAATGAATTGTTGATTATATTAAGAAATCAAATGAAGGTAATTCTGTAAGGAAAGTTTTGTGTTTCGTATTTACAGCATTCTAGTATCCATTAGATTTATTTCATAACAAACTGAATTCGCAGCTAAGTCTAGGTCTGAATCTCTATATTTGGGATATGCCTCTAAGTCTTACAAATTCCGGATTGACATAATTATAAACTCATAATCATTTAATCATAATAATAATTAATTTTATTCTATTTCTAAATATAATAATTTAATCATATACAAGCAACTTCCCCATAAGTGCATCCAATTGAATACTCTTTGTATTCCAAATCAAGCCTCATAATCTTCAATATCTAAACTAGTTATTTTATTGTCATCCATTGAGTTGGGTTTGACAGCAATGGATGTGTTGTGACTTATTTTTTCACTAATTAAATGTGATGATTGAGTTTAATCCAACAAAGTAGTGTCTTTGGGTCTAACTAATAGGCTAAAATGATGCCATGGGATACCTATGATCTTATTTCATGGGAATTTCTTTTCTAAGTATGATAGTTTAGTTTTTTCTTGGAAAATAGGTGATAAGGAGGAAATGATATAGACTACGAGGATTACATGCCAATAAGGGAGCATCATCGGAAACACCCCCCCTTTGAGGGTACATTCCTAGATCTCAAGCTGCAATAATTGATAGCTAGTTGCATACTTTCATCCCTTGAGCTTCATGCATTTGCATTGTTTACAATTTCTTTCAACCTTCGAGTTGGATGCAACTAGTCTAATATTTATTCTAGTTTTCAACTATGTGCAATTAGTTAAGTATTTATGTGGAACCATTGTAAAATCTATAAAAATTCCTTTTGGCCAAGTGAATATGAACACACCAGGGCACTTTAGATGATTTAAGTGAATCTAGATTAATATTTCCTCCAATTTTGAACAATCTACACAGGTAGTTAAGTATTTATTTGTGGAAGCTTTGTAGACTCTATAATGTTGTGTTTTTCCCAAGTGAATGTGAATGCACAAATTCACTTCATATGATTTAAGTGCAATGAAGAAAAACCTCCATCAAAACCTTTAGTCACCCACCTATGCTAATACTCTATGATATAAATTAACATTGGATAAAAAAATTGGGAAGGTTCCACAAAAACATCTACTAGAAGGCATTTTCCTTATTGTGAAAACAAAATAATTCCAAGCAAAATGCACCTAAATTAAAACCATGTTCTCAAGTGGTGAAACAAATGTTTTATAATCATGTTGCAATAAAGCACAACAATGTAAATATCAAATGTAAAAGCTTTTGTACTATGATTTAAGAGAAAAGAAAGGCATTATTCTAAGATCCTAATTAATAAACTTCCTTTTAAATCATGTATAGTAATTTGGCCTTCTAGTCACTCCAAAAAATGGGGATGAAGTCCACCAGAGGAGAGGGTATAGGTATGGTAGAGTATTTATCGCCATGGCCACTAGGGCCAACTCCTGGAAAACGAAAAACTATCTATCTCAGGTTCCTACCCAATCTCATGGAATCCAACTTATAAGAACCTATGATTGGGAACTCAACCATGATGCTAAATAAAAACATATGACACTAAATGATATATTGCATCAAACTCTATGTATTTCTAAAAAATAAACCATTTCATTTTAACTTCAAGTTGTTGGGTGTAGATTCTTGGAGGAGAAAGGAATTTGTGGGGGCACTCAACAAGATAAGGGAAGGGATATCTATGGAGCATCCTCAAAAATATTGGCTTCCAAGTAACTTTTTTACCATGCAACTCCTGTTTTTTTAATTTCTACATATAAATCAATATGTGAATTGGGTTTTGGATATGGAGTTTGATTTTTTGAATGTGGAACTTGAGTTAATAAAGATGATGGTTTTTGGATATGGGAGATGGGAATTTGCATATAATATTAAAAAGTGAAAAAAAAGTAGATAAAAGGATTACATTTTCCTCTTCTTTCCTCATCTTCTCATTCATATTCTACTCTTCTCCTTCCTCCCCCTTGTAGGTCTTGGACCCTACTTATCCTTCCTCCTCCTTGTAGATATTGGACCCTACTTGCATGATAATTATATTTTTAACTAAGATGTCACCTAACCATATCTCCTTATCCTCACATGGACTTTTTTTCAATAAAATCAGATTTGATTTCCTTTTAATATCTTCTTATATTTTAATTTATCCCATTTCATTCTTATTCTTTTATTAATTCATGCTCTAAATAGTTTCAAGTATTTGAGTAACCAACTTTGGGTATTGCATCATGTTGTAGATTATGCTCATACCAGTCTATATTTACTAACCCAACCTTCTCTCCCAAAGGACCTATTTCCCTTAGCCTACATCGGTCCATGTCCATATAATAAGTAATTTGGGAAAGTCTCATCTGTCTTGCATGATACACAAACTTGCCAAAACATCAAGCATATAAGCATTTAAAATTATGAAACAATGCAGAGTCCTAATATCCTCCTCGATATTAAATTAGAGCATGGTGTTATTATCTCAATATTATCACAAAATATCAATCTACAAATTAGTTTAAAATACATTTATATACAATATCATCACAAACCTCTCTAAAATTGCATACACAGCTCCTAACCAATTGTTGAAATTGTGGAGAATCAACTCTCTCACTACACATGTCTCCATGTGTCAAATAATCCAATAAAAGATACATAGCTTCAATCATGCTCCCATGGATAAGATTATAACAACATCATGCATAATGACATAAAAATGTATTTACATAGACATAACCTCTTTTTCAATTAGCACATTTCCATAAACATCACATCATCAAATGATTTCATATGTTTGATTAGTTTCTCTAGTTAACCCCTTGGCATTTGTGATTGAATTGATAGAATATATACTACCATTTTGAAACTTATTTTAGTTAGTAAATAAAAGTGTAGACATTACATACACCCACCCTTTAGGAAAATCCATCCCGAAGTTATGGTTAGTCCTTAGGTCTCTAGCCATCCAAGATCCTAACCGACTTCCTAAATCGTAAAAAACTATTTTAGCTTCCAAGCCTCACATACCTAGGGATATTAGAATATAAATTTCACAAACACCTAGATAAAAAACCATGATGCTATGTGGGTAAGATACCTCAAGAATGAAACAAAATTTTCATGAATAATATTTTCATTTTTCCTTGAAGGGAAAATAAAAAACAAATAATATCTCCTAGAAGAAGAGGAACTAATTGGAACATAAAGGGAGCAACAAAAAAAAGACTAGTGCATTGCATTCAAACTAACCTGGAAAAGGAACGAGATAAAAAATTGGATGTGTCAAACCAGTACCGGACTCTTGAAATCGGAAAACGAATAACCAATAGAAAGATCGTTGCAACTCTAGCAAATGATTCGGGAAATATGACTTAAGAACATGTATTTATAGATCAATGAGGGTCGCAGTTCTGGCAAAAATGCACAACTGTCAAATTAAAAAAAAAAAAAAAGTCAATGACCATTAAAAAAGAAAAACAAAAACAAGCTTTTATTTTTTACTTTTGTTGCTCTAGCGACGGTATGGATATGTTGATGCCTCGGATATCGTAGCATCAATCAGAAAGGGATTCTCCCCGATAGATTATCCCAATTAGATTATCTACCGTTTGGTATAGGGAATCCGTCTGGTTAGTGCTTCCGACAACCGTGGGTTTGGAGTTTTATTCCGATTGTATCGGTTATGGCCCGATCCACCTTTCTTTTGGATTTTATGTTTTATACTGATATGCAAGTGCCTAGCCTAAGTTTTAATCTAAATGCAAGACTGAAAAAACAGATCTAAGTCTAAAGCTGAAATACATCTAACTATCCTTGCAAGGAACCTACTTAAAGCATGAGCAATGAGCTGTTAGAATTATCTTTAAACAATGAACAGGCAGCCGTTCAATTTTAAAGAGAAAGCTACAGCAAGATAAAATATTTTAGAAGATAGCTTCTAATTACAAATAACACATTTCACTACTCATCAAAGAGAGAAGCAAGATTATTTAATCTAGATGCAAAGCTGAAAGAACAGATCTAAGTCTAAAACACATGAAATAAATCTAATTGTACCTGCAAGGAGCCAAATTAAAGCATGAGCAATGAGCTGTAGGAGATATCTTAAAGAAAGAACAGATAGCCATTAATTCTTACAGGTAAAGCTATGGCAAAGATGAGAAATATCAGAAGATAGCTTCTAATTTTGATATGAAACACATTCATTACTCATGAAAAGGAGAAATCGTTTGCACAGAAAAGAGCAAAAATCATTGTTACAAAGAAATAATTTAGACAGTAAGAATGATCTCACATTAAAGCATGGAAGCCACCAGAATAATCCAATACACATCCATTCTTTATTCCCATGCAAAATGTCCTCTGCAGCTTTTATTAGAAAATTCTGTTTTCTTAGAACCAATACAAGATAGCTCGTACAGGTCTGAAAAAATGATTCCTTGCCAAAAGTCCTGTCTAATCCTTCCTAACTTCTATTTATAGTTACAAAATTGCCCTTTGGGATGCCACCTGGCCTCTTCCACTTGTCACCTACAGGAATTTCTTCTATAATAGACCAAAATGTGACTACTTCTTTTACAAAATATTTAACAAAAAGAGAATGGATAGTTGTCCCATAGCTCACGCTTTACACATTTGAGAGTTTTAAAAAATACAACATATCAGAAATAATATTCTGAAATCAGCAATTTCACTCCTGTGCGTGAGCTTCTGCTGGAAGAGGGTCACTCAAAGTGGTTGCTGCTGCTTGGGAAGGAGGAATCGAGCCCACTATCCCTGCTGTTACAGCTGGGGAAGAAGAAATCGAGCCAGCTGGAGTTTCTGGTACTGCTGGGCGAGAAGAGTCTGGATTTGCTGTCACAGCTGCTACTTCTTCCTTCTTCTCCTCTTCTGCTATGTAGCTATACCAAATGCCAGTGTCCCTTATGACCATATTTGTGGAAGCAGGGAGCAGGATTTTCTGAGAAGTCACATTTTTTCTAAGCTCTGCTCCAATGCCTTGAACTTCCGCCACTGCAGCTTGATGTACTTCTTTAAGCAAATGGCTGTGGACTGATGACATTCCAATATAATGTTGGAGGTCGTCAATTGCTAGGACATCAATTTTATTCACATATTCGGTCTGGATGCCCAGTTCTTCTTTTAGTTCATCCAAGCGTTGTTCTTCACTCGGGAAGTCATCGAGGGATTGGGGGAAATTCAATTTGCACCTGTCATGCACTCCCTGGATTCTTTGATACAGACCGTTGATCCTATCCCTTGTCCCTTGCACACTAGCCATTAGCTTACTGCCACATCTTCTGCAGAATTCCAGAAGGGCTATGTCTTCATTAAAACCTTCCACAGACTTAAATGGGAGATGTGTGGGGAAATCCCCCTTTCCTTCTCGCCATTCTATCTGGCTCAAGATATTTGCCTTGACACGGGTATGCTTAGCTTTGAGCCTATGGGCCTCCGCATTAATTTCTTTTAACCTGACCACCATGGCCTTGAGCTTGCAAACTTCATTAGTGATTAGCCCTTGAGTCTCATGCATTTGCTTCAGGATGCTGCAGGACAGCTCATGGAAGGGAGACATGTCCATCGTTCTGCTCTCAGCTTGCTCTAATTGCTCAACTAATGCCCGCTTGTCTGCTTCTAGCTGGGATGCTTTATCTTCCGCTTCATGCTTCTCTGCTTCCACAATCATCATCTGGAGTGTTAGTTGGTCCTTTTCCTCCTCCAGCTGGCTATATTTTCCTGATAGCTCTTTATGCTCGGCATACAGGCAATTATACTTGTTTACCACAAGATCCCTGTAGGCTTTCTCGTTAGCCACAGTCTGTTGTAGCATACGAGCTCTCCTCTTTGTCAATTCATTTTCTCTAACTATAACACCTACATTGTCCAGTGATGCTTTTGTTGTTTCTACAACTGCGGATGCCATAGCTAAGGGATCCTTATCTGTATTCCACATTATAGTGATCTCCCGGTGGGTAATGATATCCTCCTGGAAGAGTCTTTTGATCCTCTCTTCCGATTTAAGGACCATTGCTTTCCTTTTCTTATCATAGACAAATTCATTCCACCTGGACACCATATGTTTTCCTGATGGAGTGTACGGGACAATTGGGAGGTCCATAATGTCTATTTCTTCTTCAGATGGTGGGGTCCAGACTCCCTGATCTGGATCTGTTCCCACATTTTGGGTACTAGAGCCACCTGCTTGAGGAGCATCTGTTTCCATGTCTTGGACACCGGATCCACTTGCTTGGGCATCTTTTCCTGCTTTCAACTCTTCTTCTACTTTCCGCTCTACCTCAGCTTGTTCATCTTACAGCTGATCTTCATTCTCTTTTCGTTGTTGGGCTTCCTCAGCCTCTTTCTGCAGCCTTTCATTTTTTGCTTCTTGTTGCATTCTTGCCACTTCAGCTTCCTGCTGCAACCTGGCTCTCCGCTTCCTGGAGTAACCTTGCTTCCTCTCTTAATCTGAGCTCTTCTTGAGCTCGGGCATCATCAGCTTCTTTCTCCTTCTGCTGGCTGGTCTTCTGGACCTTGGTTGAGCTAGAGCTTGCTCCAGTGCCTTGGCGACAGATCCGCAGCTCAGCCATGTTGCTGATGCCCCAGAATACCTCCTCCTCGGCATCAGGATAATGAGAATACTCAAAATGAGCATAAATTTCCCTGCAATGCTCGGCCACTTTTCCCTTCCTGTCATTCCTGTGGAAGATCACCTCGCCGAAGTGGAAGGCCTTCAGTTCCTGAACAAACTCCTCGGCTGAGGCAACCCCCGAGAACTTGTAAGCTCCTATGCAGAAAGGTAGAGGGGGAAAAGAAGCCTTATGCTGTTTGTGGAGCATTGCTCCAATTCCATCCAGAAAAAGCTGTCTTACTGCCTCTTTAAGGATCACATAGTCAATGGCATACTGCGGCAAAATGTATGGAGCTTTAGTCCCTCCAAACATTCTAAGGTAGGTGCCTTGCTCTGAAAAGTAAAAATCCTCGTAATTCTCAAGGACTTCCAAAGCATTCTTTGACAGGCAGTTGGGCTCCTCCTTGAATATCTTCTCATATAGGGGCATGATGAACCCCTCACAGATGATTTTGTAGCTAGGTTTGTAATTCTGGGCCCACATCATCCTGAAAGTGGTATAAACCGGGGTGGTGGCCTTATCCCATGTGCATCCCAATTTGGGGAAGTCCACCTTGGCCAAAACACAATCAATCAGATATGAGGACATGAAAAATTCTTCCTTCTTCAAGGCTAGTCCTTCTCTTGCAGTAACTATCATTAAGGCCAAACTATCTGACAGGAGAGTGGCCCAGTCAAACACAGTTCCTTTAAATGCCACGAAGTGGATGATAGGTACCCACTGAATCTTGTACACGGTGCCATCTGGCATGCCGAAGATTCTGCACAACATCAAGGCGATCAATCTGAAAGGAGGTCTCAGATTCTGGACGTCATATTCGTCATTTCCTTTCTTTCTCAAATGCTTTCCTGCGACCAATAGCTTTTTGGCCATCTCAACGTTGTTCATCTGGCCCATCCATTCATCAGTCAGAGATTGCTAGGCGCGGGGAAATTTGTAGGCCACAGCCAGGTATGCTGGGTGAAATGAGGCAATGGCTGTCTTCGTGCTGTCATGAATTACTCTCCCTTCCGCATCGGCATGGTGGAGTATCCACCCGATTACTTCAGAACATGGGAACAGTTCAGGGTGGGTAGCAGCTCTAGTTATGCATGAGGCTTTGATATTTAGATAAATCTGCCCCTTTTCTAGCAACATGTCCGGGATATCCTGGTCTCGGATCATTCTGTAGATATCACCCCATCGGATTTCAGGAGGAACACCGGTGGTGCACCTAGTATCCTGGAGTGTGGTCTCGGTTTTAAGTGGTGTAGGATGTTTTCTGTCATCTTATCCTTCTTCCTACCACCTTTTGGCATTTTGACTTATCCCTGATAGCAACCAAATACATGTCATCGTCACAATGTGCAACATACTGTGAGATTTTAACAAAAGCATTCCCGAGATATATGAATAAATTGTGAAACTGTATGCTGGGAGAAAATACACTATTCCAAATAAGAAATCTAGATTAAATCGTCCCAATTCTTTAAAGGGTCAAGGTTCGGAATGCTCCCGAAAGGATAGGTGTGTTGAAAAGGAACTTGCTCTCGGCCCAGCTGCCAGGGGAGAAGGTGCCCTTCATTCTAGTTAAAAGGTAGATGGCCGGTTAGCTGGGGTTGATAAAAAACTAATCCAGAGATAGCTCTCCGCGTTGATGAACAGGCGAGGGGCTTGGCTGGCCGCCGGGGTTTATTTATCGCATTTTAACGTGAAGTTCTATGGCCATGCTTAGGATTTAAACGGGGGTAGCGGCTAGCCGGGACTAAGGTTTATGAAAAGTCCCGGGTGGCTATAGCTTTCGCTTTCGACTGGGGACACGAAAAGTCATGGGGCTTCGGTGGTTTTAAAATAACGAAGTACGTAGCCTGGGGAGGAATTTTGGAAAAAATCTATCCATCCAAATTGACGTTCTTTACCCACTATGCAAACGTTTTACAATTCCTCTGTTTTATATGACAGAAAAATGAAATTTAAACTGTATTTGACGGGCAAAGTATCCCATGACAGGCATTTTGCCTGTCAAAATCCAACCTAACCAATCGTCTTCAAAAAAGGACAACCCAATAGTAATCTGACATGTATAAGAGGCAAATTTAATGGGTAAAGCCCCTACCTGGCACCGTGAAGACAGCTGAATGAGGTGGCCGTGAACGTGGACGAGTGAGCTAAGTTGGAGCGGTTGCGCGGCGTCCAACAAATTTGCCAATCGAAAAATAACAACGTGTTTTGGCTCGAGCCCCCACCATTTATTTAAATGAACGGGGCACGTGCGAGGTCTTAATATGGTGGTTGGTGCATTAAAAACGCGGCTTTAATATTGGTACGTCGGCGTTATATCAAACAGTCTCGATTCGCGCGCGACCGCCTCCTGCGGGACAAACTTGTGAATTTCACCCGCCGTTGCGGAAGGATATAGTGGAGGCTTCCTTGGTTTCGAAGGAAATTGTCGAACGTTTTCCGCAAAAAGATTGTGAACGTGAAAGTCTTTTGTCGGCCCTTTTCAGGATGCTAACATGAAAGCCTCCGAAATTGCGGAAAGCTTTCGCAAATGGCTTCCGCAGTTTCGGAAGGCTTCCACCAAAGCTTCTGCAGAAGACTCTCGTGAACTTTCTCGGAGAGGTTTCGGAATGAAAACCGCGAAGGTTCCCACAGTTGCGGAAGGAAAACTTGAACGGCTCCGCGAGAGTGCCTCATGGTTTCAGAATGATAAGTCGAAAGGTTCCGTTGTTTCACAAATCTTTCTTGGTGAAGTTTCGGAACGATTCCGCGAAGGTTTCCGCAGTTGCGGAAGGCTTTGGTGAATGGCTTCCGCAACTTCGAAACTTTCAAAAAAAATTCAAAAACTAAGTCACTTAGCGGCCCCAGGGAAGGTTGGTGGATGGCTCCCGCAAGTTTCGGGCGGCTTCCTCGAATTCCTCTGCCATTTCGGAAGGATTTCGACAATAGCTTCCGCAATTTTAACCATAACTTCTAAATCTTTTCGGGAAGTTTAGACGAACGGTTCCCGCTGTTTCGGGAGGAAATTTGATTTGTTCCATGGGGCGCTCCGCAAAGAATCAAAAAGTTTTCTAAGTCCTTTTTCGGAAAGCTTAGATGAATGGTTTCCGCCGTTTCGGGAGGAAAACCCGAATCTCTCCGCAACTGCGGAGCTTTGTCGAATTCCTCCTCCGTTTCGGAAGGATCTCGACAATGGCTTCCACAATTTTTTCAACGAAAGTTTCTAAGTCCCTTTTCAGGAGGTTTATGCGATTAACTCCCGCTGTTTCGGGATGAATGACTCGAATTCTTCCGCGATTTTTTATTTTTAAGGAAAAGTTTCCAAGTTCTTTTCGAGAATTTTAAACAAAGGCTTCTGCCACTGCGAGGCTTTATCAAATCGTTCCGCGATCTCCAGGAAGACTTCATGAAAAAAAAATTGTTGAGAAACAAGATTTTCTTACAGACTTGGAGTGGTTCATGGCAAGATTTTCTGTTAAAAAACAAAGTTAACAGCTGGGGATGGCTTCTTAAGGCAACCTTTCTACAAAAAATGAAAGGAGGGGCTCCAGTATGTACAAAATTTTGGGGGGGATGTTGATGCAACAACAGGATAGTTCGTTGCTATAGCAATGAACTGTTGTCTCTATAGGGGCTAAATGTCCATAACGTCACTATAGCGACGAACGTCAGGGGAATTTTCATTTTTTTCCAAAAATTTAAACTGTTTTTCCACAAAAACATAGATTTTAACTGTTTCATGGAAAACTTTCGTGGGACTTTTGAGCCATATGTAGTATTGAACTCTAGTATCTTTTTGTTGAATTTGAATATGTTAGAAAACTAAAATAATTATATGCTTTAGAGGAGTTCCATACCGCATAAAGCACAAGCTCAGACCATACATATCAAGCACATCACAGACTTGAAAGGTCCTCACTATGATCATATACTTGGAAGGTCCTCACCAGATATGTAAGAATTTTTAATAAATTAGTTTAATTCCATCTCTCCACAACAACAATCAATAAAATAGAACTGGATAACAAAATGTAATATTCTTATCCATTAGTTATCCATATGGGATGGAAAGATTCCATGAAAAGATGTAGATGATGGCCCATGTTTACAGACAGAGGCATCATTTCTGTTACAAGAAAAAGTTCTTTCTGCAGCATATATTATCACTCCATTTGTTGTAAAATGACACGAGTTAGACTCTACACTTGCTCTTATAAGTAGGAAAATAAGAAAAGTATGAAACAATAGAGATGATGGGGTATTAGAAAATGTTAAAGAAAGGCCATTTCTAAAAACATAGAGGGAGATTCCTCAACAATTTTGATACTATCAATCAGAGAGGATACCTTATGAATTAATGAAAAATCCAAGGTACTTCATAGAGGTCTAGGAAAAAAAAAATCTCTTTTGCGATCTACAACTTATGCTTATGTAGTAGTTATAGGATAATAAGAACATGATGCATATGCTCATCCCATGTGATACTTAAAAAATAATATTATCCAAATATATGACAAAGTTTTATCATGAATTGGAAAATTTATAGTGTGTTCAACTTGAAGCTCTGGAAAATATGTGAGATGTCCCTTGAAAGTCTCTAGTTATGATTTTTTCTTGTTGATGTGACCTAATGTTAATTTGTTTCAGCAATTTGTCTTGCTAATGTAGCATTTCATGATGTAACCAAGTGTGATTTTTATTTTTTTATATACTAGTATGAATCATTCAAAGGTCATAGAGCAGGGTCCACTTATTGAAGGGATGGAAACACAACCATAGTTCATGTGGCCAATTAATATTGAGAATCTTAATTCTTAGCTTAAAACTCTTTTACATTATATCAAATGCAAAGAGTTAATCCAGACTCGTCTACCCATGTTCACCAATAACAATCCTCAGGCGGAGGTGGTCATTGAAATGGTGTGTGGAAAGCATCCACATTTGAGAGGATATTATAGTGATATTTTCTATTTTTATTCTTCTTGCTTATTTATTTAGTCTGTCAGAAAGGAGCCTATTTTGACATATATTCTTCTTAAAGTGAAATTTTTTGTCCCATATTACATTGTAACAAGGAGCATCTAGGTTTCTCATGTATACTACTTCTCTGATGCATTTTGTTGATCTAATATGTATGGTGCAAAACAATGCGAATGGTAGATTCTAGAAATACAGACCCCAAATATATTTTTCTACAGGCAACAAGACTTAGAAATGCCTTGGGATTGAAAGTGGCCAAATTGAAAAGACGACATATGATTACAAAAAAAAAGTGTTCAGGGGACATGGAAGACTGATCTCAGAATCTGAAGTGAGTCAGAACTTATTTCAATCTCTACTTAGTGCATTATACTTTTCACACCAGACATGCTAAAAAACATTGTGGTTCCTTGAATAAAGAATTCATGACTTAAATTTTAGTGATATGCACCTAGGCCTAAATGGAGGGCTTACATGCTTAAACTTTATTTCAAATTATCTTTAGAAGGGTATTCCCAAGCATTGTCCATGTAAAGTGCATTTTAAGTTGCTTGCCATGATTGAGGACAAGTCTGCACCATAAATTGACTGAAACTGGTTGTTGAACACAAGTATTGTTTTTATTCTTGAATGAAGTTTATTTTTTTGTCCATTTTTTATAATTTAGTTGGTTATCAGGATTTTAAGAAAGGTATAAGCAACTGTACCAGGCTGAGCAACACAAGTTTCTTTATCCAAAGGAAACATGATCAATGTTATTATTGGGTTGAAAATATTTCAAAAATATTTCACTACAAAGTTTGGCATGGTTTTGTAATCAGTATTTGTTGATTATACAAAGGTGAACTAATGAAGAACTATGTGAATCTGTTTCTTTGAATGCATAGTTTTGATGTCACAAAAAACTGCTTATGTTTTACAATATCACAAAGAAACTACAGAGGTACTGATGGTTTCCCATAATGTTTGAACAATTAATGTGGTAAATCCCTAAATGCTACCATGATTAAGAACTTCATACTCATGTAGATAAAATATGGTAGGAAATGAATTCTTCTAGTGAGAAGAAAATATCAAAACACAACTTGCTTATCCAGTGTCGATCCTGTAGGAAACAAGTATTTACATGGAAAACACTTTACACTCTTATGTCCATTGGGAACAAGTGCGAGTATGTCGATTAATGACAAAGTGATCCGAGGTACTAGAAGCATGTTTCAAGTTTGTCATACGTTCATAACTACATACATTCATGTAAGGGCATCACGATTTATTCATAATGCTTTCCATCACTGTAGAAATATATGAAGACCATCTACAAATTTCTATCTAATCCTCTTGATGATGTCATATATATATATGGTTGCATATAACATATATATATATAAATTATTCAGAAAACTAACTTTATTTCTATTTTAGTGTAAATAAGCTAGCAATAAAAATTATTAATTAATCATACATGGTTAGAAATATTTAGGTAAAACTATTGTCCCAATAGTTCCTTTTTTTCATTAATTTATTGAATCTTAATAGTGTGACTTATTTTATAAGTTTCGGTCATACATTGATCCAAGCATATAGCTTAGATGAATCTATACTTTTACAAGAAACTATGATCGAGGCAAAGGTATGTATTTCACATTGCTCAAATTGTTTTGGGGAGTTTAGAGCCCTACGTTCAATAGTCATTCATGTGGCCTAATAGTTTGATGGAGCTCATCTTTTTGTTTTAAGAAAGTATCTTATCTAAACTATTAGGCCACATGATTTTTTTACAAGAAACTACAATGATCGAGGCAAAGGTATGCATTTCACATTGTTCAAAATAGTTTATCAAGGTATCAAGGCTACTCAATCTAGTCATTATAGTATGGGGCATTAAGGGTCCTCCTATTTCTAATGCTAGACAAGACCAGTCTTATTGATTGGTGTCATTATTTGGTTATTTAGTAAGAGTATCCTCATTGGATTTAGAATTATAATTAAATTGCCATATAATCTTAGCCATAAAAAGTTGTATAGGGTTGAAGACATGTTCCTTAAATTAGCACTAGGAGCATTTATATAGAAATTTGAGGTTGAGGATTAGTTTTTTTGGATAAAAATGTGGTTAGTGCTTTTGGTTTGTAGCATTTTAGATTTCTCCTCTTCCTTGGAACTCCTATCATTTAATTAACCTTTTTAACTAGAGTGAATGATTACCTTTATATTTATAGCTTCAAATGATTCTACTCTAATTTATCCTCCTAATTGAAAATGTGTTTCATATTGCAGGATAACTTGATCTTGCTTAGAAGGACATGAGACATTAGTTGATGCAAGGTCAGTTGTCGCAACAACGTTCTTGCTTAACATTACACATGACACAACCACAATGCTCACACAAACAAGATGTAAAGTAGGATGCTATAAGTGGCTTATATTACTTCTATCAATCAGTTACAATGCGGAATAATTGTGAATACAAACAACTAACTATTTGTCGGTCTCAATCGTTACAATACAGAAGTAACTGCGGTGTGCTCTCCCATTGTGTCAACCTCACCCTCTCCTAGTTCACTGCGGAACTTTGAGCTATGGATCGATCTCTTCTGTATTCGGAAGCTGTGTGACTGTTTTCTCCAATCTACAGAACTTATCCCCGAACTCTGCTCTGCAACTCCAACAAAATGGAACTGTCCCCCAATTGATCCAAACTCCTTGGTCTTCTACTCTAATGTTGCTATTCCCAATACCACTGTGATTCCCAAGACACGCATCCTCTGTCAGCCGATCCTTCCACGATCCTACAGACCTACAACTATCAGTGCCCCTAGTCGTGCTGCACATCCTTTACCTATGACGACATCCATCATGTCCTCAACCACCTAGAATAACTGCCATTAACTTCCTCAGCAACTCCGAACTATTTCCAAGTACTCACCTTGACTTCTACGCTTCCTTCTGACCCACTACAGTAAACCATCACATCATCCATACTATCCTCGATCATCTTCGACTGATCTACCTAGGCCCCAATGCTCCTGCATCAGACTCCCCAGGTGAAAAAGAACTCAACTGCTATGTCAGTCTCCTGAACTCTTCTTTAGAAATCCATGTCTCCTCCTGCAACTCATCATCCTTCCATCGCATTAAGTACTCCTTCTTTCGTGAACTGCACGTACACCCGACTTTGCATTCCTCTATTACTTCTGCGATCTCCTCCTTGTGTCGATCTGGAATCTGTGTCATCCAGTCGATGTTCGACACTTCCGCGCTTCTGTTGCTTGAACCTTCCTCAAATTTGTATAGATCTGAGACATTGAACATTGATGAAATTCTCAAGTCATTCGGAAGCTCCAACACATAATCATTGTCTGAAATTTTCTTCAGGATCTTACATGGTCCAATCTTCTTCAACTTTAGCTTGTTATATGTCCCTGTTGGAAATCTCTCCTTCTGCAAATGAGCATAGACCAAGTCTCGTTCGTTGAACGACTGTAGTCTCTTCTTCCTGTCGGCTCTCAACTTGTATGTCGCGTTGCTCTTCTCTATGCGCTTTCACACATCTTGATGAAATTCTTTCATGTGTTCTGTGAATGATTATGCATATACGCTTTTTCTGATTTCTATCGGAAACTCGACTAAATCTACCACTCCATGTGGGATTCTTCCTTGAACAACCTGGAATGGACTCAAACCTGTCGATCGATTCACATAGTTGCTGTATGAGAACTCTTCTTGCGCCAACATATTCTCCCACTGCTTGGGTCTATCGGCTATCAAACATCTTAGAAGGTTTCCCAAACTTTTGTTCACCACCTTGGTCTGTCCATCTATCTACGGATGATATGCCGAGCTAAACTGCAACTTCATGTCCAGTTTCTTCCATAGGGTTCTCCAGAAATGCCCCATAAACTTGGTATCTCTGTCCGATGTGATACTCTTCAGCAACCCATGCAATCTGACTACTTCCTTGAATAATAGTACAACAATGCCTGTGGCATCACTTTTCTTCCGACACCGAATAAAGTGTGCTATTTTCAAAAATCTGTCGACTACAACAAATATTGAGTCGCTTCCCTGCTTTGTCTTCGGAAATACTAGCACAAAATCCATGCTCAGGTTCTCCCATGGGGTATTCAGTACCGGCAACAGTGTATACAACCCCGTGTTCTGACTTCTTCCCTTTTCCAACTGGAAAACTCTACATTATCGAACCCACTTTCCGACATCTGTCTCCATCCCTGGCTAGTAATACTTTTCCTCGACTAATGCCTTAGTCTTGTCGATGCCCAAATGACCTGCTAATTCGCCGCTATGCAACTCTTGGATTAGTTTCTCTCGCACTGATACTATGGGAATGCAAAACTATTTTTCCCTGAACAAATAGCCTTCTTGGATAAAGTAATCCAAGTATGGAGTTCTGTCGACACTCCATGGTTTGCGATAAGCTTTCCATGCTTTTGCAAAATCCCCGTCGGTAGCATACTCTATATTCACCGACTCTATTCATGTTTCCTGAACTGTCGCTGTGTTCAGCAATGCAACTCGTCTGCTCAGCGTGTCTGAAACCTTGTTCGACTTGCCTGACCTATGTCGCAACATGAACATATATCCCTATAGGAATTCAACCCATTTCATGTGTCGTTGATTCAATTTCGACTGAGTATTTAGATACCTCAGCACTTGGTGATCTATGTACAACACAAATTCCTTGGGAAACAAATAGTGCCTCCACTTCTTCAATTCTTGGACAATAGCATAAAATTCCTGGTCATAGACCGAATATTTCCACTTCGCATCATCCAACTTTTCACTGAAGAATGAAAATGGTCGGCCCTCCTGGCTCAACACCGCTCCAATCACGATTCCACTTGTGTCACAATCGACCTGGAAAACTTTGTCGAAATATGGGAGCGCCAATACTGGGCTCTCAATGACATTTTCCTTCAATTTGTCGAAAGATCGCTGGGTTGCATCTGTCCACTTGAACTCCCCTTTGCGCATGCACTCTGTCAATGGTGTGCGAATCCGACTGAACCCCCTGATGAACTTCCTATAGAAAGTGCCAAGTCCATGGAAAATCCTCACTTCAGTTGCGCTTGTCGGTTCAGGCCAATCCAATATCGCCTTCACCTTTTTTGGGTCCATCACCAACCCTTTACCCGAGATTACGAATCCCAAGTATACCAGTTATTCCTTCACGAAGAAACACTTTTGCATGTTCACCATCAGCTTTTCTTCCTGCAATTTCTGCAATACCTGTCGAATGTGTCCCAAGTCTTCTGCCTTGGTTCGACTGAAAATCGGAATGTCATGTAGGTAGACTACGACAAACTTTCCCAAGAATTGTTTCAATACTTCATTCATCAATCGCATGAATGTATTGGGTGCATTATTCAATCCAAATGGCATGACTAACCACTCATACAACCCTTCCTTTGTCTTGAATGTTGTTTTCCACTCGTCTCCTTCTCTAACCCGAATCTGGTGATAACTGCTCTTCAAGTCTATCTTCATGAAGTACTTCGCTCCACTCAAACAATCCATCAAATCATCCATTCTTAGCAATGGAAACCGATACTTGATCGTGATCTTGTTGATATCTCTGGAGTCTATACACATCCTCCATTCTCCACCTTTCTTTGGCTCTAATACTGTTGGTACCACGCACAAACTCAGACTCTCTTTGATCAACCCTCTATCCAACAACTCCTGGACATGTCGACTGAGTTCCTGACATTCTGTCGAACTCATCCTATGTGGTGCCTTGTTTGGAAGACTTGACCTTGGAATCAAGTCAATCTGATGGGATATGCTCCTTATCGGCGGTAATCCCATCGGTGTCTCATCGACCACTATGCTGTGAAACTCTTCAATCATCTTTCCAACTTCGACCAGAATCTTCTCCTCCATTGTCTCACTCTCGACACATGGTCCCTTCGGAATGATAGCATAACACCCCAACTACTTTTCCTCCTCCGCAAGGAATTCTTTTGCTGAACACATTAGCACGCGCTTCTCCCAAAAGTTTCTCTCGCCCTGTTTATCATCGGCTCGCTCCTCTGGTTTCGGCTTAAGAGTCTCTGCACGCCATTCTTCCACACTGTGACTGTGTTGGCTTGACCATCATAGATCATTTTCCAATGATATTTCCATGGTCTCCCTAACAATAGATGGCACGCGTCCATTGGAATTACGTCGCACAGTACGTTGTCCTCTAACTTCCCAACCTTGAAGTTAATCAGGCACTGTCTAGTCACCTTCACATGGTGTCCTTTCTGCAGCCATGAAATCTTGTATGGGTGTGGATGTTCTTGACATTTCAACTTTTCCTTCTCAATCACCTCTGTCGACATAAGATTCTTAGTGCTTCCACCATCAACTATGGTCTTGCAACTCCATTCGTCGATTTGCACCTTCGTTCGAAAGATCGCCTTCCGTTGTGTCGGCTCTTGCTCATCGCGTTTATCATCTAGAACCAGTGTCTTGCTGGCTGTCATGGCCCAACTTTTCTTCTTACCATCCCCACTGTTGTCCGATGTCGATTCTTCCCTCTCATCGACTTGCTCATCTCTTCGATGTCAGGGTTTTGACTCCTCTGTAGCATGTAGGCTCTCTAGTTATTCGTATGCCTTGTGTCCTGCTCCATGACACTTGTAGCATATTATGGCTGGTTTGTTAGCTCCTTTTATGTCAGATGGACCACCTCGACCATACGCACCTCGACCGCGGTTCTCACAACCATCTCATCGATTCTCTTGTGCTTTCTCCCTTATTAATGTCCCTTCTGCATGTTGACTATATTTAACAATTTCCCTCTTGTAGCTGCTACTTTGGCCTTTCGCGGTAACAGTATTCGCACCCCGACCAGTCATTCCACCCTTGGTCATTGCGTATTTTCTCGAGAGTTTCTCTTCTTCCTTAAGAGCTAACTGGTAGGCTTCACCCACTGCTCTAAATCTAGACATGCTCAATTCATCCTGAATGGCATATTTCAAGCTGTTCACATACCTAGCGACAGCTTCTTCTCCTTCGTCGGTATGGCCCGACCTTATCGACAATCTGTAGAACTCTTCCATGTACTCCTTCACGGTCATCTCCTTTTGTCGAAAGTTCTGAAACTTCCTAAACAAGGAAATCACATAATCATTTGGCAAGAACTTTCCTTTCAACTTGGAGACAATCTTATCCCAAGACTTGATTTTCTCCTTTCCCTTGTTGAATCTGTCAGCCTGTACATTGTCCCACCACAATGAGGCATGACCCTTCAACCTCGGATATGCAGTCTTAACCCGCTTAGGATCCTCGATCTGCTCTATGTCGAAGTATTTCTCCATCTCTCTGAACTAGTTGATCAAGTCTTCTAGATCTAAACTTCCTGAGTACGTGCAAACATCTATCTTTGCTCGACCTCTCATATATGTCAGAAGCTTGATGATTTTTTCTTCTGGTTCATATTCCGCTGCTTCCCGAGGTTCCACCTCTTCAACTTCCTCGTCGATGTGGTCTAATGCATCAAGAATACAACCACGCCTTTGGATTTCTTTGATCGATGTGACTTCATTTTTCAAAGTTCACATTGTTCGAGTGCACTCGTCGAACATCTCACGATCAACTGTGACTGTTGCACCATGCTCTCTTCATCCTCGGACATTAATGCCTCTGTGAGCCATTTTCAACCTTGGCTAAAACTCTCACTCATCCAATTGCAACCAGACTTCAACAAGTCGTGCACAACTCTATCCAACCTCAGCTGGAGCTGTTCAACGCACTTGCAGGCTCAATATCACTAACGTTCTTCTATGCACAGGGATTCACTTCCCGCTCTGGTATAGCTATCCTTCAACTCTCAAGATGCTATAGCTCTGATACCAACTGATGCAAGGTAGGTTGGTATCTTCGCCTTTCTCCTCGGAAGAATTCTCCTCTCGCTAAATTCAACTGGACTTAGTGTGTCGACCTCACCCTCTCCTAATTCACTACGGAACTCTGAGCTATGGCTCGATCTCTTTTGCGTTCAGAAGCTGTGTGATTGTTTTCTCCAAGATACAAAATTTCTCCCCGAACTCTGCTCTGCAGCTCCAACAAAATGGAACTGTCCCCCAATTGATCCAAACTCCTTCGTCTTCTACTCGGCTTTTGTTGTTCCCGAGACCACCGCGATTCCCAAGACACATATCCTCTTTCAACCGATCCTTCCACAATCTTGCATACTTGCAACTGTCAGCGCCCCTAGTCGTGCTACACAGCCTCTGCTTGTGACGACATCTATCATGTCCTCAACCACCTACAATAACTGCCATTAACTTCCTCAGCAATTCTGAACTATTTCCAAGTACTCACCTTGACTTCTATGCTTCCTTCTGACCCGCTACAGTAAACCATCACATCGGCCATACTGTCCTGCGTCAGCTTTGACTGATCTTCCTATGCCCTGATGCTCCTGCATCATTAATCTATTTACATGAATCCAAGGTAAAATATTACATAGAGTGATATGAAAGAAATTATAAAAGGGTCTCTTAATGAAGCCAAATCCCATAGAAGGGAAAATAAATCAAGTTTATGTCCTTCAATATTTAGAGGTAGAGGATGCCTACAAAATACCACCCTTGAGGATGAATTTTCTTTAATCAAAATTGTACTTGATTATTTTACATGAAACTATTATCGAGGCAAAGCTATGCATGTTAACACCCAAAAAATGTTCACTAGCCCATCTCCCTAGTCACATAACCCATTTGTCCACTTTTCCTACATTTTTGGCCTCCAAAACCCCAAAAAACCCTAAATTGGTAACCAAATGGGCATAAAATCATTATTTCCCTCCTCAAATTAATAATAATCCTTCAAAAAAGGTCCAAATACTTCAAAAAGGTTAAAAACCCTAAAAAAGGGTCCAAATCCCCAAAAAAGAAAAAGAAAAAGAGGGAAAAGTCAAAATAAAATAAAAAAAGAGGGAAAAAATCAAATACCATTAGCCAATACTATTGGTTTCCCAAAACCATGGGTCAATACTCCACCACACAAAATCACTATAAAAAGGTGATGGAGGCCCCCCATTTTAGATCTATGATCACTCTTCATACCCTTATGCTGTCAAATTTCCTACAGCACTCTAGCCTAGCCTTTTGAGCTTTCGTGCCCATCTAGTTGAATCTTGGCCACCGATTGAACACTTGGAGAAGAGAGAAAGGAACTTCGGAGACCCGACGTGCTACTCTTTGTACTGCTGCAAGGGCCCCCATCACCTCATCTTCTGAGGTAACCATATTTGTAAACCTTTGTTTGCAACATAATACAAAATATCTTTCATGGTTTCCGATCTATTTTTTCTTTTTTACTGCAGTAATTAGTTAGGTTTATTTTCTGTTGTTATTTTCACTCACAAGTATCAGTTTTCATTTATCTATTTTTTATCCATGTTTATGAATTGCTACTAAGGGTTCCATAATCCTTAGTAGGTTCTCTTTAGCACGATCTAGTGTGAAAATACTAGCTACAGATTTGGCGACTCCACTGGGTCGATTCCCATTGATATTTGATTTAAGTTATTTTTTAGTTTTGTACTAGTTATTTTTCTTGCATTTTACAGGTCTGGCCTACCCTTTTACCCCCATACTTGCAGATCTGGCCCTTGCCTTCACAGTTCCCTTCTTCAGTCTTGCTTTTACAGCCCGACCCACAACTTTCTGCAATTTACCTACGACCCGAGTGCGACTTCCGACCCAAAACCCGTGCTCCCCGGCACGGCTTTCGGCCCTCAACTCGTGCTCAGAGTGCACCTCTACGCCTGTAAACTGCGCTCTCCGAACATATTTTGTCCCATTAGCCACATGTTCCACGTGCATTACAACCTAAAACTGTTAAGATCCTAACGGATGTCCTTCACTAACACCTCGAGGTTTTGGTGTAACATTTTGTATCAGAGCCTCCACCCAGGTTCAAGTCACAGAGCGGGTGGCAACGTCGGCATTGCAGTGTTCGCCCGAGGCTCGTACGACGCAAAGGGGACACCACCGTACAGGCGCACATCCAGCCCAGAGTCTGGACTACGGAGCGTGGTGGGATGTTAAGATCCTAATGGACGGACTTCACTAACACCTCGGGGTTTTGGTGTAACGGTTTGTATCAAAAACATATGCTTTAAGTGCGCCTTTGGCCCTGTAAGTTGCGCGTTCCGCATGCATGTTGGCCTAAAACTCGTGCTTTTATTGCACTTTTGGCCCTGTAAGTCGCGCGTTTCGTGTGCATATTGTCCTGAAACTCACGCTTTCAGTGCACTTTGGGCCTTATAAGTCGCGCCCTGCACGCATAACACCCTGAAACCCACGCCCAACATGCACTTGTTTTCTCAAAACCCACACTTTTCGCGTGCCTTCCTTTCTGAAAGTTGTGCCCTCCGTGCAATTCTGAGTCTAAAACATGCGCCCCAGTCATTCCCTTTCCGCCCAGACCTATGCCCTATTTTCCTGTTTTTTATTTTTCTGTTTCGGCTCATTTTTTCTGCAGACTGCCGCACCCAAAGCGTGAATTTTTTCCTCACAGCCGCACCTTGCACCTGTTTTTTTCCTTTTTTCTTGCTTTTGGATGCACCAACAAACCCCTATTTTCATGCACCTGTCTACCATTTTTTTTCTTGCAATAGTGTTGGAAACATCTCAGTTTGCATGCATCCTTCGTGCATTGCTATCTCTTGTGTCATAGTTCAGTAAGTTT
Organism: Larix kaempferi; assembly: GCA_027924585.1. NCBI lineage: Eukaryota > Viridiplantae > Streptophyta > Pinopsida > Pinales > Pinaceae > Larix > Larix kaempferi. The sequence continues at coordinate 6,929,853 of BSBM01000211.1, forward strand.
ATTTCCTACATACCTATTATAGTAGTTGAATTTTTATTTGAAAAGCAAAAGAAATTTTTTTTTATTTCAGTATCAGTTGTTTCTTTCAAGCATTTACTATTTGATGATCTTGGGTTCACACCACTTTTGCACACACACTCTCCCCATAATTCAATATATACTTAAAATTGGCTTAAGTAAACCCACCTTAACCCCACTTGGGGAACACAAAAACAATTTTGCAGCTAGGTACTACATTGGGGTTAGGAATCCAAATAACACCCCCTTTGTCATACATATTTGAGACATAGTTGTTGTCCATTAGGGATCCAAAATCACCTATTACTTATTGGTACGGTTGACACTGATTTGTCAGAGGGCCTCTCCCTTAGGAGGGAAAGTAACAAGATTGGTCCTGGAAGTTTGAGTGAAATACCGCTCTCCATTCTGTACTAAAGGACACCAACTCGTTGTTCGCGTCGTGCATACTGGCGCCCATACCAGGTGTGCGACAACCAAAGAATTGAATCTGTGGGACACCTTTTCGTACGTTCCATGAATGGGGTAGCTTATTTTCCATTCTTCTGGGACTCATTTACCCATAGTTCATCTCGGTAGAGGGATGCACTTTTTCCATTTAGTTCTCCATTTCGTATTGCCTGACTGCGGATTTCATCACCCTGCAGGGAATATGATTTGTGTGATCTTTAATATATTTTAGATAGGTGTTTGCATGCTCCTATACCCCAATTTGGTTAGTGAGTCTGCCTTTTTTTATTTTTCTAGGAGTTTTGCTTGTTGGTATTCTGACCATTTTATTGCTACCACACCTTTTGCAGCACGTGTTTTTGAGCTTGTTGTTGGCCTAAGCGTCGCCCTTTTTGAGAGCTCTCCTTTTGCACACATGGTTGCACTAGTATTTTTTAGTGTTTTATCTCCCATAGCCCCTCAGCACTTTTACACATGTCACCATTGATTCATCGAGACACTCTCATCGCCTATGGGGACTATCCCCACAACACAGTCCACTTGAACTCACCCGTCACAGATGCACAGCTTCATCGCCAGATATTCATCCCGATGCCCCTTATTGTACCTCTGATTCTGAGTCAAAGTTACCCATATACACCACTCCGTCTAGCCCCATGGTCGGCGTAAACCCCAACCCCTTTTATGGCAGGATTTTTGGCAGTGGCTCCACCACTACCCCAACCACCATTTCAACATCCATCCCTGTTATACCATCTATAGGACCTACACATGGAATTTCAACCACTACTTCAATACCCATCAGTAGTGGATTTGTTCCAATTATTGTCCCTTTGGTCACTAGTAGTACACTTGGGGAACCATCCCTTCCTACACTATCCCCCCGTCCTTCACCGACGGTCCCTCGATCCTCGTTATGAATCACAACATTTCTCCACCCCTCAGTGGAGGTGGCCCCACAAGCGTCGCCATGGCTAGCACACAGGCCCCTTCGACCATGTCGCATCCTCCTGCTAGTTTTCCATTCATGGCCAATCTCAACCTCCCTGATCTGGACCGATTAACCAACGATCTGATCTGACATGACCCTACATGGCCTCCTATTCCTACTAAACTCCCTTCATACATCCCAAAGTTTTAATGGAAGGGTGGTGAGGACCCCCAAAACCATATCATTTCCTTCCACTTATGTTGTCCTCCAACTCCATAGTGGATGACTCGATCCGCCTACACCTTTTACAACTGACCCTCACTGGCTCTGCATCTAAGTGGTATATTGAATAGCCACATGGGACACATTCCACATTTACATCCCTTGCTTTGACTTTACTGCAGTTCTTCTAGCTACCAGTCCGTTATAACACTGGTGTTGAGATCTTACTATCCTGTAGACAAAACACGACTACCCATATCACTGATCATATTCATGTTGAATGGCGTAGACGCCGTAGTTTGTTCAAGATCAAATTAGATGACCGCATATTTTTAGATTGGTTCTTGAAATCCCTCGCACCATTTATTGCCAAGGATGTAGCATCTGAGCGACCCCAAACCGAAGAAGAAGCCACCCTCAAACCCCAACAGTTTGACCTTATCTATGCACAGTCGAGCTATCTTTACTCCATTTTACCTAATTCCCTTCGTGGTGATCCCTCCCGGAAGGACGCGCCTGGCGCATCCCACGTTGCTGACGGCATTATCGGACACGTTGCATCTCGTAGTCAAACATATGTCCATATACCTCCCGCAACCACCCCAGTGTATAATCCAACGCCTAATTCTGCCATGAGTGGTCCCGACTTTTCACGCACCACAACCCATTCAGGAGAAACACCTTTGTATGTTCCCCAGACTCAAACCCCCCATATACATGGACCTTCTTGTCCAGCGCATTGTTACGGCCATACCCCGCCAGCATACGCAACACCTTCCTACTACCATCCACCAGTAGCACCTGCACCCACACAACCTCAATCCACTCGATCTTATTATCCACCACAAGTTTCCCTAGCACCTGCTCAACTGCAGAACCCCCCTGTTCCCCAAGGGCAAATTTATGCTCAACAAAACCAAAAAAAAAAACAACCGGCCCAATGGAACCAACAAGGACAAAAAAATAGGGGACGAGGTTATAACCAAGGAAACAACCAACCTTCGAATAGAGGCAGTCCAACACCGAACCCCCCAAATAATAATGGCGCTGCACCAACTAACCAAAATCCTGATCGACCACCTCGGCAAGGAAAAAACCTCAACTTACGCACAAACCACTCATGCTCTATGTGTGGGGTATATGGCCATTACACGCATAATTTTCCCCCTCTGGAGCGAGCTCTCCAACTTTGGACTGACGATGCCCAATGCCAAGGACATGCCGCACCTCTAACAGCACCAAACCCCCTGCAACCTAATGCGCAAACCATGGTGTTGCAGAACCCCCTACCCACGCAAGGGGTAGTAACCACCCACCCTTTGGCTCCCCCTCGAGGAACTACCACACCACAACAACGATCTAATTATGCTTCTCCTGGTAGTCAACACGTTGACTCAGGTAACCACCACCTTTTAATGATGTCTTTGACTGATATCAATATTCAAACACGCTATAACCAATATGGTTCCACCACTAAAACCATTCCTGCGGACAAGGTCGCTACCACTCTTCCCACAGAGCAGTCGTTACACCTACACCTTGCACCATTTGATAGGGCTCCCAAAGCTCCTCAATTTTCGTTGCGTCGCATCAATAACAACCCCAATACTCAAGCTTCCCCCAACTATAACATCGTGTATGACTTAGCCCAGTCCCCCGCTGCTATGTCATCCTTGGAAATTTTAAAGAAATTCCTAACACAACGCAAAACACTGTTATCCGCCATAGGTGCAATCAACCCTTCTGACTCACGAATGATGGCATTCGATTTAGACCAATCTGAACCATGCATGCCTTCCACCTTATCATTTCAAGTCTCTGTGTCAGTTAAAAATCTTGTTATCCATCGGTGTATCATCGATGAGGGTGCCTCTACATGCGTTATGCCTACATTTTTGTGGTAGAAGTTAGAATCCCCTACCCTACCGTAATCCACGACTTCCTTACGAGCTTATAATGGTCGTTCATCTCATCCGCAAGGCCTTCTGGCTAATGTTCTAGTCCAATTAGCTGGAAAAACTGTCCTGATTGACATCGAAGTTGTAAACGCAAAGCTCGACTACAACTTACTCCTAGGACGAAGTTACATGTACGCCATGAAGGTTGTTGCTTCATCGGTGTTCCACATCATGATGTTCCCCCATGAGGGACGGATTGTCAAAACCGACCAAGTTACTTACTATGACCTAAACGCGCCCGCTACACCAGAGAATGTTCTCCCCATGGTTGAACAACCTATTTTTGGTGCACCCACCTCTTTGGTTTCCACTATTGGCCCCGGACTTTATTTAGAGACTTCAATGGTCTCCAATTTTAATTCCTTACCACCTCCTCTACCTTTCATTGAGATATCTGACTTGTTCACCGTTTTGTCAAATCAATCGGTGCCTAACCCTCAACCACCACTATTGCCTCAACCGTCGTCGGTCCCCAGCCACGTTGGAGCCACACCAATACACACAATATTTTTCTTGTTCTCACCCTCAAGAGTAGTAAGTATGCTCATGATGGCCATGCTGAATCTCCCCGGGTTAACAATAGGACTTCTCGTGTGGTATTTACCTACCCCTAATCCCACTTTGACACCACAAGTCATCCTTCAACTAGTACAACCAATCACCACTGCCAATCATCCACCTCCCGGTGTGGTGACAACATCTTCATCCAACACTATACCTCAATCGTCCAACAAGACTAGGGGTAGGGCCACGCACACTCATACTGCACCACATGAGACTAAACCCATGAAACTGCTCCCTCCATTCCGCGCACCTCCTAAGTGTTCTTTGTGCGATGATTTGGGCCATGCTACCCATAATTGTCTGCAATAATCAAACCTCCAAGAACACATGAAGATGTTGGACGATGACCCCAATATTCTGGTTGTCGAACTACAACCCACCCCTCACCCACAGAACAAATCATTTCGCACCAACCACTCCTGCACCATATGCAGAGTCTATGGACACTATTCCCATCATTGTCCTAACTTACCTAAGTATCAACTGGTTCTCCACGAAATTATTTAGTCCTCTTTAGAGTTATCCATTACTACCATCAAGGAGATTCACCCACCTGAATCCTCCTCCTCGACAGAGATTAACACTATCTATATGACTTCCACAAGCGGCGAACCAAATTTCCCCCCCACCTCTAGCTTTACCTCTTCTGATCTGTCCACACAATGTTTTCACAGTGACGAAGACATCCTCGAAGCATTAACTGCACCTTACTTGGGATGATATGCATCATCGATCCTACTTCATTCCTGAGGAGTCTACCCCTGTTGTGGCCAACTAACTTTCGGTCGAGTCAAAAGACTTCATCCATAGCCAAGTGGATTGGTTTAAGAACCCCATCCCAGCTCTCGATGACTTCGAGGAATGTAACATGGCTAACATCTCACCTACCATTCAGGTCATTATTTCCTTCACACCCGGTATAGTTGAGAACATTACTTTAGGTTCCTCCTGTACTCCAAATGAAGTCAATTCCTATAAGAAGCTCTTCCAAGAGTTTCGTGATGTTTTTACTTGGTCATATACTGAGATGACTGGTCTTGACCCCGCCATTGTTGAGCACCGTATCGATACTTGGCTTGATGTCCCACCTTTCCGCCAAAAGCAATGGCCCATTCATCCCTCTAAATTACCAGCAATGAAGACCAAGATTGAAAAATTACACCAAGTTGGGTTCATTTAACCCATTTTTTACACCACATGGGTGTCCAATCCTGTGTCGGTTAACAAAAAATAGGGCACCATTCGCGTCTGTATCAATTTTCGTGATCTGAATTTAGCTTATCCCAAAGACAACTTTCTTACGCCCTTCATCGATCAGCTCATTGATGCATGTGCGGGTCATGAGATTCTCTCCTTCATGGATGGTTTCTCTAGCTACAATCAAATTCAAATTCACAAAGAAGATCAGTATAAGACTTCCTTCACTACTCCATGGGGCACCTTTTCCTATCGAGTTATGTCATTTGGTCTAAAAAATGTTGGTGCCACATTTCAGTGGGCCATGACCTTTTTCTTTCACGACTTGGTCCACATTATCCTTGTATACGTGGGCAACCTCACCGTTCGATACAAGAAGCGATCCAACCACCTGGACGATCTTCGGCAAGTCTTTTTGCGTTATCGCAAGTACAACATTCTCCTATACCCCAAGAAAGTATGTTTTTTGAGTTCCTACAAGCCGGTTATTGGGTTTTATTATTTTCCAAAACAAGATCATTGTTGATCCTTTGAAGGTCCAATCCTTTCTTGAAATCCCTTCGCCATGTACATTACGCCAATTACAAATCCTTCAAGGGAAATCCAACTTTCTCCTTCGCTTCGTTCCAGAATATGCTACGAAAGTTCATGGTTTCCTTCACTTGCGTTGGACCCATGTTCCTTTTGTTTGGGACGAACAAGCACAAGCATATTTTGAAGCACTCAAACAAGGCTTGAATTTTGCCTCATTGATTTCACCTACTGATTTCTCGAAGGATTTTATCCTTTATGTTTCGGCATCCGAATATGCCATATCCAGTGTGTTAGTCCAAGAATATAGTGCATGGAAAGAATGTGTCATCTATTACGTGAGTCAGACATTGTCTGGTCCACCGCTATGCTACCCCCATGAGGAAAAGTTGTCCCTTGTTGTTGTATTCTCAGTTTAGAAGGTTCGCCACTACATCCTTATGAGCCAAACTACAATTGTCGCTGACTCCAACCCTATGGTCTATCTCTTGATTCGCTGCCTCCTCCTGTTGGCTTGGTTTTGCAACCAACCTTAGTGCTATGGGCACCTGCTAACTAGTAGCTGCAATTTCAATATTAAGCAAAAACAATAAACTAAATCTAAACTAAAACTAAACTAGCATGTGCATCTTTGAATTAAAAAACAAGAACAAGAAATATAAGAAATAATTTTGTATTGAAAATTGGGGGCAAGCAAGTGCTTGCAATAATAATACCTCCAAATGAAGAAGGTTGTTGAGTAGCTCCAAGGATGAGCAGCTCCAAACTCCAAAGGGTCCTTTCTCCAAGGTTGCTACAATGGCCAAAAGACTCAAGGGAGATTTTGGCAGCATGAAGATAGGAAGATGGATGGATGTGAAATGAGGAGCCCCTACCACCTTTTTATAGGTTTTGGTGGTGGGGAATACCATTGTGGTTTTGTGGAAACCAATGGTATTGACCAACATGGTTTAGGTACTTTTCCCTCCTTTTTCCTTTTTTGAATATTTTTATTATTTTTATTCCCTTGTTAATATTTTGGGAATTTTGGACCCTTTTTGAGGGTTTTTTATGCTTTTTAAGGAAAAATACTCATTTTGAGTGGAAAAAGGGGTGTACTAAGGCCTTTTGGTGACCTTTTGTTGGCTTCAGAGGCTCAAATGGTGAAAAAGTGGACAAATGGGTCATGTGAATAGGGAAATGAGCTAGTGAGCACTTTTTGGGTGTTAACAGATTGCCCCCTGATGTGTGAGGGCAGGAGCTCATTGTATGGCCGATAGACATCATAGTTCTTTTGTCTTTTTTCTGGGGTTTAGGGAGGAGAAGAGACCGTTTGGAGTCTGGATCCACGGACCTTGGAAGCTGCAAAAAATAAACAAATGTTACATGGCCTCAATATGAATGAGGAATAATCTCTGATAATGAACGAGGCGGGCATACCCATGCTCGTATCAAGACATATACATAACAATTAGTCCCAAGAAGGGGGATCTAATACATAAAAAATATACTAGTACATCATAATGGTCCAGAGGGGACATGATCATGACTGATGAACTGCTGAAACTGAAGGCATCCAACATCTGTAGGGACATAATGACTGTGAGCCATCTCTGGGAAGTATATGTAACTGTATACTCGAGGGAGTATAAAACTGGGGTACATCTGAATACTGTCGCCATGCGCAGCCCGGATATCTATAGGAAAAGTATAACTAGTTGTATCCATAGGTAGACTCTCAAATGTGGAGGAGTCAGATAGTATCCGGAGTCTTTGACTAATAACTGAACGGATCGATGCCCCGTGCGAGTCTCAACGATGCGATCAAGTTGTTGAAGTCGAGCATGTGAGAAACAACCATTTGGAGAGGCACTGAGGACTCTTCTCAAAATGATTCGTAGGCACTCATCATGAATGGTGATGAGTCCAAGACACAGGGACCTCTAGGTCTATCCTCTGGAATAAATTTGGTTGTCGTCGATAGAGGGAGACCAGCAACTAACAAGGCAATGATGTTTCCTTGATAGGAGCGCGAGGTGTAGAACTGAAGTGTGGTAGTACTGATGGTAGGACTGACATACTTGGGGGATGGGAAGTAACTAGAGTCATATAATGGGTAGACTCAAACTTCCTTTGTTCAGAGCATGATGACTTGGTTGACCTGGCAGCATAGGGAACAGACTTGTAGGTGTGGGTATCATTGCTTTTAGGGACTGAAGGGTATGTTTGACTCTGGGGGGGGTCAAGCTGATGGGTGATGTCGAGGGATTCTCAGGGTGACATACTGCAGAATACTCTGAACAAAGGCGACCAAAATGGGGAAGCTTCCCTATGAGTAGACGTGATCTGTTGTGGCACCGAGAAACACCATTGGGTCCTTCTTCGTAGTTTTAATGAGCTCCAAGAAGGGATAAAAGTGTGCTCTGAAATGGTACTGTCCTGTGGATTTGTGAGCCCAGGATTGTTCGTGCTCATTGGTGCTTTAATTTTTAAGGAGTCTGAAAACGATAAGAAGACTCTGCAGTGGCTATGACTACTGTCCTGTTGGTTTTACGAGCCCAGGATGGTGATTGCTCGTGGTCGCTTTCATGTTTAGAGAGTCTGAAAGCGGTAAGGGGACTCCATTGGTGTTCTTTTTCATAAGTTTAGTCTCCAAGGCCCGAAAAAGCATAAAATGATGCAGATGGAGAACTCTTCTAGCCGATGTGACTAGAGTATTCCTTTTTCGTAATTAGTCTACGAGGTCCGGAAAAGGGGTAAACTTATACCAGGTAGACGCCCTTTCAGATACGTTTAGCGAGCATGAAAGGAAGAAAGATTGCTCGGTGATCTTTTCATTGTTTTAGGAGTCAGAAAAGAGCTTAACAGAAACTCCCTAAGTGCCTTTTTCGTAAAAGGGATTGCTCGGCCCGAAGAAGGGATAAAATTATACCGAACAAAGAGGGAATGATGAGAGCGAGAAAAGGTCTCAAGCACCATCATGAGTGTGGAAAACTAGACCTGCTGACATAATGATTGTCAAAAAGGGGCAACGGCCATTGTGGCATGCAAACCGAGGTGATGGGTGACATTTTTAAAGAATGTCTGAAAAATATGGAGGTGAGAGCGAGAAATGATCTCAAGCGTCATCACGAACGCGGAAAACTGAATCCGACGATATAAGGTTCATCGAAAACGGACACCGGCCGATGTGGCACACAAACCAAGGTGACGAGGGGGGCATGGAAAAATGCCCGAAAACTCTGGGCATGAGAGCGAGAAATGATCTCAAGCATAATCACGAGCACGGAAAACTGAATCCGGCGATATAACGCTCGTCAAAAATGGACGTCGGCCGATGTGGCACGCAAACCGAGGCGACGAGGGGGCATGGAAAAATGCCCAAAAAATCTGGGCGTGAGAACGAGAAATGATCTCAAGCATCATCACGAGCGTGGAAAACTGAATCCGGCGATATAAGACTTGTCCAAAACGGACGACGGTCGATGTGGTACGCAAATCGAGGTGACGAGGGCACCCAAAAAATGGTCAAAAAATGGACCTGATGAAAACAGGAAAAGGAAATTTCTATCATGAAGTTCTCGCTGTGTTGATTCCAATGGTACCAACGGTTTGAGAAACGGACGTCGTATGAGACCGGAATGGCGGTTTGAAAAATGGTGGAATTTCTATAAATGGGGCGTGGGGCCCATATGACGTGTCATTGTTACGTGCGAGTTTGGCAGAGCAGTCAGAGCTCTTTCTCGATTTTTGGGAGATTTGACCGTTGGTTTTCGATTCTGCAAGTTTCAGGTAACCCTATTTGCCTTAGCCCTTTCAATTATGTCTTTTTTGTTTGGTGGCAGGCCCCCGAAGGCCGTGAAATTCCACGTTGACCTTCCAACGTGGAATATCATGGGTTTCGGGTCTCTTCCCGCGATGAACCGCGTAGGTTTTAGGCTAACAGTCGCGATGTTCATCGCGACTATGAGGTTGGAACCCGCGATGTTCATCGCGAGTTCATGGGAGATAGTCGCGATGTTCATCGCAACTGTCTGGAAAATATCCGCGATGTTCATCGCGGGTTCTTGAATGGAGGCTACGATGATCATCGTGGCTTTTGATGGAAAAGCCGCGATGGTATTTTTGCAACAAAAAAAAATTGTTGGGGCTAAAAAATTTCTTCTGTTTTTTGGAAGGATGTTGAGGAGACCGTTGACTTCATGGCGAGAGCGGGAGATAGATGATGATCTGATGGAGAAGATTCAGACTGATCCGGGGGTCCGACAGACTCTAGCGGTGAGTGGACTTTTGAAGTTCGCTCAGATCCCACCAATGCGTTCAGTGAGACGGCTCCTAAACACGTTGGTGAGTTGGTGGGTGCCCGCGGAGGGTGCTTTTATGATTGGGGGACAAAGGTTGGAGATCACCCTCACAGACGTATATTTTCTCACTGGGTTGCCTCGTTTAGGGGAGGTGGGAGATCTTCTGCCGAGGATCCCACCAGGTGTTGATATGGAGGATTTGCTGCAGACCTTTTGTGTTGATGGGGCCATTTTGCAGAACAGTGCCTTGAGTCTGCGATCACTATGGGAGCGGGACATGAGGGCTGTTGGGGCATGTGTGCTGCGAGTGCTGGGTGCCACGGTGCCACATCGTTTGTCAGGGGGACAAACGATGATGGTGGACTCTATGCTTTGGGGGATGTATTATGCATGGGCTCAGATGTTTCTAGCTGGTGTTCAGAGAGATCTGGACAAGTGCTGTCGAGAGGGAGGAGAGTTCTGTTATGCCTCCTTTCTATGCTTTTTTTTCTTCGAGCGGGTGCCGACCTTGCGACCACGGGTGCCCATTCGTGATGGTCTAGTGAGTGAGCCGCGCATGGTGCGGTGGGGGCATATGATGCCTCATGGTGGTGGTGGTGTCCGCGGGTTTTTTACGGAGGAGGTATATGAGCAGTGGGAGCAGATGCCCCTGGTGATTGAGGATTACCCATATGCTGGCATGGACTACCGAGGTGACCCAGAGATGCCTCGATCCCAGGGACAGGCCTGGGGTTTAGACGGTATGTTTTGTGGTTTGTTTTATACTATATCATGTGATTTGTTTATGATTATAGTTAGATGTGTATATGATGGTTTACTTGCATTGTGCAGATGTTGGTCCGGTACCCCCGGCCGACTAAGTGGCTCGTCGGGGGCGGGCGATGGTGGTTGCTCCACCTCCTGCAGCGGTACCGCCTCCACGTGGTGGAGGATTTGCGGCTCGTGGGCGAGGGGTTGGCCCTCGAGATGATGCCATAGAGGGTATCAGACAGACATTTGACATGATTCTAGCTGGACTCCCCGAGGATGGCTGGAGAGACTTGGACCGGGACATCGTGGAGCGTTGCTTCGGTGCGCCGCGTGAGTGGCAGTCGCTCTTATTGAGGACAGCGGTTTTTGTGGCAAAGCACGGGGATGGTGCTCGGGATGACCCGGCAGGGCCGGCTGAGAGGAGGATCCATCTATGGGATGATCCGGCAGGGCCAGTAGAGCGGAGAGTTCGGGCTCGCCATGATCCAGCGGGGCCTGCGGAGGAGGCGCCAAAGGATCCTAGGGATCCTGATGACTAGATGATATGTATTTGCCCCCAAATGCTGATGAGCATATGGGGAAGCACCTTTTGTACGGCTGATGTATTTTTTTATTATGGGTGCTGAGGGCACCTATGACATGTTTTGACTATACGATGATGTATATATATATATATATATATGATGTTGGTATATAGTCGTGTATGCACATGGATGCACTTGTTGTCTTTATGTTCGCCCGTGGAGGCATGTTTTTATGTGCGTGGATGCACATTTTGATTTTTTGTATATGCCCGTGGAGGCACATGTTATGCACGTGGATGCACATTTTGTTTTGGTATAATGCGATTAGTGTGCCAGTCTAGAATGTTGTTGGCCATATGGTCCGCTACACTATTGAGGTTCCTTGGGATGTGTGTAAATGAAATGGATTCAAACTTTCTAATCATTTGTTTTGTGCGCAGGAATTTTCTGAAAAGACAGGGATCACGTACCTGGTAATCGTTGTTGAGTTGGGAAACAAGGAGTTGTGAGTCCAAGAAAACGTTAAGGTGACGTATGCTCATTTGGAGAGCTGCGGCCAGGAGACCGGTCACGACATCATATTCAACCTGGTTGTTGGTGGCGGCACCTAAACACATTCTGTCGATGTGGATCAACTCATGTGAAGGGGAATATATTACCCAAGCTGCGGAGGCCAGATTGGGGGACCAATGGCTTGCTCCATCGGCGAAACCAACGTAGCAGAGTGGAACATGTGTGTGAACGGGATCAATGGAAGGGGCCGACTGGACAAAGGGGTATCCAGTGGAGATCATATAAATGGCGGGGTCAAGGCCATGCATTTTGGTATCTGGCCAAGTAAAGACATCAGTGAATTCTTGGAACAGTTTTTTGTATTCTCCAATCTCATGCTCACTGCGGGAGGCTCCTAATGTAATGGTATGAAGGGCCCCAGGTGGGTCAGAGATGTCGATGTGGATGATGGGAGAAATATTGGCCATGTTATTTTCCTCAGAGGTATCAGGAGTAGGAATAGGATCCTTCAACCTGCCGACTTTAGTAGGAAGGAAATCTTTGGACTCAACCGCAAATTGGGTAGCGGTGGTGGATGAGGTCTCTTCTGGGAGGAAGTATGAACGATGGTGCATGTCTTCCCAGGGACAATCCGGGGCAGTAGGAGCCTCTAGAATCTCTTTATCACTATGGGAGCTGTGAGTGGTCAAGTCAGTCGACGAGGTTTGGGTGGTCGAAGAGATCATATAAATGGTGTTAATCTCTCCGAATGAGTATGATGCGGGAGGGTAGATCTCCTCGATAGTAGGGGGTGCCGTCTCAAGTTCCAAATTGTTCATCTCGTACAGAGCTGCTCTGTAATCTGGGATATCAGGACAGTTATGTGAGTAGTGGCCGTAAATACCGCATATTGCACAAGGGTGGTTGGTACGCAGTGATTTGTCACGAGGCATGGGGTTTGGATCGAGTTTGACCACCGGGATGTTGGGGTCGTCATCCAGCATTTGCATGTGTTCCTGTAATGCAGGTAACTGTGGACACTGATGGGTTGGATGGCCTAAATCATCACACAACGAGCATTTAGGAGGAGCACGGAACACGGGGGGAGGTTTAACTGCTTTGGGTGGGGGTACCGCAGTGTATGGTTGTGGGCCTCTGCCACCAGTGGGCCTTATGAGAGGAGGGGGATTCGAAGATGATGAAGGAGTCGTGATACCGGGAGGTGGTTGGGTAGAAGTGACAATGGGTTGCACCGGTTGCAGGATGACATTTGGTGTCGGCGGGGGAACGGGAGGCGAAATATACCACATGGGTAATCCCAATGTTAACCTGGGGAGACTAAGGGTAGCCATAACCGGGGTGCTTACTACACCCGAAGGAGGAAATAGAAAGGGGATTGTGTGGATGGGTGTAAGCCCAATGTGACTAGGGACCAATGGTGGTTTGGGTAACAAGGAGGGTTGATTACCGGGTGTTTGTGAAAGAGTGCAGAGGTTAGCGACGTGGGTCTCCGGTGACGGTGGTGGAATGGCCTGGAATGTAGAAGTCATCGATGCATCGGAGTATAGTCCGGGTCCCACTGAGGAAACGAACGAGGTATTTGCACCACAAACAGGTTGTTCAACCATGGGGAGAACATTTTCGGGTGCAGTGGGGGCCTTGGGATCGTAATAGGTGAGTCGGTCGACCTTGACCACACGTCCCTCATGGGGGAACTGCATGGTACGAAAAACAGATGAGGCAACAGCCCGCATGGCATACATGTAGCTACGGCCAAGTAAAAGGTTATATTCGAGTTGCGCATTCATGACCTCGATGTCAATGAGTACGGTTTTACCAGCCAGTTGGACGGGGACATTAGGTAAGAGACCCTGGGGTTGTGCCGAACGGCCGTCATAGGCTCGCAATGCAGTGGTGGACTGCTGGAAAGTAGGAGATCCCAACTTCTGCCAAACGAATGTGGACATGACGTATGTAGAGGCCCCTTCATAGATAATGCACCGATGGATGACAAGATTCTGAACGGAAACGAAAACTTGGAATGCTAAACTAGAAGGCAGTCATGGTTCGGACTGGTTTGAATCGAATGCGATCAGTTGTGAATCATTGGGGTCAATAGCTCTAATGGCAGAGAGCAAAGTCTTGCGCTGCGAAGGATAGTTTTTCAAAACTTCTAAAGCAGACATGGCTGCAGGAGACTGGGCTAAGTCGTCGACAATGTTGTAATTCGACGCAGCGCAAGCATTGGGGTTATTATTGATGCGACGAAGTGGGAAGCGAGGTGCTTTGGGAGCGCCATCAAGCGAAGTCGGGGGTATACGTAACGTCTGATCTGTGGGATTAACGTTAGTGTTCTTATCAGCGGGAGGGGATTCAGAGGTGGAGCCATATTGGTTCCGACGGGTTTGGAGGTTGGTATTGGCGGTTGACATCATCAACAAGTGGTGAGTACCTGAATCGAACATGGGTTGATCAGGAGCGGCATAAGTGATCTGTTGTGGTGGCACGTTTCCCTGAGGGGGAGCTAACGGCTGAGTGTTCATTACACCTTGGTTTGGAAAGGGGTTTTGCAACACCAAAGGTTGATGTTGTGGTGGTGGAGGGTTGGGTGGCGACTGAGGAGCCGCTTGCCCCTGACGATGGGCATCGTCAGTCCAGAGTTGCCGAGCTCACTCCAAATGTGGGAAAGCATGTGTGTAATGGCCATAGACCCCGCAAATAGAACAAGGATGGTTTGTTCTAAGGTTACTGTTTTTGGGTTGCCTGGGATTACGATCTAGATTCTGGTTGGGAGGCGCAGCGTTATTATTTTGTGGAGGATTGGGAGGTGGAGGACCTTGATGTTGTTTTCGATTGTTTCTGCGGTTACGTCCTCTTCCACGGTTTTGTTGCGCACCTTGGTTGCGCTGGTTGTTTTGGTGCTGGGGCTGGTTGTGCTGTGTGTACACTTGCCCTTGAGCAGTGGGAGGATTTTGGTTCGCCGCAGGTGCGGGAGCAGGTTGTGGTGGATAATACACCGGTGGGGTTGGAAGTGGACCAGATACCTACTGGGGTTGTTGGTAACCCTGAGCTATTGGAGGTGTTGGGTTAGCTGTCGTAGCTAGCTGTGGGTAGTACACTGGTTGAGGTGCGGCTGGGGGGGCATATGCGGGTGGTGCATGACCAAAGCACTGAGGTGGACATGAAGGTCCGTGGGTATGGTGGTGATGTGCCATGGGAGCATATGAACTGGTTGCTCCAGATTGAGA
This sequence comes from Larix kaempferi, assembly GCA_027924585.1. Taxonomy (NCBI): domain Eukaryota; kingdom Viridiplantae; phylum Streptophyta; class Pinopsida; order Pinales; family Pinaceae; genus Larix; species Larix kaempferi. Next base: position 6,945,021 of record BSBM01000211.1, read on the forward strand.
GGTATCCCACGAAAGGTCAGGACCATGGCTAGGATGTGCAATGGAAAAGGGTTGGGGATGCGAGGCCATACGACCAATGATGCCATCAGCGGCATGGGATGCCCCCAGCGCATCATGTTGGGATGACTCACCCTGAGGGGCGTCTGGTATAATGGTATACAGATAACCCGAATGGGCGTAAATGAGGTCAAACTGTTGGGATTTGAGGATGGCCTCTTCTTCAGAATGGGGTCGTTCGGATGCCACATCCTTCACAATGAGAGGGAGGAGGGATTTGAGAAACCAATCTAAGAAGATACGGTCATCTAACTTGATTTTGCAGAGGCTTCGGCGTCGACGCCACTCATGAATGTGGTCAGTGATGTGGGTGGCCGTGTTCTATCTGCAAGACAGTAGGATCTCAACTCCCGCATCATAGCGGACAGGTAACTGGAAGAACTGCAGGAAGGTCGAGGAAAGGGAGTTAAAGGTGGCATGCGTCCCATGGGGCTGCTCGATATACCACTTAGCTGCAGAGCCAGTGAAGGTGCGCTGTAACAGACGGAGGTGGACAGAGTCATCTACTATGGAGTTGGAGGAACACCATAGATGGAAGGACATGATATGGTTCTGGGGGTCCTCACCTGCCTTTCCCTCAAACTTAGGGATGTCGGAGGGGAGTTTGGTGGGCATATGAGGCCACGCAGGGTCATGTATGATAGGGTCATTGGTGAGCCTGGCTAAGTCTGGTAAGTTCAGACTCGCCATGTAGGGTAAGGTAGCAGATGTATGTGGCGTAGTGACTGGGACACTACTAGTCATGGTGGTATGATGTAGGGGTCCAGTAGCGCCTAGGGGTATGCTCGGTATTGAAGGTATGTGTCCTCCAATAGTTGTGGTCTAGTATGGACTAGCGTTTCCGAGTGCAACATGGGTTACACCGGGGTTAGGAATAGTAGTGGTGATTCCTGGAATCTGGGTTTTGGTAATCAAAGGGGGTGTGACCCCTATGTTGGGCATACCCATAACAGGTGGTGGCCCTGTGTTGGGAATTCCTATAATAGGAGGTGGCCCTGTGTTGGGCATTCCTAAAGGTGGAGTGTTGCCCATATTAGGCATACCTAGGGGGGTGGGTGTTGCCATGGATGGCACCGCAGTAGAAGGGTCTGTGGATGTCTCTCCTATGGTGCTGGTAAAAAGTGGGTTAAAAGGTGTTCCAGCCATAAGGTTGGTTGGGAATAAAGCAGTGGGGTTTTCGGATTCTGCCTCAGAATCAAAAGTGAAGTGAGGCGTGTCAGAATCGGATGACCATATGGTTGACCGACGATGTGTCGAGTCAAGGGATAAGGCTCTACGTCGGTGACGTGGAGAGCCAAGTAGACTGAACTCTGGGAGTTCGCCCTGAAGATGACGAGAGCGTCTAAACTTCTCAATGGTGAGAAATAAGTTGTTGTGTAAAATGGTAATGTATAAAAAACTCAAAACCCTAATGCAACCAAGGGTGCAAGAGGGGGAGTGAAAATGAAGGCTCTCGGGCCAAAAAATCAACCTCAAAAGCACTTATTATAGCAGCTGTGCTATAATAAGTGGAGGGATGCAACAAATGGTTAGAGTACCAACATGCAAACAGCTTCTAGAAAAAATAGGTGTAACTAGACCAAAGGTGGATTGAATCATGCAAACACCTAACTAAAAGTATTGTGAATCAACAAACGATATTCTCTGCAAGGTGATGAAATCCAAGTCAGACAATATGAGTGTTGAGTCAACGGCTAGATATCCCCCTACCGGGAGGGACACCGGGTAATCAATCCTAAAGAATGGCAACTAGGATACTCCGTTCATGACACGTCGAGAAAAGGTAAATCTGTCGTTTGGTCCTTTATCGCAATACCCCTATACAGGGATATCCCGATAACTGCGAATGGTATCCCTTCGGTTATTGAATGGATTTCGGTATTCCACTCAGGCTTCCGGAACCATCCTCGCGACTTCAACCCTCCTAGGGGAGAGGCCTTCCCATAAACCGATTGTGACCATGCCAAAAAGTACTAGGAGATTTTGGTTCCCTAATGGACAACAACTATGTCTCAGATATAATAACTGAGGGGTGTTATTGGAACACCTATCCCCTCAATACTACCTAGCTACAAAGTTATTTTAATGCTCCCCAAGTGGGGTTAAAAGTGGGTTGAAATTAGGGTAAGTTTTAAGGCTCAATTTAAATTATGTGTTTGAGTGGGTGCACGTGTGATATTTTAAACTGAAATTGAAAAAGTAAATGCTAAATATTCAAAAAACAAAGGATTTTTTGAAAATAGAAAAGCAAATAATATGACTTTTTCGATAAATGGAAATTAAATGCTTTGCAAAAACTATTCAAAAAACAAAGGATCTTTTGAAATAGGAAAGCAAATAATATAACTTCTAACTTCTTTAAGAAATAAATGGATTTCTTTTTCAAAAATTGCTATGGGCAAAATATTAAAGAAGTAAACAGCAAAATTTTTTAATCTAGATAAAATGCAAAATAAATCCTTCTTTCAATTTCTGAAAATTTTTAAAAAGACTTTTTCCATGTGCATTCTAAATAGTAAAAAGATTAAATGGATGTAATAATGCAGGAATTTTTTGATGCTGTAAAATAGCTATGTGGGCAGAAAATACAGTAAAAAATTAATTTTTTAAACGGATCGGCCGAATGAAAAAATTGGCATCGTGGGTTTTGACAGAACAGCCGCGATGGACCGTGCGGGTTTCTGTCGCACAGTCGTGATGGGCAGCGCGGGTTTCGGCCGCGAAGCCGCGATGGACCGCGCGGTATTTCGCCACACAGTCACGATGTGCAGCGCGGAAAATGTACGCGAAGCCGCGATGTGCAGCGCGCTAAATGGACGTGAAGCCGCGGTGAACCGCGCGGAAAAGGGGTGTGCAGTCGGGAAGAGCCACGCGACTGTTGATCAAAAATCCGCGAGGCAAAATCCATACGCGGACGCCGAAAAATGAACTCGAAAATTGAGAATTTCGGGCTGTTAATGGCTAAAAAATTGGCCAAGATCTAGAACATCAATGGATCTGCTATCTAGGGTGGCAAATCTATGAATTAAACTAACTAATATTATCAAAAAGTAAGATCTAAAGCAAAAGTGAGATCTAAAGATTCAAAAAGCAGCGGAGTCACCAAAAACTGTTGGCTTCGTTTTGCAACCAAGCTTAGTGCTATGGGCACCTGCTAACTAGTAGCAGCAGTTTCAATATTAAGCAAAAACAATAAACTAAATCTAAACTAAAACTAAACTAGCATGTGCATCTTTGAATTAAAAAACAAGAACAAGAAATATAAGAAATAATTTTGTATTGAAAATGGGGGGCAAGCAAGTGCTTGCAATAATAATACCTCCAAATGAAGAAGGTTGTTGAGTAGCTCCAAGGATGAGCAGCTCCAAACTCCAAAGGGTCCTTTCTCCAAGGTTGCTACAATGGCCAAAAAACTCAAGGGAGATTTTGGCAGCATGAGGATAGGAATATGGATGGATGTGAAATGAGGATCCCCTACCACCTTTTTCTAGGTTTTGGTGGTGGGGAATACCATTGTGGTTTTGTGGAAACCAATGGTATTGACCAACATGGTTTAGGTACTTTTCCCTCCTTTTTCCTTTTTTGAATATTTTTATTATTTTTATTCCCTTTTTAATATTTTGGGAATTTTGGACCTTTTTGAGGGTTTTTTATGCTTTTTTAGGAAAAATACTCATTTTGAGTGGAAAAAGGGGTGTACTAAGGCCTTTTGGTGACCTTTTGTTGGCTTCAGAGGCTCAAATGGTGAAAAAGTGGAAAAATGGGTCATGTGAATAGGGAAATGAGCTAGTGAGCACTTTTTGGGTGTTAACACCTCCAAGGCCACATAGCTAAATGGATCATTATCCTTCAAGAATACGACCTGATATTTGTTACACCAAAGACTACCAAAGCCCTTGCATTGGCACATCTCATGACTGACTTACCATCTTCGTCAGCGTCACATCCCATCATCACTAAATTACCCGATGATCACTTGTTCACAATTTGGTCAGATGACCCATGGTATGGTGACATCCCGGTATACCTACGAACGCAAAAGTTTCGCTCCAACCTCGGCTACAATGATCGACGTTGCATACGCCATCATGCTTCATAGTACCTCCTTCTCGGCAATGTCCTTTATCAACGTGGCATCAACACCATTTTACGTTGATGTCTTACACATGACGAGGTTGAACAAGTTTTGAACGATTTTCATAGTGGAGCCTGTGGTGGCCACTTTTCTGGAATGACAACTTCCCAAAAGGTCATGCGTGCTAGGTATTTCTGGCCCACCCTTTTCACTAATTGAATAGAAACAATTAAACATTGTCGGAATTGCCATCTTTTTCTCCCAAAGCCAGGATCCCTCCTGTCCCTCTCCATCCAGTCATCATTGTTGGCCCTTTCTGTAAATGGGCCATTGATTTTATGGAGTGTAAACCCCCCTCGAAAAATGGCCATAAATACATTATTGTGGATGTCGACTATTTCACTAAATGGGCCGAGGCCATGCCCACATTTAATTGCCAGGATGAGACCACGGAACGTTTCTTTTTTAATCATGTCATTGCTCAGTTCAGGGTCCCGAAACAACTTGTATCTGACCATGGAAAACTTTTCGAAGACACCGTTTGGAAAGAGTTATCAATATTCTTGAAGTTTGACCACCAGTACGCCTCATCCTACTACCCTCAAGGGAATGGCCAAGTTGAGGCTATCAATAAGATCTTGAAGACAATCCTCCAACGAATAGTAAACCAACACAAGTCCAATTGGCACCATATGCTATTTCCTGCACTTTGGGCTTATCACACTTCCACTAATACTGCCACTTTTGGTTCATGGCATAGAGTCTGTCCTCCCCATTAAGTGTCAAATCCCCACTTTACACACTACCATTGAGCTTCTCCCGTACACCTCACCTCTTGAGCAACGCTTACTCCTATTGGAACAAGTTGACGAAGACTGACTAGAAGATTTATAATTCACTGAGGCTGCTAAACATCACTCCAAATCCAGTTATGACAAGCATGTCCACCCCCGTACCTTCCACGAAGGAGACCTAGTGCTTGTTTATGACCAAGCTCATGACAAAAATGGCAAAGGAAATTTTGAATCCATGTGGAAAGGCCCTTACATTTTCCAAACCTATCTCAGAAAGGGGGCATACATCCTTACCTATTCTAAAGGACATCACTTATCCAACCCTCGCAACGGGTTGTATCTCAAACGATTTTACCCTTAACTTTTATGGACCCACTAGTTCGTGTTGTACAATTTTATTTTTTGTTTTTCACTTTTTGCATCTAGAACCTTACAATTTGATTCCATGTGTGACCACAGATGGATCTTGTTCCTCCACTCTATGTCGGTTTTTCCCACGGTGCAAGTAGATGGTCTCCAAACCTCTCCTTCGCAGCTTGGGTATTGTATTCCCCCTCACACGAGTTGATCCATCTCGACAGAGTGTGTATTGTGTTGCCACTAAAAACCAAGCTGAGTACGATATTGTGATCGGTCTCCTGACCATTGCCCTCCAGTTGGGCATTCATCACCTTCGTGTGTTTCTTGACTCCCAACTCCTTGTCTCCCAACTTAATAAATGTTACCAGGTATGGGATCCTTTCCTTGTTAGAAAGTTCCTACACACAAAACAACTGATTAGACAGTTTGAGTTCATTACATTAATCCATGTCCCACAAAGTCAGAACAATGTTGTAGACCAAATGGATAATAATGTTCTACAATGGAATATCATCACATCATCCACATGCATATATACATCATATAGGCATACATGATCATAAAAACCAAAAAGGGTGCCATCATCATAATAAACTGCATCCATGTGCATATATAAAAATTCAAAGTGTCATAGTGTTTACATCATAACATAACAATCAATGCATTGAGGAGCCCCAACAATATCCTCATCATAAAAATAATCTCTGAGTACAAAAATTCCCAATGCTCATCGCATTGGGAGGCAGTTCCATCAAATTCCTTGTCATCCGAGTCATCCCCGTCCTCCTCCTCCTCCTCCTCCTCCTCCTCCTCCTCCTCCTCTTCCTCCTCCTCCTCCTCCTCCTCATCATATGGGGTATCACCCCGCGCCATGGTCCTCACTACCTTATCCGCCATCACAATCCGCCGCATCGCTGGCCTCCACTCCCATGGAGCGTCGTATAAAATGTCGATCAGTTCCTGATCTAGATGCTACCAACCATCACCAATCACCTCATCCAGTAGGCGGTCAATCCCTACACGTAGTGTCTCCAACTTTGTTGAAGCACTCCGCTGTCGACGATGCCCATGCGCAGGAGAGTACACTCCCTCCACACGAACCCTACGAGCTTGGTATCCTACCGGCATCCACGGCCCCACATATTCACACAAAAGCATGTCATCAGTCTTAGTATCATAACAATCCTCTAGATATGACATATGTTATCGAGTAGAAAGAATATGCTACTATAAAGTGAGTAGATACATACCATCTGGTCCCCATGCCTGGCCAGGATGTCGTGGTATATCCGTATCTCCCCTGTAGTCCATCCCTACATAAGGGAAGTCCTCGATCACCACCGGCAACTACAACCACTATGTGAACAACTCTCGAGTGAAAAAATGACCCACTAGTCCCCCACCACCGCGAGTCATCATCTCACCCCACAGACGCATCTGCAGCTTAGTTGGTCCACCATCGCGCATTTCTCTGTGAGGTCACAGCATCGGCACTTGATCAAAGAAGAATGAGCATAAGAATGAAGGGAAACTAAAATCCCATCCTGTGCAACTAACCTGGTCTAGCTATCGCCGAACAACAGTCAGGTACATATGTCCCCACCTGAAGTAGGTACCTACTAAATCCTGCTCAACTAGCATCATCTTCCCTCTAGAAACCTTGTGGGGTGCCTTCGACCCCAGTATCCACACTACTAGTGTTGTTATAGCCCGAGTCTCCAAACTCTCGATGTCACAAATCAATATCGCATTGTCATGCACATATGTTGTGGTATAACAATGGCGCTCCAACAAGTCCTCCATAGACACATCACTGGGATTCCTTGGCTGTGTGTCTAAAATCATACCCAACCGTGGGAGCCCCATCAGAAAGTACACATTTGTGAGCAATATCTCTAGTCGCTCCCCATGTATAATGAATTCCCCCACATCGACATCCTAAAACTACACCAATTTTTTCAGCAACAACTTTGTTGAACGCATTGGGGGCACCTTGGCAAACTTCAGTAAACCACACCGTGCCAGTGTATCCTGGACATCATCATCGTCCAGGATATCATCACACAACTGCTCAAGCTCTCGCTCTTGCCAACTCACTCTCGGCATTTTGTCAACCAGAAAAAAAAAAAAACCACCATCATCTCCATATAAACAAACACTGGTCTCCTTCAAGCCATCACAACCAAACTTAGGAAAAAGGCGTGCTCCAAAGCGCTCATTTTTTCCCCTCAGGCATGCCTTGCAGCGCACTTTTATCCTCAAAAAGTGCACTCCTAGAGCGCACCAGTGGGGCCCACAGTCGCTCTTGAAAATCCATGCTTCATGGCACGACTATGAGGACCACATTCGCGCCCCAACCACGTGATAGTATGGACCATAACCATGCCCTAAGTGCACTATTTCCCTCGAAAAGCATGCTATGACGTTGTGGTTCCCTAGCCTTGATTTCCACGGCTCCCTAGAGGACCAAATCCAAATAAAAAAGCATTAAAAACGCCAAAAAATCACTTAAATACTTACCTGTAAGTCAGAACTCGTTGCCACCAGGTAGATTGAGAGAAATCCGAATTTCCTCTTTTGGGCCCCTCCACACTCCTCCCAATTTTCACAATGAAAATGACATGTGGAGGTGGGAACATTTTCTATTTATAGCCATTTTTACTCCAATTTTTGCTTTGACCAATCCAAGGTCATATGACCTCCGTTTTTCACACCATTTGCACCGTCGGATTCATAATTTCATTCCTGTGATGATGCTTGAGATAATTTATCTCTCTTACTCAATATTTTTTCTAGCATTTTTTCATGCCCCTCGTCGCCTCAATTTGCATGCCACATAGGCCGTATTCATTTTTTCCCAACTTTGACCATTTTGTCTATCACAACCTATTCATGAGCCCTCTGCTCCCTCCATACTGCGGTTATTGCATTACTTTTCAACCGTACATCTACCTGCACGGAGGCCCCATCAGTGTTCCCCCCACATCTTCTTTCTTGGTTCCCATGTTTGTCCCTTGATTGAACACTTCCTGCTTGCTTGGCCGTCACATCTGTTCGGTATACTTTTATCCCTTTTTCGGACCAAGCATCTCCTTTATGAAAAAGGCACTATGGGATTTTATGTTAAGCTCTTTTCTAACTCCTTAAATAATGAAAAGATCACCGAGCAATCTTGCTTCCTTTCATGCTCGCTAAAAGTATCTGAAAGGGCCTCTATCTGTTATAATTTTAACCCTTTTCCGGACCTGGTAGACTAATTACGAAAAAGGAATACTCTAGTCACATCGGCTATAAAATTTCTCCATTGCATATTTTTATGCTTTTTCGGGCCTTGGGGACTAACACACGAAAAAGAACCCCCTTGGAGTCTTCTTGTTGCTTTCAAGCTCTCTAAAATTGTAAGTGACCACGAGCATTCACCATCCTGGGCTCATATAAATCCACATGACTGTACCTTTCAACATTTCAAAGTCTTCTTATTGCTTTCAGACTCCTTAAAATTGAAATCACCCATGAGCATGCACCATCCTGAGCTCGTACAAATGCACATGACGGTACCATTTAGAGCACACTTTTATCCCTTCTTCAAGCTCCTTAAACCATGAAGAAGGCCCAAACGGCACCTCTCAGTGCCACAATAGATCACATCTAGTCCTACCATTATGATAGCACCCCCACCTGGGTTGCCTTTGTTCAGAGTATCTTGCGATGTGTTACCCTTCGATTTTCCTGATATCACTCATCAGTTTTCCCCCCTGAGTCTCCCCCATTGCAGTCACAGTCCTTGGTCCCTTAAGCTATGATCCCCTTTCCCAAGGTCAGTTTCATAAGTTGCATGGTCAACCCTTCCATCATACTCTGAACAAAGGATTTCCAAGTCCCATCACTCCCTGACCCCCGTATTCCCCCCCCCACAATGTGTCAGTTACACACCCAGTACTATCACCTCTTGGTTGTACACCTCGCGCTCCTATCAAGGAAACACCATTTCCTTGGTATTTGCAGGTCTCCCTCTATCGACTCCATCCCATCTATTCCATAGGATAGACCCAGAGGTCCCTGTACCTTGGACTCATATCCATTAGTGGTGAGTTCCTACGAACTATCTAAGAGGAGTATTTAGTGCCTCTTAGAATGGTTATTTCTCACGTGCTTGACTTCAACTCCCTCATCGCATCGTTGATATTCGTACAGGGTATTGGTCCCTCCAGTTATTGGTCGAAGACCCTGGATGTCCCCTGACTCTAACACATTGGTGAGTCTATTTGTAACCCCCAATTATATGTTCCCATGGATATCCAGGTTGCATTGGCGACAATGTTTGGAATCCTTCTAGCTATGTGCTTCCTAGAGTATCCAGTTCATATGTAGTTCAATGTACCTTTGAGATTTTGACTCTCAATCGTTGATTCCATACCGTTGTTGGACATTTTCAAATCCAGCAGAGCATCAGTTTTTGCGGTACCGCATTCAATATGGATGCCATTGTTTCCACATATCAGTCATTCAAATCAGTCATGGTTGGACCATGAGTATGTCCCAGATTTGTATCCCCTCTGGACCATTATGATGTACATAGTAGTTCTCTATGTGTTGTTCAGGTCCCCTTTTGGGCCTCAATATTATTTTGATATCTTGATATGAGCATGGGTATGCCCACCTCGTCCATATATTTGAGATTATATTCCTCATCCATTATTAAGATGATGTATTTCCAGTTTTAGCCCTTGCAGTTTGTATGAAGCACGTGTTCCAGTCTCCAACCAGTTTCCGCTCTCCATCATCACAATGCTCCTACCCTTGGAAAACGTCAAACCTTATAATTTCTATCATTTATATGATCAGCTCCTTCCCTCACACATCAGGGGTCAATCTGTTAACACCCAAAAATTGTTCACTAGCCCATCTCCCTAATCACATAACCCATTTGTCTACTTTTCCTACATTTTTGGCCTCCAAAACCCCAAAAAAACCATAAATTGGTAACCAAATGGGCATAAAATCATTATTTCCATCCTCAATTAATCAAAATCCTTCAAAAAGGTTAAAAACCCTCAAAAAAGGGTCCAAATCCCCAAAAAAGAAAAGAAAAAGGGGAAAATTTCAAGATAAAATAAAAAAAGAGGGAAAATATTAAATACCATCAGCGAATACTATTGGTTTCTCAAAACCATGGGTCAATACTCCACCACCCAAAATCACTATAAAAAGGTGATGGAGGCCCCCATTTCAAATCCATGATCACTCTTCATACCCTTATGCTGCCAAATTTCCTACATCACTCTAGCCTACCCTTTTGAGCTTTTGTGCCCACCTAATTGAATCTTGGCCACCCATTGAGCATTTGGAGAAGAGCAAAGAACTCCAGAGACCAGACGTGCTACTCTTTGTACTACTTCAAGGGCCTCCATCACCTCGTCTTCTGAGGTAACCATCTTTGTAAACCCTTGTTTACAACATAATACAAAATATGTTTCATGGGTTCCGATCTATTTGTTCTTTTTTACTGCAATAATTAGTTAGGTTTATTTTATGTTGTTATTTGCACTCACAAGTATTAGTTATCATTTATCTATTTTTTATCCATGTTTATGAACTGCTACTAAGGGTTCCATAATCCTTAGTAGGTGCTCTTTAGCACGAGCTAGTGGGAAAACACTAGCTACAATGCATTTCACATTGTTCAAAATTATTTTGGGAGTTTAGAGCCCTAAGTTAAATAGTCATTCATGTGGCCTAATAGTTTGATGGAGATCATATTTTTGTTTTAAGAAAGTATCTTATCTAAACTATGCCATTCATTTCTCACCAAAATCAAAAGAATTTAATATAGTTTGTCTTTCCTAAATATTTATGGATTTATTCAAACATAAAATTGTTTTAGGAGGAGTCGGTGGGGGCAAGGTTCTTGAATATACCAAATTAGGTTTTACGAGGAGATACAAATTTGATCCTTTCTCACCATGAGATATGGAGGGATATTTCTATAAGAGACTCCTTGGTCGAGTTCTTCTCCTAGATATTTCAATCTATCCATCTTGTTTATATTGAACCTATTTATGCCTAGGGCACCTAGAGCAATCATAAGGTAGTTTCTAGTTCCATTCCAAATATATTGGACTATATTATGGTTAAGGATGATCTCATAGAAGCTCCATATTGTTATATAACCTTTATCATGAAGGTAGGTGGGTCTGAACATTTACCAATATTCCTAGAAGTGAGATTAGGAGGTAAGAATAATACTTATTGGTTGAATATGAGTTTCTATGGGTTGCAAATAAAATGCAACATGGGGAGTAAGGAGTTTTGCAAGCCCATAGCAAAAACTAGTGATAGAACCCTTTGGTATGTGAAAATATGTAACAATGTAAAAATATTGAATGTTAAGATGATAATTTCAGTGATGAGGTGGCACATGAACACACCAAAAACCTACATAAATGTAAAACTATTTTGGTAAAAATGGAATAAATATGTGGTTAACTCTACTCCACCAAATGGTATTCTTTTAATGCTATTTATCGAAGCCCCTTGTGGCTTCTCTTGTTTATCACATAATTCACTTCACAAAGAACAAGGAAAATGAGATGTATGAAATTGAGGAAGGCTATAAATTCATTGCATATGTGGGTATAGTTCATGGCTTGAAATGTTGATTTTATTTTCTAATAGATGGAAGTATTTTGCATTTATGGCTACCTACTACACTTGGATCTCTAACTAGGAAGTAGTATCAACTTCGATGTGTCACATCTCAATTGGTTTATGTAATGGTTGGTTAGGCTTGTAGGCTCCAGAGGGTTTCACATAGTGAATAAATCTATACTATGTATCTCGCCATGTATGTAGATACAAAAGGTAGATAGCACATGAAAGGTAAATAGCTAAAACAACATAAAAAGATAAAATTGATGAGTATTACATACCTTTGATTACAATTTATGCAGCCTCTTCACATAGGCTATTGATCAGTTGGAATTTATAGTGTGAAGTCCTATAGAAATCAAATAACCATGAAATTTTTTATTCATGATAAAGAATTTAAGAAATAGACATGTATTTCAAAACTCACAAGAGTCTATAATACATAAGATTAAATACCTCATTTAACTCCTCTTCGTTTCGAGAATAATTTAATATTCTCTTCTGAACAGGGCCAACCACATGAAGGTGGAAGCTCTTATGTACCCTCCCCCTCCTCACATCACTCTCAATTCCCCATACCTAATGCATGTGCTTGAAAATAATTAAATTTATGTGAAAACTTGTGGATTTCGTCATAAAGAAATATTTAGCATTCATTCATTAAAATATAACATCCATTAATTCACTCATTCATTCGTTAGGCACACTACTACATATGGCTCAAAAGTTCCACGAAATGTTAAAATCGAAATTTGAGAACAACTCAAGTACTCTAGATGAAATCCTAAGTAGTCAAAGACCATCAAGTGATAAAATTGGATTAGGTTATGACAAATAAAAGAAGCCAGAATATTTGTCTTCTACATTCCAAGATAGAAATAAAATAAGCTATGTTGCTACACTCAAAATCCCGATTAAGAAGGTTAGTCAGAAATATGCTCCCTCCTCACATAATAAAGACAGAACCGCTTTGATACCTAAAAGACCAATGACAAGCAGGGTTGAGCAGATCTTTTTTGGTCATTGCTACTCATGTAATAATTTTGGACATATGGCTAGAGAATGTAAGCTGAGGAAGAATGCTTCAGTAAAATTTTGGAAAGAAAGGAAGGGATGGAAGAATATGGAAGTTGTGAAGCAGGAAGATCAAAGATTCCTCAAATATAAAGGAATGTTCTATGGATATTGTCACTGCTGTCACAAGTTTGGTCACAAAGTTGTTGATTGCAGAACCAAGGGAAAATATCAAAGTACAAAATCCAAAAGACAAAGAATATCAGTTAGCAGAGTACCTCATGGAAATATGTGGAGAAGAAAGGAAGACTACAAAGATTCAGAGGAAACAAATATTCCAAGCATCAATGAAGTTTCCAAAGATGTTGCTCAGCATAATAGTGTTGTAGATAAGACCGACATCCATTATGATGGAAAGATAGATGAAGATGTAAAATACACTGATGGAGAGAAAGATGATGAAATTATCTTTAAAGTGTCTCGTGACCTAAAAACGAACCCTGAACTTAGTATTAAGGAATCATATACTTAGGGGGAGTAAATATCAGAAAAATGCAATTGGTATTTGAAAGTAATTAATATTAATTGCTAAGAATAAAAGGCTATCTTCATCAAAGACAAGAACTAGAGTAGAGGTGACAAATTGAAGAAAAGAATTTTGTCTAGAAAAAATCTATTTGACAAGCACACTTAATGGTTGAAGTGTAACAAAATCAGAAGCAGAATTAGAGAAGATAAGATATGATCATGGTGAAATGATTAACTAGTGTAAAGGACTGAAATAAGAATGTTGAAAGGTAAATATCTTGGAAATAAGAAGTGAGTTGCTCCTACAAGAATGGTCTATATACTCCACACAAAGTAAGGAAATGTATGTAATATTTGCTCTAGAATGTATGAGTAAAATGAGTCCAGGCATGGTCAAAATCTCAATGTCCCATGTGAAACTCTATTGAGAAAGAACATTGAATCCTTAAGAAGTTTTTGTGTGCATGCATATATATGCAACAATTGGATAAAAGGTGCAAAATACATGGAATATGATCACCTAGTAAGAAAACATAGATACTATCCATCCATGATATATGGAAATCATGATCAGATAAGCAAGTACATAATTTAGATGGGAAGACTAACTGTGAAAGACTCATTAATGGAGCAGAAGGAAACACTATGATTGGGGGAGTCTATGAACTCATCATCTAGGTTCTCATTCAAAGACTAGCTACAAGATGATAACCAGATTATCATAACACAATGGTTAGTACCAAGTCCAAAATAACAGGAGTAAGAGAAGCAAAAGAAGGGAAGTTGTCAAAAAGAAGAAAGTTAGGAAATTCTCTATCAAGATGGTTACAACAAAGGCATAACAGGTTATCCTTTGACATTGTTGTCAAATGGGGAGAATGTTTAGATGCTTCCATTAATTCCAAGGCGGAGAATGTTGAATGCAGTTGTCATTGATGTCAAAGGAGTTCAGTAATGACAAAGGAATAACCAAGGACATGATGGCAGGGCAAACTCAGTGGAAGACAAAAGGAATAACAAAGGAAGTGATGACATGGCATGTATGATAATGTGGCATGGTTGATGAATATGAAAATACACCTAATGGTACTCTAGTACCTTCAATATTTCATTATTACAATTTGACCTAGTTATATAGAGATTTTTCAATTTGGAGAAATTCTGAAAAATGGTTGTGTTGGAAAATTGGTCCAAGTGGCCTTGGGAAAATGTACGTCGTACCTCATAGGAGAAGGATAAAAATTATCTAAAACTATCATGATATATCTTGTTGAAGAGGATATCTTACCAAGGTATCATTTATCAAAGAGGGTGTTTGATGACAAAGTTAAAGGTCTTCCAAAATAGGGTTTCGGGCTGTTTTGCAGCAAAGGTAGTAAAACTGCCTATGTGGCCTTGGAAAATGCACTCCATAATTCATAGGTTAAGGTAAATTCCTGTGCCATAGTATCAGGATGTATATTATTGATTTTTCTACCTAAACATGGTCTCTGTTTGTCTTGAGAGTGTCTGAGGAGGAATTTATAAGTCTTCCAAACCAGGGTTTTAGGCATTTTTGCACCAAGTTCACTAAAATGCCCACCTAGGGAAAATGAAGATGAGTCCGAGAGTGAAATCAGCTTGGGTATGCTTAGTAAGGTGTACTACATCATCTAGTGGAATCGACTTAGGATTTTGGTGAAATAAAAAATCCACCTTAGAAATTGCACAATTTGTCTAAGTATAAAAATGTTGGTAAAAATGCCTAAGTGACCTTAGTAAAATGCCCGCCATTTCCTGTGGTTGATGTCTTAAAGTATTTTGAGGGTATGGATCTCTATACCGTTGATTGGTGCATCCAACCATATCATTGTTTTGTCCAAAAAGTCTCTGTAGGAGAAGATATTGATCTGCCAAAAGTGCCTCTTAGCTTGATTTGCATTGCTCCAATAAAATGTCCGCCGAGGAGGGAGAAAGAGGTTTCAGAGGATCAAAGTTGTTTGGATGGAATAAACATGTTGTTCCCTATGCTTTGTATGTCCCATTTTTCCAAGTTGGTGAAAATAAAAATCATCCAATGTTGACTTAGGGTTTGACAATTTTGTCTAGTGTCAAATCAGAAGTTTAAAAGGCTATTTTCAAATGCCCGCCAGATGATGTGTGTGTATAAACAAATTTAAAAGGTAACATAGATATGTTCCTTGTTGAAGGGGTTATCCATACATGCTTTCATTTTTCCTTGTGATGGTCACATGTGCAAGAAATCAATCTGCCAAAGTAGGAAAAATATTGTTTTGCATATTAAGAATAGAAGAAATTTGGCTGTGTTAAACTCACAAGGCTAAGGGGCCATTTGGAAATGCCTGGAAGGAGGTGTTCTTGTGATGATCAAATTCATCAGTTGAAATTGTCTTGTTCTTTGATGAACTGGTCATCTATTCATGGGCTCATATTTTACTCTAGATTTTACACGTGCAAGATACAAGCCTGCCAAAATGAGAAAACGATTGTATTTCTGTCTAAATAGACATAAATACAAAAATTTTCTCATTTTGGCAGGCTTGTATCTCACATGTGTGACCTCCAGAGAGAAATATGAAACCATGAATAGATGGCCAGATCATAAAGGAACAGACCCATGTCAACTCGTGAATTTATCATCACAAGGACCATTTATGGCGGGCATTTCCAAATGCCTCTCAACCTTCATTTGGACATAAAAACAAACTTTTTCTCAATTTGGCAGGCTTGTATTTCGCACGTGTGAACTCCAGAGGAAAATCTAAGCCCATTACTAGATGACCAATTCATCATAGAACAAGCCTATGCCAACTGATGAATTTTATCAGCATAAGGACACCTCCTTGCGGGCATTTCCAAATGGCCCCTTAGCCTTGTGATTTTAACACAGACAAATTTCTTTTGTTCTTAATATGCAAAACAATATTTTTCCTACTTTGGCAATTTATTTCTTGCACATGTGACCATCATAAGGAAAAATGAAAGCATGGATGGATAACCACTTCAATAAGGATCATATACATGTCACCCTTCAAATTTTTTGATACACACACATCATCTGGTGGGCATTTGAAACTAGCTTTTTAAACTACTAATTCAACACTTTGACAAACAATTGTCAAACCCTAGAGTAACATGAAATTTTTATTTTCATCAAATTGGAAGTGTGAGACACCCAATGGATAGAGGCCAACAAGGTGATTCCATCCAGACCAATTTCATCCTTTGAAGCTTCTTTCTCTCTCCTCAGGAGGCATTTTTCTGGAGCAGTGCAAATCAAGCTGGGAGGCATTTTTGATAGATCAATATCTTCACCTACAAAGACTCTTTGGACAAGAAAATTATATGATTGGACGAACCAATCAACAATCTAAATACCCACACCCTCAAAATATTTTAAGACATGAACAACAGGAAATGGTGGGAATTTTACTGAGGTCACTCAGGCAGTTTTACCAGTAATTTTATACTGAGACAATATTTTCATTTTCCTAGACTGGAGCAATTTGTCTGAAACATGTTTTTGGCAGACCCATAACTTCCTCCTTAGACACTCTCAAGCCAATATGAGACCATTTTCAAGTAGAAAACTCAACAAGCTACAACCTAACCATATGGTGCGGGAATTTACTTTAACCTATGAATTATGGCGGACATTTTCCTGAGGCCACTTAGACAGTTTTACTACCCTTGTGCAAAAACAACCTGAAACCTTGTTTTGGCAGGCTATTAACTTTGTCATCAAACACCCTCTTTGAGAACTAAGACCATGGGAAGATATCCTCTTTAACAAGCTATAACATGATAGTCTTATATAATTTTTATCATTCTCCTATGAGGTACGGCAGGCATTTTACCAAGGCCACTTGGACCAGTTTTCCAACACTTAGCCATTTTCCAGAATTTCTCCTTAGGATAAGTGGGTATCCACTGAGTCTAGATCGAGAATGTAAGACAATGAAGTCAGCAGGGTATTGCTAAGAGTCTATGGAAACCATGATATCCTCGAGCATACCTTCAGGGAAAACTGTAGATTCATCTCCTAATTGTAGAACACTAAACGTATGTCTAAGAAGGTGTTGGATGTTGAGTCCTAACATTGTGTCTTTGTTCATGACATTAATTGTTTCACCTAAGTCGATTAGAGTATTTTGAATTAAATCACCCCCAATGTGCACGTTTACTATCGGAATTCTTGGATTAGCATATATCGGATTTATTAATTTCCCTAACATTAAGTCTGCTAATTGGACGACTACGTTGATGGTGGAAGGATCCTTCCTTTTTCTCCCTGGTCTCCCGATACATGTTTCTTTGATGTACTAGTTAAAAATTGGAATTTCCTTAATGGTCTTTAGGAGCAGTATTTTGAAGTAGAGATTTTGTAATTGTTCGAAAATAGGGTTTTCAGGTTTTTTGTATGTCTTTAGGTTGTAATATCTGGGGATAAGGAGGAGAAGGAGATAAGGGATCCCATATATTATTTTCCTATTCTTTAGGTCACTCGTCAAGATGTTGATTTTCTTCAGGAAATTCAATTTGGTTTGTATTTTATGCATTGTTATAGGTAGAAGGTCTTGTTACTGTTTTTCCAAACTGTAGATTCAGGTCGTTGGCCTCTACTATTTCCAAAGAATATTCTAGATAGTTGGATATTTAACTATTGAATATAGGTTTAGGTTGTCTATTTTTGGGATTGGGTGTTGGTTTTGTCGGCATAGGTGGTCTTGGTTATAAATGGGTAGGATTTTGGGCTTGTTGCTAATTAGCTATTGGTTGGTTTGGCCTCGAACTTGTGGAAGGAAAATTTTGACAATATGTTGAAGGTATTGGTTGAGGATTTTTCCATTTATTTTTCCTATTATGTGTCCATTTTGGTGTATGATAAGGTTGTTTTCCATATGGTTTCATCAGGTTTTTATGCACCTAGTTCTGCTGAAATGGTGGATGGCCGTAAGACTTCTGGTAAGGTGGTTGTGTATATGGTTGAAAGGGTTTTTGTCCTTGGAAATTTTGATATTGTGCCTGGCCATAGGGTTGTTGGAAAGGCCTATGTAATCTTGGTATCCTAGAGTTTATGTAATAGAGAGGTTCTGAGGTTCAGGTTTTTATGTAGGGACAGTCATTTGTGGAGTGTTTGTCAGAACAAATTGCACAACATTCAACCTTCTTTACACTGACCTACATTAGGTTTAGTGCACACTCATTTTTCTTATGTTTCTTCCTACAATCTGGACTAAATAAAACTAAATCTCTATATGATTCCTCTTTTTTTAATTTGGATTGAATTGAATCTATTTGTAATGCCATGGAGTGCAGGATGTCTAATTTCAAGTCTTCCATCGGATTACCTAGGTTTGATTTGGTGATGGTTGAACCTAATGAATTTGATGTTTGAAAAGGGATGTTTCTCCCTCTTGGACTCTTCCTAGTAGACCTAGAATAGTTTCTAAAGATTTGTTTGATCTCTTCATTAATCTTGTTGGTAGATATTACCATTGGATAGGAGATTTAAGGTTTCTAAGAGTTCCTCCCTAACTCCTTGAAGGAGTACAAGTTTAAGAGATTTGTCATCAAGGGTACAATTATGAGCTCTTTTATAGCTAAGTTGGAATCATTCTTCATAATCCTCTAATGAATCATTCTCTCCTTGTTTCATTCTAAATATTTATTCTCTAGTCTCCATAGATTTACATTAGTCTTTGTACTTTTCTAGGAAAGTATCCTTCATTTGATCCCAAGAAGTTATATTATTGGATTCTAATAACATAAACCATCATAGAGAAGGGTTCGTCCTTCAGAGTGGATGGAAAAAGCTTGAGCTTATTGGCATCTAAGATGTAGTCATAAGTACTGCAAACCACCTCAAACTCAAACAATAAAGTGTATCGGATCCTCATATGTTAAGCCACAAAAGTTGGGTAAGGTTGTTGGGTTAATATTTTTCATTTTTTCTTCTTCATCATTGACCCCTCAAATGGGAAAGTCAAATACCCAATATTTTTCCTCATCTACCATTTTTTTTCTTCTATGTTAGTGGATGAAGAGTCACTGCTGTCGTCAGTAGATCCAAAGAGCCCAAACCCCCTTCTCCTCATGGACTGAAAACGAGGAGAGTTAAATTCAGGGTTTTGTTCAAAATTTTCTTCCTCCCTTCTCCTACTATTCATTATAGGGTTGGATGGAATAGGTTTCTTTGGTAAAAATCGGTTTATTTCGCCCCTCGCTCTAGGCTGCATACATACTAAAGGATGGTATCTGCATTTTTGGGGTTTTATTTTTTTCGAATTTTTTACTGATTTTTTCTTTTATATTTATTTGGGTATTGAGATATGAAATATTTAGAATGAATATAGCTACTTAGCATAAAAATAAATAATGAAAATTATGCTGGAAGAGATAGCTTCCTAGAAACACATTTGCTTCCTGTCTACTTGCTCTTCTTCGAGTGTAACCTGCTAAACATAAAAGAAAATAACTAATATTTATCGTAAGTTTCCTTGAGGTTTGGAATGCCTCCCCGGCAATGGCACCAAAAAGTGGTGGTCTTAATCAATCAACACTAATAATATATCTTATTGGAGTAAGAGAATAGCAAGAGTGTTGTATCTAAACCACAACTTTAATCATCAACCCGAGGATCCTTACAAACTTATGAGGGACTTGCACAATATATGCAACTACAAGGGAACTAATTATGGATAGTTGTGTGTAAATCTAGTCTTTAATCAAAATGATAAGAAGGAATTGATTTTCAACTAAGGGTTGCAAGGCCATGAGATCTAGCTTCTGGCCTCGACACTTATTCCTGAACTAGCAATCATCAGAGACAAGAATTTTAGTATTTATCACCTATCCTTTTTAGTACTCTACCTTCAGTTTGCAAAAGTCAAACATTCATTTGCTTTCGATGCTTCATACAAGTGTTCATAACAAGTAGAGTACCATATCTATTACTAAACATAGAAATAAATATCTTATGTGAAAGGAAATAATCTTAAAGGTATGCATGCATGAAGTAAATATTAACAATGTTATTCATAAACAATCTGAAAAATGTATTTTACTCTAATAAATTAGAACTGCTACAATATGTAGAAAAACTACTATGTTCTATCAAAATGTATGTAAATGCAGAAAACTAACTTAGCAATGAGTCCATGTACTTTTCCTTGGATGGGCCCTAATCCAAGTAAAGCCAAGAATGTTTAGAAACTCAAGGAGATAAGTGGATCAAAGTACTTTCATTAAAAATATGGAGAATTGTCACAATAGAATGATCTATGTCTTTGTCTCAATAATACGATTATAGAGAATAATATCCTCTTCAAAAATGGGCGTTGCTTCTTAAGTCAAGTAGTATTATTTAAATATCTATTTTCCTAATCTATGAAATGCACAACTGCTTGTTTTTCCTTTGGTGGATGCACTATGGCTGAGTGAAGTGTGCCATGCAAGATAGCATGTTTTAGTGGCAGTCTGTTGAGCCTCACTTAGTCTTCAGTGACTAGGCCTCAGTTGGATGTAGCTTTGAATTTCATCGATCACTGATATCGGCACCCAGCAACTGCAGTTCTTCCTTATGCTCTGCTTGATTTGCACATTGGGTATACAAAATTGCTGCAACACTGGAGAAAGTGACCTTAGATGCACTTAGATATTCTTGGTTATTGAAGTTTTTAAAGACTCAATGCATGAGGAAACAACCACTCCTCTTGAACCATTTGATAGGCATGTGGGATGTTGATAACCACGTTTTTAATGTGAGGCCACATGTTCTCGAAATTAAATTAGAGGACATCTACTTCTTCACTGGCCTCTCTAAATGAGGAGCATGAGTTAACTTGTCTAGACATCGGAGCACTGATGAGAGTATAGAGAGCTATATAGACCAATAATGCAGGTCGAGAACTTGAAAAGTAGTGGTAAAATATAAACCAAGGATGTAGAAGATCGACCTTTACAGACCATCGTGTTTAGCATTATGAGATTGTCTAGGAGTGCGGGACCTCACCATGCCACCAAGGCATAAATGACCTATGACATTATCGATCCCAAATTCTTCAACTAGTGTGGGGGAGTTGTGGAAAACACAAAAGATGAGATCACTAGGTGCAGAATGGGAAGGTAGAAATAGTTTGTATATGGGACTATATTGGTCTCATTTTTCCTAGAGAAGGTAACACTACTTCGTCCACAGATTGACATGTTGGTTCAGCCCCCATACAAGCGATGGATGCAATGATAGACTAGCCATGCAGGTCAGTTGGGGGGTCCTTAGATGCTATTTTATGATGTTGGTTTCTTTGTATGGTGGAGAAACCACATTTTGATGATAGAGGACTACCCTTATGTAGGAGTGGATTTGCATGGGGACAGATACCTAGTGCTTCCAGAGGGAGCACAATGGGATGAAACAGGTATGACTCTTGGAAAACATGACCTTGGATTGTTATGTGTTTTTGGATTTTTAAATATTTATATTTCTTTCTTGTACAAAGGGGATCTAATATGCACATGTTCTATGTCACAAATCGAGTATCGTCCAGCGAGATCATCACCATTACACTGATGTGAAGACGACTACCAGGCGGTAGTAGCTAATTCTATGGGGATCCATGATCTGGACAAGAACCTGGAGGGGCTAACAATGAGTGTCTCTCCGATGAGGATGCATGATATCCCTTACCATTTAAAGAGGCACACCGTAGGGGTGACAGAGCGTATTAGTTGTTTACTACGTTGAGTGGATTGGGCAGTTGTGTGCTATAGTGAGCACCATGCGCCTCATGATGAGGAGTAATAGTATAGATAGTCTAGCAGTATTCTAGTCTCTTTTTGTGACATTTACATTATGTATGGGATATATAGCCCCAATTTTTCCCCTTATGTACTATTTTGGATATTTGATGTGACACACTTTCGGTATGCTATATACATGGATCTTATTTGGACTACTTATTTTCTATATGCATTATTTACATTATAGTGTTTTTGTGCTTTTCATATGCACACTTTGTAATGATGAAATGTTCACGTATGTTTGATATGCCAATTTAATATGAAATCAACTAAAGAGTTGGCGATTGTATTTAATTATCTTGAGATGTGTTGATATTGGATCAAATCAAATGATCTCTCAAGAAAACGTATTCTTTGATAAAGACAAACGTAGGGTCATGAAAGGAATAGAATCAGTTCAATTGTGAAACCACAAGTTAGGAGTCTAGTTAAATGATGATATGGTGTATTCCAAAAGAGGAAGCTTTGGTCAATAGTCCTATTATGGCATGATATTTAGCGATGTTATTAGTCGCTAGACCAAAGCAAATCCCTCCTGAGCTAACCAACTCATCAACGGGGGCATAAACCACCCAAGCTTCCAAGGAAAGGTTGTCGGTATATCAGCTAGCACCATCCACAAATCCCGAGTACACCAACATCTATGCATTGAAGCACAAAGTAGGATAAGTAGTCAAAAATGAAACAAGATCCTCACACACCAAAAACTAGTTCACACCAAATATGGTACATATATACAAAGTACTTATGCAGGGAGATCCTAAGTGTGGTACTTTTTAAGGTAGATCTCATTTTGAGGCTCTCCTAAAGGTTCTCCATCATAATAAACGAGCTCATAGGACCCTTTTTCTAAGAGTCACTTAACTATGTAAGGAACATGCCATATGGATTCGAACTTCTCTGCTCCCAGTTTATCATGCATCTAATCGAAGGATAAAACTACGTCACCTTCATTGAAGGTACAAGGTTGAACAGATTTGTCATATTGAGCTTTGATGCACTTCTTGTGTGCCTCATTGGAAAGAGCAGCATCATCACGAGTTTTGTAGAGTTCAGTCAAATATAAGAACCGTTCTTCCTCCACAAAAGTATTAGGCAAGAGTTCGACAACTAGCTTAAGAGATAGAATCTCACACTCGATAGGTAAAATGGATTCGAGACCATAAAACAATTTAAAGGGTGTGAATCCGATTGTTATTTTTACTAAATTCTTATAGGCCCAGAGAGTTGAAAACACCATCAAATTCCAACTGGATTTATGTGTCTCCACCATCGGTTGAATCATGGTTTTCAAGACCTTATTGACATCATCTACTTGTCCATTATCTTGGGGATAGTAGGTGTTGATACCCGAAACTGGTCCAAGAATCAATGCAAAGGAAACAATATGATCCAAAGGTGTCAAAAAACCCTACACAAGAGTTCTCCTATCCCTCGGTCATTTGGTATGACTTTTCCCAACGGGTTTTACGGCTCTGTTAGCCGCTAAGTGGGGTTATCTATTCTACAAGAAAATATTCTTAAATTAAGAATAAAACCCTATCTCACTAGGTTAGATCTAATCTTATTGAAAGGAAATGTGATGAAACTCAAGCTGAGTTAGGTTAAACAGGAAAACATGCCTAACAGTAAAAGGTTCTTTTAATTTGATCCCTTGATTAGGATAAAATTTGTTGAGAACAATTAGAACAAATTCTTATTAATTCCAACTCAAAACTATTTAATAATTGAATGAAAACATCATTAAATTATGAGAAACAATTTACCGATAGGACATCAAATTAAAGAACTATGCCATCTAATCTAAAAGAAAAAGAAAATAATTAAAACTACTAAATCATCCAAGTAAATCAATAGTAGATCTATCACAGGGATAGATACCATAAGTAAAGGCACGGGAAATATCCACACTCTGCTCATGATATTCAAATCACTCAATGCACACATACACTATTAGAAATTTTAACCTCTACAACAATAAACATTAATGGACAAAGCTAATAAGAAATATGATCAAAATCAATAATACTCATGAAAGCTTAAGGAAACTCAAACTCTCATTAAACCAAAAATTTATATGTAGAATCAGCTCCATCTTCAATTAAGAGGTCTGTAAATTATTACAAAGCTTGTTTTCAAAAATATATGATAGTTCTACAACAATTTTGACTCCCCCTCCCTTTTCTGATCAATGGAAAATGAATATTACAAAAGTGGATTTCTAGATCCATAAAACTAGGACAAGTATCCTATATCTAAGAACAATACTAACTACCATGATCGGGACTAGTAAAATAACCCCTCCACTTGGCATAGAATTCCCACATTTCAGTAACATTGGGAGAATTGTGATGTTCTAGCTGAAGTTGCACCTTACACAAATAAGACCTAATATCCTTGCTTCGGATCCTAGACCAAGTGTCCAAAAAACCTTGCAAGGTCGACTTCAGGTGGATTGGAGTAGAAATTAATGATCTAGAGGCAAAAATATTGAGTTGAGTGGTGTCTCAGATCATATTTTCTTACTGGTCTCTTTGTTCATCCACCTTAGTGATATTCAACTTCACTAGCACTAGGTCCGCCAGCTTAGAAAAAAGCAGGCATGCTGATATATTCCATGTGAGCATCGGTCAACATCCATTGTCATGCATAAATATTTTTTCCCTTTTTGATCATATGGAATACCTCATCACAGGAAATCTCCCATTATTTGATGGATATTTGAGTTCTCATTATTTTGATCGAATTTAAATGAGGAATAGTTTGAGGAGCATTTTTTAAATGAGCTTACCACTCATAGAGTTGCTCATAGCCAGAATTAGCCTTCTTCCTCTTGTCCACATGGTCTTCCAAAAGTACGACAAAATCTCAAAAGAGTTGAAATCATCTTGTATTTAATTCAAACCTTGGAAAAATAGGGTTTGTGTCTGCTTTAAGATTTCATTTGTATCAATGGCCTCATTCTTGAACTCTTGCACTGTCAACCTGAAAAAGGAAGAGGAAGCATCATGTTCCTCATATTGTTCTAGTTTCAAATTTGTATTAGCAAGACTGGAAGCTTGCTCAACCACCTTGTTCTCTTCTATTAACTTTTGTTGTGAGAACTATTGGATTTGGTCTTGTAAAGCATGCAGCTGCAAATTGTGTTGAGTTTTCAGCTCCTCAACATGCTTATTGAAATTTTCTTGAAGAGAATCCATTTCTGTTTGGAGCACAGTATTCTTATCTTTCTCTTCAAAAGGAAACTTAGTTAAGGTGGAGATTGAATCATAGTTTTTCCCAGTAAAGGCTCCCATAGCTACAACAGTTTCTATAGTGTTGATGTATATGTAACTTCAGAATGTATTTCACATATAAGTATATTGTATTCCTATAGAGATGTTATTATTCCTCTATACGGAAGTGTCGTCATTTATATTGTAAGTGTTGTAACTTATACTTGATGGGTTATTAGACCACCTTGTTGGGGTAGGCCCTGTATAAGTCATGTGGGTCAAAGGGTTATTAGACCACCCTATTGGGGGTCGGCCATGTGGGTCAAAGGTTTATTAGACCACCCTAGTGGGGGTCGGCCAAGTCAGCATTATGTTAAGTGGTTAAGTTGAGGCCGACCTAGTTGAGTAAAGGTCAAGTCAAGTTAGTGTATAAATAGAGAGTGTGTCTCTCTCATTTTACACATTCTATTCTCTCACTCACACTTGGGAGAGTGGCACAGTTGTGGAGGAGGAGGCTCTGCTGCTAGGAGAACTATCTCTTGTATTCTGGTTGTATCATTGCTCTATCTATCTCTGAGGAAGTTATTGGGGTTTTTCACCTTTATGGTTTTCCCCAAGTAAACTCTATGTCTCTTGTGTGCTTGCATTATTGTGTCCATGATTGATATGCTGTAGATTTGTTGTACATGTTGTTCTCTCAGTTAAGATCCTAGATCATATTGAAGTAAATTCTGAAAATTTAACATGGTATCAAAGCTAGCCTGAAAGAAGGCATGATATGGCATGTATGACACTTGTTGCACTTACGATGCTAGGGCTTGATATAGCAAAAACCAGTCATCGTAGAACTTTCGCTATAAATCTGTTTTGGAGAATTTTTCAGATCTGAAACTTTTATAGGTTGAATATTAGATCCCCATGTACCTTGTATCCAAAGTAAAACCTCTAATTCGTTGTACTTTGTGATTTATGATCTTTACAATATAGGGTTTCCACCTCTTCCAGATCTGAGTAAAAATAAAGTGACCTTGGGAAAAAGGTCATAACTTGGGATAGGAAGATCCAAATGAAATTTCGTAAAAAGTGACAGGTAGTACACAAACTATACTATCTCAGGAAAACATTTCAGAGGCCGAAGTTGAACCAGTGACACGTGGCACGCAGTACAAGTTTGCTCTCTTGTATTATCCCATAAACAGGTCACGTTGCGACACTTGGCATAACTTTCTCTCAGAGAATCCAATTGAGGTCAGACCTACCAAGATGGAAATATAACAGGTTGGGATATCTCAGGAAAATTGTTTAGAGGCCGAAGTTGAAACAGTGACACGTGGCATGCCGTACAAGTTCGCTCTCCTGTATTATCCCATAAACAGGTCACGTTGCGACACTTGGCATAAATCTCTCTCAGAGAATCCAATTGAGGTCAGACCTATCGGGATGGAAAGATAATAGGTCGAGCTATCTCAGGAACATTTTTAAGACCCTGTGGATTGAAAAGTTCAGAGTTACACTAGAAACAATCAGGTACATATTTCTGTCAAAACAGAATTATGTTTTAGTACCTTCATTCATGACTTCCGAAATTTAGGGCTTCGGAGAAAGTTGGAATTTTTGTAATCGGAGACCACGAATGGATGCTACTTATCAAAATCAAAATTTAGAGACCAATATCATATTTTTTGGTTGGGAAGAAGGTCAGGCTTGATCAAACCCCAGTTCGGGACTTTGATCGGAAAGATGGAAAATTAGGGCTTCTGCAAAAATTGGAATTTTGGAAATCTGTGACCACGGCTGGAAGCTCCTCAGAAAAATAAAAGCTTAGAGTTTTGAATCAAATATTTTGGTTGGGTGAAGCTCTGGGAAATTCAAACCCTAATTCAGGGTCCTCCCTAGTAAATCCGAAAATCTAAAAGGCAATTTCGAGGGGTGAAACTTTGCAGTTTTCAAATTCTGAATATACCAACTTGATTAGCTCATCAAGGCGCATATTTCTATCCTTTCGGAAGTTTGAAATTCAAAGTTTGAATTTTGGGGGTTTCTTTGACAAACCCTAATCCAGCTCCAGGACTAGTTCTTGCAAATCAAGTGGATTGGGTTAATCCTAGAAGAAGATGGATTGGTCACCTGCATAAGTGAAAAAGTTCCTGTATCAGAGGGAGATGAGGCTAAGGCATTCCATAAGAAGATTACAAACAATCTTGACAAGTATGGATTACAGGTATGTTTCATGGTTAAGTTTATCATATGTTTGTCTTCATATCATTACAGTACAATCTTGATTAATTACTAGACTTGTCGTATCACCTTAATAGAAGATATTCATTGATTAAGGTTTTGACACTTATGATTGTACTAATGCAATGTGATGTTGTATGAGGTTTATGTTGTTTGCTAACACAAAAGGTACACCAAAAAACTCAAATCATGTTCTACTTCAAGAACATATGCTCATGGTGACATGAAGACAAAGATTCATCCATTGTCATGGATCACATAGAAGATCTACTTTCGAGATATGTATAACTTGGTTCTACAATGGTTAACTTATGAGACATGCAGGTTACTAGCACAAGTCACTGAAGAGAACCAGAAGACATTATGCGGGTATGTTAGACATAACTATCTAGCATGCTAATCCAGGTATGTTTTTCCTATATCAAGCTAGAATCCTACCTTGTGTTAGGATCTTATACGGTTGTGTTGTTGATAATGATTATTCATGAAGTCATAGGTTTGAATAATCATGGTTGTATGCATATTATGTTTCTTACCATAATTGATGATATGACTAACCAGAAGAATCATGAAGGTATAGGTTTGAATAATCATGGGTTTTATGCATATTATATCTCTTATCTTGATTGATGATTCAACTAACCTGAAGAGTCCTACGATCAAATAAGAATGCGTATGAGTAAAAGAAGACTTCCCTGAAACCTTGAATACTAATGTTTATTATCTGTGAATGATCATGAATATACATGTTTAAGATTATTGTGTTTTGATAGTATTAAGATTATACTAATAAATGTGTGATTATGTATGAGACCTCAAGGATAACACAATGATGATACTAATAAGCATTCATAGGGATTAAGGATGGATGTAAGTTCAAGGATAGGTAATCCAGGAAGCAAGGATCAAGAGGGAGCACACTCCAGTTGTTCCTGCAAGAAAGCAAAGGAGCACACTTCAGTAGTTTCTGCAAGGATGCAGATATTCAGAGGGAGTTGACCACTTCTCACAATCCACATAAGAATGGAGTTTCATAAAAGAAGCAAAGACTGATAGGGAGTCAACCCAACAAACAAACAAAGATAAGTATTTGAATTGTCATTACTTGCATATTTTATTGTTTAAATAATACTGTTCAATAATGTATATACTGATGTTCCTAGAATTAGGTTGTGTATTATGCATATTAGAATAGTTGCATTGATGAACAGTATACTACTAATATGCATGGGTAAGTGGCCTATGGCACTATACAACATTCCATTGCTACTTATATAGAATGAAACCTCTTTGCTGACATGTTGGGAGTTGTGCACACTCTTAACAATGTTCTGGTAGAGATTGGAAGGCATCTAGAAAGTTACAGGATATGGATAAATGATGTATTAAAGCATTGGCTAAGATAATTGCATGACTGTATGACATATTTCTTTATGTGTAAGAATTTGTTCTGAAAACTATGAGATGTTTTCTAATCATGCAATTTAACTTGTTGTGTAGGAAAGATCGTATGCCATCACCTACAAAAGAAGAACTACAACATTTGTTCAGCAACAAAATTATCTATTGAAGATATTGAAGTTCCCATGATATGGGAAGAATGCCATGATCCGTCGATCATGAAGAATGATGTTTGGGATGTAGTCCCAAGAACTGAATGGAAGTTTGTTATGACTTCCATATGGATCTATCAAGATCAAGCATGCTGCAGATGGCGGCATAGAGAAATATAAAAGTGATGAAATAGAAGATACACCAGATGGATTTCAAGACAGCTTTCTTGAATGGTGTAGTTGAAGAAAAAATGTATGTGGAGCAGCCACTTGGTTCTAAGACACATGACAGGGAGTCATATATGTGCAGAACTTGGGTATGATGCACCACTTTCTAGGTATGGAGGTGTGGCAGAGTGCAGATGGAATCTTCCTTGGACAAGGGAAGTATGTAGTA
Source organism: Larix kaempferi (assembly GCA_027924585.1). NCBI lineage: Eukaryota > Viridiplantae > Streptophyta > Pinopsida > Pinales > Pinaceae > Larix > Larix kaempferi. Next base: position 6,974,702 of record BSBM01000211.1, read on the forward strand.
GAGATCCTGAAGAGGTTCGGGATGATGGACTACGAGGCTATGGCATCAAACCTGAAGCTTCTGTGTGATGCTTCATCTGAACCGGTTGATGTCACTATGTATCGTCAGATGATTGGGTCCTTGATGTAGCTGACGAACATGAGACCAGATATTTGCTTTACGGTGAACACATTGAGCCAGTTCCTGACAGATCCGAGGAGTGTTCACCTGGTTGTTGTAAAGCATATCCTGAGGTACCTGAAGGGTACAGTTGATTATGGGCTCAAATATGATGCGAATCAAAAGTTTAACCTGCAGGGTTAGGTTGATTCAGATTGGGAAGGAAGTGCTGTAGATAGGAAGAGCACTTCTGGGTGCTGCCTCAGTATGGAATCAGGTGTGATCTCTTGGTTTAGCAGGAAGCAGTCCTGCGTAGCACTAAGTACAACCAAAGCAGAGTATTTTGTGACAGATGAGCAGGTTGCAGATGTATTGACCAAGCCATTGGCCAGAGTGCAGTTTGAGTACTTCAAAGATAGGCTTGGTGCACTTCAGATCGAGGTTCACTCCAAAGGGATGTGATGATTCCGGAATATGCAGATGCACATGAGCTTTTCTGACATGGTTGATGTGTTCTCCCATGGTCGTGATGTAATTGTTGAGCTATTCTCACATGGTGGTAGATGTGTTCTCCCATGGTGTAGATATAAGGGCTGGAGCCATTCTCACATGGTGGTAGATGTGTTCTCCAATGGTGAAAAAGTAAGGGCTGGAGCCTTCCCCGAATGGTGGTTAATGTGTTCTCCCATGTCGGTGGTGTAATTACTGGATGATGTGCATCTGGGCTGTGATTCGTGGACGATGAGATGATCTGAAGAAGACAATGCTATTATGATCAGGAGGATCATGGATGATGAGCATCAGGATGATGCTCCAGTTAATGCTCTGTATATGCATCATGTTGGATGCTGGATATGATCAGTTGGATCATTTATATGTATATGTATGTACGCATCATGTTGGATGTTGGATATGATCAGTTGGATCATTTATATGTATATGTATGTACGCATCATGTTGGATGTTGGATATGATCAGTTGGATCACTTGTATGTATTTTTGTATATGCATCATGTTGGATGCTTGGATCATGTATCTGTATATGTATCAGGTGGATACATTGTATGATCAAGTGGATCATGTATGGTGATATGTATCATGTATCATGTATTTGTATTTGTATCAGGTGGATACACTGTATGATCAGGTGGATCATGTATGATAATATGTATCAGGTAGATACTTGGTATGCATCAGGTAGATGCATTGTATGATTAGGATGATCGTGGATGACGAGCTTCAGGATGTTTCTCCAGATCCAGATGACTTGCAGCAGGTTGTTGCAGTGATGATGATCAGGATGATCATGTATACATCAGGATGATGTATGGTGAGTATCAGGTTGATACTCTATGGCCGTGGATCAGGTTGTGCAGATGAGCATATAATTTGGCCCTGGGAGATTTACAAATAGTCTTTCGAGGTTTCGCCTATGGCATATAATTTGGCCCTGGGATATTTGGCAAATGCTCTTTCGAGGTTTTGCTCTGGAAGGACATATAATTTTTCCCTAGGAGATCTGTAGATAGTCTTTCAAGGTTTTGCCTATGGCATATAATCTGGCCCTGGGATATCTGGCAGATGCTCTTTCGAGGTTTTGTCCTATGGCATATAATATGTCCCTGGGAGATCCAATAGTTTGGGCTGTGTGCCCGTAATAAGTACCGGGATGCTCTTGCGAGGTTTTGCCATGACCACATATAATCTGTCCCTGGGAGATCCTATAGGTAGAGTTGTGTGCTCGTAACATCCTGGGATGCTCTTGCGAGGTTTTGTGGTGACCACATATAATCTGTCCCTAGGAGATCCTATAGGTAGAGCTGTGTGCTCGTAACAGCCTAGGATGCTCTTGCGAGGTTTTGTGGTGAAGTCACATATAATATGGCCCTGGGAGATCCTATAGGTAGAGCCGTGTGCTCGTAACATCCTGGGATGCTCTTTTGAGGTTTTGTGATGCACGTAATAAGTCCTGAGGATTCCACAGTATGGCCAGTGATGATGAAGACCTGCAGGTGGTGGGCCTACATCTAGTATGAAAAAGGATTGGCTCTATATAACTTCCTATGACGAGTAGATTCAGAGATTGATTGAGATAGTAGTAGCAATGATGATGATGATGACTCGATGACGATTATCCAGTGACGATGATCCAGAGAAGAAGACTTGTGATAGAAGACCTGTGTCTAGAAATACCTTCCTAGTTAAGAGGGAGTGTTGATGTATATGTAACTTCGGAATGTATTTCACATATAAGTATATTGTATTCCTATAGAGATGTTATTATTCCTCTATACAGAAGTGTCGTCATTTATATTGTAAGTGTTGTAGCTTATACTTGATGGGTTATTAGACCACCTTGTTGGGGTCGGCCCTGTATAAGTCATGTGGGTCAAAGGGTTATTAGACCACCCTATTGGGGGTCGGCCATGTGGGTCAAAGGGTTATTAGACCACCCTAGTGGGGGTCGGCCCAGTCAGCATTATGTTAAGTGGTTAAGTTGAGGTCGACCTAGTTGAGTAAAGGTCAATTCAAGTTAGTGTATAAATAGAGAGTGTGTCTCTCTCATTTTACACATTCTATTCTCTCACTCACACTTGGGAGAGTGGCGCACTTGTGGAGGAGGAGGCTCTGCTGCTAGGAGAAGACTATCTCTTGTATTCTGGTTGTATCATTGTTCTATCTATCTCTGAGGAAGTTATTGGGGTTTTTCACCTTTATGGTTTTCCCCAAGTAAACTCTGTGTCTCTTGTGTGCTTGCATTATTGTGTCCATGATTGATATGTTGTAGATTTGTTGTACATGTTGTTCTCTCAGTTAAGATCCTAGATCAGATTGAAGTAAATTCTGAAAATTTAACATATAGATTCCCTCTATGGATCATCAATGGCATGTCTCCATATAAATTGATTTGGAATTGGCCTAGCCAATACTTATCTGTATCTTGTTCTTTTATATCCTTTTCTGAGTACAACCTTTTGCCTTTTGCTGAAAAAATAATCTCCAAGTACAACCACAACATTTTCTCCAAAGTAAGTTGAACCTTCAACTGTGTAAACTAAAATTTATGCAGTATTGGCAATATGCAATGGATGAATAATAGTAGTGATAGCTTCCTAGGATGGGTTTTGGATAACTGATGGGGTCGATTGATCAGAATATTTCATAGGAAAATTTTCTATCAAAGGTTCAGTAGAATGAGGAGAAGGTGAATTGACTTCAGAATGGGGAAGGGTGGTATGAGTATTATCTTGATCTAGTGAAGTGCCTTGATGAAGTACTAGTTTTTCCTGTGAGGCTAATAATCAGCTAGAGGATATACCACATCCTTAACAATTGGTTGAATGGATGGATTAGGCGATTGTGGGACTAAATCTGAAGGGTTGGTGTGAGGAGGTGAGTTTGGTGGTGAATTGTAGGTGGACTGTATAATAGGGTCTTCAACATAAGGGATTCCTAAAAAGTTACTGTCTGGAGAAGAATGCTATATTGGGCTAGTTGAAGTACCATTAACAACATGAGTATTTTCCAAAGGATCTTGTTGATGTTCTTGGACTACACGGGTGGGATGAAATACTTCTAAAGGTTGTTCCTTTTACAAATCAATAAAATTAACAATAGAGGATTTAGAAGGAGGTTTGGCAATTGAATTTGCTTCAACCTCAGTCTTTACAAGCACTATAGGATCCAACTTAGGAATATAAATAGTAGTATAGACAGATTCAACGGCAAGAATAGATTTACCTTGAAGAGATTGATTTTGTTGAATCAAGGAATTGAGAGTCTGAATAGGAGTATAAGGATGAGCAATTGCTATAGGTTGCTTTCCCCATTGTTTGTCCAATTCCTCATGCACTGCAAAATTATGAGGACCTGGACTAACCACTATATCTTTATTGGCTTCCTGCATTGCCTCCTTAGTAGCTTCGTGTTGTTCTTGAAAGAGCTAGCCTCTTTCTTCTATCACTTTAACATTTTTTTGTGGGATTCCTTCATCTGCATCTACTATTCTGCCCAAAACTTCTTAAAAACCGAGAGCACTTTGATAGAAAGAATCATCAGGCCATTATTCATGCTGATAAGAGCTCTTTAAGTGTGTTTGCACAAAGTGATATGCTATGAAACCTTTTGGGTCATGCATCATTTTCACTGCAAACCCTAAATGCAACTTATTTAGTTAGTTTGCTAGGATGCAACTATGTGTTGCATTCTGGATAAAAAGTTGTCCCATGTGTCAAGGAAACTTTGGCCATCCTCTTATTTTTAAGGAGTGGCATCAAACACAGTTTGAAAATTTACCTCTACAAGGATCAATCGGTTTGGAACAAATCTATGTAACAGATTTACTAACTTGCTTCCCCATATCCTAAGATAAGTGAAGAATTATCCTGCATACCAATTTCCCATAGTTTCTATCAAAGAAATAGCATCCTCTTAGATCCTATGAGCATTCTGTTTGAAAATGATAAAGTAGACAACACTAATGAAATTGTCACAAATGCCATAAATTTAAGGACTATAATTATCATCCCAGAGGATTGAATGGTAAATATGGATAGGGGGTTTTTCTCTAACCCAATTCCAATTCATAGAAGGATAAGAAAAATAAGCACATGATATATACCAGATATGTTGATAAATATAATTTGGGCTTCCAATTAGTTGGGCTCTTCTGTGCTTGAGCAAGAGCGCCCCTAAGGGTTATTAAAAAAATATGTGCCTAGTTAAATACTTGCCCTGTTGTTGCCACATGATGAGCCAAAGGGGCCCATTCCAATTTGAAATAAGAATATTTTTCAACCCTATAGAACCTACATAGCATGGCTACAAGCAATTTATAGGGTTCCCTGAGCAAGCAAATTAGGTATTTCCTACGTCAGAAGCTATTGTGGAGTTTTTAATGCATAAATTGTGGCGATTGTGTCCATGTTGAAAGAAGCATAGAAAACTAGTTGGAGTCCCTGAATGTGTTGGTGGGGATGTGGGCATAGTCAATCATCCATTTGAGTAAATCTATGAAGGGCATGACAATTGGGCATGCAGCGATGGCATTAAGTTGGGACCAACTAATGTTCTGGTAAATAGGGACTTCATCCTAAAACTATGAGAATTCATTGTTATCTAAAATATTTTAAATTCGAACCCAGTCTAAACATAGTTTTTCAGAAACCTGTGCGTTAGTATCTAATTATATGCCGAATTTGGGTATTTTAACTTCAGTTCATCTGCTACAACCTTCGACTTGGTTCTTCTATCCATGGAGGTTCAATTCTAACCCTATGACACACAATAAAATAACATAAGATAATATAACTATGAAAAATTAAAATAGACTCAACGGGAACTTGAAATACCTGGAATGAATTTGAATGAAAATGACATAAAGCCAATGCAAGCTTGGGACTAACCAGATATCTCACTATTATGAAATTTGAATTCTTTGTGTGGTAATGGTGGAACAATTCAAAACTGGATTAAGTACCAAACCATATTAAGACCAGATCTAATTTCCATTTAATGTGAAGAGATAGTTAGAGATCGATGGTTAACTAATGATTGACAATTAAATGCATTTAAATTGACTATTTTTTTGAGGTAGTTTGGAACGTGTGACGGGAATGCCAAATCCCGATAAAAAAATATGAATGTTAAGGTTGACCCGAAAAAAGTTGGGGGTTGGGAGTCAGGGGTGGCGGGAATTCATCACTTGGAAATCAACGTGTCGACTCCAAATTTATGAGATATATATGGGTGATCGATGTCAGAGTTGGAACACCAAAAGTTAGTGAGAAATAAACCCTTTGTTGACTCCCGAACTCCTAGATCTATAAAATAAAATATCAGTGTCACGAGGTCAAACAACAAAATTTAAAGATAAATAATTGACAGGTCGACTGTCGTCTTCCGACTAAAATCACAAACATCGGGGTCAAAATGTTGGGATTGAAATTACATGACAATTGACTTTCTGACTCCCGACTTACGATAAGTCATATAATGAAAATTTCAAGATCAGAATATCGACAAGAATAATATCAGTATATGAACGTCCTAACTTCCGACTCCCGATTTTTTTCCTTTTAAGTAAACAAATAAATTAAAATGTCAGGAACGTGGGAACTTATTCAATTATGGGTTTAATTTACTTCAGAATAACTCCAAAGTGCTTATAAATAAAATCAAGTAAAAATGGAGAAAATAAAAGGAATATTTTTTTGAAAAATAAACTAAGGAACTTAATCCTAGCATGGGTTCCCATCTTCTCCTAAAAGATGGGATCGGTGTGGCTACAAGAAGTGGAAGCTCACTGGGAAGCATGAGTTATCTATGTTCAATTGGAAGCAATACATTAGTTTTATAGAGGTTGTATAGAATTTTAGCTTACGACCTGCTTAATCCATCCCCGTGCAGGAAATAAATCCATTCGCTTCTTAGAATGAATTTCCAAGTTTAAAAAGTAAAATGTTTAGCTATAGGAAATATCTCAATCCCTCACTTTCACAAGAATTAATAAAATATCAGAGTGTCATATAATTTCCTTTGCTAGGTATGGTCAAAACCGCGGAATAAATAATCATGGCTCTAAGTTTTCCTTATGGTAAAATCTCAATATCACAGGAATTTCCACTGTTGTCGGCAGACGTCCATAGCCTTGACATGGTTTCCTTTTGACCCAATATTAGTCATTTTGTTTCCATATTCTAGTTATAGATATGTAATTTTCATACTTCATACAATTCTAATAGTTAACCAAGGGACACTACCCTGAATTGGTAACCAGATATTGATAACATCATTCACAAAAACTTGGAGAAGTGAACAAGTCGGCATGCGATAAGACCTCTTGTCCCTTACCGATATGGGTGAGGACCACTACCCTGGATTGGTAACCAAATAAGGTAACTTCAATCCCTAAGAAACCATGATCGTGATGGGGTGACTCCTGATGTGACCTCCCATCCCTTAACTAACTGCAAACCTTGTGATTAAGAGAATGATTGTATTTAATTGTTGACCTCTTAGGATATCACTCAATAGGTGGGGAAGAATGACTAACCTCCTTAAGAGAAAGGGATGACATCAAGGATTTAAGTGTTGACACCTTGTCACCATATACTATCTTTTCTGCAGTCAAGGACATTCATTTCAAAGAAAATTAAATCTTATTGAAACATCTGATATGAAATTGTATTTTGTTTTGGATGAGGGAATGTTCCAGTAAGTTGATGATTAATAAATTAGTAGAGATACTATAAAATACAATAGGAAAATAACCCACCAAGGAAGACCACAGAGTGGTTGTTCTACCTAAAGATGACCTATAAAATTTTTATGTTCACTACTAACTTCCCAGAGACAAAAATAAATGACCACCCAGTAAGGGCCCGCCATTGGGGCCAATTTATTTAAAGAAACACTGAAAACATGGTGGGGAAAGACACAATATGTACAAACTTAGAAAAACCAAATAAAAACACACTATATTATGTAAAGGCATAGTCAAATGACTAAGCAAAATATTTCTTCAGAACTTGTGTGTTCACTGGATAGGTCTATAGAGAGCCTTCCAGTGTCTGCAATCAGAAAGTGCAAGAACCTAATTTTTCAGAGATAATATATGGTCCTAACCACAGACATTGGAACTTGGTATGCTAACCCTTATCCTCATGGGATTTGTCCCATTTTAGGAATAGGGCACCTACTTGAAAGTATTGACTAGAGGAATACTTCTCATCAAACCAATGTTTGACAAGTTGTTGATGTTGGTAAAGCTTTTTTTTAGATTTCTCTCTCTCTCTTCCTCTAACCAAAGTAGGGGATTTATTCTATGTTCCAAAGCAGATCCCTCATCCTCCTAAGTAGATTGGGATAGTTGATATGAATGCAAGACTAAGTTAGGAGGAAATATAAATTCTTTTCCATACACAAGGAAAAAGGTGAGTTACCAATGGTAGCCTTAGGTGTCACCCTGTCCACCCAAAGCGCATTAAAAGGTTGGGTGTTCCAACTTTTATGATGACTTTCTATATTTTTATTCAATATTTTAATTAATTTCTTATTAATAAATTTAGCCAAACCATTCCCCTAAGGGTAATAATTCACTGAATATTTTATCTTGATGACATGTTTAATGCATACTGAGTAAGATCTATAGAAGAGAAATACGTTGCATTATCACAGACTAAGAACTTAGGAACACCAAACCTGGTTAGAATATTAACTTCTAGGAAAGAGATCACATGATATGTGTTTACAACTCGAAGCGTAATTGCCTCCACCCATCTAGTAAAGTAATATGTAGCAGTAAGGATATACTTATGTTGTAGTGAGGAAGGAGGATTAATCGCGTTGACAATGTCCAGACCCCACTATTGAAAGAGAGTGTCCATGATGACTGGTTGAAGAGGAATAACATGTTTATTTATTCTACCATCATATTTCTGGAAATATTCACATCTGCAAACAAAAGCGCGTAGGAATCTTTAAATAGAGTTGTCCAATAATAACCGTCCCTCAGAATTTTATGGGTAGTGGTCTCTCCATTGAAGTGACCACTAGCAATACCTGCGTGCAATTCCATCAAAATCATGTCAGCATCATTTTTCTCAATGCATTGAAGCAAAACCCCATCATAGTTTCTTCTAAAGAGTACATTGTCAATCAATTGATAAGGTGTAGTTTTCAATATAAGGGCTCTTCTATTTTTAGGTTCAAGGTTTTCAATAACATAACCGTGCGTTAAGAAAAACTCAATGTCATCGTACCAAGAATCTGGAACTACAGGAATAAAAATAGATCTAGTCATGTTCAAACGCTTCTTCACTGGCCCATTCTGCTTCAGGATCACATACATTAGCTGACTGTGTTGACAGTTTACATAACCATTGACCCTGAACAATTTTATCTGTCATAATCTCCAAATCATATTCTTGCAGCGCGGTATCCAATGGGATTGTTTCTCCCCAAGTTGATTCTAAATCAATACACTCTGAACGGTCGAATACATAACTATAATTTTTTTGTGGGACTTGAAGAGGTAAGTCCTGATGTGTTTAACTGCTTTATAAACTGTGTAAGCTTGTTTATCGACCCCTGGAAAATTAAGCTCAGATCCATTTAGGGTGAAACTCATTAAGGATATCGGAATTTCATCACCTTCAGAATGTTGTTGTGTTATAAATGGAGCATATGAAATGTCAAAAGCATACATATACAAGATAAAATCTTTTGAGAAATCGGGAGCCATTAAGGCGGGTGATTCTACGATAGATTCCCTAATTCTACAAAATATTATTTCTATCGGTCATTCCATTTGAATACAACATCCGTTTTTATCATGTCTTGTAAGGGTTTAACAATCTAAGCAAAACTAGGAACAAAACGTTTTACAAAATCAATTTTCCCTAAAAAGAACTGCATAGACTTTTCTGGGAAGTTAATTTTAGCAATGACCTGAGTTCTTTCAGGCTAGATCATCATTCCATGTTATGAAACTACAAAACCCAATAAATTACCTTCTGTCACAACAAATATTGATTTTTTTGGATTTAATGATATGCCATATTTTCTGCAACGTTCAAGAACGTGTCTCAAATGCAAAAGATGGTCATGCCTTTTCTTAGAAAAAATAGTAACATAATCCAAATACCAAATTATTAATCAAACCTCGGAAAGCTATGTCCAATGCTCTATGAAATGTAGCACCTACATTTATTAATCCGAAAGGCATCTTTCGGTATGCGAAAGTTCACCATGGGGACCTAAAGGCAGTTTTTAATTGATCTAGGTGAGAAACTAAAACTTGGTAATACCCATAAAATCCATCTAATAGAGAGAACATTTCAGACCGAGATATTTTTTGCAGAATCTGTTCCATATGAGGTACCGGGTAATTATCCTTTTCAGAGGATTTGTTTAAATTTTTTAAGTCTACGTAGAGATGAATATCCCCATTTTTATTTCAAATAGGCACCGGGTTTTCCACCCACTGAGTATGTCTCACAAGAAATATAATTCTAGAGGACAAGAGCTTATCAAACTCCTTTTTTATTGATGGTTCCAATCTATGGTGCAGTTTCCTAATATTTTGTTGATAAGGCATGACTTGTGATTTCATTAGGATATTGTGTTACATTAAGTTCATGTCGATTTTTTTTAAATCATCATAGGTCCAGGAAAAAATATCTTTGTATTCTTTGAAGAGCTTAATGAAAGCAGTTCTTTTAGAAAAAGCGCATTCAGTCCCGAGATTGATATTTTGAGGATTTTGTCCAGTCCCAAGATTAATAATTTGATAATTCATGCAAGAGCTATTAGTTTAACAATTAACGATATTTTTGAATTTGCCTTGTAAGTCATAATATTTCTCAATCCTTACAACAGATTTTGGGACTAAAGAAGTAGGTATTTGTGGGTTTGATGTGGAAGAAGAAGGATCATGAGGACCTATTAAATATTGATCATGTTTATCTTCATCAATAGAAATATCTTTAAAAGTGTCTTGTGTAGTGATAAAATTCATTATTTGTCGATCATCATAAAAAAATTTCCAATTAGTTATGTTGTGGGGAATGGAAGGTCTGTATATTAATTCAATTGAAAAAACATTAGGGGCAAAAGCTTCAACATGCATCAATTTAGATGTGATATTGGCGAGGAGGTCAACATCAAAGTTTTGTAATCAGGACACATAATTTATATTAAAAGGTAGAAAATGATTAATTAGATCCCATACCTCCATCTGATAATTTTTTAGGTGAGTTAAAATACAATGAATAGAGTTTTTCACTTATCTAACGATTATTTCAAAATCAGCGCAATATTTATTTACTTGTACCTTCAGATCAATTGCTTTCTTTAAACCTTGGATCAGTGCCTCTGTTTAGTTACATTGTTTGTAGGTTGAAATTCTAATCTACAAGCTATCATACTTTTGTTACCAGTTGGATCGATTAATACACAACCATCCCAGACCCCTTCCTTGGAACTCAAACCATCAAAAAATAATGTCCAACAAGTCCTATCTAACCTAAAATTGGTATTTACATTATATATTTTATGTAGGATGGTTTGATATGACTTCACCTGAGAAAAATGCATAATTTCAAACTGATTATCAGATTCTTCATATAGTGAGATGTCTGCAGAAAAAATTACAAAGAAGGTATCCATGGTGTAAGATAAGGTTCCCTATTGACTATGATTTTGTTGGGTTTCCCATTGTATGGTATCCATAGATGTGACCAGTCCGTGGAAAAAGATCCTTTAATATTTTCTGACCAGTCTCGGCTTAACCACATCCCATAGCCTTTAGGGACATCCGATACTACAATATCAATAGTCTGATGGATTCTTGGATATGAAGAGATTTTGATTAAAATGATCTTTAATTGTCCTACCACCTTCACTTTGGATCTATACAATTGTACAATCTACATAGGTGATGGTTCAAGGCTTGCATTTGGTTTCTTGCATACAGATAAACGCATTACGTTCGAGGAATCCCCTGATTATATCATGCAGTTATGTACATTTCTATTAAAAATTTAAAATGATAGGAGGAACATGGGTGTACTAAGTTTCTTTCCCGTAGAAGAAAGAGTATGGGGTTGCCAACTAGTGTCCTCGGCATGGGTTTCAAGTGTATTTTTTTCAATTGTCTTTCTAGGCACAAAGCTGCTTTGGAACTTTCCTCGAATCACATTTTGAGGATTTTGTTCAGTCCCAAGATTAATAATTTGATAATTCATACAAGAGCTATTAGTTTTACAATTAACGATCTTTTTGAATTTGTTCTGTAAGTCATAAAATTTCTCAATCCTTACAACGGATTTTAGGACTACAATAATATGTATTTGTGGGTTTGATGTGGAAGAAGAAGGATCACGAGGACCTATTAAATATTGATCATGCTTATCTTCATCAATAGAAACATCTTTAAAAGTGTCCCACGTAGTGAGAAAAATTAGTATTTGTCCATCATCATCAAAAATTTCCAATTAGTTATGTTGTCGGGAATGGAAGGTATGTACATTAATTCAATTGAAAAAGGATCAGGGGCGAAACCTTCAACATGAATCAATTTAGATGTGATATTGGCGAGGAGGTCAGCATCAAAGTTTTGTGATTGGGGCACATAATTTATGTTAAAATCTATAAAATGATTAATTAAATCCCATACCTCCATCTGATAATTTTTTAGGTGAGTTAAAATACAATGAATAGAGTTTTTCACCTATCTAACAAGTATTTCAGAATCACTCTAAGCTTTAATTACTTTTACCTTCAGATCAATTACTTTCTTTAAACCTTGGATCAATGCCTCTATTCAGCTACATTGTTTGTACATTGAAATTTTAATCTACAAGCTATCATACATTTTTTACCAGTTTGATCAATTAATACACAACCATTCCTTGGAACTCGAACCATCAAAAAATAATGTCCAACAAGACCTATCTAACCTAAAATTGGTATTTACATTATATATTTTATGTAGGATGGTTTGAGATGACTTCACCTGATACAAATGCATAATTTCAGACTCATTATCAGATTCTACATATGGTGAGATGTCTGCAAAAAAATTTCCAAAGAAGGTATCCATGTGTTGATGCCCAGAAAATTCTAGCATCGACAGTAGGGATTCTCCCCTATGAATAATCCCAATTAAATCACTCACTATTTGGTATGGGGAATCCATTTGGTTAACGGTCCAGCTACCATAGGTGTGTATGTTGAATTTATGTACCGGTTGCTTCTTGTCCCACCGTTTAAATTTTATGTTTAAGGGTTTGAATATGCAAGTTCTTCTAATCTAACTAATGCATTTAACATATAATTTACAGGCAGAAGCCTCACAAGTGATGCATAGGTTCTTACCACCCGTCTTACCACTTCTACCTTATCAATTAGCTAATTCTATTCTAAACTAACTAACCTATCCTTGAAAGGAGCGAGTTTAAATAAGAGTAATAATATGAAAATTCTTATACAAATCCAACATATATCTATTAAGATAAAGTATGCACATTCATAGGATAAAATTACAAAGATGGATTAAACCAATTTATTACTTTGTTATCACATAGACATTTACATAGATAAGTAAAATGATTCATCACCATTGAAATAGTTCAACAAAATTAGAAAGATCTCACAGCATGAACATGAACAGAAGAAGAAATAGTTCTTTTATGTTAGTCACACATTCCACGCAAAAAAATTGTGCAAGCTTTTACCAGCGAACGAGTCCTTCCTCATTAGCAGAAAAATAGTTCTCTTACACAATGTATCCACTCTCTATTTCACTAGCAAAAGTCCCCTTTTCTCTAGTACATTTTCCCCATATTTATATTACAAGAGAATTTGTTTTGAAGGAATGATCATTTCGGCTCCCTCTGCGTCCTTTGACTTTCCAAATTTGGCTCTTGTGTCTATTGTTTCTTCTGCGTGCACCCTTTCAGCTCCCTCTGCGTCCTTTGGCTTGCCAAATTTGTCTTATGTGCTTGCCGCTCCTTTGGGTGTGGCCTTTTGGAACCCTATGCGTCCTTTGGATTGCCGATTTGTCTTTTCTGCCTTTCACCCCTTTTGTTTGCATCCTTTCAGCTTCCTCTGTGTCCTTGGGAAACAACAAAATCAATGCGTAAGAATAATTTACAATCAATGCATAAGAACAATTCATTGTTAAACCAAGTAATAATGAACATAATACAAATTTAAGAGGTATGATTTATCAATATCATTCACAAAATAGACGATTCATCCCTCCATGATCTAGTTTCAATGTGAAAATGATAACTAATGCAGAGGCAGATTGCGGAAGTGTGGAATTGCGGATTACAATTCCAGCAATTTAAAAATCCATCTGCAATCCGCAATCCGCAATCAGAACTACAGGATTGCGAAACTATGGAATGCAGGCATGCCGAATGCGGAAACGCGGGATGCGGACATGCAGAATGCGGGAGACTAATACAAAAACCAGAAAATCAATCCGCAATCCGCACTTCCGCAACCGGAGATGCAGGAACACAGAGATGCGGGATGCGAAAAAGAGGGAATGCAGAATTGTGGGATTACAGAATTATTTTTAGCAAGTCAGAAATGCAATCTGCAATCCGCATTTGGAAACGCGGGAAAGCGAAAAGTCGGGCTAGCAGGATTGCGGGAGCAATTTTTAGAAAGTCATAAATGTAACCCGCAATCCACAATCTGCCATTGGGAATGTGGGAGTTTGGAAATGCAGGATGCGGAACTGTGGAAGCACTAGATGTGGGGCTACAGGATTGCGGGCATGCAGAAATGAGGAATTGCGGAATTGCGGGATTGCAGAAACAATTTCAAGCAATCATAAAGGAAATCCGCAGTTCTGCAACCTACAATTTAACATTCAGGAATGATTTTCTTTGGTTTTTTCAATAAATATCTAAGTGTCAAAGGTAGGTATATCCAGGATGAAAATAAACTCTGAGTGAAATCAAAAAATAAAAGGATGTGCCCTACATTTTTATAAAAAAATTGGGGATCAGATTGCAGCTGCAGCAATTGGCGACTAGCTGGTGAACACGGATCTCTGAACAAACCTATTTTAGGATCACAATTGCTTGTCTGTGATTAATTCTGATTGTAAAACTGTTCCCTTATCATTTTACCAGGATTTTAAAAGGCTAAAGTTTAATGTAGGGAGAGGCTCTTTCTTGAATCATATTGGTCATTCATTTTGGGAAATAGGGCAACCTAGACCAGATTTCTTGACCACTCTCCTGAGGCCATAATATGGAGTTCATTATTAGTCCCATATTTTGGTTACCTCTAAATATGACTCCACGGGATCGTAACAAAATCAGACAGATGTATTCTTTTTTTCTTCATTCCCACGCTATCAACATTTCTTTAGATGCTTTCTTTTGACGAGTTTTATCGTCCGAGTCTTTCACAAATAGCTTTATTTAGTCTTCAACATTTGACATGGGTTCTTCCATCCATAATGTCCTTTTGTGTGAGTGATGAGTTTTCTTTGTTTGTCATACTCATGGACAAAGAAGAGCCTTTTGGAATTATCATTTGGGAAATCTCCTTGATTGGATGTATTTATTTTCAAAACCATTTCTTTGATGGAGATGAAACTCTTCAGAAATTTTGACTCTTCATTATAAGCCTTTTGGCTTTAATTTTCGTAGCATGGGATCATTTTAATTGCCATACATCTGCAAGACTTGCTTCCTTTCCATGGGTCAATTATAGTAGGCTACTTGAGATGGTTATTTATGTGTAAGTGAGTGGAGCCCAAGATAGTAATTTAGAATTCATAGATCCTGGTTATTTCACAGGGTTTACATTGACACAACATAAAACATGAAGCAAGTTTCCCCTTTTAAAACAAAGCAATAATTAAAATCACTAATGACATTGTTTTTACAAACATAATTCCTTTTGTTATGAAGCCAGTTCTAATCCCTTTGTGATTATAAGCATTTAATGTGAGCTTATTCATATGTCTGTAATTCTACACATCACTCTAAAAGTTGAGCTGAGGTTTATTCCAATCAAGAAAAAATCAGTCAAGTAAAACAAGATCAAACCAAAATGAGATAAGGCTGAAACTAACTAACCTAGGAAGAGAATAAACAAAATCAAACAGAAAGTTAGGAATCAACAAAAAATATTTATGTACAATAGGTCTCCCTAGTGTGCCATCACTTTCTTCCCAAACAAATTCTGATAGCTTGAGGATGAGGGTTGTTTTAACAGGAAGAAAACTAAGCTCATTTGGAAGGGTCAAGATTAAATTGTCTTCTAAGGTGGAAGAATGACAAGGAGAGCCAAAGTGTTGTCAGGGGGGTAGAAGGAATTTCAATACCTCGGTTTTTGCAGCATCTTTTAAGATTGTGCACAAATATCAGGGGCTTGAGGTGTAGTTTGATTGTTGTTTGTTTCATCATGATATCATATTCATTAATTTTGTCGAAACAAGAATCATACAGTTTCAAAATATTCAATAGAAATGAAATTATCAAGGATTAGTTTACTAAGTGACCAAATACTTCCCTATAAATCTGTGTGAGACATCTCCTTAGTCTTCGGTTGGTTGGTGCATATTCTTATAGAAAATATCTTTCACTGGTGAGCACTGATAATCAAATCTTGTTGCAAAATTACCATGTTAGTTAATGAAAAATTTCAAACCATATTCATAAATTCAATCTCAAAATACATTTCAAATGGTCAAAATTTTGGAGGTGTCATTCACAATTATGGGGCAGTAGGAGATATCAATCAAATATCAAATTTGTTTTATGAGTTCTATACGATCAAACTTTTCAACTAGTGGTCTATGGGGTATTGAATCTCAAAACAATTTTCATACATTTGTATTAACGATGTCATGTCCCCATGTTGTGATGAACGGAAATTCTAATGAAAACATCCTTGTGTAATCAACTCTTCAAGAATATGCATGAAAGTGTTTTGATTCTTCAATCGATGCCTTATTGATTGTTCATCGATGATTTAACCTTTAATAGTGCAAGTGCTTAATTCTTTCATCATTAACTAAATCGTTTCGCAGACCAAACTTTCTTCAATTTGGACATATTTTAAATGTGGCCTCCTTCATAAAATACATCTGTGTTCATACTCATTCTCATGAAAAAAATTAGATGCAACCAGTGAAGACATCTCTTTTGTATACCTTATGAATGTTTAGTTCAGTCCAATCATATGCATCAAATAAGGGTATCATTCTCATTTCCAAATATCCAAATGGAGAGAATGATAGTGGAGGGGGGATCTAAGTTATCAAACAAACCTAACGAATAACTAGAAGCTAGCCTATACAAAGAAAACTATGTGAGTGAAACTCTTATTCTGCAAGCTTAGAAAAATAAAATCTATGTTACTCCAAAAGTCGAATTGAGGTTTATTAAACAAAATCAAAAGCTAAATAGTTAAAGCTTCCAATAGGCTAAAATCAACAAATTTATTTATGTACAATAGGTTTTCCTAAATCTAAGAAAAGTAGTGTTTGCATGCTAGGTCATTTACAAGGAGGTTTTATTTCTCCCCTTATAAATCTTGTAACTTCTAAGTTGTTGGGCCAAGCTTCTCCACAATCTAATAAGGGCCAAGCCACAATTGTTGAAATTTTTTATGTTTGCCCTTTTCTTCATGAGGATGATCCCACTTTAGAACTAGGTCTCCTACCTTAAGAGTTTTCTTTCCATATTTCTGTTTATCAAGCCATTTTTTAACAATTTATTGGTGACGGTTGAACCTATATTTGGCCTTTTGCCGTGCTTCCTCAAGTTTTAGCAAAGTATTAATTTGTGACTGCATGGTTTCGCTATTTGATCCTCGAGCTTCCTGAGCTAACTATAGGGAAGGGAGTAGTATGTTTGGGTGAGGAATAGACTCTTTACCATAGACTAAGGTGTAAGAAGAAACCCCTAAAGAGTCTTTTGGAGTGACCATATCTGCCCATAAAGCGTTGAGAATGGCTACATGCCAATTTCTTTGGTTTTCAATAATTGTTTTCTTCAAAAAATTTATGATATTTTTATTGGTGGATTCTGCCAATCCATTCCCTTGAGGATAATAGTTAGATGAATAATGCAATTTAATTCCTTTTTCCATAGCAAATGTATGTAACTAAGCAGAAGAAAAATAAGATGCATTATCAAAAACTAACAAAATTGGAAACCCAAACCTAGTTATGGTGTTTTCTTGCAAAAATATGATAACTGAATCTTCATTTACTTTGCGTAGAGTGTCTTAAGTCCACCTCGTGAAATAATCAGTGGTGGTGAGAATGTACAGGTGTTGCAATGAAGAGTTGGGATTGATTTCCCTGATGATATCTAAACCCCATTGCTCGAATGGTTCTGAAATGATAACTGGTCGTAGTTGTTCTACTAATTTTGGTAGTCTGCCAGCACTTCTTTGACATACATCACATATCCTTGAATAAGCATGAGCATCTTTAAAAATAGTGGGCCAATAATATCCAACTCTCAATATTTTATGAGAAGTAGTGTCTCCAGAATAATGTCCCCCTGCAGAGCCATCATGTAACTCCTTTACCACTTTCTCTGCATCATCATTTTCAAGACATCTGAGAAAGACTCCATCATGATTCTTTCTAAATAATACTCCATTTATTATTTGGTATGATGTTGACTTTAATCGGAGCGACCTTCTTTGGTTCCAATTCCAATGTTCCGGCAAATATCCATTTTGAAGATAATGAATTAAATCTCTATACCAAGATTTTGGAGTGGTGAAAGTGGAACATACTTCAATTAAATTCATTTTTTATTCATTTTTCCAGCCATAATCTTTATCAATTGGATCAGTAAGCAACTTGCATAACCCTTGACCTTTGATGATAGTTGCTGGTTTAAATTCTAGGTCATATTCTTGTAGTGCAGTCACCCAATTTCCTCGTCTTTCTCCTAACTCCTTCTGAATAAATAGAGATCTGACAGCTGGGTGAGGTATTATAACCTTTGTTCTATTTTTCAGAATGTAAGGTCTGAATTGCTTCACTTCCTTGAAAACCACATATGCTTGTTTTCCTACAGTTGGGTAGTTTAGTTCAGCTCATTGTAACTCAGTGCTCATAAAAGATATTGGGTATTCATCTCCTTGCTCTCCTTTCTGTGTGAGAACTGCTGCAAGAAAATAATCTGAAACAAATGTATATATAATAAAATCTTTTTCAAAATCAGGACTGCTCAATGAAGGTGCATGAGCAATGTCATTTTTTATATCCTTAAATGTGTTCTTCTCAATATCAGTCTGTTTGAATTGCACACTTTGCTTCACCATTTGTTGCAAAGGTTTTATAATTTGTGCAAAATATGATACAAACCTTCGCACAAAGTTATAAATTATTGCATAGTTTTCTTATTATGGGGCATGGGAATCTGAGTTATAGCTTGAATTATTTTTGGGTGTATAGAGATTCCCTTTTTAGAGATGATGTGCCCTGATAGTTTTCCTTCAAGAACGGCAAAAATGGTTTTCTTAGGATTCAAAGATATACCATACTTCCTACAACATTCAAAATTTTGTTTTAAATGGAAAGCATGATATTCTCTTTTCTTAGAAAAAACCGTCACATCATCTAAATAAATAACAAAACAATGGCCGACCAAACCTCGGAAGGCGACATCCATGGCCCTTTGAAATGTGGTTCTTGCATTCATAAGTCCAAAAGGAATTCTTCTATAAGTGAATGTTCCCCATTTTGTGCGAAAGGTAGTCTTGAGTTGATCCTTCTCGGCCACTAATACTTTATTGGTACCTGAAAATCCATCCAATAGGGAGAACATTTATGATCCTGATACCATCTGTAATATTTGTTCCATGGGTGGGACTGGATAGTTGTCTTTATCTGATGCTCTGTTCAAATTTCGAAAATCAACACACAATCTGATTTCTCCTGATTTTTTTTCTTACAGACACCAAATTGGCCACCCATTCAAAGTGTCAAACTTTAAAGATAATGTTAGCATCAAGCAGCTTCTTTAATTCCTTTTGTATTAAAGGCTCAAGTGTAGGATACAACTTTTGGAGTTGCTGCTGAAATGGTTTTGCTCCTTGTTTGATGGGTATCACATGTTGTATGATGCGTGTATCATAAGTTTTTAACTCGTCATATGTCCATGCAAAAATGTCCTTGTACTGCTGAAAAAGTTTGATAAATTTGCATCTCTCGCCAGGTGAGAAACATTTTCCCAAATTAACAAATTTAGGTTCCTTTTCTGTCCCTAAGTTTACCAACTCATATTGCATCGAGGAGTTTTTTTTCTTGACATTTGCAGGATTTATGAACTTGTGTTGTAAGTCAAATAATCCTTCAAGAGTTCGTACTCCTTTTGGCATAAAATTTTCTTTGTTAGTATCCTTATTTTGCAATTCTGACTGGTGCTCGTCTTCTTCAATACTGGATTCTTTGAAGGTATATTCATTTGTCAGAAAAATGATAATTTGTTCATAATCATCGAAAACTCTCAATTTTGTAATGTTATCAGGTACAGATGTCCTAAAAAGCAATTTGATAGAACATTTGGTATTAGTTGGTACTAACCGTGAAGCAAAAATAGCTAGTAAGTCAGCAGTAGCATTTTGTAATCTAGGAATGGAATTTATATTAAAAGCATTAAATTTAATATTAAATTCCATACTTCGGACTGATACCCTTTCAAGTGTGGAGATACAAAATGAATGGTGTTTCTTATTTTCCTAACAACTATTTTCGAGTCACCAAAAACTTTTAAATTCTTAACATTCAAATCAATGGCCTTTTTCAATCCTTGGTCTAAGGTTTCGTATTCAGCAGTATTATTCGTGCATTCAAATTCTAATCTATAAGAGAGAAATTGTATGTTTCCTTTAGAATCAACAAGAACACAACCAGCTCCTACTCCCTCTTTTGTTTTGGAGCCATCAAAGTATGACATCGAAAATCTATCATCTAACTCAACTATGTTAGTATGATTACCTAAGTCAGTAACTAATTCTACTATGTTACAATCAATATCATCATCCCATGAAAATTGAAGGAGATCGAACTGGTTGTTTGAATCATGGCCAGCATTTTTTGCCTGATAATTCCCTAGCTCAATTTCTAAAAAATAATTTCCCAACACCAATGATGAAAAATTTGCTAGCTCATTTTTTCCTTCTAACTAAGTCACATTATGTTTCATATGAGGTTCCCTCAATACCTTAATTTGGTTCTGCTTATTCTGATAAGGAAGCCATAAATGAGACCAATCTGTTGCGAAATAACCATTCAGCTTATTTGACCAATCTCTACTCAGTATTAACCCATAAGCTTCTAGTATATCCACTACCATAATATCAATAAATTGACACACCCTTGGGTCTGCAGCCAATCTGATCAAGACATTTTTCATTTCCCCAATAACTTTAACATCATATCTGTCTAGTTGTATAATCCGGGAAGGAGATGTTGTGGGTTGTCCATTAATATTTTTTCAAATAGATAGTGGCATGATGTTAGATGAAGCCCCAGAGTCTACCAAGCAGTTATGCACATTATAATTGAATATTTCAAAAGTCAAATGGAAAGGAAGAGTTTGAGATTTTGATTTTCCACCAATACTTGCTTCGTTAATTTCAGTATCAGACTCAACCCTTTCTGAATGCTTGATTTTACGTCAAAAGCTTCTATTAATTTCCTCTTCTATTGTGGTAGGTTACACAATTCAAACAGAGATATATTTGATTTAGTTTTCTTGATATATTCTACAATGTCATATCACATATTATGATTTCCTTCAACCCTTTTACCACTATCAGATTTGTTGACTACAGGGTTTACTTGTTTATTGCTTAATGGATTTGTCTCCTTTACAGCCCCAAAATTTAATTTTGGTTTTTATTGATTTATACTATTATTATTCTTTATGTTTTCTTTGGCTATCTTCACTTTGGCCAGTACCATACTTTTCTCTTCTATTGGTCCCTTACTTCTGGTGGCATAATCCATAGACGATATATGTATTTCGTCCACCTTTTCTTCTTTATCTAAACCCAAAGTTGGTTCCCAATCCCATAATTTCAAGGTAGTTTCTTCATTTTGATCTTCTGGTTCATTAGATTGGTCTTCTTCCTGATCTTCCTGGTCTATTAGTTGTGTATCTAATAATTGATTCATTACCAAGGTCATTGAATTAATCCACCATGGACAACTTTTCTCAGAATGATGCTCTTGATGAAATGTGCAAAAGTGGTCCATGCCAACTTCATTCAAATTAAAAACAACAGAATTATTAAATGGTGGTTGTGATTGTGTGATTTATTCCTTTTTATTATAGAAAGGCTTAAATGGTTTTCTTACTGAAGAAATAACACCCTTTTCTTTTTCCAAATCTATTATTTCATTGGACAACTTTTGAACCATCTTGACCACATGTTCTAATTCATTTGCAGATTCTTCTTTAGGTCTGGTCAGTATTAAAGGATTCTTATTTACTGTAGGTTTTACATCAAAATCCAAAGAATGTTTGATGATATTGTCTATGTCTGCCTCTACTTTCTTCGCCTCTTCATAATTTTCTGCTAAAGTAGTTTTAACGGATCTTTTGACAAACATGGCTATGGTTGGGAGAAGCATTGTAGTATAATATTCTACCAATGATTCTTCAGCAAGTTTAGTTGCAGCGCTAAAACTATTCAAAATCATAGTAAATATCTGATTAAACTCTTGAACTTTATCCTCGTTTTCCATCCACATAGACAATAATTCTTTCATAAGTGAAGCCACAGACTTTTGGGTACCAAAATTATTCAGAAAATCCCTTTCAAAACTATCCCAATCTTCTATAGAATCAGCATGTAATCTAAAATACCAGGATGATTCTCTTAGTTCAACATTGTAAGGGAACAATCTGCACACTACATCCTCATGTTCCACATTTAATAGGTTCAATGCCAAGTAAAATCTCTTTAGGTGATCTTCAGCATAGATCCCTTTTCGAGGGTCAAACATAGGTATCACTCGCTCCGGATGCTTAGGTAAATCATGCAAAGGAGCAGCTAGGTTGAGTGGTCCTCCGGTTCTCCATGCAGGTTGTTGATTGGCATTGTGAGCCATGTTAGCAATACGCATAGTAGAATGTGGAAGTGTATGGGGTGGTATATAAGTTTGTGTGCGTGGATTAGTGTTTGTTTCCGGAGAATTAATCCTCAATTGATTAATGGGATATGGTATATCTTGTAATGATAAATCAACTAATTCTTCCAAAGATTCCACAAGCACAGAATCCCTAGTTTGCACAACTTGTCTTCCAGGAGCTTTCCTTCTAGGTAGTAAAGGCACCACTGATAATCCACCAATTTTCCTCACGTGTGATCTAGTATGTCTCCTGAAATTGTATGAATCCTCACAAGTGATGTGTAGGTTCTTACCTCCTATCTTCTCACTTCTACCTTATCAATTAGCTAATTCTATTCTAAACTAACTAACCTATCCTTGCAAGGGGCGAGTTTAAATAAGAGTAATAATCTGAAAATGCTTATACAAATCCAATAGATAGCTATTAAAATAAAGTATGCACATTCACAATAGAAAATTACAAAGATAGCTTTGATTATGATTAAACCAATTTATTACTCTATTATCACACAAACATTTACATAGATAAGTAAAATCATTCATCACCATTGAAATAGTTCAACAAAATTAGAAATATCTCACAGCATGAACATGAACAGAATAAGAAATAGTTCTGATTTGTTAGTCACACATTCCACGCAAAAAAAATCTGTGCAAGATTTTCCTAGCGAATAGGTCCTTCCTCATTAGCAAAAAAATAGTTCTCTTACACAATGTATCCAGTCTCTATTTCACTAGCAAAAGTCCCCTTTTCTCTAGTACCCTTTCCCCATATTTATATTACAAATGAATTTGTTTTGAAGGACTCATCATTTCGTCTCCCTCTGCGTCCTTTGGATTTCCAAATTAGCTGGCTCTTATGTCTATCGTTTCTTTTGCGCGCACCCTTTCATCTCCCTTTGCATCCTTTAGCTTTCCAAATTTGTCTTTTGTGCCTACCGCTCCTTCTGGGTGTGGCATTTTGGCTCCCTCTGCATCCTTTGTATTTCCCGATTTGTCTTTTGTTCCTGTCGCTCCTTTTGTTTGCAGCCTTTCATCTTCCTCTGCGTCCTGGGGAAACAACAAGATCAATGCATAAGAAAAATTCATTGTTAAACCAAGTAATAATGAACATAATACAAATTTAAGAGGTATGATTTATCAATATCATTCACAAAATAGAGGATTCATCCCTCCACGATCTAGTTTTAGTAAGAAAATGATAACTAACGCAGAGGCGAAAGGTCAAAAAAGGCCTTCGAAAATTACCAAAATCATCATTCCGCATGCGGGGTTGTGGATTACAATTCTAGCGAGTTAAAAAATCCATCTGCAATCCACAATCCGCAATCGGAACTGCGGGATTACGAAACTGCGGAATGCGGAAAAGCGGGATGCGAACATGCGAAATGCGAAAAAGAGGGATTTGGGAGACCAATTCAAAAAACCAAAAAATCAATCTGCAATCTGTACTTCCGCAACCAGAAATGCGGGAACGCGGAGATGCGGAATGCAGAAAAGTGGGAATGGGGATGCGGAATTACGCGATTGTATAATTAGTTTTAGGAAGTCAGAAATGAAATCTACAATCCGCATTTGGAAATGCGGGAATGTGGAAAGTCGGGCTAGCGGGATTGCGGGAGCAATTTTTAGGAAGTCAGAAATGTAACCCGCAATCTGCAATCCGCCATTGGGAATGCAGGAGTTCAGCAATGCGGGATGTGAAACTGCAGAAGTGCTAGATGCGGGGTTGCGGGATTGCGGGCATGTGGAAATGCAGGATTGCAGAAACAATTTCAAGCAGTCAGAAAGGAAATCAGCACTTCCAAAACCCGCAATTTAAGATGTGGGAATGATTTTCTTTCGTTTTTTCCATCAAATCCTAAGTGTCATGGGTAGATATATCCAGGATGAAAATAAACTCTAAGTGAGATCCAAAAATAAAAGGAGGGTCCCTAAATTTTTATAAAAAATTTGGGGATCAAGTTGCAACTGCAACACCATAATATAATTTCCTACATTTGGAGTGGGGACTAGGGTAAGCTCACTTGGATCATTCAGATCGGTGACCGTATATTTAAGATAAGGTTCCCTACTTATTATGATTTTGTTGGGTTTCCCATTGTATGGTATCCATAGATGTGACCTTTCTGTGGCAAAATAGTCTTTAATATTTTATGAATAGTCTCGGCATAACCACATCCCATAGGCCTAAGGGACATCGGCTAATACAATACCAATAGTTTATGGACTCTTGAATATGAAGTGATTCTGATTAAAATGTTCTTTAATTCTCCTACCACCTTCACTTTGGATCTATCCAACAATACAATCTACATAGGTGATGGTTCAAGGCTTGCATTTAGTTTCTTGCATACAGATAAACGCATTATGTTCGAGGAAGCCCCAGAGTCTATCATGCAATTATGTACATTTATATTAAAAATTTCAAATGATAGGAGGAACGGGGGTGTACTAAGTTTATTTCCCGTAGAATAAAGAGTGGGGGGTTTCCGACTAGTGTCCTTAGCAGGGGTTTCAAGTGTATTGTTTTCAACTTTCTTGCTAGGCACAAATCTGCTTTGGAACTTTTCTTGAATCACTGGGATTTTAATTAACTCGTACTATGAGATATTGGCTCTTGATTTCTTTAAGTCCTCTACTAGATTGTACTCTAGGTCAATTATTAAAATTTCTTTTTATGCAATGACCCTAGGATTTGTAGGAGGGTTCCTATTATGGTTAGAGGCAGATGACGGATCTTGAGGTAATTGTCCCTTCCCATGGGTGTTATAGGGATGTTGAATAGCATAAATTGTTTCATACTCATCATATTAAATTTTCCTGGTAATTATGCAAAATAATTAATGGCATGGGTTTCTTGATGATCGCGGCCTTTAGGAAATTGGTCGTGATTTTGTTGATTTTCAGCAAAGTTGGCCTCACTCTCATCCGAAGGGGGTTGAGGACCATTTAATAGGGCCTTAAGTACATAGGCTAAGTCATCAACATTCATTCCCTCAGAAGGATCCATATTCTTTTTTTGCAGTGGTTAATAAGGTCTCCTATAAGGATTCCTAAAGAACCCCCGATTCGAGGAACCTTCACCTAGATTCTTCTTAAGATTGATTACTTCATTGGAAACCTATTGCAACACCTTTTGAAGGCTTTCTAGGTCCAACACTCTGATCCTTTTCTGGAGCGGCAGGTTTGGGAGGTTGTTATGATTTCTTTCGAGATGTTGTAGGTTGATTGGTATTAGTATCAAGGTTCCCTTTAAGACTCAAAATATCATTTTCGATTAGAATGGCTTCACTAAAAACCTCCTATGGAGTGGATTTATGGGACCGTTTAATCCACATGGCTATAGGAACAGAAAGATCCTTTTTATAATATGCAACAATCAAGCTTTCAGCTAGCATGGAATCGACGGGAATTTTTTTTTTTTAAGTTAAAAAATCATTGATTTAAGTCTTTAATTATTTCCTTGTTGTCCATTTTCATGGTAGACAGGTCCAAGACTAGATCTTCATGTGTCTTATCATCCCAAAATTTTTTGAGAATTTTTTTTCAAATTGGCCCCAGGATTGAATGGTATGAGGTCGTTGTGCAAAATATTGTGTTGAAGCTCTACCTTCAAAGGTATATGGAAATAACCTACAGACTATGTCTTCATCCTCAACATTTCATAGTTGGACATCCAACATAAACTTCTTTATGTGGTCTTCGGATGACTGTTTATTGCCAGAGACAAATTTTGGCAAGAATTCTCAGGGTTCTTTGGTAGAGGATGTTATTGACCTGGGACTGCAACCACATATTGATATAGCCATTTCCTATTATGGTTATTACCCATGCATCGTTTATTTCTATCTTGGTTACTGGACTCGCTAGACGAGCTACCAGAGTGACGATATGAAGAACTTCCCTAAGAATCAACACCATTCCCTAAGAATCAACACCACGAGGGGAGTCTAAAGGGGAATCGGGTGGAGATGGTGGTTTCCATAACCCTTCTGTCTTAGAAATTAACCTATGGTGATCGGGTGATGAAGCTTCACTGATCTAATAATCTAATTGGAACAAAGGATTACTCTACTCGGAGGTAAAGGGAGGGTTGGTTTTGATGGTAAGGATATCGTGAAACGAATGATTAGGAGAATCCAAACATGGGAATTTTTATGGTGATGGACTGGTTGCAGGATCTATAGTATTCGAATTGGAAGATTGAAGGCATCGAGCTAGATGCTCTTGAATTTCTTGGCTTCTCATGTGTCTAGATTGAGATCTAGCCAAGGGTCGTTGAGAATTCTCAATCTAACTCCTAAGCTCGGGATCTTTGGGAAGAGGTGTTGGTTGTGTTGCCTGATATTCCTTATTTAGAGGTTGTGTTTCATCCGTGTTTGGATCCCAGCCCATGACGGGGGGTTTTGGGGGGGATTTCCCCGCAAAATAGTCACCATGGGGGGTCCAAGGGGGGTGCCGACTACTTTTAGGAGCCCCCCCTGGCGTGGGTTCGGGGGCAAAACCCCCGTAGTGAAAATTTTGGAAAAAATGCCTTGTAAAATGTTGTAATTTCATAGTCGTGACTTGGTCGATAATGGGTGATTAACAGGCCCATGGTATTGGGTTTCCCATAGTATTTTCCCATGGTAATCCCTCTTTAAAAGGAAGGCATTGTAATATGGTTTTGTATTATAGCATTGTACAGATATCTATGATTGTGTAAGAGATACTATGAGGGAGTGAAGAGGAAGTTGCAGCAGATATGCTGGAGGTTGTATCCCTTCATTTGTTGGATGGTATAATAATAAGGACTGGAAATTTCTGTGTGGACGTAGCCCATCTTGGGTGAACCACGTTATATTGGTGTATCTCTTGTAATGTGTTTTATGTGATTTATACTTGCATCTTGTTTATTATTATTACTCTGCGATCCTGTTTTTCTAACAATTGGTATCATAGCCAAAGGTCTATTTGGCAGATAAACTCGCTAAAAAGAAGGGTCCCGGTTCAAGTGGGAGAAATGGCAGAAGAAGGAAAGTTTAAGGTCGATAAATTTAATGGCCAAAACTACCAGTTATGGAAGATGCAAATAGAGGGCTATTTGTACCAAAAGGATATATTCATACCATTGGGAGGAAAAGAAAAATAGCCAGTGACTATGAAGGACAAAGAATGGGAGGTTCTTGATAGAAAGGCACTAAGAAAAATACGGTTGTGCCTAGCTTCATTGGTGGCTTTCAATATTTAAAAAGAAAAGAAAATGGAGGGTCTAATGAACGCATTGGGTAAGCTATATGAAAAACCCTCGGCCTCCAACAAGGTATTTCTAATGAAGCATTTATTTAATATGAAGATGTCAGAAGGTGGATCTATTGCTGATGATTTAAATGAATTTAATACGATTACAAATCAGCTAAGTTCTATAAAAGAAAACTTTGATGATGAGGTTAGGGCTCTTTTAATCTTGCGCTCATTTCCAGAAAGCTGGAATGGATTGGTCATGGCTTTAATTAACTATGTATCTGGTTCAAACACCTTGAAATTTGATGATGTTTTTGGTGTTATTCTTAGCAAGGAAATGCAAAGGAAAAGCACAGGTGAGACATCAGGTAATGCATTGACCATGGAGATCAGGGGAATACAAAGGGAGAGAGGAAAGAGCCCAGGTAATCATAGTGAGTCTAGGAAGGGCAGATCCAAGTCCATATTGGGAAATATAGAGTGTTGGAACTGTGGAAACAAATGACATCTGAAGAAAGACTTAAGATCTTTAAAGAATAAAGGAGATGGACAGCAGGAGACTACTCAGGAAGAAAATGTAGCAGGTGATGTGTTACAAGATGCTTTGATTCTTTCACTAGATAATACTAGTGTAGAACAATATTCCCATCATAGACATGCCATGGACCCTTATGTTGTTCTACTTAGTATTTTTTGGTTCATTAGTGCCTATTCTAGAGTCTTGGACCACATGTTTGTCCACATTTGACTACTTAGACTAGTGATATGCCTTATCCACCTTGTAAGTCCACAAGATCACCATCTTTCCTTAGTTTTGGGAGTCAATGCGCCCCACTACCATGCATTTAGGATTCCATTATGACATTTTCCTTATTTTAAGGAGTCTAAGGGCGATACATGCTTGGTTTGTTCTATTTGGTGTATTAATGGCCACTGATGCTCATAAAAACACTACTCCGCTACTTTGGTCCACACATAGGTTCATAATTATCCACTCATGGATCTCATTGGTGTTATTGACCAATTCGTGAGGTCCAAGTATGAGTTGGATGGCATTAATGTCAGTTAGTGGGGAATTAGTTTAGGTAAGCCCTCATTATTGTGAGCTACTCAAATCACCTCTAAGTATCTTGATTTTTCCTCTTGAGAGCATCTATATATTGTACACATTTTTTTGAATAATAATGTAATGGAAGATCAATCCACATGAGTTTTTTTCTCTTGTGTTCTGCTTCATATTTTCTTCGTATTACTTCTATTTTCCTGTCTTTGTTTGGTAAATTCTAAGTGAAGCTTGATCTAGTAATATAGATCCACCTGTGACACCTATAGAATTTGACATGGTATCAGAGCTCCATAGGGGATCCTAGTCTTTCTTCCAAAATAGATTTCCAAGTGTGTGTTTTGCAGGTGCCTACACCAACTTCAATATGGATTTGAAAGCAATTCCTCTCCTCTCTCCATTCAACTATTCAGAGGGGAAAGAAAAGATGTGTGCATATCGCAAGATAAAATGTCTCTTTGATGTGCCCCTTGGTGCTATCAGCGAGCCAAAGTCCTATGAAGAGAAGTGTGATTGGATCAATGACTGTGATAGAGCGTATGGAACTATGTGTCTAGCTATACCTCCTAGAATGCATTATCTCATTGATTCTACTGAGTATCCATTTGAGCTTTGGAGAAATCTATATAGAGCTCTTAGCATGCAGGAAGAAGATATTAGTTATATGGAGAGAAAGAAAATGGACACCTCCTAATGTGTTCTCCCTCCAAAGGTCTTGGCCTCATGCATTTCTCATGAAGTTGTTCAAATTGAAAAAGAAGAAGAAGAAGATACAGATTCAACAAATGATCCATCTCAACTTTCTTCCTCTATGGCTTCCTCTATTTTTCCATGAATCTATTTTTCATGAAGATAAAATACAAGTTGCTACCATCAATATTGTTGAAGAGATGTCTCTCCATTCCACTTCTTTATTCTCTATGTCTTCTATTACGAATGTTGAATATGGGTTGTTGGTTGGTGATCATAGTGAGCCTTCTTTAGAAGAGTTTTTTATTCACATGAGAGTATTGGTTTGAAATATGGTCAAGGAGAAGTTTGGAATTCAAGTGAATATATCTCATTGCTTCACAGTACTCTTTTTCTTCCTATGTATTCCTACACCATGACTACAAGAATTTCTTCAAGTTCACTTGAAGATGGAGAAGCTTTTTCCATCAGAGTGGCACACTTGGGACTCTTGTTCCTCTTTCTTGGAGATAATTACAACTCTCATGATTTGAATTTGATGCTCCAAGAGCCTTATGATTCGCTTGGGGTCACTTATTCTGAAGCACCTCAAGTCTCTTTTGGACTTGGCACTCTGGTTGGTTCGAAGATCAAATCTGAAGAGAACATGCATTTGCTCTACTATTAGTATGTTTCAATTGTTCTACATGGCTTTAGTTTCCATCATGCATCTATACATGTACATGATCTAGTTGAGCACATTCATCTTCTTCCTAAGAAGAATATTCCTCCAGACATATTCATCTAGTTTGGAGAATATTTAGTTTTTGGTTTCTCTTTCATGTCCATTTTTTAGGGAGCATTTTCCCCATGTGGTTTTCCTCTTTCCTCGTTTTACATGGATTAATAATGTAAAGGGTGACCATAAGCCTTTGTTTCTTGGGCCTTATTTCTCATTCTCACAACCATTTTAGCTTAAGGGGGGGTGTTGGAACAATATTCCCATCATATACATGCCATGGACCCTTATGTTGTTTTACTTAGTATTGTTTGGTTCATTAGTGCCTAGTCTAGAGTCTTGGACCGCATGTTTGTCCACATTTGACTACTTATACTAGTGATATGCCTTATCCACCTTGTTTGTCCACAAGAGCACAATATTTCCTTAGTTTTGGGAGTCAATGTTCTCCACTACCATGCATTTAGGATGTCATTATGACAGTTTCCCTATTTTAAGGAGTCTAAGGGCGCTACATGCTTGATTTGGTCTTTTTGGTGTATTAATGGCCACTGGTGCTCATAAAACCACTACCCCGCTACTTTGGTCAACAAATAGGTTCATAATTATCCACTCATGGCTCTCATAGGTGTTATTGACCAATTCATAAGGTCCAAGTATGAGTTGGATAGCATTAGTGTTAGTTAGTGGGGAATTAGTTTAGGTAAGCCCTAATTATTGTGAGCGACTTGAATCACCTCTAAGTCTCTTGATTTTTCCTCTTGAGAGAAACTATATATTGTACACATGTTTTGAATAATAATGCAATGGAAGACCAATCCACATGAGTGTTTTTCTCTTGTGTTATGCTTCATATTTTCTTCACATTTCTTCTATTTTCTTGTCTATGTTTGGTAAATTCTAAGTGAATCTTTCTCTAGTAATCTAGATCCACCTGTGACACATATAGAATTTGACATGGTTTCAGATATCCATAGGGGATCCTAGTCTTGATTCCAAAATATATTTCCAAGTGTGTGTTTTGGAGGTGCCTACAACAACTTCAATATGGATTTGAAATCAATTCCTCTCCTCTCTCCATTCAACTATTCAGAGTGGAAAGAAAAAATGTGTGCATATCTCAAGAGAAAATGTCTCTTTGATGTGCTCATTGGTGCTGTGAGTGAGCCAGAGTCCTATGAAGAGAAGTTTGATTGGCTAAATGACTGTGATAGAGCATATGGAACTATGTGTCTAGCTATACCTCCTAGATTACATTATCTCATTGATTCTGTTGAGTATCCATTTGAGCTTTGGATAAATCTATATAGAGCTCTTAGCATGTAGAAAGAAGATATTATCTATATGGAGAGAAAGCAAATGGACACCTCCTGATGTGTTCTCCCTCCAAAGGTCTGGGCCTCATGCATTTCTCATGAAGTTGTTCAAATTGAAGAAGAAGAAGAAGATACATATTCAACAAATATCCAGCTCAACTTTCTTCCTCTGTGGCTTCCTCTATTTTTCCTTGAAGCTATTTTTCATGAAGATAAAATACGAGTTGATGCCATCAATACTGTTGAAGATATTTCTCTCCATTCCACTTATTTCTCTTATATTTCTTCTATTACGAATGTTGAATATGGGTTGTTGGTTGGTGATCATAGTGAGCCTTCTCTAGAAGAGTTTTTTTCTTCACATGAGAGTATTGGTTTGAAGTATGGTCATGGAGAAGTTTGGAAGTCAAGTGAATATCTCTCATTACTTCACAATCTTTTGCTTCCTATGTATTCCTACACCATGACTAGCAGAATTTCTTCAAGTTCACTTGAAGATGGATAAGCTTTTTGCATCAAAGTGGCGCACTTGGGAATCTTGTTCCTATTTCTTGAAGCTTATTACAACTCTCATGATTTGAATTTGATGATTCAAGAGACTTCTGATTCTCTTAGGGTCACTTATTCTCAAACACCTCAAGTCTCTTTTCGACCTGGCCCCCTTTGGTTCGAAGATCAAGTCTTAAGAGCACATGCATTCGCTCTACTATCAGTATGTTTCAATTGTTTTACATCGATTTAGTTTCCATCATCCAGTTGTACATGTACATGATCTAGTTGAGCACATTCCTCTTCTTCCTAAGAATAAGATTCCTCCATACATATTCATCTAGTTTGGAGAATATTTAGTTTTTGGTTTGTCTTTCATGTCCATTTTTCAAGGAGGATCTTCCCCGTGTGGTTTAGCCTCTTTCCTCGTTTTACATGGATTAATAATGTAAAAGGTGACCATAAGCCTTTGTTTCTTGGGCCTTATTTATCATTCTCACAACCATTTTGGATTAAGGGGGGGTGTTAGAACAATATTCCCATCATAGACATGCCATGGACCCTTATGTTGTTCTACTTAGTGTTGTTTGGTTCATTAGTGCCTAGTCTAGAGTCTTGGACCACATGTTTGTCCCCATTTGACTACTTAGATTAATGATATGCCTTATCCACTTTTTTTTTCCACAAGAGCACCATATTTCCTTAGTTTTGGGAGTCAATGCACCCCACTATCGTGCATTTAGGATGTTGTTAATGGATAAATATGTCAGTGCAGACACCAACTGATCTACCTAGTCTGAATGGTTCATATCTAGAACAAAGCAGAAAAAGAATGAAAACATTTCCCTAGATCTATCAAATTACTTGAATACAAAGAGTCCATCCCATACCTTATTTACGAAGGTTGTCCTCGTCACTTGAATATTTTGCAATCTTGCTTGTTGATGAAGAGATTCCTTGCAAAAGACTCAAAAGGACAAAGACAAGAGGCTACAAGATAACATGATACATCTAAGCAATTGACCAAGGAGAACTAATATAAATGAAATTACACATCATTTATGGGAAAGGAAGACGTTGATGTATTAATTAAAATAGAGGAAAGAATTATAGCCAATGAATCCTTGGTGTTGAAGATCATTTCCAATGAAACCTTGCCTCAATTTTCCAATCATGGAAGAATGGATTCCTGGATCAATTTCTCCAGCATTTGGCTCCCCCCATTTCAACCCCCCTATCCAATGAATAGGAGCTTCATTTATAGGCCAAAAGAGATGAGTAGGAGAGGAGAGTATTAGGGAGAAGGAGGAGGTGGGATCCTACTAAGCTGGGAGGCGAGTAAGATCCACCCTATATGGAAGGGATAAGCCTCCACGAGGGTCTCCTTCGAGATACTTCTCAAAATTTCTTTTTTCACTCTATGCAGGAATTGACGCACCCTAGACACTAGCAACATGCGTCAACGATGCGGTCTGTAGTGGAGCAAGGTGTGTCTATCATGAAATATGCGCTCTGCTATAAAGAAAGGTGCGTCAGCCTCTCTAAACAGGTTTTTTACAAGGAAAAGACCTCATGACTCGTCTTCCAAGGATTTTGCTCAAGTAATTCAAGTATTTAGGCAAAGATAAAGTTTACATGGTTCATAACCATGATGCATACAAAATTTCCATGTAATAGATGTCATTATGACAGTTTCCCTTTTTAAAGGAGTCTAAGGGCGCTACATGCTTGATTTGGTCTATTTGGTGTATTAATCACCACTACTGCTCATAAAATCACTACTCCACTACTTTGGTCCACACATAGGTTCATAATTATCCACTCATGGCTCTCATAGGTGTTATTGACCAATTCATGAGGTCCAAGTATGATTTGGATGGCATTAATGTTAGTTAGTGGGGAATTAGTTTAGGTAATCCCTCATTATTATGAGCTACTCGAATCACCTCTAACTCTCTTGATTTTTCCTCTTGAGAGCATCTATATATTGTACACACTTTGTTGAATAATAATGCAATGGAAGATCAATCCACATGAGTGTTTTTCTCGTGTTTTGCTTCATATTTCTTCTATTTTCCTATCTATGTTTGGTAAATTCTAAGTGAATCTTGCTCTAGTAATCTATATCCACCTATGACACATATAGAATTTGACAACTAGTTATTACTATGTAGTAGATTCATGGGCTTCATGTCATGCTACACCCCATAGGAAATTCTTTCATGATTATGTTCCAGGCGATTTTGGACATGTTGTATTGGGTGATGGTGAACCATGTAAAATTTTTGGAATGAGTAAGGTACGGATAAAGTTAAAGAATGGTGAATGGATGTTGAAAGATGTAAGGCATATTCCTTCTATGAAAAGAAATATGATCTCAACAGGCCAGTTGGGAGATGGTGGTTGTTTATCTACGTTTGTAGAAATGTGGTGAAAGATCACTAAAGGATCAATGGTGATAGAAAAAGGATACAGGATAGGTACATTGTATTTATGTCCTCGTAATATTGATTGTTCTATCTCTTTATTTTCCACAGGAACAGATACAACATTGTGGCATCATAGGTTTGGCCACATGAGTGAGAAGGGGATGCATATTCTCCACTCTATAAAGTTGTTGCTAGATCTGAAGCAGGTAAGTTTGGAATTCTGTGAGAACTGTGTTTATGGAAAACATAAGAGATTCAGATTTCTCGAGGTTGGAAAACAAAAGAAGAGTGAAAAGTTAGAGCTTGTGCATACAGATGTATGGGGACCGACTCAGGTACAATATCTTGGTGGTTCTCTTTATTATGTTACTTTTATTAATGATGCAACTAGAAAGACTTAGGTTTATTGCATTAGAAAAAAATATGATTTGTTTTCTACTTTTAAAAAGTGGAAAGCTTTGGTTGAGAATGAGACAGGAAAAAGGTTGAAGTGTCTCAAATCTGATAATGGAGGTGAGTACTGTGGCAAGGAGTTTGATAGTTATTGTTCATAACATGGGATTTGTAGATAAACGACAGTCCCAGGAACACCACAAGAAAATGGTGTGTCAAAAAGGATGAACGGAACAATCATGGAGCGTGAAAGGTGTATGAGATTGCATGCAGGGTTCCCTTTACAGTTTTGGGCAGATGTTGTAGATATTGTTGTTTACCTAATAAACGGGGGTCCTTGTTGAAGCCTTGGATGTGTAGGTTGTTGGAATGGGTTCTAAGGATAACAATAGAGGGTGAAAACCCAGACTGAAAGGATTCAAAAGGTCCTGCGCAAGGACAGTTCTATCCCCAGCGTGTTTGGTGTAGTTAACTCCCACAGATACAAAGGCCTCCCCTGGCACTAATGGGGTTTGATCCCAAAGGATCAGTCTTCCTATGAGGGAATATTAAAATGTTCTAACTCTAAAAGGATCTAAACCTAGAGCAAATCTACCTTAAAGGTAATCTAAGTTAAGTCAGATCTGATCTAAAGCAAGTGTTGTAATTGTGTGCAAGATAACTTGGTTTGAGTTTTAATAAGTGATTTCACCAACTTAATAGAAATGTAAAATTGGATCACTACTTATTAATTTAAAATATAATCAGATAATGAAAATTACTGATGATAATTCAAAGGTTAAGCATACACAAGGTTATCCTGTTGCTCTTATGTTAATTGAAAAATTAACATGAACTTAATTATGTGAATCATTTGCAGAAATAGATAAAGATTTTAATTAAATAAATTCAATTAAAACATAAATACACAAAGATCGTGAATTAAGACAAATCTGAATCATAGATCAATGCATTAATGATTGGCTGCAAAATCAACAGTATTCATTGATGACTAAGGTGAAGAAATCATATATCATTAAAGAAATTTGATAACATAAACAAAGAAGATGACAAAAGAAAATAACTTTGATTCATTGGTCTACAAGAAATTACAATATCACAAGTGAAACAGTGTTTCTCCAGTCCTTCTTTGGCGATTATCTCCCCCCTTTCCCCATGATACCTCTACCCTTTAAATAATAATTACAAAAATGGTTACAAAGGATACCCATCTCATGAAAATAGGGATTACAAAAATTAACTAAACTAAAAGCATCTTCAGGAGTGATTTTCTCTAATCCTTTGTCAAAATCTCCGAAATAGTTTCATCACACAGTTTCAGAAAGCATTCCGTAACAAACTGTGGTGGTTAACAAAAATCTACTAGCTACTTATAACAGACAATAAGGGACCCAAAAAATCTTTCTTAGAAGCTTGATGATGATTGACAATGTCTTCAAAAACCGAAAAATCAGTCGTCGGATCTTCCTCCAAGGGAACTGGTGGAGTTGCGGGTACTTCATTGATTATAAAGTCTCGGATAATTGTATCATCTCGATCTACATGTTCTCCAGTGATCTTCCTCTTCTTCCTGTGAGGGAATCGTACATATATGAATTGAATCTCAGAGTCTTCATTTTCACTACTAGTGCTATCATCTGCAACATCTGCTTTAAAAGGTGGTGACAGAGGTTCATGATATTGAAGAGGTTGAAGTTCTTTCTCATCACAAAGCTTGACTGAAGATTTGTGATTTTTCTACATCTCACTCATAATATGTAATTGTTAGAAGGAAATCTCTGGAAATTAAAATGCAAAACTTATCTATCGAATTTTGACGACGGATGAATTTCCCATATCGATCTTTGTATTTAAAAGAACAATAAAACCATAATGATTGACTGTAATGAGTAGCCATGATCAAAATATTTCAATCTGAGAACTACAATTATCACATCTGTAATGAAATAACTCATAGCATGCTTTAAACAAATTTGGATTAAGATGAAGTACAATTTTAATTATATCATGTATGCTTCGAAGTCGAATCTAAAAGCTTATCATTATGGATCAATCTAATCAGTAATTATGACTTCAAATTTGGCCAAAGGAGAAAATCATAGTTAGACAAACTGGTCGTGATTCAAAAAATTGACAAAGAATCAGATAATTTAAACGTTCATTTAAATCATGCAGCGTGATCCCATCTGCAAGATCGAAAGAAATCAATGGTCAAGATCTATTCCTGCGGGATGCAGAAAATGAGTTGCGGGAGTTTATTTTTTGGAAATATATACATCGTTCCCGCAATCTGCAATTGCGAGTTGCGGGTTGCGAGATCACAACTCAAAAAGATAACAAACCACAGTTTCCACAATCTGCAATCCGCATTGCGGGTTACGGGTTGCGGGAACGCAAATGACACTTATCTAACATATGACCTTTCCGCAATCCGCAATCCAAATTTGCGGGTTGCAGAAACACATGTCGCGAACTCGTTATTCAAACAATCCTTGCAATCCACAATTGCGGGTTGCGGGTTGCACGCATCAAAGACGCAATTATTAGAAAATATTTTCCGCATCCGCAATACGCAATTGCGGGTTGCGGGTTGTGGAAAGCAAACATTTACAACTGAAAAACCAATGTTCCGCAATCCGCATTGCAGGTTGTGGAATTTCGGAAACGTACTGACTTTTTTGGAAAAACCTGTTATTTGGCAATTCACAAAAACACACAAAATTAATTAAATTTTCAAAGGGAAAAATCACTAACTAAATCAATTCATAGCAAAGCAATGAAAGCATGATGAAAAACCCCAAAATAATCATGGAATTCAATCATTACCTTTTCATGTAAAAACTTGGGGCTCCCATGTTTCAATAAAACATGGGATCGTTTGTACCTACAACAGTCCTTCAAGTGCTTTGGATGGTAGTATTCCAAAGGAGGCATGTACATGTAAAAAGGTAAACTACTCATTTATGATAACTTTTGGTTGTGAATCATTTGTCCATATTGATAAAGAAAATAGAACAAAGCTTGAAGCTAAATCCAAGAAACTTATGTTCCTTTATTGGATATAGGATTGATGATTTTGGTTATCGCTTATGGAATTATGAAAATAACAAAATCATTAGGAGTAGAGATGCGGTATTCAATGAAAATTTCATGTATAAAGATCAATTGCAGGGAAAGAAACAGGAAAAGGAAAACAGAGGGTACACAGTGCTTGATGAAATCAAAGAAAATGAAGTTCCAAAGGTACTGTAAAATCAAAAACAATAGCATGTACCTCAAACTCTCGTAAGTGTTAGAATATCTACTAGGTTAAGTAGACCCCCTGAATGATACTCTCCTTCAATGTATTATTTATTGATGACTGATTCTGGTGAACCAGAATGTTATGAAGAAATAATGTAGGTGGAAACTAGAAAGAAGTGGCAAGAAGGCATGAATGAGGAGATGGACTCATTGGTAAGAAACCATACTTGGGATTTGTTCAGTTTCCTACAGGTAAAAGAGCATTGGAGAATAAATGGGCTTACAGGTTGAAAGAAGAATATGGAGGAAAGAAGTGGTACAAGGATAGAATTTTTGTAAAGGGGTTTGAACAGAAAAAAGGTATAGATTTTGATGAAATATTTTCTCCTATTGTTAAAATGACTTCAATTAGAACCATTTTAAGTCTAATGGAGGTAGAATATTTTCATCTTGAACAGTTAGATGTAAAAAAAACCTTTATCCATGGGGATTTGGAGGAAGATATTTGTATGCAATAGCCATAGAGGTATGAGGTCAAAGGGAAGGAGAATTTGGTATGTCGGTTGAAGAAGAGCTTGTGTGGACTGAAGCAAGCTCCAAGGCAGTGGTATTTGAAATTTGACAGGTTTATGACAGACAAGGTTATAGTACATGTCATTCTAACCACTGTGTTTATTTCAAAAGGCTAGATAATGGAAGATGTATTATCTTGTTATTGTATGTGGATGACATGCTTGTTGTAGGTTCTAACATGCAAGATATGAATGTGCGAAAAAGGAAGTTAGCTAATTCATATGCGATGAAGGATTTGGGTGCTACAAAGAAAATCCTTGGTATGAGAATAACAAGAGATAAGAAAAATCGCAAATTGACATTGTCTTAGAATGAGTACATACAAAAAGTAGTGGAGAGGGTTAGAATGCAGAATACAAAACCAATTAGTACACCTTTGGCTAGCCATTTCAAAATAAGTAAGGAGATGTGTCCCAAGAAACAGGAAGAGATAGATTACATGTCCAGTGTTCTCTATTCATCAGCAGTTGGTAGCTTAATGTATGCCATGGTGTGGACAAGACCAGATATTGCACATGCAGTGGGAGTTGTGAGCAGGTATATGAACAATCCAGGTAAAGAACATTGGAAGGCAGTACAGTGGATTCTCAGGTATTTGAGAGGTACTACCACTCATACATTATGTTTTGTAGGTTTAGACAATGTTCTAGTGGGATATGTTGATGCAGATATGGTAGGTGATAAAGATAGCAGTAGGAGCACCACAGGGTATGTCTTTACTATAGGTGGAAAGACAGTAAGTTGGATTTCAAAACTACAAAAGGCTGTTGCACTTTCAACAACGGAAGCAGATTATGTTGTTGCTACAGAGGCTAGTAAACAGATGATTTGGTTACAGAGGTTCATGGAGGAATTGGGTAAGAAGGAGGAGAATAGAAGGTTGTATAGTGAAATCCATAGTTCCATTCATCTTGCAAACAACTCATCCTTCCATTCTAAGACTAAATATATATAGCTCAAGTACCATTTCATATGGTCTGTTCTAGAAGATGAACTGTTGAAGCTAGAAAATATATACACTAGCTAGAATCTTGCAGACATGTTGACAAAGGTAGTAACCAAAGAGAAACTGAGCTCCTGCTTGGTTTCAGTTGGCCTTCAATCATGAAGGTGAAGATGAGAAATTTTCCAAATCCAAGGTTCAGAACATAGTCCATCAAGTGCAGCAGTGGTGTATTTGTTGCGATCATTCTCCAAGTGGGAGGTTGTTGGTTGTGGATCCTGATATTCCTTATTTAGAGGTCGTGTTTCAGCCATGTCTGGATCCCAGCCCATAATGGGGGGGTTTGGGGTGGATTTCCCCAAAAATAGTTTCCATGGAGGGTCTAAGGGGGGGCGGTGACTAATTTTAGGAGCCGCTCCCTGGTGGGGGTTCAGGGGTAGCGCCCCCGTAGCAAAAATTTTGGAAAAAAATCCTTGTACTATGTTGTAATTTCATAGTCATGACTTGGTCGATAATGGGTTATTTACGATCCCATGGTATTGGGTGTCCCATAGTATTTTCCCATGGTAATCCCTATTTAAAAGGAAGGCATTGTAATACGATTGTGTATTGTAGCATTGTAAATATCTCTATGATTGTGTAAGAGAGACTATGAGAGAGTGAAGAGGAAGTTGAAGTGGATGTGTTGCAGGTTGTATCCCTTCATTTGTTAGATGGTATAATAATAAGGACTGGAAATTTTTGTGTGGATGTATCTCATCTTGGGTGAACCACATTATATTGGTGTCTCTCTTGTAATGTGTTTTATGTGATTTATATGTGCATATTGTTTATTGTTATTGCTCTGCAATCCTGTTTTTCTAACAAAAGGGATAAGAATCGTGGTATTTCCTTCAAGATGAGTTGAATACGAAAGTGGTGTGGAAATGGTTTTGGGTTGTGGAGAATCGACAATAATGGATGTGACTGGAAAGATGGAACGAATGCACGTTGTCATTGGGGAATGAGTCAGAGGAGGTTTATTCTAATTATATTTATCCATTAATCCTTAGGTGGATCTCCTTCAACTAGTGCCATTTGTTGATGCCCAAAACTGGTCCAGGGGTCAATGAAAATGAAACAATCCGACCCAAAGGTGTCAGAAAACCCTACGTAAGAGTTCTCCTATCCCTCTGTCATTTGGTATGACTGTTCCTGATGGGTTTTATGGCTCCGTTAGACACTAAGTGGGGTTATCTATTCTACAAGAAAATATTATTAAATTACAAATAAAACCCTATCTAACTAGGTTAGATCTAATCTAATTAAAAGGAAATGTCATGAAACTCAAGCTGAGTTAGGTTAAACAGGAAAACCTTCCTAAAAGTAAAAGGTTCTTTTAATTTGATCCCTTGATTGGGATAAAATGTGATGAGAAAAATTAGAACAAATTCTTATTAATTCCAACACAAATTTATTGTTTAATAATTGAATGAAAACATCATTAAATTATGAGAAACAATTTATAGATAGGACATAAAATTAAAGAACTATGCCATCTAATCTAAAAGAAAAACAAAATAATTAAAAGTACGAAATCATCCAAGTACATCAATTACATATTTGTCACATGGATAGCTACCATAAGTAAAGGCATGGGAAATAT
Organism: Larix kaempferi; assembly: GCA_027924585.1. Lineage (NCBI taxonomy): Eukaryota > Viridiplantae > Streptophyta > Pinopsida > Pinales > Pinaceae > Larix > Larix kaempferi. The sequence goes on from BSBM01000211.1 coordinate 7,016,174, forward strand.
CCACACACTCTGCTCATGATATTCAAACCACTCAATGCATACATACACTTTTAGCAATTTTAACCTCTGCAACAATAAACATTAATTGATAAAGATAATAATAAATATGATCAATATCAAGAATACTCATGAAAGCTTAAGGAAACTCAAACTCTCATTAACCTGAAAATATATGCAGAACTAGATCCATTTTCAATTAACATTTATGTAAATCATTACAAAACTTGTTTTCAAAAAGACATGACAGTTCTACAGCAGTTCCAAATCCCCCTCCCTGTTCTGATCAATGGAAAATAAATATTAAAAAAGTGGATTTCCAAATCCATAAAAAGAGGAAAAATATCCTATATCTAAGAACAATACTAACTACTCTGACGGGATGAGTAAGATAATCCCTCCACTTGGCATAGAATTTCCACATTTCAGTAACATCAGGATAATTGGCATGTTATAGATGGAGGCGTGCCTTACAAAAATAAGGCCTAATCTCCTTACTTCAAATCCTAGACCAAGTGTCCAAAAAACCTTGCAAGGTCAACTTCAGGTGGATCGGAGTATAAATGAATGATCTGTAGGAAAAAATATCGAGCTGATTGGTACCTCGAATCAAATTTTCTAGTTGGTCTCTTGTTCATCCACCTCAGCGATCCTTAACTTCATTGGAACTAAGTTCTTAAGCTCAGCAAAAGAAGGCATGTTGAGACCTTCCATGTGTGCATCAATTAACATTCATTGTCGTGCACAAATATTCTGCCCCTTTTCAATCATATGGAGTACCTCATCACAGGAAAGCTCCTTTGATTTGATGGATATTCAAGTTCTCATTAGTTTGATCAAATCTAAACAAGAAATGGTATGAGGAGCATTTTTTTAATGAGCTTTCCACTCACAAAGTTGCTCATAGGAAGAATTAGCCTTCTTCCTATTGTCCACATGGTCTTCGAAAAGGTCCGAAAAATTCTCAAAAGAGTTGAAATCATCTTTTATTTCATTCAAACCTTGGAAAAATAGGGTTTGTGTCTGATTCAAGCTTTCATTTGTATCAATGGCCTCATCCTTGAACTCGTATACTGTCAACCTTAAAAAGGAAGAGGAAGCATCTTGTTGCTTATATTGTTCCAGTTGCAACTTCATATCAGCAAGATTGGAAGCTTGCTCAACCACCTTGTTCTCTTCTATTAAATTTTTCTCTGAGAGTTGTTGGATATGGTCATGTAAAGCATGCAACTGCAAATTATGTTGAGTTTTCAGCTCCTCAACCTACTTATTGAAAGTTTCATGAAGAGAATCCATTTATTTTTGGAGCACAGTATTCTTAGGTTTCTCTTCATCTACCAACTTTGTTAAGGTGGAGACTGAATCATAGTTTTCCCCAACAAAGGCTCCCGTAGTTGCAGCAATTTCTATAGCTTCCCTCTATGGATCATCAGTGGACTATCTCCATATAAATTTGTTTTCCATGGTCTAGGTAGTACTTCTCCTTCTCTTGTTCTTTTAGAACCTTTTATGAGTACAACCTTTTGCCTTTTGCTGAAACAATAATCTCCAAGTACAACCACAATATCTTCTCCAAATTCAGTTGAACCTTTAGTTGTGGAAACTAAAAGTTATGTAATATTGGAAATAGGTAATGGATGACTAATAGTAGTGACAACTTCTTGGGACGGGTTTTGTATAACTGATGGGGTGGATTGATCAGAATATTTCAAAAGCAAATTTTCTATCAAAGGTTCAGTAGGATGAGGAGAACGTGAATTGACTTTAGAATGGGGATGGGTGGTATGAGTATTATCTTGATCCAGTAAAGTGTCTTGATGAAGGAATGGTTCTCCTGTGAGTCTAAAGAATCAGCTAGAGGATCTACCACATACTTAATAGTTGGTCGAATGGATGGATTAGGAGATTGTGGAACTAAATCTAAAGGATTGGTGTGAGGAGGTGAGTTTGGTGACGAATTGTGGGTGGAATTTATAATAGGGTCTTCAACAGAAGAGATTCCTGACAAGTTATTGCCTGGATAAGAATGGTATATTGGGCTAGTTGAAGTACGATTTACAACCGGAGTATTTTACAAAGAATTTTGTTGATTTTTTTGGACTATAGGGGTGGGATGAACTACTTCTAAAGGTTGTTCCTTTTCTAAATCAATAAAATTAACAACGGAGGATTTAGAAGGAGGTTTGGAAGTTGATTTTTCCTCAACATCAGCCTTTACAGGCACTATAGGAACCAAATTAGGAATTGAAACAGTAGTATGGATAGATTCAGTAGTAGGAATATATTTACCTTGAAGATATTGAGTTTCTTGAATCAAGGCATTAAGAGTCTGGATAGGAGTAGGAGGTTGAGAAGTTGCTATAGGTTTCTTACCATGTTGATTGTCGAATTAATCATGCACTGTAGACTTAGGAGGACCTAGAATAACCATTATATCTTTACTGGATACCTCCATTGCCTCCTTAGTAGCTCTATGTTGCTCTTGAAAGAGCTTGTCTCTTTCTTCTATCACTTTAAGCTTTTGTTGTTTATGGGATTCATGCATGAGGATTATTCTATCTGCATCTTCTATCCTTCTCAAAACTTCTTCAAAACTGAGAGCATCTTGATATAAAGAATCACCAGGATTTTCTTCATGTTGATAAGAGCTCTTTAATTGTTCTTGCACAAAGTGATCTTCTATGAAACCTTTTGGGTCATGAATCATTTTCACTACAAACCCTAAATGCAACTTATTTAATTATTTTTCTAGGATGAAAACATGTGTTTCATTCTGGATAACAAGTTGTCCCATGTGTAAATGAAACTTTGTCCATGCTCTTCTTTTCAAGGAGTGGCACTAACCATGGACTCCATCAAACATAGTTTGAAACGATACCTCTACAAGGATCAATATATTTGGAATAAATATAGGTAAGAGGTGTACTAACTTGATTCCCCATATCCTAAGATAAGTGAATAACTCTCCTACATACTAGTTTCCCATAGTTGCTTTCAAATAAATAACATCTTCTAAGATATTAGGAGCATTATGTTTGAAAATGATAAAGTAGAAAACACTAATGAATATGTCACAAATGTCATAAATTTAGGGACTACAATTATCATCTCAGGGGATTGAACAATAGATATGGATAGGGGGTTTTTCTCTGGCCCAATGCCAATTCATAGAAGGATAATCAAAAGAAGCACACATGTTATCTACCAGATATGTCGATAAATAGAATTTGGGCTTTTGAGTGGATGGGATATTCTGTGCTTGAGTAAGAGCATCCCTAAGGGTTATTGAGAAAATATGTTCCTAGTTAAATACATTCCCTATTATTACTACATGATGATCCAAAGGGGCACATTACGATTTGAAATAAGAACAGTTGTTAACCCTATAAAACCTACATAGCATGGTTGTGAGAAATTTATAAGGTTCCCTGAGCAAGCAAATTGGGTATTGCTTGTTCGGTTTAAGTATGAAACTATCAGGATCGTCCATCCATGTCTTTACAAGAACCTCCGGTACATATTTTTGTTCAAATAACTTTATGAATTCCTATGACAGGAGTTGTTGTGGATTTTTTATCACATAAATTATGTCAAATGTGTCCATATTGAAAGAAGCATAGACAGTCTGGTTGGAGTCCCTGAATGTGCTGGTCAGGATGTGGATGTATTCAATCATCCATTTGACTAACCCCATGAAGGTCATGATGACTGGGAACATAGCGATGGAATGAAGTTGGGACCAGCTGATGTTTTGGTAAATAAGGGCTTCATCCTGAAACTCTGAGAAGTCATCGTTATAAAAAATACTATAAATTCGAGCCCAGTCTAAATAGAGTGTGTTGGAAACCCGTGCGTTAGTATCTGAGTATATGCCGAGGTTGGGGTTTTTTAACTTCAGTTCATCTGCTATGACCTTCAACCTGGTTCTTCTAGCCATGGTGGTTCGAACTTAACCCTGCGACACATAATAAAATAACACATGCTAATTTAACTATGAAAAATTAAAATGGACTCAACGGGAACTTGAAATACCTTGAATAAATCTAAAAGAAAATAATAGAAATCCAATGCAAGCTTCGAACTAAACAGATATTTCACTATTATAAAATTTGAATTCTCTGTGTGGTAATGGTGGAACAATTCAAATCTTGATTAAGTACCAAACCACGTTAAGACCAAATCTGATTTTCATTCAATGTGAAGAGATAGTCAAAGATCGGTGGTTAACTAATTATTAACAATTAAATGCAATTAATTTGACTATTTTTTTGAGATAGTTTTTCATGTGTTACACGAATGTCGAATCCCAATAAAAAATATGAAATTTAAGGTGGGCTCAATAAAATTCGGGCATCGACAGTCGGGGGAAATTCCATCCCTTGGTAATCAACGTGCTGAATACTAAGTCCAATCCCAATGTTTCGACCCCGATTTTTGTGATTTTAGTTGGAAGTCGGAACTTGACATGTCAATTATTTATCTTTAAATTTTATTCTCTGACCTCACGACGCCAATATTTTATTTTATAGATATCAAAGTTCAGGATTTGACAGAAGGTTTATTTCTCACTATCGTTTGGTGTGCCAACTCAGAAAACAATCACCCATATAGATCACAGAAATTGCATGACAATTGACTTGCTGAATCCCAACTTCTGATAAGTCAAATAATGAAAATGTTGAGATTAGAATATCGGCAATAATAATATCGGTATATGTACATCCTGGCTTCCGACTCCCGATTTTTTGCTTTTTAATTAAACAATTAAATTAAAATGTCAAGAACATTGGAACTTATTCAATTATGAGTTTAATTTATTTTTAGATTGACTCCAAAGTACTTCTAAATAAAATCAAGTAAAAATGGAGAAAATAAAGGAATATTTTTTTGAAAATAAACTAAGGAATTTAATCCTAGCATGGGGTTCCCATTTTCTCCTAAAACATGGGATTGTTGTGTCTACAATAGTAGGGAGACAAATTTCCATGATGAAAACCTAGTTTGGCACTTAATTTGGCCATCACATGATTCCTAAAATGGGAACCATGATTGGTAACAATGGCCTGTGGGACTCCAAACCTAGCGATAATGTGGTTAAAAACAAATAGTAAACAAAAATAGCGCATCAGTCTTACTGTCTTCATCATATGTAGGGATATCCTTATCCCACTTGGTAAAATAGTCAACAGTGACAATAACATAACCATGCCCCTGGACTAAGGTTGGCCTACAATGCATGAAATTGATGCCCCATTTTTCAAAAGGGTCGACGATAATGACTAGATCTAATGGAGCAGGATGAGTGCACTTTTTGGTATAAAAATCTTGGCAAGGGGGACTCTTCATAATGACCTCCATACAATATTTGAAAATGGAAGGCCAGAAGTACCCTACGTGTAAAATATTATAGGTTATTGCCATCCCAGAGAGATGACCGCCACATGCTCTGGAGTGATAGTCATTCAGAACACGTTCATCTTCCTCGTGTGTAGACATCATCATAAAATATAATCAATACCATGGTGATATAAAGTGTCATCGACAATAAGGTAACATTTCACATGATGGTAGATCTAATAATGATCATCATGACTCTAGTTCAAGTTGAAAGCGTTGGGTCTGGAAATACAAAACAATGTCTCCATACCATGGGCCAGACGTCTTAATGAGGAACAATGACTCATCCGAAAGAGATTCAATTGGATCAGGTTCAACATTAGTATGGGGAAGATTTGCATATAATCTCGGCAAAATCAAAGACTTCTTCGACTTAGACTTTAAAAATTCCAAATCAAACTCTTGGAGAATGACAATCCAATGAGAATATTTCCCCCCAGTACCTAACAAGTCATGATATGGTACATGGGGTTGGAATCCATGATAATCGTAGTTTTGCAGAGCAAAATGTAATGGTGAAATATTTGGACAGTGATGACCGCTGCCAAACCCAACTTCTCAACATGTGAGTAACGAGTTTCATAGTCGACGAGACTCTTACTCAAATAGTAAACTACATGTTATTGTCCATTGTGGTCTTCTTGCACCAACACCATTCCAATGGTGGAGGCAAATGCAGCAAGGTATAAGATATAATCTCATGTGTAGTCGGGGGGTGTAACAATGGTGCATGCATTACAGCATGTTTGAGATTATCAAATGAACGTTGAGCTTGATCATCCCAAATGAAAGGGACATTCTTCTTCAACATTCACTTGTATCCTTGTGTAATTTACACAAAATTACAAACAAAACTATGTAAAAGGTTTGCCTTCCCTTGCAAACTTTGAATTTGGGGTATGTTGTTGGGGGAAGGTAAGTCCAAAATAGCCTCAACCTTCAACAGATCAATCCTGATCCCTTCCTTGGAGACTATGAAGCCCAGGAGTCTACTGAATTTGACACAAAAGATTCATTTATGCGGGTTCAAGCGGATATTGTAGTGACGACATCGAAGAAAGATGGCTCTAAGATACTCTGGATGATCTTCTCACCAAGTTGAATGAGTAGGTAGATCGTCGAGATAAGGTTCTACAATATTCTTGATTGTCATGAAAATCATATGACATATCCCATTGGAAAGTAGCCCCAACATTTTTTAGACTGAAGGGTAACTTGTGATAAGCAAAAGTTCCCCATGGGGAGATGAAATATATTTGGTGCTAATCAGATGGGAGGATTTACATCTGATTATAGTTGGAGAAGCCATCCATAAATGAGAAGACGATGCTTCTAGCACAGTTATTGATAATTTGGTCAATAAAGGGAGTAGGGTAATTGTCCTTAGGATAGACCTTGTTTAGGTCCCTATAATCGATGCAAACTCTAATAGTCCCATGTTTTTTCAAGACTGGGACAATGCTAGAAACCCATTCAATTAACAGCATGGGATAAATAAAGTCAGCTTTCAAAAGCTTCTCCACTTTTTCCTTGATGGAATTAGTCTTACGAGGGTGTAACGAGCGAAGTTTCTACTGGACCAGTTTGGCTTCTGGATAGGTTTTGATCTCATGCACCACGATGGATGGATCAATCCCTAGAATTTCTTCATAAATCCATGTGAAAACATCACAAAATTCTCAAAACAAGGCCTTATAAATTTTTATCTCTTTAGGAGAATCAGTTTGGTTGAGTTGGATGTTTTTATCTCTAAGGCACTTGATTTTTCTCTTGAGGATGTATTATATATTGTAAACATATTGAGGAATAAAATACAATTATTTTTTCTCAAGATATATTCTTTATTCTTCTTCTCATACTCTCTAAAATATTCCAAGTGAATTTGTCTTATTGAGTCTAGATCTAGACAATCTAAATTCTCACATGTTATTAGAGCTAGTATGATTCAAATAGATTTCCAGAGTGTTTTTTGCAAGTTATTTCCAACACCAAAAATGCACCAACATTGATCAAAATCAAGCTCAAGTTGTGATTCTTACTCCCTTCAACTACTTTGACTGGAAGGCCCAAACTATAAATTTTCTTGTGATCTCGTGTGGAGGAATTTAGTTGGTTAAGAATTTACAAGTGTTGATTTTAAGGGTCCAAATTCGACTAAGGAGTGTAAGAGAGGTATTTCACAAGGTGTGAGAGAGCATACTCAAAGAAAGAGAGTATTTAGATCTCTTAGTGTGTGCTAGTGGAGACACATGTGTGTAATAAGAAAATGAAATTGATTGTTGCAATTAAATAAAGAGTTCAAAGTAAATGCACATATAGTTTAAACTTCAACTCAAAAGATACTAAAGGTGATTGCAACTAACAATTTGATCAACAATGCTTATGAAGTAAAAAGTGTGAAATGGAGGTATTTTACGCTTCTCCCCCTTTTCTGATTCACCATTTCACAAGGAGTGTGAGGTGAATAACATGCTTCGGGATATTGGAGTCTTTAGATCCTTTATTTTGTGCAAAAGTGAGTTACACTACCTTGCCTAAAACATGAGAAGTAAAAAAATAACATAAGATGTCTATACTAACAACTTCTATGAAATGGAAAGCATGATCTCTTGAACATTAATGAATAATATGAGGCCCATTGAAATCCCCAAAGTCTTTTACCTAAGTATTTTTCAAGGGAAGACCCCTTTACTTCCTAATATTTGGCTAAGTGAGCTAATTACTAGAGAAAAATACAACTACTGCAAGTTATTTTATTTCTAGTTCATTAGTGAGCAGTCATTGGGATTGCAACATTTGTGCAAAGTAGATAAAAACAAAATACAATACAGTAGTGTGGGTATTCCAAACACATATGTGCTATAGTGCAGTTACAACATTGCAAGACAACGCAAGTAGAGATCAAATTATCACGCAGGAATAGGTCCAATTAACTACGCGATTAGCGCGACTGTCGAAAGCAAATCAGCATGAGTAGTGCGCACAGGGCATCGAGATCCATGTGATTGTGTAAACAACAATCTCATCCCAGAAGAAGATGATTTCCAGGAATGGAGGGTATGAACCTGATCTTCTGCACAACACAAGAACCCGTAATTATTTATTAGCAGATAAAAACCTAGTTAATAGAAAATTAAAAAAATGAAGTGGAGTCACCATAAATACTATTGTGGGAAAATTAGTACAAAGGTGTGCATCTCTTCCCACTTAAGGGGTGAATTCCTTAGAGGTTGCTACCAAGTCCTAGTATTGTGTTACTAAAGAAAATTAGGTAACTCCAAATTGATCTTGCAAGTTCTTGTTAGAAAACAAAAAAAAATAAAAACAAATAACATGAATAAACAAAGAGAGTGAAGATATGTAAACCACAATAACAAGAAGATGCTAGAATCAAGTTAGATTTCCCAATGTCCAAGCTTGTTCCATGAAGTGTCACCTAGGAGGTGCAAGATTCAAGAGAAGACAACAATATCCCTTGGTGAGGTCCTTTTTGTCCACCCTAAATGTTAAATAACTTGAAGAACAATGAGATAAACACTTTCCCCTTGGAGGAAGGTGACAAGGGAGCTTGGGGAATTCCAATAGGTGGAGGAAGAGGTGAACTATGAGAACTTATCAAGACAATTCTAGATGCATAACCTTGCTCTTATTTTCCATTCTTAAATGCATGCCCTTGTCTTGCCTTTATCGGCCAAGAGGTGGCCAAGAAACATCTATATCCAAGTGTGAACTCCTTCACTTCTTGGACTAGCTCCAAAGTACACTAGGGGGGCTATTCAATGCTCCCAAGCATGTGAAGAGACAAATTCGATTTTTTGTTGGTGAGGGAGCTTTCATGAGCCTTCAATGCATTGAAAGTAGTTGAGATCCCATTGTTTTGATAGTCACAAGGATTTTGAAGGAAAATCCATGTGTGGCCCACGCAAGCACAAAACTAGTAACTCGTGGTGTAGTGCAGGTGAATAGGAATTTAACTGCATGACCTCTTCTTTTGACTATTTTTTGGAATTTCTAGACTCATGTTGCTTTATGGATCTGGTGAGGATGTATTTAGTGAGTTGCATGCTATATGTTGATGACACCTTACTATAATATTAGTTGAAGTTGCATGTGTGTGAAATTTAAGTGTTAACAAGGGTTATGTGTGTATGGAAACTAATTAGGCATGGAAAGTCCTCAATGTGACACCACTACTCATAGACAGTTTCGGGTCCATGACTTGTGTCTTACGTTCTTTGCCCATTGGCAGAATCCCTTTCCAAACACAGTCCCACTCGACTATTGAGCATGAAGTGGTAGCCATAGTTTCTTATCCTATGTTCCACATAGGTCGCTAGAAGGGAATATCTTGCGGCACCTGAGACAGATGTAGACTCTCCAGCCCAACTCCTTGAGAGTGTATTTTCCAGAGGGAAATGCTTGCACCCCTGGTGATTGGTTTCATGGGGTAGGGTAATTGTCTTTTTATTTTCGCTAGTTGTACTTGGGCCGTAATCATCCCAATTTGATATTCGGAAGACCCCTATTTTTTTCCTCTTCATAGAGTGGTATTTAGTTCTCAATAGATAGATACTTACCATTAGAAGAGTAGTGATACTTGTTAAAATATTTTAGGAACATTCTTGCGTGTTTTTTTTGTCTTATTTTGTATATTTCCTCCTTTGAGTCTTCTGTAAGCCACAATGGTTGATCAACCTTTTATTAGGTCTAGAATGATTCAAGGACACTCTCCTTAACATAGGGAATTCCATGCGCCTATTCAAAGACTATATTATAACATTCCACCCCCTCATGGGGCAGAGAAAGAAAACTAGGAATAAAGCATTGAAAGAGAAATAGAAGAAAACACCTCTAGTGATACTAAATCTAAGTCCTCATCCGAAGGAGGAAATTTTAGTGACACTGAGGGTTAGTTAGATAACTCTCCCCCAGTTGTTTCTTCTCATCCAGTGGATAACTTAACCCCTCCTTTTATTGAGGATCTCTTAGATCCTCAAGTTTTTGGAACCCATTGCGGAATCCTAATTGCATCCAAGGAATTAAGTTTCATATTCCTAGGTCGAGTGATCTATTATCCCAGTGGGATGCTATGAAGAAACTAGAGAACTATTTGGTATTGGGGATGTTGCACCCCCAATTAGTTATACTCCTATGGGAGGAGTAAGTTTAGTTATTGTTTTCACACTAACTAGTGCAAGAGGACACTTACTAAAAGCTATGAGCTTCTTGGTAACAGTTCATGAATGTGATGTACATGCAAATAATAATTAAAAAGTTCTAATGATTACTGCAATAAAAATAAAAAGTAAATCAAGATACCCATGAATGAAATAATGTTTTTCTTTATATTATAAACAAGATTTTACAATGTGGGTTACCTCAATGTGATGAGAATCTGTGGGCCCTTGTATCCATAGAAGTGATGGTGCTCTGGGTCTCCAGTGTATCTTGCTCTCCACCGAATACTCACAGGTAGATAAAACTCAACTAACAAGGGGGAAACACAAGCTCAAAGGGAGGCTAGGGTTTCAGTAGGAATTTCAGCAGATTTGTGGTAGGGAAGAGTGTATGATGTGAAATGGGGGGCTCCACCACCTTTTTATAGTAATTTTGGATGGTGGTGTGTTGTCCTGTGCTTTTGGGAAATAATTTTTGAATTTCAGTAGAGTGGCGGTAGGGAAGAGTGTATGATGTGAAATGGGGGGTCTCCACCACCTTTTGACCTTTTTGGAGGCCTTTAATTAATTTTTTGAGGGAAATAATGATTTTTTGCCCGTTTGCTTACCAACTTAGGGATTTTGAGTTTTTGGAGGCCAAATATGTAGGAAAAAGGGATAAATGGATTATGTGACTACGGGTATGAGCTAGGTGAACAATATTTGGGTGTTAATAGATTTCCCCCTGGTGTGTGAGGGAAGGAGCTCATCGTATGGCCAATAGACATCATAGGTTCTGACTTTTTACAAGGGTGTGAGCATTGTGACGATGGAGAGCGGAGACTGGTTGGAGAGAGGAACAAGTGATTCATACAAATTTCAAGGGATATAACTAGAAATACAACACATCAATAATGGATGAGGGACATATAATCTCAAATAGATAAACAAGGCTGGCATACCCATGTTCGTATCAATGTTTCAAGATATACAAATAATGGTGAGGGCGAAAGGGGACCTCAATAATACATAGATAATTGTTGTGCACATCATAATGGTACAAAGGGGACACAAATATCAAACATACTCATGGTCCAACCATGACTAATATGATGAACTAAAACTGGAAAAAAAAATGGCATTCATCCTTAATGCGGTATAACAACAACTGATGCTTTGTTGGATCTTAAGGGGTCCAACAACTGTATGGACTCAATGACTGAGAGTCAGAATCTCAAAGGTACATGGACTGCAGCTGAACTAGATACTCAAGGAAGAATATAACTAGAGGGATTCCAAACATTATCGCCAAGGAAGCCTGGATATCCACAGGAACATACAACTAGGGGGTTCCAAAGAGACTCACCAATGTGATAGAGTTAGGGGACACCCGGGTTCTTTGACCAATAAATTAAGGGACCAATACCCTGTACGAATCTCAACGGTGTGATTATGGAGCTGGAGTCAAGCATGTAAGAAAAAACCAATCTAAGAGGCACTAAGGACTCCTCTCAGATGGTCCGTAGGAACTCACCAATGATGAAGATGAATCCAAGGTACAAGGACCTCTGGGTATATCCTCTGTAATAAATGTGTTGGGCCTAGCCCCAAGTGGGGAATTTTTTAGCAAGAAGGATTTTGAGAACTGCGGAGCTGAGCGCAGTTAAGTTGGAACAATTTTGGGATAATTTTTGGTATGCTGCGAAGTTGTGCGCAGCGCAGTGTCGGAAGAATTGGGAAGACAGTGCTGTGAAGAGAACAGTGCTGCGATGTGTCGGTTAATGGAAGATCAAGCTAAGCAGAGTGTTGGACAGAAGATGGCATAGATTCTGGTTAGGTCATTAAAGATCTAATTTTGGAAAAGAGGCTCGATAACTACCAAGCGGTGGGTAGGTACAGATCGGGAGGTAGGTGACTGATCACACAAACAGAGAACTACTACTTGAACCAGTCATATAAGGCCGTGAAAGAAGTAACAGCTCGACGGAAGCAACCTGTTGGTGCACACGTGACAGAAGATCCACTACCAGACACCAGCAGTCTGGTTTTGGGAAAACCGTGACAGTTTTGTAAACCTAAGGGTTTTTCCTTCGTAATGTAAAGACATGACCTACGGGCATGCTCTATATATAAGGCATTTTTGTATGGGAAAGGGTTACTACTTTTTGTACTTGGGTATTGTTGAACATTGTTAGAATCTTTGAGAAAAAAGCTATTGTAAAGGCTCTGCAGCTGAGTGCAAAGAGACCTAATTTTGAGGAAGAAGAACATCTGCAGCTGAGTGCGCGGACGAAGAACTGTTGCACCCTTTCCTAAGATAATAAAACAACAGTTCTTGTGGACATAGCTTCCCATCTGGGGAAGTGAACCACATTAAATCTTGTGGTATGTGATTGCTGTGTATGGTTGCCATTATTCAGTTGTTTGAATTATTTACAGTATGAATGCTTGAAGTTACAGTTATCTGGTATATGTTTACTTTTATCTGTATTCACCTTGGAAGGGATGGAATAAGATGTTAGGTAGCTCATACATGGATAAATGTTACTGATCAGCATCTCAAAGTATTTGGATGCATGAACATGTTAAATAATAACAGAGTGATTGTTAAGGTAAGATCGCGATATCAGAGCGCACAGCATTGTGCATTTCACTTATTTACATAAGTAATAAACGTTAATCAATCTAAGTATTCTTGAAACGAGTAAGGACAAAGAAGTAAGGGTGAGTGGAAGTGGCCAAATATTGTATTCGATGAGTGGTCTAGTTGACACGCCAATCCATTAGAAGCGTTGCACGATAAGCTGTTGATAGCTTTTCATCGTAGGCTGGAAGTAACCGCACTGCACAGTCCGTGGACGCACTAGTTGCGCAAGCATCCTTGCTTGCCGCAGTACTCTATGAAAAGTAGACAAATTCGCACAGTCATTGACCATAGCACGCAGTCTATCACCGCGCTGCGCATTAACCAGTTTAAACACTTGCATCACAAGGTTGTGGAAACCTGCTTTTGCAACCACCCCCTCAGCTTCGCCTTGGGTGAGACCTCAGGATGCTTCCAGTCTGTTGCCGAAAGGGCCGGTGAATAGGGGGTTTTGTTGGTATATAGCACCGCAAAGTACCTAGGTCTACATTGGAAAAACCTCTAGCTCAGTTATATACGCCAACAAATGGTTCTGTTGCCACGCTAAGACTTAGTGATGCGACAGTGTATTTGAAAAACGTGATGTGCGAAGAAAAATACAAGCTCCCATTGGGTTCAGACAATTGGGACCCAGAAAAAAAAAAGAGATCTGGGCTTGGTCTGATAAGATCAAAAGATATTTTGCAAAGAAAGAAAACAGACACCCATGTGTATCTGACGTAGAGTGGTTGAACAGATACTTGTGGAGGGATATCCACAAGATTTTTTGGGCATCGTTTCCAAACGAGCTCCACGAATGGATATTGCGCCTTGTAGAAAGAAATAATTGTTCTAAAGGAGGATTACCTACATAGTGGAGTCCAGAGCTTACTGAACAGCTCAAAGCAATAGACAACCCACTGTCACGAGCAGTTGACTTCTGGTTTGATAGAATACTAGAAAGATTTGCGACCGAGTTTGCTGTAGACACACTAAAGTCCTACAGCTTATTTTTTCGAAGGATTCAGAGGTAAGTTCCTGAATAAACTCAATCTATAAATTAAAATGCTTTTAGTTGAGAAATGTGTTTTACAAATGCAATAGTAATTATGAATCTGTCATGGTAGAAAATACATATATTGATTCTGACAAAGAAAACCATACTTTGAGAAGTGGAAAGAGATATAAGCTTACTAGTGAAAAGAATCCTAGAGGATCTAAAAACCACATAAATACAAAAATCCCGTGTGACCTTAATAATCACACCACTCAATTATCAACCACCATCCAATGTATTACACCTTAGAATCCATCAGTCCAGAACCCACACGCTGCGAGCATTGCTTAGCCCACCCCACAGAACATCAATACTAGTAGCACCGTAGGAGCCAGTACTCAGAACGCCACGAATTAGACCATTCCACAGAATACCATACCTAGCACGACACAGCATCCTTCGTCTACTATTGTCACAGGGAACTTGTCGCAGAACCATACACAATCCAGAAGAACCATACACAATCCGGAAGGAGGATGACTGATAATGATATAAAACTGTCGATATTCAAAGGAACGGGTCTAGAAGACCCTAATCAGCACTGGTTTCTATGTGAAGTCGTTTGGAGTGTCAAGCAAGTTACAGATGATTCTATAAAGAGAGTGCAGCTCATAACTACTTTTAGAGATAGAGCGCTGCATTGGTTTATGAAGTATTCTCAAGCACAACTGAGAACCCTAGTAGATATCAAGACCACGATCGCAGCAGAGTTTAAGAAACCCAAATCAAAATCACAGTGCATAACATAATTGAAAGAAATCAAGTAGAAACCTATTGAATCGGTCTGGGAATTCAACCAAAAATTTAAAACATTACTGGACCAAGTGAGCTTTGTTATAGCTCCGCAACAGCACCAAGAATGGTTCATTGTTGCGTTGTTGCCCCATATTAGACAACCACTGATGCAACAGAAAGTTGTGTTGCAGGCAGAGGCCTTGGAGATCGCGATGAAGCTGGAAGCTTCACCAATCGGAGAGAGTAGTTCTGGGATGTTATAGATCCAGAACCAGTTGGCTACCTTGACATTAGAATTGAAAGGTATGAAGAATGGAAAGGAACACAAACATGAACAAATACATGAAGTTGGGTGCACAAGATGCAAAGGAGAAGGACACACCAAAGAACATTGCCCTCTATTTCAAGATTATCTTAACAGTGGTGCACAAAACCCAATGAATATGAATCAGAACCAGGTGTCGTGGTGTGAAATTTGTAGAACTAGAGGACACTGGCCTAAGGATTGTTACCTTATATAGAAATATGTCAAAACGCCTAAAAACTTATATTGTAATTTCTATAAGTCAGTTGGACATGATGAGTCTAACTGTCGCGCTTATGAGATAATGAATGAAAGAAAGCAAGATATGGACGCAATGCAAGGTGCTGGTATGTACCACGTTCAAGAAGAAAACCCACCCAAATAGGAGAAAACCCACTACGATCAGGGTGCATATACAGGTCGAGGAGGTGATCACTGAGAGATTCGAATAGGGAGGCTAGTTGTGAGTGCAAATCATAAGTCTGCAAACTATTTTGATAAGAGAACCAGAGGTGTTGGTGCAGGTCCTTTGGACTGCGGGTTTCAAAGATTGGACAACTATTGCTACTAAAAGTGGAGATCCTAAACTTCTAATTTTCTTCCTCCTGGTGGTTCAGTGAATAGGCTCGAGGGTCCTAAGGCAAGTGACTTGGCTATCTTCAGGAATTGGTTGGGTGGAATAGGCTCCTTGGGCTGTTTGTTTCCCTACAGATTGACCAGGTTTTACAGTTTCCTATTTTGTTTACAGTTTAATAATTCTGTTTAGTGAAATCATCAAACTCTGTTTTGTAAATGAATTTGTTTCTGATCTTTGTTTAAGTCTGAATGATAAACTTGTTTAAAAATATGATTAGAAAATCAACTCTATATTTTTCCACATGTTGTTATTTGCATCGTACTCCAGTATAGAGAAGCAAATTAAATAATAGATTAGAGATAGGCATATTGCCATTTGATTGGATAAATAATTGTAGTAAGTGATTGTTTGCCATTCTGACCTGTATATAAACAGAGTAAGAATTTACTGTATAATTATAGATAATGTTATAGGATTCTTTTTTATCTCAAAAATATAAATCTAGTTTAATTTATGAACAGTCATGTATTCTCCTCATATCTCTATCCTATTCAAATAGAAAGCAAATGCATTTAGTATTAAACATTTCAAATTTTCATAGTACAGGTATTTTGCAAAAATATAACTGCTGCAAATTCATTCCATACAAAATTGGTTATAAGTGAATACTTTTCATTTTGTCATAGAGCATTTCCATTGTAACTATAATTGTTTTAATTAATTAGTTGCATACTAGTCTAATACAAGCATTCTTGTTTTATTTTTGTTTCATAAAGATTTATTCTAACACTAGCCAAATACACATGTTACATACTCTTGTATAAACTATAGCTCACACCTTAACATTTCAGCAAATACACTATCGAGATTTCTCTCTTCACAAAAAATAAGTTTGGTTTATAAACCCTAGTTTCAAAACTCATTCATATCTGGATTTTTAAGTTACAGTGTTCATCTTCAAAACTAGAACGCAGAGTTCAAACCCTCTCAACGTTTTGTTAAAGCGATCAAACTACTACAGTAAATTTTAAACGGCTGTACCAATAACGAAATCAAAACACAAGCTTACAGTTTTCCCTCTCGGTATAAGCAAGCCTGCCATTAAAAGCTACAAGTAGGGTTTGTATTCATTGAACCCTGTGGCATTGCCATTTTATAAAATACAAAGACCAAAAATTTGCTTACAATTCAAACGATACATAGAAAAGTATCTATCAACCTACATTCAAGCAACGAGTAACTATAAACCAGAAATAAACTTTGTTGCTTTAAGTTTCCTTTCCAAATTTTTTCATTACAAATTGTGAAGGTTTCTCAAGGCACGGGACTTGCCCCTTTTCAACCAAAAACTCAAACAACTAGATTCGTGAAGCATTGAAATTACACAGAGTTTTTACCCTTGAAACATCTGGCAGAATAAACGTTGACATCTCTATCAACAACTTAGCCAGGCATAAAATAAAAAAAAGGCATTGTAAAAGACTGAGAGGCTACCCTCTAAACAGTTTTGCATCAAAACAAAAATAAAATTAAAACTCTGTTTCAACCATCATTGAAACTTTCGAAGGTTTTCCCAACTCTCAACATACAGGAAGCATCATCAAAGGAACCTACAAGACCTTGCAAGAAACCACCGGAGCTTACCAGGAAACCGAAGCATTTCCAGTTTCTCTTTCTTCAACCTTCAACTTCTTTCAAGCGGGTACCTGCCAAGCAAACATTGCAAGGGTCAAAACAAGTTTTGCAGAATCGAATCAAGTATTACAACCTCTTGTACAGTATCGAATTTCTACCTTTGATTTTGGCTTTTCGAAGAAACAAGCTTATACTTTATCAAAATGACGAAGCAAGTTGACATATCACCACGACCCTAAAACCTTTTCACAGTAAACTTCCTTCTAACCGTGGAAGATTCGAACTCTGTCCAAAATTCTATTACATCACTGGAAGAAGTTAGACCTTGCCACTATTCGGTTAACACAGTTCAAGTGCAGGAGGCTATCAGCATGTATATTATTTAAGAAGTTATCACTCACAGGTCGCGTGATCGAACCTTGAGAGACTTTCTCACCAAACCCTACTTTTTGGGCAGCCTGTTGGCCATACCCTAACGTAACAATGAAGACTGGAAAATTTGCAATGCAATACATACAGCGAGGTTTAGAGTAGCAACATCAACGTTCGAGAATTGATAAGATCAACAAACATGGAGGTTCCAATGGCATAACCTTGGATACCAAGCTACCTTGTATTGAGAGCCATTAATTACATCAACCACATCATCGCCAACAAGGCCTGCCAAGAGGGTATTGCAGTGTACAGATTGGAAGTGAAGCATCGTATTAACCTTTCCAGCCAAGCGTTCCAGTGTTTAAACCAATCAAGGTTATCATGGGAGAGCTACGTGGGTTGACAACCAACCTTCCACTATGGAGTTCAATCAAGGCATTTAATACATAATCGTATTTCTATCAACCTGTCAATTAACACATTTAAGGCACATCAACTCAGCACTTCATTCACGAGCTAGGGTAAATTCAAAGTTCATGATAGTCATACTTAGGTTAAGAGTTTTGTAATATTATGTTTTAATATAATGTTTGTATTATCATTTTGCATCGTATCCAATGGTTTGGCATATTTCAAAGCCCGACAGCGCCAACATGTAGATAGATTCATATTATTCAATCTAGCATATGATTATATAGTTAGGATTGCAATTTGTTTAAGCTTATAAATTTAATTTGTAGTGTAAGTCTTATATAGTTTCAAGCCTAAGGTTTAGACATTGTAATAATTAAATTACATAGTAGTATGTAGAGGCATAGTAACAATAAGAAATGTATCTATTTCATTTCTACCTTTTATATAGGCTTAAAAATGAAGTTTGATAATGATAATTCATAGTATAAATACTATATTTACGATCACTTCCTTTTGTTTAGCTATGCAACGCAAGGATCGTTGTATCATCATAGATATTGTTTAAGTATTGATGAGATACACTTTAAAGCTACGATCTTAGTACAAACACTAGTCGATATGCTTTATTTATGTTAACTGTGTATTCATTTATAAATTACATGACTTAGAGTAGTCTGAGTTTATTCAAGATACAATACTATCTCTATATGTTTCCTAATAGCATCATCAATAGATATTGGAAGTACTATTTTTTTAACATTGACGTTAATCATATGAGAATAATTGCAGCATGATAACAAGTACTTGGACGACATGAAATCACAACACTGAAGAGTTTTGAAAACCAGCTTACAAACTAGTTTTAGAGCCAAGTATCCATACCTTCAGTTTTTAATGTCGCAAGGAAGCACTTAACATTATATATTGGCGACATTATGAAAAACACAAGTACTCTAATTTTTTATGCTGTCATGAATATTTCTTACCTACGGTATGCACATGGAAACAAGTTCAATTGCCTTAGCTAAACGTAGCTAAGTAAGCTCTAGGGTGCCTCATAGGACCCCTTTTATCAAACAAACAAACTATCAGCATTCCACCAATATTTTAAAAGCAGTGCCAATTGTAGAAGCATGTATATTTAATCAAGAACCTAAACAAATCATGAATTGTACTAGTTTCATAAACATACAAAGATCTCTCGTTTAAGAAGATCACTGAGAGATTCGAATAGGGAGGCTAGTTGTGAGTGCAAATCATAAGTCTGCAAACTATTTTGATAAGAGAACCAGAGGTGCTGGTGCAGGTCCTTTGGACTGCGGGTTTCAAAGATTGGACAACTATTGCTACTGCAAGTGGAGATCCTAAATTTCTAGGTTTCTTCCTCCTGGTGGTTCAATGAATAGACTCGGGGGTCCTAAGGCAAGTAACTTGGCTATCTTCAGGAATTGGTTGGGTGGAATAGGCTCCTTGGGCTGTTTGTTTCCCTACATATTAACCAGGTTTTACAGTTTCCTATTTTGTTTACAGTTTAATAATTCTGTTTAGTGAAATCATCAAACTCTGTTTTGTAAATGAATTTGTTTCTGATCTTTGTTTAAGTCTGAATGATAAACTTGTTTAAAAATCTGATTAGAAAATCAACTCTATATTTTTCCACATGTTGTTATTTGCATCGTACTCCAGTATAGAGAAGCAAATTAAATAATAGATTAGAGATAGGCATATTGCCATTTGATTGGATAAATAATTATAGTAAGTGATTGTTTGCCATTCTGACCTGTATCTAAACAGAGTAAGAATTTACTGTATAATTATAGATAATGTTATAGGATTCTTTTTTATCTCAAAAATATAAATCTAGTTTAATTTATGAGCAGTCATGTATTCTCCTCATATCTCTATCCTATTCAAATAGCAAGCAAATGCATTCAGTATTAAACATTTCAAATTTTCATAGTACAGGTATTTTGCAAAAATATAACTGCTGCAAATTCATTCCATACAAAATTGGTTATAAGTGAATACTTTTCATTTTGTCATAGAGCATTTCCATTGTAACTATAATTGTTTTAATTAATTAGTTTCATACTAGTCTAATACAAGCATTCTTGTTTTATTTTTGTTTCATAAATATTTATTCTAACAGTAGCCAAATACACATGTTACATACTCTTGTATAAACTGTAGCTCACACCTTAACATTTCAGCAAATACACTATCGAGATTTCTCTCTTCACAACAAATAAGTTTGGTTTATAAACCCTAGTTTCAAAACTCATTCATATCTGGATTTTTAAGTTACAGTGTTCATCTTCAAAACTAGAACGCGGAGTTCAAACCCTCTCAACGTTTTGTTAAAACAATCAATCTACTACAGTAAATTTTAAACGGCTGTACCAATAACGAAATCAAAACACAAGCTTACATTTTTCCCTCTCGGTATAAGAAAGCATACCATTAGAAGCTACAAGTAGGGTTTGTATTCATTGAACCCTGTGGCATTGCCATTTTATAAAATACAAAGACCAAAACTTTGCTTACAATTCAAATGATACATAGCAAAGTATCTATCAACCTACATTCAAGCAACGAGTAACTATAAACCAGAAATAAACTTTGTTGCTTTAAGTTTCCTTTCCAAACTTTTTCATTACAAATTGTGAAGGTTTCTCAAGGCGCGGGACTTGCCCCTTTTCAACCAAAAACTCAAACAACTAGAGTCGTGAAGCATTGAAATTACACAGAGTTTTTACCCTTGAAACATCTGGCAGAATAAAAGTTGACATCTCTATCAACAACTTAGCCAGGCATAAAAAAAAAGGCATCATAAAAGACTGAGAGGCTACCCTCTAAACAGTTTTGCATCAAAACAAAAAAAAAATTAAAACTCTGTTTCAGCCATCATTGAAACTTTCGAAGGTTTTTCCAACTCTCAAAATACAAGAAGCATCATCAAAGGTACCTACAAGGCCTTGCGAGAAACCACCGGAGCTTACCTGGAAACCAAAGCATTTCCAGTTTCTCTTTCTTCAACCTTCAACTTCTTTCAAGCGGGTACCTACCAAGCAAACATTGCAAGGGTCAAAACAAGTTTTGCAAAATCGAATCAAGTATTACAACCTCTTGTACAGTATCGAATTTCTACCTTTGATTTTGGCTTTTCGAAGAAACAAGCTTATACTTTATCAAAACGACGAAGCAAGTTGACATCTCACCACGACCCTAAAACCTTTTCACATTAAACTTTCTTCTAACCGTGGAAGATTCGAACTCTGTCCGAAATTCTATTACATCACTGGAAGAAGTTAAACCCTTCCACTATTTGGTTAACACAGTTCAAGTGCAGGAGGCTATCAGCATGTATATTATTTAAGAAGTTATCACTCACAAGTCGCATGATCGAACCCTGAGAGACTTTCTCACCAAACCCTACTTTTTGAGCATCCTGTCAGCCATACCCTAACGTAACAATGAAGACTGGAAAATTTGCAATGCAATACATACAGCGAGGTTTAGAGTAGCAACATCAACATTCAAGAATTGATAAGATCAACGAACATGGAGGTGCTAACGGCGTAACCTTGGATACCAAGCTACCTTGTATTGAGAGCCATTAATTACATCAACCACATCATCGCCAGTAAGGCCTGCCAAGAGGGTATTGCAGTGTACAAATTGGAAGTGAAGCATCGTATTAACCTTGCCAGCCAAGCGTTCCAGTGTTTAAACCAATCAAGTTTATCATGGGAGAGCTACATGGGTTGACAACCAACCTTCCACTATGGAGTTCAATCAAGGAATTTAATACATAATCATATTTCTATCAACCTGTCAATTAACACATTTAAGGCACATCAACTCAGCTCTTCATTCACGAGCTAGGGTAAATTCAAAGTTCATGATAGTCATACTTAGGTTAAGAGTTTTGTAATATTATGTTTTAATATAATGTTTGTATTATCATTTTGCATCGTATCCAATGGTTTGGCATATTTCAAAGCCCGACAGCACCAACATGTAGATAGATTCATATTATTCAATCTAGCATATGATTATATAGTTAGGATTGCAATTTGTTTAAGCTTATAAATTTAATTTGTAGTGTAAGTCTTATATAGTTTCAAGCCTAAGGTTTAGACATTGTAATAATTAAATTACATAGTAGTATGTAGAGGCATACTAACAATAAGAAATGTATCTATTTCATTTCTACCTTTTATATAGGCTTAAAAATGAAGTTTGATAATGCTAATTCATAGTATAAATACTATATTTACGATCACTTCCTTTTGTTTAGCCATGCAATGCAAGGATCGTTGTATCATCATAGATATTGTTTAAGTATTGATGAGATACACTTTAAAGCTACGATCTTAGTACAAACACTAGTCGATATGATTTATTTATGTTAACTGTGTATTCATTTATAAATTACATGACTTAGAGTAGTCTGAGTTTATTCAAGATACAATACTATCTCTATATGTTTCCTAATAGCATCATCAATAGATATTGGAAGTACTATTTTTTTAACATTGACGTTAATCATATGAGAATCATTGCAGCATGATAACAAGTACTTGGATGACATGAAATCACAACACTGAAGAGTTTTGAAAACCAGCTTACAAACTAGTTTTAGAGCCAAGTATCCATACCTTCAGTTTTTAATGTCGCAAGGAAGCACTTAACATTATATATTGACAACGTTATGAAAAACACAAGTACTCTAATTTTTTATGCTGTCATGAAGATTTCTTACCTGCGGTATGCACATGGAAACAAGTTCAATTGCCTTAGCTAAACATAGCTAAGTAAGCTCCAGGGTGCCTCATAGGACCCCTTTTATCAAACAAACAAACTATCAGCATTCCACCAATATTTTAAAAGCAGTACCAATTATAGAAGCATGTATATTTAATCAAGAACCTAAACAAATCATGAACTGTACTAGTTTCATAAACATACAAAGATCTCTCGTTTAAGAAGTTAACAAACGTTAATATCTGAAGTAGAAATTTTAATCATTTAGTTGAGGTTGATGATGTGTCATTATGATTAACTTACCTTAATTAAGTGTCCAATTTAGTTATCTCATTCCGCATTAGATAAATTTTGATAAATATTGCTATTATAAAAAAAGTATTATTTTGGTATTTTCGGGATGTTACATATCTACCAAGAGATGCACGACAATTACAAAGTCACTCCGTTGGATTGGAAAGCAAGTAAGTCCAATCCCCACTTATGATGGTACAGATAACGTCTATTCATTTATCAAAGAATACACTGCAACAATTGCAGATAAACATCGCGTCTCAGCATTAGACATGGCACTGCAAGAAACACCTGCCAAATGGTGGGATATGCATAAAAAGACATTGACAACATGGGACCAGTGCGGAATAAAACTACAAATCAGATTTGTTGATAAGGTTACACTACCGTTTGAGAAATATAATGGCCAGACGGATCCAAAGGATCATAGGTGCAACCTGTGCAAAATCTTGGGAAGAAAGACCACAGACAGAATGGGTACATCTCTTTGTGCATACACTGGAGGAGCCTATTCCAAAGAAATGGTATCTAGAAGAGGATCTACGCAGAGGAACCACAGATTGGTCTGTCCTCACTACAAGCTTCCAGAAGCACTTTAGCTTTGAAGATGACCATCCTACTATGAATGATGCATTGCAGCTTATCAAAAGAAAGATATTTAGACCAGATTGCACGGAGGAAAACATAACACTAGAAGAGTTTTTTAAAGCAAACAACGTACTTGCCAATCTACAACCAAATTGGACAGAGCAAGTAGATCAGGCCTTGGACTGTTATAATTGAGCTGAAAAAGTTGAAGATAAGGACGACAGCGATGAGGAGGACCCGCGTAACATAAATATTCTTGAATTAGAAGGAACACGCGAAGTAGAAGGACCTCCACTGGAAATTCCAGATATGAGTGGACCGGTTAAAACAAAGAAAGTGAACATCGGCACCAGCGAAGAACCGAAGTTTGCAGCAATAGGAGACTACTGGGATGACGATACAATTGCGGAGATCACGAGTATATTACAGGAATATTAGGAAGTATTCTCGACCAAGTTCATAGAGATGAAAGGCATTCTGGGAGACTTAGGAGTGATGAGAATTCCTCTTAAGCCTGGCACGAAACCTATAAATCAAAGGCCATATAGATTGAATCCATGCTACAAAGAATGAGTTAAGGCAGAACTCGACAAGATGCTCGATGCAGGGATCATTGAGCCCATTGAAGAATCTGAATGGATAAGCCTCATGGTTGTCCAAGACAAGAAAAGAAAGGGTGAGATCAGGATCTGTGTTGATATCAGAAAGCTGAATGATGCTTCGATGCATGACCCATTTCCTACTCCTTTTACTGACGAAGTAATTGATAATGTTGGAGGGAATGACGCATGCTCTTAAACTGATGGATTTTCTAGATACCATCAGATAAGAATTGATTCGGCCGATAGGCACAAGACAACTTTTGCCACAAATGGGGGATCGTTCCAATATACAGTGATGCCTTTTAACCTGAAGAACGCACCAGCTATATTTTCTAGAGTGGTGATCGCAGCATTTAAAGAATTCATACATGAATTTTTAGAGGTTTACTTTGATGATTGGACCATTTTTGGGCTATTGAAGAACCATGCCACGAACATCAGGATGATGCTGGAAACATGCAGACAGCATCAGATTTCTTTGAATCTGAAGAAATGTATTTTTTGTGTTCCTTATGGGATTCTATTGGAGCACATAGTCTGTAAATAGGGCTTGATGGTTGATCCAACGAAGATCACAGTTATTGTAAATTTTCCTACACCTAATTCAGTTAAACAATTGTGCACTACACTAGGGCATACCGGTTACTACATAAAATTCATAAAAGGGTATGCGCAGATAACCGCAGCAATGGAGAAGCTTTTAAAGAAATATGCATCATTCATTTGGAATGAGGATTGTGAGAAAGGATTTGACACATTGAAAGAGAAAATGGTCACTACGCCGATCCTAGTTTTTCCAGACTGGAAAAATTCATTTCACGTCCATGTTGATGCTTCATGTATAGCATTAGGTGTTGTTCTTGCTCAGCTAAGAGAAGGAGGCATTGATCATCCCATTTCATTTTCTAGCAGAAAGTTGTCATCTGCTGAGAAGAATTATACCACTACTGAAATAGAAGGACTCGCAATGGTATATGCGCTACAAAATTTTAGACACTATTTGCTTGGTGCGCACTTCTCTATGTTTACTGACCATTCTGCATTGAAATACCTAGTCAATAAGCCAGTGTTAGGGGGGCGGATATGTAGATGGATGCTACTCTTCCAAGAGTATGATTTTGAAATAGTGGTTAAGCCAGGCAGGTTAAACTTAGGACATGATCATCTGTCCAGGATTGAGTTAGGAGAAGAACCTACGAATCTTGAAGACAATCTTCCTGATGCGCAGTTGTTCACTATACAGTTCGCCGATGAGTATTATCAAGACATTATTGACTTTCTAACTACAGGGTTTGCACCTGAACAATTCACTACGCAACAGAAGAAGCAGCTGGTAGTGCGAGCCGCAGACTTCACCATTATTGCAGGGCAGCTGTGCAAATTAGGACCTGATGAAGTACAGCGAAGGTGCGTATTGGAGCATGAGAAACCATATATCTTGGTCGATGCACATTCAGGAGCAACAGGAGGCCACTATGCAGGAAGGGCTACTGCGTAGAAGATATTGTGTGCAGGACTATGGTGGCCAACAATCCACAAAGATTCAAAGGAACATTGCCAGAGCTGCGATGTTTGTCAAAGGACGGGGAAGCCGTCAAGAAGAGATGAAATGTCGTTGAATCCTTAGCTAACCTTACAGGAATTTGAAAAATGGGAAATTGATTTCGTGGGACCTATCAACCCACCGGGGAAAAGAACTAGTGCGAGGTACATTATTACTGCAACTGACTACCTCACCATATGGGCAGAAGCAAAACCAGTAAAAGACTGCACCACAACCACTGCTACCGAATTTATCTTTCAGAACATCCTTACATGATTTGGATGTCCAAAAATTTTGATGAGTGATCAAGGCACTCATTTTATGAATAGAACTATTAAAGCTTTGACCGAAGATTTCTACATCCATCATCAACGCAG
Source organism: Larix kaempferi (assembly GCA_027924585.1). NCBI lineage: Eukaryota > Viridiplantae > Streptophyta > Pinopsida > Pinales > Pinaceae > Larix > Larix kaempferi. Next base: position 7,042,615 of record BSBM01000211.1, read on the forward strand.
TACGCCTTATCATCCACAAGCGAATGGAACTGTTGAAGCGTTCAATAAAGTACTCGAGAATGCGCTAACCAAGATATGCAACATAAACCGCGATGACTGGGACCTGCGCATTCCATCTGTATTATGGGTATACAGAACAACATGCAAGAAATTAATTGGGCATACACCTTTCAGATTGCCTTATGGGCAGGAAGCAATAATTCCAATGGAGTATATTATTCCCAGCCTGAGAATAGTTGCATTTACAGGGATGGAATATCGGGCAGCATTGGAAGAAAGGTTGTTACACTTGGTTGGTCTGGAAGAGGATCGCTTCATCGCAGGCTTCCACCAACAAGTACAGAAAGAACGTGAAAAAGCATGGCATGATCGCCACATCAAGAGCATGTCTTTCCAGGTAGGTGATCTAGTCCTCCTGTACAATAGTAAATTCATGAAGTTTCCGAGAAAGTTTAAAATGCATTGGCTTGGGCCATACATTGTTATCCATGTTACTAATGGTGGTGCAGTCTAGTTAACTACTTTAGCTGGTGATACATTACCCAATTTGATAAATGGAAGCAGAATAAAGCTTTACTGTGATAGTCCTGCTTTGCAGCATCCAGTATGATTAAGAGGAAGGGGAAATTTTCTAAGTGCCAAGTACAGTTGGAATTGGGAACTAGAAACGGCGAAAGAATCTATACACAAAGTTGTAGAGATAGATCCATGTACCGCGCAGCATTATTGAAGCTGCGCGTCAAAAAAAAAAGAGAGAGAGAAAAGAAAAGAAAGAATGCGTTGTTGCGACATTCAAAAGGAAACCCTGAAGAGAAAAGAAATTAGACACCGCGAAGTAACTGCGTAGGACCAAAGATGACCTTCCGTGAAATTCGACGCAAGGCTCCAGAAAATAGCCATTACAGTGTCGATCGGAAATATAGTCGTTATGCAGTACTTTCCTACTGATTGCTCGGGCATTTAAAGCACAGATAGCAGTTCTGAACAACTTAATGAGGGAACTAACCAAAGCATCTTCCGGATTTCTAACGGATACTACATTTAATGCTTATCTAAACGTTAAGGGGCGCGGAGGGGGATCATCTACGCCCATAAATAATACAGTAGTTAGACTCGCGGGCATTACCAAAGCACATAGAAATTCTTGCAGACATTGTTTTCTGAGTTAGTTCTGCAAGTTATCCACTAGTTTGTCGAGTAGTGTGCAAGTGAATGTCACAAAACTCCTTTTTTGATAATGAGTTCACGGTTGAAGAGACTGTGAGGTTGTTCCAATACGGAGGGATTGACGGGTTAATGAGAACCCCAAACAAGAAATTCATCACTGAACAGGAACAGGGTCCAAGAAGATCACCGAGACACAACCCCTCAATGCAAGACAAAGGAAAAAATCCAGTAGGACCGAGAACAAAGCTGCCAAAGACAAGTTCGATGGGGACAAATAACCCCATTTCTGATAAGGAGATACCTTTAACTATGACCCCAGATTATATCTCACCGTGTGCACCAGATGCACCGGCCATTAAACTACTGAAGAGTACAAAGTATGAGATACCACTCTCACCGATATCAAAGCATGTTGAGGTGGAAAAAAATATGTTGGGTAAGATTCCCGAATGTAAATGGGAAGACTATGATCTTCTTGCAATGCAGAAGGAGAAGCCCAGTGATCCGAGGTTCCCACAGCTCCAGCCCGACAAATACATGTGTTGGAAGAAAAATGTAAAGGGCGACCTCGCTTTGGTCGCAGAAAGCTGGTTTTCCGGAGTAGCCAAGTCAGGGCTACTAAACCTGCTCATGTTCCCACATTTTGACAGATCACCGGAGCTCAATGCGGTGGTGCAAACTCTGATGGCACGCATCCACCAGGGATATTTATGGCTTGACCAGAATATAGACCTGATGATTGACTTAATCCATCGGATAACTGGGCTGAGCAAAAGGGGAGCAGACCCAAGGAATTTCTTTCAGCGGAAAAGCAAGGATAAAGAGGTAGTCGCGTTAATGAAGCAAACGCATTTTGTTGTCAAAGGGAAGCGAGGCTTCCAAATGGATTACATAAATGACCAAGCAATAAGGTTTGTCACGTAGCTATTAGCGGGAAAAATTCTTAGAAGGTGCAGACCGTTAGAAGTCTCAGCAGGCGCAGTACTACTCGTCGCTGCAGCCGCCGAGGGAGAAGAATTTAATTGGTGTAAATACCTATTGAATGAGTTCCTAGAGGAACTGAATGACACTCAAATCAATGGTGGATACTTCCATTTCACCTGGCTAATAGTATTGATCGCCTTCCTAGGATGGAAGGAACCGAAGCAATAAGTTGGAGTGAGCATGAACACTTAGGACTGCAAAGGTGCTCGCTATCAAAACCTTTGGGAAATTTTGAATCCCGAAAGACAGCACGAGACAGCACTGGTATTTTACACATATTATGACCAGCTGCATTGGGCCATCATGCTTACGCTTCGAATACCAAAACAAGTAACAAGAAAATATATCCGCGTCGTCAACTTTTATGCTGCGATGAAATGCATCTCGATTTCAGCTAAAGCACAAACGAAGAATCCTGACTGGTACCCAGGAAACTACCATATGTACGAGGAAGATATTGAAAATATCATGAAAGAATGGCCAGCTGAATTTCAAGTTGAGGTTGTGGATATCCAAAGTGATTCTGGTGAGGATAACCCTATCCCATGTCCCATAGTATAAGATAAAGAGTTAGCGAAAAGGAAGGACACTGGGAGTCCTTCAGGGCGCAAGGAACCAAGGAAGAAACAGAAATCAAGTAAAGACCAATTGGACACAGTGCTTCGTGAGGATGACTACCTAATGATCGTTGTGAAGGTCACTGAGCAAATGGAAGAGCTCTCGGCCGACAAGGACAAGAAGGAAAAGCAGATTCAGGACAGTTTGGACAAGAACTTGACTACACTGCAAGGAATTTCCAAAAATTTGATGAAGTAAGCAAAAGATTACCCTTTCCACAGGAATCAAAGGCTGAAGGAGATTTGGAGAGGACTTCGCAGCAACAAATCATCGTTCGCGCGAGGTCCCGTGTTGTCCATCTGCAACCATTATCTATAAGGTTGCCATTACCTGATCAAGTAATGCTAGATACAAAGAATGTAGAGCGCGTGGAGCTTGATCTTGCAAAGATACCATTGCCAGGCCTCCATTACTTGCATACGCAATTTTGTGAAGAAATGCATGACAGAACCATAGAAGCACTGAAAGGACAGGTTGAGCTGCAAGTAGCTAACAAGCAGCTAGAGGAAGATAGCTCGCGAAGAACTATGCAATTGCAAGATGAGCAGGATCGTCGGCTGATATTGGAGTCCACGATCACTGCGGTTGCAGATAACATAGATGAATTTGAAGTACAACTAGAACCAGCAGATACTATTATCAAGATTGGTGATCTAATCACTAGTCTTAAGATGGAGAAGGAAGACATGGAGACTCTCCATGAGTCTGAAATTGATACCTTGAAGGTGCATATCAATCCATAGACCCCACCAGATGAACAGCAATTAAGATAGGGAGCAGTGAAGACCGCAGCACAAAATATTGTTTCCGAAGTAGCTAAGCGCCAGAGTCTACTGGAAGTAGTGTCGAAGGCATTTAATGCCCTTGAGGAAGATCAACAGTTGCTAGAGGTAAAGAAGGAAGTGAAAGAAAAGCAAGAATCACTGGAAAAGATGGGTGAAGAAGTTAAGGCGCTACAAGCAAGAGATAAGCTGCTAAAATACAGAGAAATCAACACCCTCAAGAAGGAAGTGCAAGCCTTATGTGAGAAAGAGATAGAAATGGGCGATAAGTCGCAGCCATTGTTAGAAGAGGTCGGCACGATCTTGCAGGATATCGAAGAAAAGTTAAAGGAGTTGCACTAGAATCATGAGCAGGTGGAAGGCCATATCATCCACAAGATAACACATGAGATGCTAGAAACAGTTGGGAAAATCGATCAAGATATGAAGACCGCGGTAGAAAATCTGATCGGCACATTTAATGAGTTCGCTGCAAATATCACCCCACAATCAGCAAAACACTTTGAAGAAGTTGTAGGTGGCTCGGGAGCGAGCCACATGTAAGTGTTAGGGGCTTGTTGGGCCTATCCCAGGTGGGGAATTTTTTAGCAGGAAGGATTTTGAGAACTGCGGAGCTGAGCGCAGTTAAGTTGGAACAATTTTGGGATAAGTTTTGGTATGCTGCGAAGTTGCGCGCAGTACAGTGTCGGAAGAACTATGAAGACAGTGTTGCAAGGAGAACAGTGCTGCGATGTTTCGATCAATGGAAGATATAGCTAAGTAGAGTGTTGGATAGAAGATGGCACAGACTCTAGTTAGGTCATCCGAGATCTATTTTTGGCAAAGAGGCTCGATAACTACCAAGCGGTGGGTAGGTGCAAATATGTGACTGATCACACAAACAGAGAACTACGACTTGAACCAGTCATCTAAGGCCATGAAAGAAGGAACAACTCAGTGGAAGCAACCCATTGGCATGCACATGACAAAAGATCCGCTACTAGACACCAGCAGTCTGGTTTTGGAAAAACCGTGACAGTTTTGTAAATCTAAGGGTTTTTCCTTCATAATGTAAAGACATGACCTACGGACATGATCTATATATAAGGCATATTTATATGGGAAAGGGTTACTACTTTTTGTACTTGGGTATTGTTGAACATTGTTAGAATATTTGAGCAAAAATCTATTGTAAAGGCTCTGCAGCTGAGTGTGCAGAGACCTAATTTTGAGGAAGAAGAACATATGCAGCTGAGTGCACATACAAAGAACTGTTGCACCCTTTCCTAAGATAATAAATGTAATGTACTCACCCGCGGACCCAATTCTGGGAAGGGAACATGATGTCATTCTCTGTGCCTTTCATTAAACTCAGCCCACTCATTAGAATCATATGAGAAAAACATTGATGTGCAGATACAAATTAAGTAATATGCACAGCGGAATTGAAACTCATCCACACACATAACAAAACAGTCATCAAATTAATGCATTGCAGAAGTAAATACATAGACAGAAAACAGTTATCTTCATTGCGCAATTTGTCCCAAACAACTAGCTATGTTGCTGCAACATTCCACCCAACCGTAGGTCTCTGCCCAACCTGTATTATTTCAGCACTCGGAGACCACCCTTGAGTTGGGCATGATTTCTACAAGGAAAAGGGGACATTCAAGCTCATGCACAGTCAATTAATCATTTCATCCAAGCCAAGCCAGTCCATAGCTGGGTTTATCAGGCTAATCAGAACCCTAGATGCTTGCACTCAAGCTCAAGCCAAAGCAATAGATTTACCAACAGGATGGCCATGGATTTTCCCAAATCGTTTCCATCCAAAAATGAATTGTGGTATGGGAAAAACAATCATAGGGAGGAAAAACAAATTCTCTCCGAATTACTAAGCATTCAACAGCCAAACAGTCTCTATGGAACCCCCAATTCCATTCCCTTTCTTCCCCACTGGTATATAACACAAAAATGCCCTTCTCTCAGCTGAGAATGAAGGAAAACACAGGAAAACATGGCTGGAAAACGCCCAGGTAACTTCAAACTCGTGAGGGAGAGCAATTTGTTCATGGATAATGGATTGGGGAGCAATTCATGGCTCTTTTCTTGCCCAAGAAGCAAAAATGTGATTTCCCATGCATGGTGGCTTACCCATACCTGAATTTGGACAACCATACCTCTCATTCCCCAAGGCATTAACTACCTCAACCAACTCTTGGGAGAAATCAATGATTGGGTACAAAAGTCAACATGGGTAGTTGAGGGTTTGATTGGTTCTCGCATTGACACTTGGCTTGACTTGATTGGCTCCAAGGGTTTGAATGTTTTCCCCCCCAATTCCTTGTAAAATCATGCCCCCATCTCTTGTTGCATTGCATAGCTAGTTGTGGGTATTTTATTAAAATGCATATTTACAAGATATTCACAATTCCACCGTGCCTGGCTAGCAGGCGAACCATATGCATCAATAAATCGATGGCATCGATGGAAGGGCCTTGGCCTTGAGTACCTCACCATGATTTTACAACAATATTACATCATTTACATTTGAATGTAATGGGGTCAAGATGGGAACATTACATTCTCCTCCCCTTGGAATAACACCATCCTCGGTGTTCCAATACTTCAGAATATATACCCACTTTACACATGCCTCAAAATTCACAGCAGGTGGCAGGTCTGTCCTGCATTTCATCTCTTGAATTTGAACTTTCAGGATCAAGTCCTTTGGATTCCTCAAGCTGCTCTTGTTGGCTTTGATCTTCCATCTCTGCAGGTGGGCATTGCTCCACGGCAATCCCTTTCCTTTATTACCCTTCCAACTGATCTACAAGTATGGAATTTCATGGCTACCATCTTTCTTTCCCTCCTGGAAATTAATTGAGGAATATTTCCAGCCAAAACAAATAGCTTTTGGTCTGCCTCCGTGATCAAGGTGCACAACTAGCTCTCACTTTTCTCACTAGCAACACTTGGTTGGTAACATCTGCAACCAATGGCTTTCAATTTCTCAACTGTGAGACTCATCATGGAAATTCCTGTTAGGACAATCATAACACAATATTGAAATTAGTCAATTATTTTCCCAATTGACATGGAATGTCCATGCTTTACTCATGAGACTTCCACACATTTCATGCTTTCCCAACATACACATGAACTCATTCATGTTCATCATTTCATAGGGGAATAACTTTTTCAGCATTCACAATTCATTTCAAGCAATTAAACACAATCTGTTTTCATCTATGGCATGCACTCAACAATCTTTTGTTTCTAAGATGCATCAGTCAAAAAGGAAAGAGAAGAGTAAGAATTTCTCCCTCTTAGTCTTGTTCCAATTCGGAGCCACACCATCACTTGTTGTCTCATGCTCCTCATCCTCCTTCACTTCAATGTGAATGCTTGACTTGCCCTTTCTTGGATATGACACTTAGTGTCTAAGGTCTGTCTGAGGATTTTCAACTACGGAACCCTTCCCCATTGTTGCTTATAGAACCTTTGGCTACTAGGACCCTCATATGTCCACTAGTACCATCTTTCATTATTGCTCATACTAAGCTCTCTTTAGGACATTCACGTGTCCACATGCAACCTCTAAATGTTTTCATAGTCCTTGCTTCCAGCAATACCTACACTCAAACATTGAATCAATTCACATGTTCAGTTTATTCTCAAAGGGTTTATTTCTAAACAAGAGTTTAAGAAATCATAAACAATTCATATACACATGTATATTCATAAGCAAGAAGCTGCAAGATAACCAAATACTTATCTGTCTTGGATGTCTTCATTTTATTCCACAGGATCCTTCTTTGCTTTACAAGCCTTGGATTTCCCGTGGAAACCATAAGGAATGTTGAGCTAGCACGTAGGCTACTCCACAACCATTCGAATAGGCAATGCCAAGCTAGTACGCCAACTGGTTTTATTAATAATCTCATTTAGCAATATGCTAGGCCAGTGCTCTGACTGGTTTTATTAATTAATTAAGGAATGTTTGGCCAGCACGCCGGCTGCTCCACAACATCAAGTGGTTAATGCTTCCACCAACTACTTTCTGAATTTATCAAAAAATTTATAGCGCCCAACCAGCTACTCTCTGGTTTACCATGAATTTATAGCGCTCGACCAGTTACTCTCTGGTTTACCAAGAATTTATAGTTCTTTCAGGGTCCTTGCTTTCCTGCAATGCCCAAGGTTTCCAACAAAGAAACAATAGTGTATCAGCTTAGCTGTTAGAAGACTTATACTTGAAATCTTCATTATTCCAAACAAGAAATAAATGAAACTAAATACTTATCTGTATTGTGCATTTCCTTTTCTGGTCCACAAGGTCTTGCTTCGCTTTGGGATCGCCTATGGACTTGGATGTTTGGTCAGCATACATGCTACTCCACAACATCAATTAGTTAATGCCCAACCGGTACACCTTCACGCCGACTAGATTTACCAAGCATTTGTGGTGCCCAACTAGTCCCATACCTAGTTGGCCCTCTCCATTGTTGATCCAATACATTCGTTTGGGTCATCGACCAATGGAAGGAAACTGCGCCACCAACCATTATAGGTCAAGTATCTACCTCTCTTCCTTAGGCTTGCATCAGCCTTTCACACGTGTCACAACCCTTCATGCGCATAACAATTATTCACCCACACAAGGATGGCACTCCTTCTCTTGTGCAAAACCGGTGGTTCCCTTTAGAAATTTTTAGGTGACTTCCTTAACTGCAGGTCAACATGGCCCCACAATACCCACAACATCCAAACAAATAATTCCAAACCAATGCATCGACTGGGTTTATTAGGAATGCAACAACCCTTTGTCAATACCTCCACAACAACCTTTCATTTTGCTTCATCCGTGTGCAACACCAAATTGCATTTGTGTAAGTTGGTAGCACAAGTAGGATAAGCAAGCTCATCAGTATTGTTGTCCCAAAATTATAAACATATTTCATAATCATTCACTATCAAGTATTGAAACACCAAGAATGCGTCCATTCCCTTAGGGTGTAGTCAATATTGACAACCCTATCATAACCCAGCACCAGAAAGGTGAGCACTCCCTTTCGGATGTGATTCATGTAGGCCCTAATCATACTCAGGCAGTCTGGAATAATAATGAAATAATAAAACATGCTCTACATATTAAATCTAATAACCAGACATGTATATTATGAGTTAGGGTTACAGAATACTTATCCCTTTTCAGATGTATCCTTCCTTCATTTGCAAGGAATGGGGGCTCCCTTCTCTGAGTCAACAGTACTTTGCTTTGCCACCCCAATATTTTCATGTTCCATAACCCACACATGCCTTCTTGGAATAATTTCACCATCTCACTCACATGGCTTTACCGACATGCAGTTCGGTTGAGACATTGTCACATTTACAATGGCGTTTCACCCAAAACCCATTTCCAAAGTATGGGATCCTTCCCATCTAGTTTGGCTTCTGCAGGCCATCACGCATGGTCTTCCTGCAATGTGTCATCCTAGCACACTTATAAAATAGCCAAACAGTCAGCAACATTTAGCAATAAGCTTCAAATATGATTGTTCCATAACCAATCAATAACATTAATAATTAAATTCAATATGATTTTGCAACTCTGTCTACTATAGAAATTGATTTGCGTAGCAATGAGGCTATCATCATATTGTTTGGCTCTCGTAAGTGGTATCACTCTGTCCATTATGGTTTCACCCTTGCTACCATACATGAACATCCGTCTACAACATGTCTTCCTGACACAATTTTTATATAAGCCAAATAGTCATTAGCAATTATGAGCAAAATCTTAAATCTGAAATTTGTAAATTTGTTTTCCTACAGAATTTAGATTTGCAACAATGAGATTATTCTCATAAACTTAAACCAGAAAATTTTCAGATTTGTTTCATGCATAATTTACAACCATGAGAACCCTCTCATAACCTTTGTATTTTGCACATGGTAGATCCTGTTCTTTACTATGGACTTATCCTTATTTCCATATGCAAGACTTTTCTACCTAAAAACTAAAACTTCAATCAGCCAAACACATTGTGAGTATATATGCATATAATTCTTTCATTGCCACAACAATCACTGAAGTGATCTCTAAATTATAACACTCAATAATTTGATCACCTTCAGTTGTTAACATTTGAAATGCAATGAAATATATATGCATCATTATCACAAAAATTGCAAGACATAGTCACACTATCCATGCAATTTAAATAAACAGTAAATACTCATTACTTCACATTCCATGCAACTATGTCCTTCCAACAAAGTGCTCTGGTAGCCCATCACATGTCTACCTTCTTTATGCAGTCATTCTCCTGCATTCACAGCAGCTCATGAAATGGTCTCAGTATTAACAATGGTTCACCATTTCATCGATTATCTTAATTGCATTGAGACATATATATCACAACCATGCATTCACACAATGCATCTCAACATGCGCACTCGCACATATGCATGCACATTCACAACATTTACATAATATTTGATGTGCATTCACTTAATGCATAACTTCCCAATACAACCTTTCATCAATCCATGAATACTATGCATTTCAACATATTATGGCCTACCCATGCCTATCTCATATGGTATACACTACAACAGGACCATAAGTCATCACTTGCTTTGGTTGTTAAACTCACAACCAACATATACAAATGGCATGATATAATTTCATATAAATGCATTGAAATTTCTAAGAAACTACAAGGTGTACGGCTTCTTTCCTTCATTTCCCACACCTGACCATACTTGGTAGGATTATATTCACATTCAGGCACTCAGCCTCACATGCAAACAATTCAACATAGTTTAAACATAATTGAAGGGATCTCACCAAATCCTCTTTCAACATTCATGCAATTAAGCACAATTAACCATTACCTGCATGGCTTGTTATTAACATTGCTTGATGTTACCTGATCAATTGGCCTCTTACCAAGGCTACACAATCCTTTTGCCAACATCATGATCACAGATTTGTTGCTCCATGCTTTCTTCATAAGGTTGTTGGTCGTATGCAATAATCATCATCCACATCCTTAGCCATGCTTTGGTTTTCTTTGGTCCTACAACCAACGTAAACACAACTAATTATTAGCAACCACAATCATTATGTTAAGTGGCTCTTTGCATATGTAAAACCTCACTATTTTACCAATATGCAATATCATATATATATATATACACAAACATTTCCACATGTACTGTGCAATGTCTATTAATATGCCATCTAGTGCATATTCATCTCATCTATCCAATCTCTTGCATTTTCAATCATGCTTCTATGATCTGGTCCCTACAACATTAGTTGTCATCGACCATAGGAAATACCATTAGTGGGATATTGCATGTGTAAATTCACTACCTTTACCCATATGAAACATCATTCTCATGCATAAGCAATTCACATGCACTATGCAATGACTCTTTAATCATTCCCACTAATTCATATGCATTACTCTCTTGCATTTCCAGCATCCCTATGCCATAATTTTCCATATATAAAACTCAGGAAATAAAACACAATAGCAAGAGAGGAGTTAAGGAATTCTCCCTTTCCAATTCCCCCTCATGACATGGAGTTCCTCCTCCACATCATAGTTGATCATTTTCTTGGCTTCCCTACCAAGTATACAAGCAATCATTAGCTATGAGCTTCCGATGAATTAGCAATTCAACCTATACATACATGTAATTGTTCCTTCTTGATATTTTCAAAATATGCAATTCTTATGTTATAAACAGAAATAGTTTAAGGTGAGGAATTTCCCTCTTATCAACATTTCCTTGCTGCTCCCATTATTCTTCTGCAATGCATATTACAACCAGTTACTCTTAATAAGGCCTCCACACTCTTCTATGCAATTCCTGTTTCTCATCCCAATCATAGAGAATGCATTTCACACTTTCAACGACTGTCTCCGGGGGACGACGGGGGTTAAGGGGGATTTCCCCCTTATGGCTTGAAATCCTCTATTTTGGCAGACTTTTCCATTCTCTTCCGACCCGTTGCGGACCAACTCGCCGAGTTCTTCCATCGGTTGGTGGACTCATCCGTCTTTTCCGCCATTTCAGACCAACTTGCCGAGTCCTTCCACCGTTGCGAACCAACTTGTCGAGTTCTGCCGTAATTTCAGACCAACTCGCCAAGTCCTTCCACTGTAAAACACTTACAAAAAAATTTCGGACAAACTCGTCGAGTTCTTCTGCCGTTGCGAACCAACTTGCCAAGTTCTGCCGCAATTTCGGACCAACTCGCCGAGTTCTTCCGCTGTAAAACACTTAGAAAATTTTTTTGGACCAACTCACCGAGTCCTTCCACCATTTCAGACTAACTTGTCGACTTCTTCTACCATTGCAGACCAACTCATCGAGTTCTTCCACCGAAAGACACTTAGAAAAATTTATAAAAAAAAAAAAAAAATTCTTCCTTTCCCCGAGCATTTCCGCAACTCCGCCAAATTTTTCGACTGTGTCGGCTCCACTCAACGAGTCTCACCGAAACGGATCAGCTCAACTCCACGAGACTCACCGAAACACGTCGGGTCAACCAAACAAAAACACTTAGAAAAATTTCAATATTTCAAATTTTTCTGAAATTTTCTTAACGATTACTGTTGAGTTGGAAACATACTTACCTCTGCAAGTTGTGATAGGTAGCCCATGAAGGCCCAATGCTGCAACTAGCAACTCTGATACTAAATGTAATGCACCCACCCGCGGACCTCATTCTGGGAAGGGAACATGATGCCATTCTCTGGGCCTTTCATTAAACTCAACCCACTCATTAGAATCATATGAATAAAACACTGGTGTGCAGATACAAATTAAGCAATATGCACAGCAGAATTAAAACTCATCCACACACATAACAAAACAGTCATCAAATTAATGCATTGCAGAAGTAAATACATAGAAAGAAAACACTTATATTCATTGTGCAATTTGTCCCAAACAACTAGCTATGTTGCTGCAACGTTCCACCCAACCGTAGGTCTTTGCCGAGGCTGTATTATTTCAACACTCAGAGACCACCCCTGAGCTAGGCATGATTTCTACAAGGAAAAGGGGACATTCAAGCTCATGCACAGTCAATTAATCATTTCATCCAAGCCAAGCCAGTCCATAGATGGGTTTATCAGGCTAATCGAAACCTTGGATGTTTGCACTCAAGCTCAAGCCAAAGCGATAGATTTACCAACATGATGGCCATGGGTTTTCCCAAATCGTTTCCATCCAAAAACGAATTGTGGTATGGGGAAAAACAATCATAGGGAGGAAAAACGAATTCTCTCCCAATTACTAAGAATTCAACAGCCAAACGGTCTCTATGGAACCCCCAATTCCATTCCCTTTCTTCCCCACTAGTATATAACACAAAAACGCCCTTCTCCCAGCTAAGAATGAAGGAAAACATAGGAAAACATGGCTGGAAAACGCCCAGGTAGCTTCAAACTTGTGAGGGAGAGCAATTGGTTCATAGATAATGGATTGGGGAGAAATTCATGGCTCTTTTCTTGCCCAAGAAGCAAAAACGCGATTTCCCATGCAGGGTGACTTTCCCATACATGAATTTGGACATCCATACCTCTCATTCCCCAAGGCATTAACTACCTCAACCAACTCTTGGGAGAAATCAATGATTGGGTGCAAAAGTCAACATGGGTAGTTGAGGGTTTGATTGTTTCTCTCGTTGACACTTGGCTTAACTTGATTGGCTCCAAGGGTTTGAATGTTTTCCCTCCCAATTTCTTGTAAAATCATGCCCCCATCTCTTGTTGCATTGCATAGCTAGTTGTGGGTATTTTATTAAAATGCATATTTACATGATATTCATAATTCCACCATGCCTAGCTAGTACACGAACCATATGCATCAATAAATCGATGGCAGGGCCTTGGCCTTAAGCTTCTCACCATGATTTTACAACAATATTACATCATTTACATTCGAATGTAATGGGGTCAAGATGGGGACATTACAATAAAACAACAGTTCTTGTGGACGTAGCTTCCCATCCAGGGAAGTGAACCACGTTAAATCTTGTGTTATGTGATTGTTGTATATGGTTGCCATTATTTAGTTGTTTGAATTATTTACAGTATGAATGCTTGAAGTTACAGTTATCTGGTATATGTTTACTTTTATCTGTATTCACTGCGGAAAGGATGGAATAAGATGTTAGGTAGCTCATAAATGGATAAATGTTAATGATCAGCATCTCGAAGTATTTGGATGCATGAACTTGTTAAATAATCACAGAGTGATTGTTAAGGTAAGATCGCGATATCAGAGCGTGCAGCATTGCGCATTTCACTTATTTACATAAGTAATAAACGTTAATCAATCTAAGTATTGTTGAAACGAGTAAGGACAAAGAAGTAAGGGTGAGTGGAAGTGACCAAGTATTGTAGTCGTCGTGTGGTCTAGTTGACGTACCGATCCATTAGAAGTGTTGCACGATAAGTTGTTGATAGCTTGTCATCGTAGGCTGGAAGTAACCCCACTGCGCAATAACCCCATACTGGGGATGCTTCCATAATGGGGGAGCATATGTGATCTGCAAGGGCGTTGAGAGGAACCATTTGGGCCTTCTTCATGGTTTAAGGAGCATGAAGAATGAATAGAAGTGTGCTCAAGATGTTACCATCATATGGATTTGTACGAGCCGAGGACGGTGGATGCTCATGGGTGCTTTCAATTTTAGAGAGTCTGAAAACAAGAAGAAGACTTCGATGGTGTTCTTTTTCATGTGTTAGTCCCCTAAGCCCGAACAAGCATAAAAGTATGCAATGGAAAACTTTTCTAGCCGAAGGGACTAGAGTATTTCTTTTTCGTAATTAATCCATCCGGTCTGGAAAAGGATTAAACTTATACCGGATAGATGCCCTTTCAGATATTTTAAAGAGTATGAAAGGAATAAATATACTGAACAGACGTGAAAGACAAGCAAGGAGGAAGTGTTCAAAACGAGGGATAGGTATGAGTGGACCAAGAAAAAAGGTGAGGTGGAACATTAATGGATCCTCCTTGTGGGTAGATGGATGGTGGAAAAATAATGCAATGATTGCAGTATGGAGGGAGCGGAGGGCTCGTGAATAGGCCACAAAGGATAAAAAAGGAAAAAAGAGACATGTAACCATTGGTGTACTTTATGGCATGCAAGTCGAGGCGGGGATTCGTGGAAACAACAACCTGGAAAAAGGTAAGTGAGGGCGAGAAATGGTCTCAAGCATCATCAAGAACATGAAATTTTGAATCTGGCGGTGTGAACAGTGTGAAAAACAGAGGTTGGAGGACTCTGGAATGGTCAAAGTGAGAAAAAGAGGCAAGTAATGGGCCATAAAGGGGCTATAAATTAGGGGGATCCCACTGAGCCGAGGATGCGGCAACGGAGAGAGATAATGACCACGGGGGTGATGGACTAGGCATATGGAAATCAAATCAAATATACAAGTGACACGTGACCTCGAAAATGAATGAGATCATGCATGTTGAAAAGTGAGTAGGGTTAATGACCTACCCCCATGCTATGTGCATGGGGTTTGTGATTGTGGATCACATATGTGTTGGCTTGAGCGATGGGCTCATTGAAATATTGAGATAGATGTGACAGGGAAGGCTCAAAATGATTGAGCATGCCCCCTGTCCCAGGGTCGAGGTAATATATTATGCCCCCTAACCTAGAGGTGTCAATGCAGTGCGGATGCTCTCTTTTAGAAGGATCAACAGGGCATCGACCAACTAATGGCAAGGGGTTGTACCATGAGGCTATTGGCCATGGTAGCACACTGAATTGATGATATGATGATGGTGGATTCCCCTTATGGGGTGGATTCCACCAGTATCGCTAACGAGAATGACGACAATGAGGAGTAGGCAATATTTTGGGCTTTCCCCCATGTTGTGGACATGTGACTATCTCGTCGATTCAAAAAGGTTGAATAGACAGGTCGGAGGGATCAGTTGAATTTGCCGATGGACTCTAGTGTCGAAAGAACATAAATGGTGTTGACCTCAGTCGATGAGGATTCTAGTGGGTGGCTCTCCTCAATTACAATTATTGAGGATTCTAACGATGGTTGTTGCAACTCGTGTAACACCAACCAATACTCAGGTATGTCGGGGCAATGGTGAGAATAGTGATTGTAAGTGCCACAAAGCGCATATGATTGGTTGGTGCGCAATGATTTGTTGCGCGTCGAAGGAGTGGTGGGAAATTCAACGATGGGAATGTATGGATTATCATTCAACGTTTTCATATGAGTTTGAAGGTCGGGAAAGTGCAAACAATTATGGGTAGTAGGACCCGAGGTATCCCACAAAGCGCATTTCGGAGGTGTTCGTGTTGTAGGAAGGGGGTTCACGGCTTTGTTCACAATTGTCGATCCATTGGTTTTTGGGGATTTACCCGAACCTTCTTGGAAGAATGGGGAGCGGGGTTGGATGAAGTTAGTGCCAATGTTCCAAGAGGCATATGATTGGAAGTCTTGATGGCTTGAACCGGTTGAAGCACTACTTGTGGGGTAGGAGTGGGATTCAGTGCAAGTAAATACCAGATGGGAAGCCCTAAAATCAGTCCTAGGAGATTCATTGTGTCCATAATGGGCATGCTTACCACACATGATGGTGGGAAAAAAAAGGGGATGTTATGGATCGGGGTGGCTACCACGTGGCTGGGTACCAACAACAGTTGGGGTTGGGATGGTTGTTGAGGTTGCAGTAGGAGCATCGGTTGAGCAGCAGGTTGCAAGTCAAGGACTAACTTGTTGGATGAAATGGTGCACAAGTCTGAGACTGCAATGGTTGGCATGGGTAGGGGCGGGGGTAATGCAGAAAACGTAGAGGTCATGGGGGCCTTGGGATAAATACTCGGCCCCACTATGGAAATCAAAGGTGTAGAATCACCAAGAAGAATTTTTTCGACCATGGGGAGGATGTTCCCTATCGTGGTAGGTGCGTTAGGGTCATAGTAAGTTAGTTGGTATATTTTGATGACTCGTCCCTCATGGGGGAACATCATATGTCGGAACATAGATGAGACAACGACCTTCATTGCATACATGTATCTCCATCCTAGGAGAAGGTTTTAGTCGAGTTGCGTGTTGACGAATTCAATGTCAATCAGGATGGTTTTGTCAAATAGTTGAATGGGCACATTGGCAAGAAGGCCTTGCAGTTGAGTTGCGCAGCCATCATAAGCTCGGAGGGTAGTCATGGATGGCTACAGAGGAGGGGATCTGAGCTTCTTCCACACGAATGTGGACATGACGCATGTAGAGACGCCCTCATCAACTATGAATCGATGTATAACTAGGATTCAGATCGAGACTAAGATGTGAAACGCAAGGGACAAAAGCATGTGAGGTTCAAATTGGTTTAAGTTGAATGTCATCAATCATGAGTCAAAAGGATCGATCGCACCTAGGGAATACAACAATGCTATGTGTTGTACTGGACAGTTATTTAGAACTTCTAAGTATAACATAACAGCGGGGGACTAGGATAAGTCATCCACGATATTATAATTGGGGGAAGCACAAGAATCGGGGTTGTTGGTGATGCGGTGTAGAGGGAACTTGGGGGATTTGGGGTCACCCTCCGGCGGTCATTGGGTTATCGTAAAAACTGATCTACATGGGTAGATGCAGAAGCCTTACCTGCAGTGATAGTTTCAGTGGTCGAACCATACTGGTTTCCATGTGTTCGATGGTTGATATCAGAGGAGGACATCATCAAAAGATGGTGCATGTCGGAGTCAGAAGGTTGACTAGAAGGGGTGGCGTAAGTAACTGGTTGTTTTGGCGTAGCATCCCCTTGAGGAGGTGTCGCATGTAAGGTGGTGACAACCCCTTGCGTGGGTAAGGTTTTATGCAACACCATCGGTTGTGCGGTAGGTTGCGGTGGGTTTGGAGGTGCCAAAGGGGTGGCATGCCCTTGACGTTAGGCATCCTCATTCCATAGTTTTCGGGCTCTCGCCAAGTGGGGACAATTGTGCATATAATGAATGTTGGCTTGGTTTTGCAACCAAGCTTTATGCAATGGGAACCTATCAACAATGTGATAGCAGTTTCAATATTGAAAGCAAAAACAATTATAAATTAAATCTAAATCTAAACTAGCATGTGCATATAACAAATAAATTTTTTAAAAACGATTCAAGAACAAGAAATAAAAAAAATAAGTATTTTGTATTAAGATACCTCAAATGGTGAGGATTTGTGTTGAGCAACTCCCAAGGTGAGTAGCTCCAAGCTCCAAAGGTCTCTTCTCCAAGATGCTGAAAAATGGCCAAAAGTCTCATGAGAGATTTTGACAGCATGAGGATAGGATGATGGATGGATGGAAAGTGGGGAGCCCCTACCACCTTTTTATAGTTTTTGGTGGTGGGGAATACCATTATGGTTTTGAGGAAACCAATGGTATTGACCAACATGGTTTAGGTACGTTTTCCCTCCTTTTTCCTTTTTTGAATATTTTTAATATTTTTATTCCCTTTTTAATATTTTTGGGAATTCTTGACCCTTTTTTAGGGTTTTTTATGCTTTTTGAGGAAAAATATTCATTTTGAGGGGGGAAAAGGGGTGTATTATGGTCTTTTGGTGACCTTTTGATGGCTTTAGAGGCTCAAATGGTGGAAAAGTGGACAAATGGGTCATGTGAATAAGGAAATGAGCTAGTGAGCACTTTTTGGGTGTTAACAGATTACCCCCTGATGTGTGAGGGCAAGAGCTCATCATATGGCCGATAGACATCATAGTTCTTTTGTCTTTTTCTGGGGTTTGGGGAAAAGAAGAGACCGGTTGGAGACTGGATCCATGGCCCTTGGAAGCTGCAGAAACAAAAAATATTACATGGCCTCAATATGAATGAGGAATAATCTCTGATAATGGACGAGGCAGGCATACCCGTGCTCGTATCAAGACATATACATAACAATTAGTCCCAAGAAGGGGGACCTAAATAATACATAAAAAATCTACTGGTACATCATAATGGTCCAAAGGGGACACTATTTTGGGATGTACTTATGATCATAACATGACTGATCTCAATAAATGATACACTGGAATAAAGTGACAACCATTCTGAACAAGGTTTCAGAAGGGTTGATGAACTGCTGAATCTGAAGGTGTCCAACATCTGTAGGGACTCAATGACTCTGAGTCAAATTTGAGGAGTATATGTAACTGTATACTTGAGGGAGTATAAAACTGGTGTATATCTGAATATTGTCGCCATGCGCAACCCGGATATCTATAGGAAAATGTAATTGGTTGTTTCCATAAGTAGAATTTCAAATGTGGAAGAGTCAGGTGGTATCCGGGGTCTTCAACAAATAATTGAAATGACCAATACCCTGTGCAAGTCTCAACGATGCGATCAAGGTGTCGAAGTCGAGCATGTGAGAAACAACCATTTGGAGAGGCACTGAGGACTCTTCTCGAAATGATACATAGGCACTCATCATAAATGGTGATGAGTCCAAGACACAGGGACCTCTAGGTCTATCCTCTGGAATAAATTTGGTTGTCGTCGACAGAGGGAGACCAGCAATTGACAAGGCAATGATGTTTCCTTGATAGGAGCACGAGGTGTAGAACTGAAGTGTGGTAGTACTGATGGTAGGACTGACATACTTGTGGGGATGGGAAGTAACTGGGGTCATAGAGTGGGTAGACTCAAACTTCCTTTGTTCAGAGCATGATGACATGGTTGACCTGGCAACATAGGGAACTGATTTGTAGGTGTGGGGATCATAGTTTTAAGGACTGAAGGGTATGTATTGTAGATTGGAGTGGCTCTGTGGGTACAAGCTGACGGACGCTGTAGAGGGACTCTTGTGGTGGCATACTGCAGAATACTCTGAACAAAGGCGACCAAAATGGGGAAGCTGCCATATGAGTATACGTGATCTGTTGTGGTGCCGAGAAGCACCATTGGGTCCTTCTTCGTAGTTTTAATGAGCTCCAAGAAGGGATAAAAGTGTGCTATGAAATGGTACTGTCCTGTGGATTTTGTGAGCCCAGGACTGTTCGTGATCATGGGTGCTTTCATTTTTAAGGAGTCTGAAAACGATAAGAAGACTCTGCAGTGGTTGTGAGTACCATCTTGTGGGTTTTTACGAGCCAAGGATGGTGATTGCTCATGGTTGCTTTCATGTTTAGAGAGTCTGAAAGCGGTAAGTGGACTCCATTGGTGTTCTTTTTCGTAAGTTAGTCTCCAAGGCCCGAGAAAGCATAAAATGATGCAAATGGAGAACTCTTCTAGCCGATGTGACTAGAGTATTCCTTTTTCGTAATTAGTCTACAAGGTCTGGAAAAGGGGTAAACTTATACCATGTAGACGTCCTTTAAGATACGTTTAGCGAGCATGAAAGGAAGCAAGGTTGCTCGGCGATCTTTTCATTGTTTTAGGAGTCAGAAAAGAGCTTAATAGAAACTCCCTAAGTGCCTTTTTCATAAAAGGGATTGCTCGGCCCGAAAAAGGGGTAAAGCTATACCGAACAAAAAGGGATTGATGAGAGCGATAAAAGGTCTCAAGCATCGTCATGAGTGCGGAATACTAAATCCAGTGACATAAAGATTGTCAAAAAGGGGCAACGGCCAATGTGGCATGCAAACCGAGATGATGAGTGGCATTTTGAAAAAATGCCCAAAAATTATGGGGTGAGAGCGAGAAATGATCTCAATCATCATCACGAGCACAGAAACCTGAACTCGAAGATATCAAACTTGTCAAAAACGGACGACGACCGATGTGGCACGCAAACTGAGGTGATGGGGGGGCATGGGAAAAATGCCTGAAAAATATGGAGGTGAGAGTGAGAAATGATCTCAAGCGTCATCACGAGCGTGGAAAACAGAATCCGGCAATATAAGACTTGTCAAAAATGGAGAACGATCGATGTGGCACGCAAACCGAGGCAACGAGGGCATGAAAAAATGGTCAAAAAATGGACCTGGTGAAAACAGGAAAAGGAAAGGACTATCATGAAGTTCTCGCTATGTTGATTCCAACAGTTTGAGGAACGGACGTCGTATGATACCGCAATGGTTGTTTGAAAAATGGTGAAATTTCTATAAATAGGGTGTGGGGCCCATATGACATGTCATTGTTACATGTGAGTTTGGTAGAGAAATCAGGGATCTTTCTTGATTTCCAGGAGATTTGACCGTTGGTTTTCGATTCCATGAGTTTCAGGTAACCCTATTCGCCTTAGCCTTTTTAATTATGTCTTTTTTGGTTAGCAGCGGGCCCCCGAAGGCCGCGAAATTCCATGTTGGCCTTCCAAAGTGGAATATCGTGGGTTTCGCGTCTTTTTCCGCGATGAACATCACGGGTTAGGGGCTGACAGTCGTGATGTTCATCGCGGGTTCTTGGATGAAAGCCGTAATGATCATCGCGGCTTTTGATGGAAAAGCCATGATGGAATTTTTTGAAAAAAAAATTTCGGTTCTAAAAAATTTCTTTGTTTTTTGGCAGGATGTTGAGGAGACCATTGGTGTCATGGCGAGAGAGGGAGATGGAGGAGTATTTGATGATTCGGATTTGGACCGATCAGGGGGTCCGGCAGGCTCTGGCTGTGAGTGGGCTCCTAAAGTTCGCTCGGATTCCACCGATGCGTTCAGTAGGACCACTACTGAACAAATTGGTGAGTCTTTGGGTCCCTGTAGAGGGTGCGTTTATTGTTGGGGGTGAGAGGTTAGAGATCACCCTTACTGATGTATACTTTCTTACTAGGTTTCCTCGCTTAGGGGAGGTAGGGGATCTTCTGCCGAGGATCCCGGCAGGTGTGGATATCGAGGATCTCCTGGAGACCTTCTATGTTGCTGGGGTGATTGTGCATAACAGTGCTTTGAGCCTGAGATCTTTGTGGGAGTGGGACATGCGGGCTGTTGGGGCTTGTGTTCTGCGGGTGTTGGGTGCTGCGGTGCCACATCCTTGTCGGGGGGACAAACGATGGTGGTGGATTCTGTGCTGAGGGGGACCTACTACGCGTGGGGTCAGATGTTTTTGGCTGGTGTCCGGAGAGATCTGGACAAGGTCAGTCGGGAGGGGGGAGAGTTTGCTATGCCTCCTTCCTGTGTTGTTTCTTCTTTGAGCGGGTGCCAACTTTGCGGCCACAGGTGCCAGTTCGAGACAGGTTGGTGAGCGAGCTGCGCATGGTGCGGTGGGGGCAGATGATGCCCCGCGGTGGTGGTGGTATCCATGGATTCTTTTCACAGGATATGTATGAGCAGTGGGAGAAGATCCCCTTGCTAATTGATGACTATCCATATGCCGGTATGGATTATCGAGGAGATCCAGAGATGCCTCGAGCCTAGGGACAGGCCTGGGGTTTAGATGGTATGTTTTTGTGTGTTGTTCTCTACTATATCATGTGTTTTAGTTGTGTTTGTTATGATTATAGTTAGATATCTATATGATGGTTCATTTGCGTGATTGTGCAAATGTTGGTCCTATACCACCGACCGACCATGTGGTTTGTAGGGGACGGGTGATGGTGGTCATTCCACCTCCTGTAGTGGTACCGCCTCCTCATGCTCGAGGAGTTGGGGCTTGCGGTCAAGGAGATGGGCCTCGAGATGATGCTGTGGAGGGTGTCCGAGAGACACTAGACATGATCCTGGCAGGATTTCCAGAGGATGGGTGGAGGGACTTGGATCGGGACATCGTCGAGTGTTGTTTCGATGCGCCTCGTGAGTGGCGCTCGATCTTGCTCAAAGCAGCATTGTTGGCGGTTGAGTGGAGGGATGGGGCTTGGCATGATCCGGCAGGGCCGGTGGAGGGGAGGATTTGGGTGCGAGGCCGACGGAGAGGAGAGTTCAGGCTCGGCATGATCCAGCGGGACCAACAGAGGTGGCGCCAGAGGAGCCTGGAGACCATGATGATTAGATGATCTTGTATCTGCCCCCAAATGCTGATGAGCATATGGGGAAGTACCTTTTGGTATGGCTGATGTATTTTTGTATATTGGGTGCTGAGGGCACCTATGACATGTTTGACTATATTATGATGTCTATATATATATATATATATATATATATATATATATGATTTGGTATATAGTCATGTATGCACATGGATGCATTTATTGTCTATTTTCTTGCCTGTGGAGGCATGTTTGATTTTCTGTATGCCCGTGGAGGCACATGTTATGCACGTGGATGCAACATTTTGATTTTTGTATATGCCCATGGAGGCACATGTTATGCACATGGATGCATTTTTGTTTGAGCCCGTGGAGGTACATTTGTGTTTACTATATGGTTTGGTTTGTGTGCCAGTCAAGAATGTCGTTAGCCATATGGTCTGGTACCCTGTTGAGATTCCTTGGGACATGTGTGAATGAAATGGATTCAAATTGTCGAACCATTTGTTTAGTGCGCAAGAATTTTATGAAAAGACAGGGATCGCCTACCTGGTAATCATTGTTGAGCTGGGAAACAAGGAGTTGTGAGTCCAAGAAAACATTAAGGTGACTTATGCTCATTTGGAGAGTTGTGGCCAGGAGACCGGTCATGGCATCATATTCAACTTGGTTTTTGGTGGCGGCACCTACGCACACTCCATCGATGTGGATCAACTCATGTGAAGGGGAATATATTACCCAAGCTATGGAGGCCAGATTGGGGGACCAATGGCTTGCACCATCAGCGAAACCGACGTAGCAGAGTGGAACAGGATCCATCTGTGGTCATGCAGAGAAAACAAATATTTAGGTTTTTTGAATTTTTTATGAAAAACAAAATAAGACTGTACAATAATGGATGGTGGTGTCCATCATATTTTCTATGGGTAAAATCGCTTGAGGTACAACCCGTTGCGTGGGTTGCGTAGGGGGTTGCCTTCTGAATCGGTCAGAATGTACGCCCCCTGTCCGAGGCAAGTGTGTATAATGTATGGGCCTTGCCACATGGACACAAACTTTCCTTTTCCGGTTTTGTCATGAGCTTGATCATAGGCGACGACAAGGTCCCCTTCAGTAAAAGTTCTTGGTTGGACATGTTTGTCGTAACTCAGTTTGGATCGGTTCTTTCCTTCTTCCATGGTTTGGAGGGTTATGCATCGATCTTCATCGGCTTGCTCCAGGAGTAGTAAGCGTTGCTCAATTGGGGAAGTGTCCGGTAGGAGTTCAACGGCCATATGTAGGGTTGGAATCTGGCACTCAAGGGGGAGGACGGATTCGACACCGTGAACTAGATGGAAAGGTGTAAAACCGGTGGCGGTTTTGGTTGACGTGCAGTATGCCCATAGTGCTGGGAAGAGCATGAGGTGCCAATTTGATTTGTGTAATAGGGGAAATGTTGGACATGTTCCCTTCTTCGAAGGCATCTGGTGCTGGGATGGGGTCTTTGAACCAATCAACCTTAGTTGGTAGGAAATATTTCGATTCGACTGATAGCTAGTTTTCTGCGGGGGATGTAGACACCTCAGGGAGGAAGTATGAGCAATGATGCATACGGTCCCAAGGGTAGTCCGGTGCAGTGAGTGTTTCTAGAATTTTCTCATCAGTACGAAAGTAATCAGACCTTAAATCAACGGGTTCTGGTTTGTATGTGGTTGAAATCATATAGATGGTATTGATTTCTTCCGTAGAATATGATTTCGGAGGGTAGATCTCCTCGATGAGGGGAGGAGATATCTCTAAGTCGGCATTGTTCATCTCGTATAAGGCTGCTCTATAATCTGGGAGATCAGGGCAGTGGTGTGAATAATGGCCATAAATGCCGCATATCACACAAGGGTGGTTAGTGCGGAGCATTTTGTCGTGAGGTTGAGGAGGTGGCTCAAGTCTTACCACTGGAATTCCAGTGTCGTCATCCAACATATTCATGTGTTCTTGGAGTGCAGGTAATTGTGGACATTGATGAGTGGCATGGCCTACGTCGTCACACAACGAGCACTTAGGGGGAATGCGAATAGTTGGGGGGTTTTTAGCTACCTTGGGGGTTGCTGGGGAGGTGCGAGTTGTGGGTCCAGTGTTATAAGTTGGTGGGCCTCTGCCCCCTGTGTTCCATAACGGAGGTGGGGCGTTTCTGGACGTTGATGCCGTAGTCACTATTGGGGGTGGTCTGTTTTGCAGATGAGCGACCAGAGGGGGTGGGTGGGTGGTAGTAGGGATAGGTTGTACCGATTGTAAAATAATAGTCGGAGTCGGTGGGGAGCTCGGAGTAGGTAAGTACCATACAGGTATCCCTAATGTTAAACCAGGAAGGTTGAGTGTAGCCATTACTGGCGAACTGACAACTCCAAAAATGGGAACAAGAACGGGATAGTATGAATTGGCGTTGTGCCAATATGAGTAGGCACTGTGGGTGTTTGTGGTAGTGACGAAGGCTACTGTGGGGTGTGCGACATGGTGCACAAATCCAATGTTTTTTTTATCGGTAAAGGTGGTGAGATCGATGGAAATGTGGAAGTCATAAGTGACTTGGTGTAGACTCCAGGACCAATTGACGACATAAATGATGGTTGTGCGGTTTGAATGGTTTTTTCAATCATTGGTAGCACATTTTGAGGGGTTATGGGGGCATTAGGATCATAATATGTGAGTTGATCAATCTTGATAATGCATCCTTCATGTGGGAACATCATGAGGTGAAAAACAGATGAATCCACTGCTTTCATTTTGTACATATAGCTACGTCCAAGAAGGAGGTTGTAGTCGAGCTGGGCATTGATCACTTCGATGTCAATAAGAACTAATTTTCCACCTAGTTCTATAGGTACGTTCGTTAAGAGGCCTTGTGGTTGAGTTGAGCGTCCGTCGTAAGCTCGTAATGCTGTGGTGGATGGTTGTAAAGCAGGGGAACCAAGTTTCTGCCACACAAGGGTGGACATAACGTAGGTTGAAGCTCCTTCATCGATGATGCATCGATGCACAACAAGGTTTCGAATGTTTACTGATACTTGGAAAGCCAAATTTGATGGCAATCAAGGTTCGGCTTGGTCTAAGTCGAAAGCCATCATGTGTGTGTCGTCAGGGTCTACTCCTCCGATGGCGGATAGTAGTAGTTTTCGTTGTGAAGGGCATGTTTTCAGTACCTCTAAAGCAGACATAGCAGCGGGGGATTGTGTTAGGTCTTCCACGACGTTATAATTGGATGTTGCGTGAGCATTAGGATGTTGTTAATCCTTCGCAAAGGGATGCGAGGGATTTTAGGTCCTCCATCCAATGGCATATTTGGTATGCGTAGTGGTTGATCTGGTGGAAGGGAGGTGGATGCGTCAGTGGGAGGATTTTATGGGGGTGGGCCGTATTGATTCCTGCGAGTTTGGAGGTTAATGTCATTGGATGACATCATTAATAAATGGTGTGTACCTAGATCCGTATACTGATAATCAGTTGCGGCATAGGTGATTTGTTGTTGGGGTGCAGCAGATCCTTGTGGGGGATCCATAGGGCGAGTATTTACTAATCCCTGGTTTGGCAATGGGTTTTGTAATATCATGGGTTGCGGTTGATTATGTGGAGTTGGCTGTCCAGCGTGGCCCTGGCATTGGGCATCGTCAGCCCAAAGTTTACGTGCTTTCTCTAAATGGGGGCAGTTGTGAGTGTAGTGTCCATAGACTCCACAAATAGAACATGGATGGTTTGTTCTCAGGTTATTGTTTTTTGGCTGCTTGGGATGACGATCAGGATTCTGGTTGGGAGGAGTAGCATTGTTATTATTTGGAGGATTGGGAGGTGGTGGACCTTGATTATGTTGTTGGTTGTTGCCGCGGTTATGTCCTCTTCCACGGTTTTGTTGTCCACTCTGGTTGCGTTGGTTGTTTTGATGTTGGGGCTGATTGTGTTGTGTGTACACTTTCCCTTGAGTAGAGGGAGGATTTTGGGGTGCCGCAGGTGTGGTAGCAGGTTTCAGTGGATAATAAGCTGGTGGCGCTGGAGGTGGTCCAGTTGCCTGCTGGGGTTGTTGGTAACCCTGAGCTATTGGAAGTGTTGGGTTAGCTGGTGTAGCTTGCTGTGGGTAATACATTGGTTGTGTCGGTAAATGAATTGGGTTCTAGGTGGCCGATTGGTTATAGTATGTGGGTGGTACATATGTCAATGGTGCTTGCCCATAGCAATGTTGTGGACAAGAGGGTCCATGAGTGTGATGAGTCTGATTCGTTGGAGCGTAGGAAGTTGTCACTCCAGAATTATATGTAGCCCTAGAGAGGTCTGGGGAATTTATGGTGCTCACCATGCTAAAAGGTTTATTTTGTGCCATGACTTGGCTGATAATACCATCAGCAGCAGGTGATGCCCCCGGAGCGTCACCACGTGAAGAATCACCTCGTTGGGCGTCTGGTATGATGGTGTAGAGATAGCCTGACTAGGCATAAATCAGGTCGAATTGCTGAGCTTTTAAGATAGATTCTTCCTCTGACTGGGGTCATTCGGAAGCTACGTCTTTGGCTATTAGGGGTAGGAGTGATTTAACAAACCAGTCCAAAAATATATGGTCATCCAGTTTTATCTTACAGAGGCTACGACGCTTGCGCCACTCATGGATATGGTCGATGATGTGGGTAGTTGTGTTTTGTCTGCAAGACAACAGTATTTCAACTCCTGCATCATAGCGTACAGGTAGCTGAAAAAAATGAAGGAAAGTGGAGGCGAGAGATGTAAATGTATGACGGGTCCCATGTGGTTGTTTGATGTACCACTTGGCTGCAGAGCCAATGAACGTTCATTGAAATAGTTTTAGTCTAATGGAGTCATCCACTATGGAGTTAGATGAACACCATAGGTGAAATGACATTATGTGGTTTTGGGGATTCTCCCCAGGTTTTCCTTCAAACTTGGGTATGTCCGAGGGGAGCTTTGTAGGAATGGGTGTCCATGTAGGGTTGTGCCTGATAGGATCGTTGGTTAGCCTGGCTAGGTCTGGTAAGTTCAGACTAGCCATGTAAGGTAAACTAGCAGATGGGTGTGGCTTAGTGACTGGGACATAACTATTAATGGTGGCATTATGTAGTGGTCTAGTATCCCCTAAGGGTATGCTAGGTATTGAAGGTATGTTTCCTCCAACTGTTGTGGTTTGGGATGGGCCAGCGCTCCCAAGTGCAACATGGGTTGCAAAGGGGTTAGGAATAGTGCCAGGAATTCTTGGGATCTAGGTTGTGGTAGTGAGAGGTGGTGTGATTCCTATGTTGGGCATACCCATAATAGGAGGTAGTCCTGTGTTGGGCATACCTAAAGGTGGAGTGGCCCCTATATTAGGCATGCCTAAAGGGGTTTTTGCTACCATGGATGGCACAGTACTAGAAGGGTTTGTGGATGTATCTCCAATAGTACTGGTGAAAAGTCGGTCGTATTGTGATCCAGCCATGAGGTTGGTTGGTGATATTTCAGTAGGGTTTTCGGATTCAACCTCAGAATCAGATGTGAAGTGAGGCATGTCAGAATCGGATGACTATTTGTTTGGCCGATGACGTGTCGAGTCAAGGGATAAGGCTCTACGTCGATGACGTGTAGAGCCAAGTATACCGAACTGAGGGGGTTCACCCTGAAGATGACGAGATCGTCTTAAATTCTCAATGGTGAGAAATATTTTATAAAAAAAAAATTCAGTGTAAGGTGGTGATGTAAAACTGTTGGCTTGGTTTTGCAACCAAGCTTTGTGCAATGGGAACCTATCAACAATGTGATAGCAGTTTCAATATTGAAATCAAAAACAATTATAAATTAAATCTAAATCTAAACTAGCATGTGCATATAACAAATAAAAAAATTTTAAACGATTCAAGAACAAGAAATAAAAAGATAAGTATTTTGTATTAAGATACCTCAAATGGTGAGGATTTGTGTTGAGCAACTCTCAAGATGAGTAGCTCCAAGCTCCAAAGGTCTCTTCTCCAAGATGCTAAAAATGGCCAAAAGTCTCATGAGAGATTTTGACAGCGTGAGGATAGGATGATGGATGGATGAAAAGTGAGGAGCCCCTACCACCTTTTTATAGTTTTTGGTGGTGGGGAATACCATTATGGTTTTGAGGAAACCAATGGTATTGACCAACATGGTTTAGGTACCTTTTCCCTCCTTTTTCCTTTTTTGAATATTTTTAATATTTTTATTCCCTTTTTAATATTTTTGGGAATTCTTGACCCTTGTTTAGGGTTTTTTATGCTTTTTGAGGAAAAATATTCATTTTGAGGGGAAAAGGGGTGTATTATGGTTTTTTGGTGACCTTTTGATGGCTTTAGAGGCTCAATTGGTGGAAAAGTGGACAAATGGGTCATGTGAATAAGGAAATGAGCTAGTGAGCACTTTTTGGGTGTTAACAATGACCATAAACTCCATAAATAGAGCATGGGTGTTTTGTATGCAAGTTAGGGTTCTTTCCTCACCAGGGTTGATTATCGGGGTTCTAGTTAGGTGGCGCGACACCATTATTATCTGGGGGGGTTGGAGGTTTTCAACCTCCACCGAGTGGTTGCTTGTTTCCCCAATTGCAACTGTGTCTCTTATTCTGGTTCCGCTAGGCAGGTTGGCTTTGTTGCGCATAAACTTTCCCTTGTGGTGTGGGAGTACTCTGAGTTTGGGTGGGAATGGCCGCGGCCGGTGGAGGATAGTAAGCGAAAGGATCTTAAGGTGGGGCCAGAGTGGGTTGGTTTGGCAAAGGGTAATAAGTAGGCGGTACAGCGTGGGCAGCATACAAATGCGGGTTGTGATTGTAGCAATGTGCCACGCAGGTGGGTCCATGTGTATGGGATATTTGGACCAGTGGAACATACGAAGGTGTTGCTGCAAAATAAGTTGTTGCGCATGAAATATCAGGACCACGACTCATAATGGTGGCACAAAACTAGGGTTGGTGTTCTAGACAGGATATTATGTTGGAGACATGTTCGTATAGGGGCGGCTGGTGGATGCAACGTGTCCAATGATGATGTTGGCAGCATGAGATTCCCCCGCCACATCCTTCTGAGAGGAATCCCCGTGAGGAGCATCAGGGATAATTGTGTAAAGGTATCCCAACTGTGCATAAATAAGGTGAAATTGTTGAGATTTAAGTATGTCTTCTTCTTTGGTTTGAGGTTGTTCAGATGCCACATCCTTGGCAATGGATGGTATGAGGCACTCTAAAAACTAATCTAAAATTATAAGGTCATCTAACTTGATCTTGCACAAACTACAGCGTCTACGCCACTCATGAATATGGTCAGTGATGTGGATAGTTGTACTCTGTCTACAAGATATAATAATCTCAACACTAGCGTCATAACGGACTGGTAGTTGGAAGAACTGCAGGAAAGTGGATGCATGGGATGCAAAAGTGGAATGCATCCCATGAGGCTGATCAATATAGCACTTGGATGTAGCGCCTGTGACTATTCATTGTACAAGGCGTAGGCAGATCGAATCATCCAATATGGAGTTACAGGAGCACCATAAGTGGAAGGACATGATATGGTTCTGGGGGTCCTCACAACCCTTCCCCTCAAACTTGGAGATGTTTGAAGGGATTTTTTGGTTGGCATGTGAGGCCATGTGGTATCATGTCAAATCGGATCATTAGTCAATTGGTGCAGGTCGGGGAGGTTAATACTGGTCGTGAATGGAAAACTAGCAGGAGGATGTGGCATAGTCGAGGTGGTCTGCGTGCTAGCCATGGAAGCGACCATGGGGCCACCTCCGCTGAGTAGTGGTGCAGTGACGGTGGTCATAATGGGAATCAAGGAACCACCTGTCATTGATGGAGGGATCTAGAAGAACGGGCCAATGCCCCCAAGTGTACGGTCGGTAACCAAAGGAACAATGGTCGAATAGATCCACTATCGGTGGGTATGGAGGTAGTGACTGGGTGCACTGTAGTGTCGGGGCTCGGTCCTGTACTAACAGGGATGGTGGGTCTCGTGGATTTCAGGGTGAGAATAGATGCTGAAGTGGTAGTGGGGCTAGTGGTGGTTCCACCGCCAAAAATCCCTCCATAAAACATGTTAGGATTTGTGTCATCCATGGTGCTAGACAGAGTTGTATGGATAGGTGATTCTGACTCATAATCAAATGTAAAATAAGGTGCATCGGGATGAATATGTGCATCTCAAGGGGAGTGATGAGGGGGGGTCCAATGGAATATACAATGGGGACTTCCCCATAGACAGGAGTGTCTTAGGGAATCAATGGTGATGAATGTGTAAGTGCTAAGGGGTGGTCGTCTGAAAACACGCTAAAAAATATTAGTGAAACTGTGCATGCAAAAGTAGAGCTCTTCAATAAAAATGACACTCTATCCAATAACAAGCTCAAAAACACTTATTGTAACAACGTGCTACAACAGGTGGAGCAGAAACAAAATGGTCAAAATACCAACAGGAAGCACTCCTAAAAAAGAAAGAGACTCACTAACCGAGGGGGTATAGGAGCATGCAAACACCTAAATAAAATATGTGGAATCTCATGCAAATCATATCCCCTGTAGGGTGATGAAATCCGCAGTTAGGTAATACGAAATGGACAACCAAATGGCAAAGGTATATCCCTATACTGAGAGGTATCTTGGGTAAAAGATCCCCAGAATAATGGAAACTAAGCTACCTCAGTCAAAGCACGTCCGGAAAGGTATCCCGCAAATTCATTTCTTTGGCTATCGCCCACCCGGTATGGTGGCCAGCATGTGCAATGAGGAAAACAAGTTGGTTTCCTTAAGTACATAGTGGAGTGCAGCATTCCATCCAGACTTTCGGAACCATTCTTGCTACTTTACCTCCTTAGGGAGAGGCCCCCCAGTAAATCAATTTCAACTATGCTAATCAAAGAGGATTTTGGCTCCCTAAAAGACAACAACTATGTCTAAAATGTATGTGACAAAGGGGGTATTATTTGGATGCCTAACCCCAATGTCCTACCTAGCTATCAAGTTGTTTTGGGGTCCCCTAGTCGGGTTAAATGCGTGTTTAATTAAACCATTTTTAGTCTCACTTGGAATTTAGGGAGTGAGTGGATGCACAAGTGGTGTAAACAACCCAAGATATGTCGAAATTAAATGTTGAAATAAAGAACTAAAACTGAAATAAACTTTCTTTTTTATTTTCAAATAAAAGTACTAACTGCTATGAAATGTATGCAAATGATGCGGTAAATGAACTTGCTGAAATGTGATGCAAGAGATAGAAATTCACTAAATTAACATGGATGCATGCAAACTGAAATGTCTCAAATGCTACACCAAGTATAAACAACAGAAAAGCACCAACGACAATGAGCGCAAGCAAAATTAAGGCTGTAAGGGCAGTCGGTGTGAGTGAAAAATACAAAAATAGGTGCAAGGCGCATCTATCAAGGGAACAGTCACGCTCGGGGCACTGTAGAACAGTCGTGTTGGAATAGGAAAAATCATATTAGAAGTCCAATCACGCTTCTGGGAGAGAAAGGTACGCTTAGAGAACGGCTCGGGGCTGGGAAAGTGCGCTTAGAGCATGTTTATCGGGTTGGAAAGTGTGCTATAATGCAATTATCAAGATGGAAAGCATTCTTGGAGCGTGCTTAAGAGGCACAAATATGCAGTGGAGAGTGCTTACAGGGTTGAAAGTCATGCTTTGAGCGCACTTTACCGGATGAAAGCCACGCTCGGGCTCCAGAGAGCAAAGTGCGCTTTGCAAAAAAACAATGCTCTTCAGAGCTTCGAAACGGTGCAGGAAGTTGCAGCCCGGGCCGTAAAAGCATAAAATAAAAAAAAGTACTCTGATTGTAATACCCCTATTTTTCCTTAGTGTGTATTGGCGTCATTGTAAATATTTTGTATATGCAATGTGTGTTACCCTAGTGTGGAGCTCAAGGACAAGGCCCCACTAGTGGATGTTTAAGGTTATTGCAGAGGAAAATATTTGACAATTCTATTATTCATGGGTTGTTAAGCCATGAAGAAATGTAAATGATGTAATTATTAATTAATGCAATAAAATACCCAAGAAGCTAGCTAAGGAGGCAACCAATGAGAAAGGGGCCATGTGTATCCAATAGGGAGAGGTGAGGGGGTTATGTGATTGGTACCCATGCTTCCACATGTCCAGCTATGAACCCTTTTGAATCCCATGTTGACATTAATTCGGTTGCAGGGGGTGGTTGGGAACCCTGATGCTGAAACCGATGGAGTATGGAGCATGCCTACAATTTCGTATGGTGGGGCATGGCTCTGATTGATTGTCCTTGAAGACACTCAAGCGCATGGAAACTCGTAGAACTTATTTTGACTACCCATGGGGGAAGGGAACATCATTGATTCATGCACTCGTTACTCATCATCCATCAATTCATCAGGGGATAGAGGGATTCATGCATTCACAGACCTGCATAACCAGCCGAGGGAGGTGTTGGAATATTCTCACCATCATTTTTGTATTTTGCATGCCTGCATGCATACAGTCATCTACATGCATTTGCATGCAATTGCATGCATCCAATCATCAGTATGGCAGTCTCCTAGCACCTAGTCCTTATTTGCAACCCCCTAGGAGCCTATTTCTGCTCATTGCTAACCCTCATAGCCACTGATGTGCCCTTGTTTTCATCACTGGAGCACAAGTGAGCCTTATTCCACCTATTTAGGAGTTGCTTCAGTTAGTTGGTTGGTTGATGACTCAGTTCCTTGATTCGGGGGATGATTGATTAGTTAATTGACTGGAGCACTTAGATAGGCACCTACTGAGACTAGTTTGAAATCTACTAACTACTGACAGCTCCTGATGCACCCACATTGGATTCTCCTTCCCTACACCAGTGCCCATGCACTTAGTTAGACTCATTTGACTGACTAGTTGACTTTTATGACCACTACCACTGGTTTGGATGATCTCTCCAATTCTATCCAAGCCACACTTTGAGGAGAATTCGAATGACCTTAGAGGAATTTGAATCTCATTGATTGTATTCAATTATTATTCATTTTACGGAGTGCCAGCTTACAGCTGATGTATGATACAGCAGTTTTTCTCCATTTTATGTGTAATGAGTGATTATTGATTTAGCCTTTTCTTCTTCTTTCTGCACTTCATGAGGGAATTCTAGTGAGGTCTGCTAATGTTGAGTGATCCTATTCCTAAAAATATCACATAGTATCAGAGCTGGCAGCAACTATTCGAATTGTAGCAGCAGTAGTTGCATCAATTCCTTGATCATTTGTCTTTCATTGAGCACCAGAAGCCTTTGAGTTTCCACAACAAATCCTGGCGCTATTACCTTGAATTCACTGGAGAAATCCAGTGAGGTCTAGCTAGGTGTGAAGCACTTAGTCATATGTGCTTAGTGTCCTAAGGCAGTGTTCAATTTGAATTGCAGCAGATCTTCTTTTCATAATTCTCATTTGTTTTGCAGGTTATTCCATCATTCGAATCCATCTTCAACAGTTTCGAATTCAGTAGCTACTATGGATCTCCATTTTTTTTGCAGGTTATTCGAAGTTCTCTACAGTTGCAGCAGTTTTGAAGTTTTCTACAGTTGCAACAGTTTCCTGCAGTTGCAGCAATTTTGATGTCTTCTGCAGCTGCAGCAGTAGATTCAAATTCTACAATAGCTTCCATGGATCTGGCAGCAATTCCTTCTCTCTCTTCATACAACTATGAATAATGGAAACCCAAGATGATTGCATACCTGAAGAGATATGGTCTTTTCAATATGTGCATTGGTGATAAGAGAGATTTTGCTTCCTATGAAGAGGAAGAAGATTGGTTAGATGATTGTGACAAAGCCTCAACAGCAATATGTACTGCTATGTTTTCCAATATGGAATACCTCATTGATCCTACAGAACATCCAAGTGATAATTGAACAAGATTGGACAGATTATTTGGAAAATGGAAGGAAGAGGATGATTTGGAGAACAAGCCCAGTAATATTTCCTTCAGTGCTCTCTCTACTCATGATTCGGCCTCAATCATCTTCCATGATGAAGTTGTTCAAGATGAGGTCAAAATTCAAGACATGATATCAGGATCTACTATTGAAAAATGGTCCATCACCACTGATGAAGTTGATCCATTTTCTGATTTGAATTCTGAGCAAGAGATGTTAGTTACTACTCTATAAGTTGAAGAGACTTTCAATATCTCTACTTCCCATGAGCCTGTTGATGTGCAAGATGATGACCTACTAAGTATTTTGGAGGTAAAATCAGATTTAGGAGGCAATGCATTAGCCCTCCTTGATCAAATTCTTCCTTTGGACTCTTATTTGGTCATTAGCACATGTTTTTAGAGTTTCACCGAAGATGGAAGACTCTATCATTCGTTTGGGTTCATGACTCATGCACTTTTTTGTGATTTTGGTTTTGATCTCACCCCTGTTGGTTCAAAGGAGATCATAAGAAACCATCTTCCAATTCTTGGATCTGATTTAAAGTCCAAGATACCATCATCATTTCATAGTTCCTTTGGTTATGATCTCACCTATGTTGGTTCAAAGGAGATATCAAAGAAATATCTACATATTCATGGATTTGATTCTACCTCAGTTGGTTCGAATCACATGCTCCATAATGATCTTCATATTATGTTTTTGGAGCATGATTCACTTCTTCCCAAGAGGAAGATATCCCGTTTTGAAAGAATGCTAGATCCAAATCCACAAGAACTTGAAGATCTAGT
This sequence comes from Larix kaempferi, assembly GCA_027924585.1. Taxonomy (NCBI): domain Eukaryota; kingdom Viridiplantae; phylum Streptophyta; class Pinopsida; order Pinales; family Pinaceae; genus Larix; species Larix kaempferi. The sequence continues at coordinate 7,077,750 of BSBM01000211.1, forward strand.
GACCGATTTAGAAGATGAGCGAATGGGAGATCCAATTCCACAAGAACCATATGATCTCTCAACTAATGATCCTCCTCTTCTGAGATGGGCAGCCACTACTCTCAGATCTGCTGGAGATCTTGTTGGTGATCCAACTGATCGATGAAGAACCAGATCAGATTATCAGAATGGAAGGTTTCATCCTTCTCACATTACTGATCCATTTCAGATCGATCAATCCTTCTTTGGAAAAGAAGGACACTTGCCTCCTTCTGGGGTGAGTGATGATATGCTACATTAGCATCCTTCAGTATATTTTGAGGGAGGGCTTTCTTCCCACTGGGTTTTCCCTCTTTCCTCTTTTATTATTTAGATTGTTGTATAGGGTGACCTTTGGTCTTAGTCACCAGGGCCCTACTTTTCAGATTTCAATTACTACCTCATAGTATATTTTGCAGAGGGGTGTTGGAATATTCTCACCATAATTTTTGTATTTTGCATTCCTTCATGCAATTCTGCATGCATCCAGTCATCAGTATGGTAGTCTCCCAGCACCTAGTCCTTATTTTGCAACCCCCAGGAGCCTTTTTCTGCTCAGTTCTAGCCATCCTAGCCACTGATGCGCCCTTGTTTTCATCACTGGAGCACAAGTGCACCTTATTCCACCTATTTAGGAATTGCTTCAGTTAGTTGGTTGGTTGATGACTCAGTTCCTCGATTCAGGGGATGATTGATCAGTTAACTGACTAAAGCACTTATATAGGCACCTACTGAGACTCGTTTGAACTCTATTGACTACTGACAACTCCTCATGTGCCCACATTGGAGTCTCCTTCCCTACATCAGTTCCCATGCACTCAGTTAGACTCATTTGACTGGCTAGTTGACTTTTATGACCACTGCAATTGATTTGGATGATGTCTCCAATGCTATCCAAGCCACACTTTGAGGAAAATTCGAATGACCTTAGAGGAATTGGAATCTCATTGATTGTATTAATTTATTATTCATTTTACAGAGTGCCAGCTTATAGCTGATGTATGACACAACATTTTTTCTCCATTTTTTGTGTAATGAGTGATTATTGATTCATCATTTTCTTCTTCTTCTTTCTGTACTTCATGAGTGAATTCTAGTGAGGTATGATACTGTTGAGTGATCATATTCCTAAAATATCATAGGAGGAAGGGGAACAATAGTCGTGATTTCCTGTGTGAGTGAAATATCACCGAAGCCATTGCCATAGAAACTATGTGCGTGGATGCAGTCTGTTGCCGAAAGGGTCGGTGAATAGGGGGTTTTGTTGGTATCTTGCACCGCCAAGTACCTGGGTATACATTGGAAAAACCTCTAGCTCGGTTATATACGCCAACAAAATGTGATGGTGTCGATAGAGGGAGACCTGCAACTACCAAGGAAATGATGCTTCCTTGATAGGAGTGCGAGGGATACAACCAAGATGTCATGGAACTAGACATGAGACTGAGACACTGTGGGGGAATACGAGGGTCGTAGAGTGATGGGACTCAAACTTCCTTTGTTCAAAGTATGACAGTAGGGATGACCTAGTAGCATATGAAACTGACTTCATGGGAAGGGGATCATAACTTAAGGGATCATGGACTATGGCTTAAATGGGGGAGACTTGGGGGGGGGGGGGACTAATGAGTGATATCAGGAGACTCCAAGGGAGACACATCGCAAAATAATCTAAAAAAAAAAGGAGACCATACTAGGGATGCTTCCATAATGGGGGATCATATGTGATCTGCAAGGGTGCTGAGAGGCACCATTTGGGCCTTCTTCATGGTTTAAGGAGCACGAAGAATGAATAGAAGTGTGCTCGAGATGTTACCATCATGTGGATTTGTACGAGCCGAGGACGGTGGATGCTCATGGGTGCTTTCAATTTTAGAGAGTCTGAAAACAAGAAGAAGACTTCGATGGTGTTCTTTTTCATGTGTTAGTCCCCTAAGCCCGAACAAGCATAAAAGTATGCAATGGAAAAAATTCTAGCCAAAGGGACTAGAGTATTCCTTTTTCGTAATTAATCCATCCGGTCTGGAAAAGGATTAAACTTATACTGGATAGACGCCCTTTCAGATATTTTAACGAGTATGAAAGGAAGAAATATTACTCGGTGATATTTTCATTCTTTGAGTCAAAAAAGAGCTTAACAGAAACTCCCTGAGTGCCTTTTTTGTAAATGAGTTGCTCAGCCTGAAAAAGGGATAAACGTATACTGAACAGATGTTAAAGACAAGCAAGGAGGAAGTGTTCAAAACAAGGTATAGGTATGAGTGGACTAAGAAAAAAAGGTGAGGTGGAACACTAATGGATCCTCCTTATGGGTAGATGGATGGTGGAAAAATAATGCAATGATTGCAATATGGAGGGAGTGGAGGGCTCATGAATAGGCCACAATGGATAAAAAAGGAAAAAAAGAGACATGTAACCATTGGTGTACTTTATGGCATGCAAGTCGAGGCGGGGATCCGTGGGAAGAACGACCTAAAAAAAGGTAGGTGAGAGCGATAAATGATCTCAAGCATCATCACGAACATGAAATTTTGAATCTGGCGGTGTGAATGGTGTGAAAAACAGAGGTTGGAAGACTCTAGAGTGGTCAAAGTGAGAAAAAGAGGCAAGTAATGGGCCATAAAGGGGCTATAAATTAGGGGGATCCCACTGAGCCGAGGATGCGGCAGCAGGGAGAGATAATGACCCGCAGGGGTGATGGACTAGGCGTATGGAAATCAAATCAAATATACAAGTGACACGTGACCTCAAAAATGAACAAGATCATGCATGTGCAAAAGTGAGTAGGGTTAATGACCTACCCCCATGCTATGTGCATGGGGTTTGTGATTGTGGATCACATATGTGTTGGCTTGAGCAATGGGCTCATTGAAATATTGAAATAGATGTGACAGGGAAGGGTCAAAATGATTGAGCATGCCCCCTGTCCCAAGGTCGAGGTAATATATTATGCCCCCTAACCTAGAGGTGTCAATGCAGTGCAGATGCTCTCTCAAAGAGGGATCAACAGGGTATCGACCAACTGTTGGCAAGGGGTTGTACCATGAGGCTTATGGCCATGGTGTCACACTGAATTGATGATATTATGATGGGGGATTCCACCAATATCGCTGACGAGAATGGCGACGATGATGAGTAAGCAATATTTTGGGCTTTCCCCCATGTTGTGGACATGTGACTGTCTCGTCGATTCAAAAAGGTCGAATAGGTAGGTCGAAGGGATTAGTTGAATTTGATGATGTGACTCTGATGTCGACAGTTGAAAGAACATAAATGGCGTTGACCTCAGTCGATGAGGATTCTAGTGGGTGGATCTCCTCAATTACAATTATCGAGGATTCTAATGATGGTTGTTGCAACTCGCGTAACACCAACCGATACTCAGGTATGTCGGGGGGCAATGGTGAGAATAGTGACTGTAAGTGCCACAAAGCGCACATGATTGGTTGGTGTACAATGATTTGTTGCGTGTCGAAGGAGTAGTGGGCAATTCAACGATGGGAATGTATGGATTATCATTCAACGTTTGCATATGAGTGTGAAGGTTAGGCAAGTACAGACAATTATGGGTAGCAGGACCCAAGGTATCCCACAAAGCGCATTTCGGAGGTGTTCGTGTTGTAGGAAGGGGGGTTCACGGCTTTGTTCACAATTTTTAATCCATTGGTTTTGGGGGCTTTACCCCAACCTTCTTGGAAGAATGGGGAGTGGGGTTGGATGAAGTTACTTCCAACGTTCCAGGAGGCGGATGATTGGAAGTGTTGATGGCTTGAACCCGTTTGAAGCACTACTTGTGGGGTCGGAGTGGGTTTTGGTGCTGGTAAATACCAGATGGGAAGCCCTAAAGTTAGTCCTAGGAGATTCATTGTGTCCACAATGGGCATGCTTACCACTCATCATGGTGGGAACAAAAAGGGGATGTTATGGATCGAGGTGGCTCCCACATGGCTGGGTACCAACAACAGTTGGGGTTGGGGTGGTTGTTGAGGTTGCAGTAGGAGCATCGGTTGAGCAGCAAGCTGCAGGTCAGGGACTAACTTGTTGGATGAAATGGTGCACAAGTCTGAGACTGCAATGGTTGGAATGGGAAAGGGCCGGGGTAATGTGGTAAACATAGAGGTCATGGGGGCCTCAGGATAAAGACCCGGCCCCACTATGGAAATCGAAGGTGTAGAATCACCAAGAAGAGTTTTTTCGACCATGCGGAGGACATTCCCTATCGTGGCAGGTGCGTTAGGGTAATAGTAAGTTAGTTGGTATATTTTGATGACTCATCCTTCATGGGGTAACATCATATGTCGAAACATAGATGATACAACGACCTTCATTGCGTACATGTAGCTCTGTCGTGGGAGAAGGTTTTAGTCGAGTTGCGCATTGACGAATTCAATGTCAATCAGGACGGTTTTGTTGGATAGTTGAATGGGCACATTGGCAAGAAGGCCTTGCAGTTGAGTTGCACAGCCACCATAAGCTCGGAGGGAAGTCATGGATGGATACAAAGGAAGGGATCTGAGCTTCTTTCACATGAATGTGGACATGACGCATGTAGAGACGCCCTCATCGACTATGAATCAATGTATAACCAGGATTCAGATCAAGATTGAGATGTGAAACGCGAGGGACGAAAGCATGCGAGGTTCATACTGGTTTATGTCGAATGTCATCAATCATGAGTCAAAAGGACCGATTGCACCTAGGGAATACAACAATGATATGTGTTGTACTGGACAATTCTTTAGAACTTCTAAGGATAACATAGCAGCGGGGGGACTAGGATAAGTCATCCACGATATTATAATTGGGGGCAGCACGAGATGTTGATGTATATGTAACTTCGGAATGTATTTCACATATATGTATATTGTATTCCTATAGAGATGTTATTATTCCTCTATACGGAAGTGGTTGTATTCCTATAGAGATGTTATTATTCCTCTATACGGAAGTGTCATCATTTATATTGTAAGTGTCATAACTTATACTTGATGGGTTATTAGACCACCTTGTTGGGGTCGGCCCTGTATAAGTCATGTGGGTCAAAGGGTTATTATACCACCCTATTGGGGGTCATCCATGTGGGTCAAAGGGTTATTAGACCACCCTAGTGGGGGTCGGCCCAGTCAGCATTATGTTAAGTGGTTAAGTTGAGGCCGACCTAGTTGAGTAAAGGTCAAGTCAAGTTAGTGTATAAATAAAGAGTGTGTCTCTCTCATTTTACACATTCTATTCTCTCACTCACACTTGGGAGAGTGGCACACTTGTGGAGGAGGAGGCTCTGCTGCTAGGAGAAGACTATCTCTTGTATTCTGGTTGTATCATTGCTCTATCTATCTTTGAGGAAGTTATTGGGGTTTTTCACCTTTATGGTTTTCCCCAAGTAAACTCTGTGTCTCTTGTGTGCTTGCATTGTTGTGTCCATGATTGATATGATGTAGATTTGTTGTACATGTTGTTATCTTAGTTAAGATCCTAGATCAGATTGAAGTAAATTCTGAAAATTTAACATGGTATCAGAGCTAGCCTGAAAGAAGGCATGATATGGCATGTATGACACTGGTTGCATTTACGATGCTAGGGCTTGATATAGCAAAAACCAGTCATCATAGCACTTTCGCTATAAACCCGTTTTGGATATGTTTTTGGATCTAAAACTTTTACAGGTCGAATTTCAGATCCCCATGTACCTTGTGTCCAAAGGAAAACCTCTAATTCGTTGTACTTTGTGATTTATGATCTATACAATATAAGGTTTCTGCCTCTTCCAGATCTGAGTCAAAATCAGGTGACCTTGGGAAAAAGGTCATAACTTTGGCTAGGAAGCTCCAAATGCAATTTCGTAAAATGTGACAGGTATTACACAGAATGGACTATCTCAAAAACAATTTTCAGAGGCCGAAGTTGAACCAGTGACACGTGGAACGCCGTATAAGTTCACTCTCCTGTATTATCCCATAAACAGGTCACGTTACGACACTTGGAATAACTCTCTCTCAGAGAATCCAATTTAGTTCATACCTTTTGGGATGGAAAGATAACAAGTCGTGATATCTTAGGAAATTTTTTCAGAGGCCGAAGTTGAAACAGTGACACGTGGCACGCCGTACAAGTTCGCTCTCCTGTATTATCCCATAAACAGGTCACGTTGCGACACTTGGCATAAATCTCTCTCAGAGAATCCAATTGAGGTCAGACCTATCGGGATGGAAATATAATAGGTCGGGCTATCTCAGGAAACGTTTTCAAACCCTGTGGATCAAAAAGTTTAGAGTTACACCAGAAACAATCAGGTACATATTTCTGTCAAAACAGAATTATTTTTGAGTACCTTCATTCATGGCTTCCGGAATTTAGGGCTTCGGAGAAAGTTGGAATTTTTGTAATCGGAGACCACGGATGGATGATACTCATCGAAATCGAAATTTAGAGACCAAGATCAGAATTTTTGGTTGGGCAGAAGGCCGGGCTTGATCAGACCCTAGTTTGGGACTTTGATCAGAAAAGTGGAAAATTAGGGCTTCTGCAAAAATGGGAATTTTTGAAATCTGTGACCACGGCTGGAAGCTCCTCATAAAAATAGAAGCTTAGAGCTTTGGATCAAACATTTTGATTTGGAAGAAGAGTGGGCTTCATCAAACCCTAGTTCGAGGTCACGTCCAGCGAATCCAAAAGTTTCAAAGGCAAAATTGAGGAGTGAAACTTTGTAGTTTTCAAATTCTGAATATACCAGCTTGATCAGCTCATCAAAGCGCATATTTCTATCCTTTTGAAAGTTTGAAATTCAAATTTTGAATTTTTGGGGTTTCTCTGACAAACCCTATTACAGCTCCAGATCCAGTTCCTGCAAATCAAGTGGATTGGGTTAATCCTAGAAGAGGATGGATTGGTCACCTGCATAAGTGAAGAAGTTCCTGTTTTAGAGGGAGATGAGGCTAAGGCCTTCCATAAGAAGATTACAAGCAATCTTGAAAGGTATGGCTTACAGGTATGTTTCGAATTCTGTTCATTGATTAAGGTTTTTACACTTATGATTGTACTAATGCATTGTGATGTTGTATGAGGTTTATGTTGTTTGCTAACACAAAAGGTACACCAAGAAAGTCAAATCATGTTCTACTTCAAGAACATATGCTCATGGTGACATGAAGACAAAGATTCATCCATTGTCATGGATCACATAGAATATCTACTTTCGAGGTATGTATAACTTGGTCATACAATGGTTAACTTATGAGACATGCAGGTTACTAGCACAAGTCACTGAAGAGAACCAGAAGACATTATGCGGGTATGTTAGACATAACTAGCTAGCATGCTAATCCATGTATGTTTTTCCTATATCAAGATAGAATCCTACCTTGTGTTAGGATCTTATACTGTTGTGTTGTTGATAATGATTTTTCATGAAGTCATAGGTTTAAATAATCATGGTTGTATGCATATTATGTTTCTTACCATAATTGATGATATGACTAACCAGAAGAATCATGAAGGTATAGGTTTGAATAATCACGGGTTTTATGCATATTATATCTCTTATCTTGATTGATGATTCAACTAACTAGAAGAGTCCTATGATCAAATAAGAATATGTATGAGTAAAAGAATACTTCCCTGGAACCTTGAATTCTAATGTTTATTATCTGTGAATGATCATGAATATACATGTTTAAGATTATTGTGTTTTGATAGTATTAATATTATACTAATAAATGTGTGATTATGTATGAGACTTCAAGGATAACACAATGATGATACTAATAAGCATGCATAGTGATTAAGGATGGATGTAATGTCCCCTTATCCATAGAACGTGGGAAGGGAAACGTTAACAACACACGGGCTTATCGCAGACTTAGCCCCAATAATTTTTACACATAAACTCCTAACATTTTAAAACTTCTATATGCAGATTCGTTTCAGTATAAACACAGCGGATGAACATACTAGCAAGCACACAAACAGACCGTAATTGCATAACATATTTACCACAGCAGAGAATGATTAAACATAAAGAGACCCATTCTCATTCGTATGCCATGCATAGACTTCATTTCAATTTCATTAACATGAAGAATAATCATTCAAATAACACATTGCAGAACCCAGATGTATATATCCAAATTAAAGTCACGGAGAGCACTTAGCTTGCAACGCGATATCCAACGACTGGCTACGTGAGAGCAACGTTCCACCCAACCATATATCTCTGTCCAACCTATATTCTTTCAGCTGAGAGATCACCCCCGAGCTGGGCTATGTATCCACTAAGGAGGAACTAGATGGCTCACTCACAGTCAGGGTTTCACTCAGACAACCATGCTAAGCCAACACACAGTTGGGTTTTTCAAGCATGCAATGGGAAATGGAGAGGGATGCTAGTCCACTAAGCTCAATCCCAAATCTAGGTACACATCAAGCTAGACTCAAATGATCCCAGCCTCCATTCGAACATCCACACTTGGATTTCTCACAGCTTTGTTCAGCAAATAACCCCCAAATCCGTCACTAATTTTCTGGGCAATTAAAACTGGGTTTTCCCATGGCTTTTGGGGTAGCTATTGCTCCCAAATTCTCCCCAAGGTTCCTACCAATGGATCCCCCATTGGATTTCTCTGTCCAATACCAAATCGGGACGTTTTTGGCTTCCCAAAACGTGGGTTCTCTCACAGTCGCGATTTTCGGTTTTCTCACTGTTGGGAGCTCGTTTTTTTTGGGTGGAGAAAGATGTCCCATACTTCCACAATGGAATGGGGATAAGGATGGAGCAACCCCCAAGATGTAGAGTGACTTGTGGGACAAGTCAAAAGAGCCCATACCTTCCCATACGAATTTCAGGGCTGCCCATACTCCATCAAAGTCATTGACTTAATTCTTCAACCACTCTCTTACAACAGGAATAAATGTCATCTAGAAAGGTCAAATGGGTTCTCATAAAGACATATGGAAACCTATGGTTTACTCCCATAGCCCCCTCACCACTCCCTAGTGGATACACGTGGACCCTTCTCATTCGTTGCCTCCATAGCCAGTCTTGGATTTTTATATTGCCTGATGTTTATTTACATCCTATTACAATTTCCATGGCGTAAGAGCACATGGTATCAAAATATCAAATACTTTCCCTTTAAATAAAATTTGGCTTTCACTAGCGGGGCCTTGGCCTTGAGCTCCACTCTAGGAAAACATACATCACATGTACACATTATTTACATTAAAGGCTAATATATCCTAAGGGTCGAATTGGGGGTATTACAATGGATGTAAGTTCAAGGACAGGTAATCCAGGAAGAAAAGATCAAGAGGGAGCACACTCTAGTTGTTCCTGCAAGAAAGCAAAGGAGCACACTTCAGTATTTTCTGCAATGATGCAGATATTCAGAGGGAGTTGACCACTTCTCATAATCCACATAAGAATGGAGTTGCAGAAAAGAAGTAAAGACTGAGAGGGAGTCAACCCAACAAACAAACAAAGATAAGTATTTGAATTGTCATTACTTGCATATTTTATTGTTTAAATAATACTGTTCAATAATGTACATACTGATGTTCCTAGAATTAGGTTGTGTATTATGCATATTAGAATAGTTGCATTGATGAACAGTATACTACTAATATGCATGGGTAAGTGGCCTATGGCACTGTACAACATTCCATTGCTACTTATCTAGAATGAAACCTCTTTGCTGACATGTGGGAGTTGTGCACACTCTTAACAACGTTCTGGTAGAGATTGGAAGGCATCTAGAAAGTTACGGGATATGGATAAATGTTGTATTGAAGCATTGGCTAAGATAATTGCATGACTGTATGACATATTTCTTTATGTGTAAGAATTTGTTCTGAAAACTATGAGATGTTTTCTAATCATGCAATTTAACTTGTTGTGTAGGAAAGATCGTATGCCATCACCTACAAAAGAAGAACTACAACATTTGTTCAGCAACAAAATTATCTATTGAAGATATTGAAGTTCCCAGGATACGGGAAGAATTCCATGATCCATCGATCATGAAGAACGATGTTTGGGATGTAGTCCCAAGACCTGAAGGGAAGTTTGTTATGACTTCCATATGGATCTATCAAGATCATGCATGCTGCAGATGGCAGCATAGAGAAATATAAAAGTGATGAAATAGAAGATACACCAGCTGGATTTCAAGACAGCCTTCTTGAATGGTGTATTTGAAGAAGAAGTGTATGTGGAGAAGCCACTTGGTTCTGAGACACATGACAGGGAGTCATATATGTGCAGAACTTGGTATGGTAGGATAGACAGCTTTCTATCCATTTTGGGCTTTACCAAGAGTAAAGCGGATTCCAACCGTTACTAAAAGGTTGAGGAAGGCAATCCAGTGATACTACTTTTGTATGCGGATAACCTGTTTGTTACAGGTGAAGATAGATTGATTGCCGACACGCAGCGGAAGCTTGCTACTAAATTTGATATGAAAGATTTGGGAATAATGCATTATTTCCTAGGTATGGAGGTGTGGCAGAGTGCAGGTGGGATCTTCCTTGGTCAAGGGAAGTACACAATAGATATCCTGAAGAGATTCGGGATGATGGATTGAAAGGCCATGGCAACACCTATGGCATCGAATCTGAAGCTTCTATGTGATGCTTCATCTGAGCCGGTTGATGTCTCTATGTATCGTCAGATGATTGGGTCCTTGATGTACGTGACGAACACTAGACCAGATATTTGCTTTGCAGTGAACACATTGATTCAGTTCCTGACATATCCGAGGAGTGTTCATCTGGTTACTGTAAAGCATATTCTGAGGTACCTAAAGGGTACAGTGGATTATGGGCTCAAGTATGAAGTGAATCAAAAGTTTAACCTGCAGGGTTATGTTGATTCAGATTGGGCTGGTAGTGCTGCAGATAGGAAGAGCACATCTGGGTGCTGCTTCAGTATGGGATCAGGTGTGATCTCTTGGTTTAGCAGGAAGCAGTCCTATGTAGCACTAAGTACAGCTGAGGCAGAGTATGTTGCATCCTATTCAGCTAGTTGTGAGGCAGTATGGCTACGGAAGCTACTGTCTGAGTTATTTGATCTCCCATTGGATGCTACTGGTATCTTCTGTGATAACTAGAGTTGTGTGAAGTTGTCTGAGAACCCAGTGTTTCATGACAGGTCAAAACACATAGATATCAAATATCACTATATCAAGGATATGGTGCAGAGAGGAGCTGTGAAGCTCCTGTATGTTGCGACGGACGAGCAGATTGCAGATGTGCTGACGAAGCCACTAGCCAGGGTGAAGTTCGAGTACTTCAGAGAGAGGCTTGGTGTTCTTCAAATTGATGACACTTCGAGGAAGAAGTGATGGACACATTTGCTGAAGCCATTCCAAGCATGTTGGAAGGAGGATCCTTCACATGGATGTGGATGTAAGTGTTGGATGATGAGCATCAGGATGATGTTCTGGTTTCTGCTTTGTATGATCAGTTGCATCATTTTTATGTATGTATGTATGCATCATGTTGGATGCTGGATATGATCAGTTAGATCATTATATGTATGTACACATCATGTTGGATGTTGGATATGATCAGTTGGATCATTTATATGTATGTACGCATCATGTTGGATGTTGGATATGATCAGTTGGATCATTTATATGTATGTACGCATCATGTTGGATGTTGGATATGATCAGTTGGATCATTTATATGTATGTACGCATCATGTTGGATGCTGGATATGATCGGTTGGATCATGTATGGTGATATGTATCATGTATTTGTATTTGTATCAGGTGGATCATGTATAATGATATGTATCAGGAAGATACTTGGTATGCATTAGGTAGATGCATTGTATGATCAAGATGATCATGGATGATGAGCTTCAAGATGTTGCTCCAGATGACATGCAGCAGGATGTTGCAGTGATGATGATCAGGATGATCATGTATACATCAGGATGATGTATGGTGAGTATGAGGTTGATACTCTATGGATGTGGATCAGGTTGTGTAGATGAGCATATAATTTGGCCCTGGGATATTTGTAGATAGTCTTTCGAGGTTTTTCCTAAGGCATATAATTTGGCCCTGGGATATCTAGCAAATGCTCTTTAGAGGTTTTTCTCTAGGAGGACATATAATTTGGCACTGGGAGATCTGCAGATAGTCTTTCGAGGTTTTTCCTATGGCATATAATCTGGCCCTGGGATATCTAGCAGATGCTCTTTCGAGGTTTTGTCCTATGGCATATAATATGTCCCTGGGAGATCCGATAGGTTGGGCTGTGTGCCCGTAATAAGTCCTGGGATGCTCTTGCGAGGTTTTTCCATGACCATATATAATCTGTCCCTGAGAGATCCTATAGGTAGAGCTGTGTGCTCGTAACAGCCTGGGATGCTCTTGCGAGGTTTTGTGGTGACCACATATAATCTGTCCCTGGGAGATCCTATAGGTAGAGCTGTGTGCTCGTAACAGCCTGGGATGCTCTTGCGAGTTTTTGTGTTGAGGTCACATATAATATGGCCCTGGGAGATCCTATAGGTAGAGCCGTGTGCTCGTAACAGCCTGGGATGTTCTTTCGATGTTTTTTGACGCACGTAATAAGTCTTGAGGATTTCATAGTATGGCCAGTGATGACGAAGACCTACAGGTGGTGGGCCTACATCCAATATGAAAAAGGACTGGCTCTGTAGAACTTCCTATGACGAGTAGATTCAGAGATTGATTGAGATAGCAGCAGTAGTGACGATGATCCAGAGAAGATGACTTGTGCTAGAAGACCTGTGTCGAGAAATACCTTCCTAGTTAAGAGAAAGTGTTGATGTATATGTAACTTCGGGATGTATTTCACATATATGTATATTATATTCCTATAGAGATGTTATTATTCCTCTATATGGAAGTGGTTGTATTCCTCTAGAGATGTTATTATTCCTCTATACGGAAGTGTCGTCATTTATATTGTAAGTGTCGTAACTTATACTTGATGGGTTATTAGACCACCTTGTTGGGGTCGGCCCTGTATAAGTCATGTGGGTCAAATGGTTATTAGACCACCCTATTGGGGGTCGGCCATGTGGATCAAAGGGTTATTAGACCACCCTAGTGGGGGTCGGACCAGTCAGCATTATGTTAAGTGGTTAAGTTGAGGCCGACCTAGTTGAGTAAAGGTCAATTCAAGTTAGTGTATAAATAGAGAGTGTGTCTCTCTCATTTTACACATTCTATTCTCTCACTCACACTTGGGAGAGTGGCGCACTTGTGGAGGAGGAGGCTCTGCTGCTAGGAGAAGACTATCTCTTGTATTCTGGTTGTATCATTGCTCTATCTATCTCTGAGGAAGTTATTGGGGTTTTTCACCTTTATGGTTTTCCCCAAGTAAACTCTGTGTCTCTTGTGTGCTTGCATTGTTGTGTCCATGATTGATATGCTGTAGATTTGTTGTACATGTTGTTCTCTCAGTTAATATCCTAGATCAGATTGAAGTAAATTCTGAAAATTTAACACGAGAATCGGGGTTGTTGGTTATGCGGCGCAGAGGGAACTTGGGGGATTTGAGGGGCCCCTCCGGTGGTCGTTGGCTCATTGGAAAGTGGCTCCAGCATTCTTGAGACTAAAAGGTATGATGAGATAGGCGAAGGTGCCCCATGGGGTAGTAAAAGCGGTCTTGTATTGATATTCTTTACAGATTTTGATTTGGTTGTATCCGTAGAAACCGTCCATAATAGAAAGTACCTCATGCCCCGCACATGCATCGATTAGATGGTCAATAAATGGTGTTGGGAAGTTGTCTTTGGGACAAGCTAGATTGAGGTCACGGAAGTCAGTATAGACGTGGATGGTGCCTAATTTCTTATTGACTGGTATTGGGTTTGAAATCCAGGTGGTATATGCAATAGGGTATATGAAACCTACTTCCCGAAGCTTCTCAATCTCGGCTTTGACAGCCGGAAGCTTAGATGGGTGAATGGTTCGTTGTTTCTGACGGAGAGGTGGTACGTTGGGCCATGTGTCTATGTGGTGTTCTACAATGTTAGGATCAATACCAGTCATTTCAGTGTAAGACCGGGCAAAGACATCACGAAACTCTTGGAAGAGTTTCTTACAGGCTTGGGTTTCCTTTTCAGTGCATGATGCACCTAAAGAGATAAGCTTAGGTTTGCCGAGGGTGGTGGAGATGTTGATTTTTATGATCGACGAAATGTTGGCCATGTTACCTTCTTCAAAGGCTTCTGTAGCTGGGATAGGATCTTTGAACCAATCAACCTTGGTTGGTAAGAAGTCTTTGGATTCAACAGATAGTTCATTCGTCGTGGTGGAGGTCGTCTTAGGGATGAAGTATAATCGATGGTGCATATCATCCCAAGGGTAGTCTGGTGCAGTAAGTGTTTCTAGGATTTCCTCATTGGTGCGGAAGTAGTGCGTCATTAAATCAATTGGTTTAGGCTTGTAAGTAGTTGAAATCATATAAATGGTATTGATTTCTTCTGAACGGGAAGATTCTGGGGGGAATATTTCATCAATGAGCGGGGGGGATATCTCTAGGTCGGCATTATTCAGTTCGTATAGTGTTGCTCTATAATCTGGGAGATCAGGGCAGTGATGTGAATAATGGTCGTAGATGTCGCATATCGCACAAGGGTGGTTTGTGCGTAATGATTTGTCGCGGGGCTGAGGGGGTAGTTCTAGTTTGACAACTGGAATGTTAGTGTCATCATCCAACATATTCATGTGTTCTTGAAGTGCTGGTAGTTGTGGACATTGATGGGTAGCATGGCCTATGTCGTCGCACAAAGAGCACTTGGGGAGCACACGGGTTGTTGGGGGATTCTTTGCCAACTTGGGGGTTGATGGGGTGGTGCGGGTTGTGGGCCCAATGGTATAGGTTTGTGGGCCTCTGCCCCCATTGTAGCGAGAGTGAGGGGGAACATAACTAGAGGTTGATGTGGTGGCGCCTATTGGAGGTGCTCAATTTTGGGGGTTTGGTACGCCAAGTGGTGGACGATTAGAAGTATTGATGGCTTGCACCAGTTGTAAAATGATGGACGGTGTCGAGGGAGGGTTTGGGGTGGGTAGGTACCATATAGGTAATCCTAACATTAACCCTGGAAGGTTAAGCGTAGCCATTACTGGCGTGCTGACAACTCCTGAAAATGGAAACAAGAATGGGATAGTGTGAATCGGTGTTGCTCCGATGTGACTAGGCACTATTTGGGGTTGTGGAACCAGTTGGGTTTGTTGACTATGTTGTTGTTCGTTGTGCGAGAGGGTTCATAAGTCTGATATTTCAATCACCCGTAGAGGGGGTGGGATAGATGGGAAAGTGGTGGTCATGGGAGTATCTGAATATATCCTAGGTTCGACTGAGGAGACGAAAGATGTGGGTGCACTCTGAATGGGTTATTCAATCATAGGGAGAATGTTTTCAGGTGTTGCGGGGGCATTGGGATCATAGTATGTCATCTAGTCAATTTTGACTATACGTCCTTCGTGGGGAAACATCATGAGGCGGAAGACTGAAGAAGCAACCACTTTCATTTTATACATGTAGCTTCATCCCAAAAGGAGATTGTAATCAAGTTGGGCATTGATGACCTCTATATCTATGAGTACTAGTTTTCCCCTGAGCTGCATAGGTACGTGTTGATGCCTCAGGAGTGCAGGGTAAGTGCAAAGTGCTGGAATGGCTTCCAAGGCACACAACAGGGGATGAAAACCCATCCAAAGGCTTTGAAAGACGCACAGGGAAATTCTATCCTCGAGTTGTTTGGTGTGGTAATCACCCACGGATATTAGGCCTCCGCTGGCACTCTATGAGTAAAAGATTTGATATTGAAAGATCAGTTTTCCTATCAAGGAAAACTAAGTGTGAAATCTTATTACCAAAATCTAACTTAACCTACCTAAGGAAAGAACCTATTCTAAGTCAGATCTAGCCTAAAAGGAAAAGTCGATGTTGTGCAGATCAGATTTGAAGCGTGATGAACAAGTAGTTAAGTACCTTAAACAGAAATGTCTTCGGGTTCTTCACTTGTTTATTAAAGTTTTATCAGTTAATAAAAATTAAGTGACAATTCTTCAAAGTGTTTAAGCCTATTCAAATATATGATATGTAATCATTGTGTTAATTGAAAATTTAACATTTGATTATACATATTTATTTGCATCGAATCATTTGCAGAAATATAAAAAAAAATGAAAACGTTCAATTGAAGAAATTTAATAGAACAATTTTGAGCATAATCCAAACATATAGAGAATTCAATATGAGAGATCTTATGCATTAATGAATGTCCTGCAAAATATTGAACACATAACCGATGACGAATTTGAAACATTAACTCAGCAATTCTCAAAGAAATTTGAAGAACAATAGGAGGTGAATTAAAAGATAAATTTCGTGAATAGAGAATTCTTGTACAAAAATTACAATGACTCTAATAAACAGAGTATCTTCAGTCCAATCCCCTGTTGAATTGCAATTCCAAAATTTCCAACCCTTTACTAAGGGAAACATTCCTCCTTATATACTAAATTTACATAAGAGTTCCAAAAGGAGAAATTCTACAAAATCGGACCTAACCATCGATCCAAGAAATCTTGCTATTTTTAAGCTTAAAAGATTTTCCTCCACCTTTCACAAAAGAAAGACTTGTTCTTTAATCAGATAAGGTCTCGTGGCACCATAAAAATTCAATCACAAATTGTTCACTATTATCGACAAGTGGTGTGGCTTGCAGAGCATCCGATGGGTTATTAGACCACCATGTGTGGGGTCGGCCCTAAAATATATATTATATTGTGGATGTACCTAGCTAGACAAGTCGGCCCCATAAGGTCACTAGGAAAACAGACTAGTATAAATAGAGATCGGGAGATCTCTATTTGGATCACTCGGAAACTCATACTTCTCTCACTCAGAAAGTGGCGCACTAGTGAGGAGGAGGATCATCTGCTACTAGGAGACTATCTTAGTGTATTTTGGTTGTACTTTGGTTGAGCCATTGCTCTCTCTATCTCTGAGGAAGTTGTGGGGTTTTTCACCTTAGGGTTTTCTCCACGGAAACTCTATGTCTCTTGTCTCTCATGCTTTTGATTCTTGTGGTGCTTGTCATGCTTATTGTGATTGTTATGCATTGATATACTGTATATGTTATTCTCTCAGTAAATATCCTAGAGTATTGTGAATTAATACTTAAAATTTAACATGGTATCAGAGCTAACCTGAGAAGAAGACATTTTGCAGTGACGAAAACTTGAGTTTCTTGTTTATTGCATTTCTCTCCACAATTTTTGGAAAAGAAGTATAGTAGATTGAATCTACTCATCAAGGAGAATCTTTCTGTCCAATCAGAATTCAATTCTAAGCATTTTCAGATTTGGCCCTAAAAAATAGGATTTCCACAAAAATAGGAATTTCTGAAATCTGAAGACATAGCTGGAAGCTACTTGCAAAAATCAAAGTTTAGAGCTTTGGATCGAGATTTTTGGCTGGGTAGATCTCTGGGAAACTCAAACCCTAATTCAGGGCTCTCCCAAGTGAACCCGGGAGGACAAAAAGGCAAATATGAAGGGTAAATATTTGCTGATCTCAAATTCTGAATACGCCAGGCTGATCAGCTCATCAAGGCACATCTTTCTATCCTTTCAGAAAGTTGAAATTCATATTTTGAATTTTTAGGGTTTTTTCGACAAACCCTAATCTAGGACCAAATCCAGTTTTCAGCATTTCAAGTGGTAAGACCTAAATATTTTGTATTTCCATTTGAATTACTCTTTAAGATGTCTCACCACACCAATCTTGAGGATAAGCTTGAAGGAGTTGATAACTTCCAAGCTTGGAAGTATAGGATTGGGTTAATCCTGGAAGAGAATGAGTTGGACTCATATGTAAAAGAAGACATCCCTATCCCAGAGGATGAAGAGGCTAAAGTATTGCATAAGAAGAACTTGGTCAAGGCAAAGAGAATCATTGCTGATTCTATCAAAGACCATCTCATACCCCATGTGTCTTCTCTAAAGACACCCAAGGAGATGTTTGACTCTTTGACCAAGCTATTTGAAGGGAAGAACATAAATCGGAAAATGACCCTGCGGAACTAATTGAAAGGAGTAAAGTTTCAGAATGGAGAAACCATTCAATATTATTTTTCTAGGGTCTCCCAAATTAAGGAACAACTGGAAGCGGTAGATGAAATGGTGGATAATGGTGAAGTTTTCATGACCACTCTAAATGGCCTACCCAGGTCATGGGATTCCTTTATTCAAGGAATTTGTGCAAGGAAGAAATTGATCTCCTTCAACAGATTGCGGGAAGAATGTTCTCAAGAAGAAGCAAGACTTGTGGCCCGGGAAGAAAAGATGGAAAGTGAAGATCAAGCTCTCACTGTACACACCAAGAAAGGAAGGTCAAAGAGAGACCACTCTCATGCCAAGAAATCTTCACACTATCATCAACATAAAGATAAGAAAGATCTTAGATGCTTCACATGTAATGAGAAAGGTCATTTTGCTTCAGAATGTCCCAAGAACAAAAGGAACAACAACACCAAGAAGAAGAAGGGCAGTAGGAAAAGATATCATGCTCATGCTGCTGAAGATGATGAACCACCCAAGAAGAAAGCTAGGGCAGAAAGTGATGATAGTGATGATGACTCATCAAGTGAAGAAGAGTATGTTCTAATCTCTGCTCTCATAGGTACTATCTCCCATGGTTGTAATGATTGGTTAATTGACAGTGGGGCTTCCAAACACATGACTGGGTTTAAAGAATCTTTTGTAAATCTATCTGAACATGAATCACCCCATAAAGTGAAAATTGGGGATGATTATCAATACACCATCAAAGGAAGTGGTGAAGCCTCCTACAACCTAGATTCTGGAAAATCATTGAAGATGAAAGAAGTCCTTGATGTACCTGGGCTCAAGAAGAACCTACTCTCCATCTCTGCATTGGATGCAAAAGGTATGAGGGTTGCATTTGTGGATGGCCAAGTCCTAATGTGGCCAAATGGAAAGATTATAGATGATGCAGTGGTAATTGGAGAGAAAGAGGGAGGTTTGTACAAATTGAAGGGACAACCTGAACATGCTATGGTGACATGAAGACAAAGATTCATCCATAGTCATGAATCACATAGAGGTATGTATAAATTGTTTTTGCAAAGGTTAACTTGTGAGTTATGCAGGTCATTGACGAGAACAAGAAAACATTGCTAGACATAACTAGAAAATATGGTGATCAGGTATCTGTTTCTTATATCATAGGATCTCTTATATAAGTATGCATGACATGATTGATAATGATTATTCATGAATTCATAGGTTTGAATAATCATGGGTGTATGCATATTATGTTTCTTACCTTAATTGATGATATGACTAACCAGAAGAGTCATAGGGTTGAGTAATCACGGATTTAGGTATATTATGACTAACCATAAGAATGCTTATTATTTCTATTTGAAATGATCCTGACTATACATGTTTAAGATTATTTTGTTTTGATAGTATCAAGATTATAATAATGAATGTGTGATTATGTATGAGACCTCGAGGATAACACAATAGTGATACTAATAAGCATGCATAGAGACCAAGGATGAATATAAGTTTAAGGACAGGTAATCCAGGAAGCAAAGATCAAGAGGGAGCACACTCCAGTTGCTCCTGCAAGGACGCAAAGACTCAGAGGGAGTCCACCCAACAAACAAACAAATATAAGTATTTTAATTACCATTTCTTACATATTTGTTTGTTTAAATAAAATTGTTCAATGATATATATGCTCATGTTCCTAGACTTAGGATATGTATTGTGCATATTAGAATGATTGCATTAATGAACAGTATACTACTAATATGCATATGATGGGTAAGTGGCCTATGGAACTATACAACATTCCATTGCTACTTATCTAGAATGAAACCTCTTTGCTGACATGTTGGGAGTAGTGCAAACTCCTAACAATGTTCTGGTAGAGATTGGAAGGCATCTAGAAAGTTACAGGATATGGATGAATGTTGTATTGAAGCATTGGCTAAAATGATTGCATAACTGTATGACATATTTCTTTATGTATAAGAATTTGTTTTGAAAACTATGAGATGTTTCTAATCATGCAATTTAACTTGTTTTGTAGGAAAGATTGTATACCTTCACCTACAAAAGAAGGACTACAACATTTGTTCAGCAACAAAATTATCTATTAAAGATATTGAAGTTCCCAGGATATGGGAAGAATGCCATGATCCGTCGATCAATGATGTTTGGGATGTAGTCCCAAGACCTGAAGGGAAGTTTGTTATGACTTCCTTATGGATCTATCAGATCAAGCATGCTGCAGATGGCAGCATAAAGAAATATAAAAGTGATGAAATAGAAGATACACCAAATGGATTTCAAGACAGCTTTCTTGAATGGTGTAGTTGAAGAAGAAGTGTATGTGGAGCAGCCACTTGGTTCTGAGACACATGATAGGAAATCATATATGTGCAGAACTTGGTATGGTAGGATAAGCAGCTTTCTATCCAGTTTGGGCTTTACCAAGAGTAAAGCGGGTTCCAACCTTTACTACAAGGTTGAGGAAGGCAATCCAGGGATACTCTTATTGTATGTGGATGAGCTATTTGTAACAAGAGATGATAGATTGATTGCCGACACGCAGCGGAAGCTTGCTGCCAAGTTCAAGATGAAGAAATTGGGGATGATGCACTATTTTATTGGTATGGAGGTGTGGCAGAGTGCAGATATAATCTTCCTTGGACAAGGGAAGTATGCAGTAGAGATTCTGAAGAGGTTCGGGATGATGGAATGCAAGGCTATGGCCACACCTATGGCATCAAACCTGAAGCTTCTGTGTGATGCTTCATCTGAGCCGGTTGATGTCACTATGTATCGTCAAATGATTGGTTCCTTGATGTACCTGACGAACACGAGACCATATATTTGCTTTGCGGTGAACACATTGAGCCAATTTCTAACAGATTCGAGGAGTGTTCACCTGGTTGCTGTAAAGCATATTCTGAGGTACCTGAAGGGTACAGTTGATTATGGGCTCAGGTATGAAGCGAATCAAAAGTTTAACCTGCAGGGTTATGTTGATTCATATTGGGCAGGCAATGCTACAGATAGGAAGAGCACATATGGGTGCTGCTTCAATATGGGATCAGGTGTGATCTCTTGGTTTAGCAAGAAGTAGTCCTGTGTAGCACTGAGTACAGCTAAGGCAGAGTATGTTGCAGCCTGTTCAACTAGTTATGAGGTAGTATGGCTATGGAAGCTACTGTCTGAGTTATTTAATCTCCCATTGGATGCTACTGGTATCTTATGTGATAACCAGAGTTGTGTGAAGCTGTTTGAGAACCCAGTGTTTCATGACAGGTCGAAACACATAGAGATCAAATATCACTATATCAGGGATATGGTGCAGAGAGGAGCTATGAAGCTTCTGTATGTTGCGACGGACGAGCAGATTGCAGATGTGCTGACGAAGCCACTAGCCAGGGTAAAGTTCGAGTACTTCAGGGAGAGGCTTGGTGTTCTTCAAATCGAGGACACTTCGAGGAAGAAGTGATGGACACATTTGCTGAAGCCATTCCAAGCATGTTGGAAGGAGGATCATTCACATGGCTGTGGATGTAAGCGCTAGATGATGAGCATCAGGATGATGTTCTGGTTTCTGCTTTGTATGATCAGTTGGATCATTTATATATGTATGTACGCATCATGTTGGATGCTGGATATGATCAGTTGGATCATTTGTATGTATTTTGTATATGCATCATGTTGGATGCTTGGACCATGTATCCGTATATGTATCAGGTGGATACATTGTATGATCAGGTGGATCATGTATGTTGATATGTATCATGTATTTGTATTTGTATCAGGTGGATACACTGTATGATCAGGTGGATCATGTATGATGATATGTATCAGGTAGATACGTGGTATGCATCAGGTAGATGCATTGTATGATCAAGATGATCATGGATGACGAGCTTCAGGATGTTGCTCCAGATATGCATCAGGACGATGTAGTGATGAGTATCAGAACAATACTCTAGATGACATGCATCAAGGTGATGCTATGATGATGATCAGGATGATCATATGTATCAGGTGGATACATTACATAATCAGTTGGATTATGTGTGATGAGTTCCAAAGACACAGATGTGCAGAGACATTCCGACATGGTGGTAGATGCGTTCTCCCATGTCCGTTGATGTAAGTGGAGAGCCTTTCCGACAAGGTGGTAGATGCGTTCTCCCATGTGCGTTGATGTAAGTGGAGAGCCTTTCCGACATGATGGTAGATGCGTTCTCCCATGTGCATTGATGTAAGTGCAGAGCCTTTCCGACATGGTGGTAGATGTGTTCTCCCATGTGCGTTGATGTAAGTGCAGGGCCTTTTCGACATGGTGGCAGATGTGTTCTCCCATGGTCGTTGATGTAAGTGCTATGAGCCTTTCACGGATGGTGGTAGGTTGGTCCTCCCATGCCGTTGAGTGTAAGTGCTGTGTGTGTGCATCTGGGTTGTGCTTCGTGATACTCTGTGGCCATGGATAGGTTGTGCAGTAACATGTAAAAGATCCTGGGAGATCCGATAGGTCGAGCTGTGTGCTCGTAATCAGTCCCGGGATGCTCTTTCGAGGTTTTTTTGACTCATGTAATTAGTCCCGAGGATTCCACAGTATGGCTAATGATGATAAATACCTGCAGGTGGTGGGCCTACATCCAGTATGAAAAAGGACTGGATCTGTAGAACTTCCTATGACGAGTAGAGTCAGAGATTGGTTGAGATAGCAGCAGCAGTGACGATGATGATGACGATGATCCTGAGAAGAATACTTGTCTAGAAGATCTGTGTCGAGAAATACCTTCCTAGTTAAGAGGAAGTGTTGATGTATATGTAACTTCGAAATGTATTTCATCTATGTATTTCATATATATTTATTGTACCCTTATAAGAGATGTGTCATTCCTCTATAAGCAAGTGTCGTCATGTGTATTGACAAGTGTCGCAAGTGTGTGTACTTGCCGATGGGTTATTATACCACCATGTGTGGGGTCGGCCCTAAAATATATATTATATTGTGGATGTACCTAGCTAGACAAGTCGGCCCCATAAGGTCACTGGGCAAACAGACTAGTATAAATAGAGATCGGGAGATCTCTATTTGGATCACTCGGAAACTCATACTTCTCTCACTCAGAAAGTGGCGCACTAGTGAGGAGGAGGATCATCTGCTACTAGGAGACTATCTCAGTGTATTTTGGTTGTACTTTGGTTGAGCCATTACTCTCTCTATCTCTGAGGAATTTGTGGGGTTTTTCACCTTAGGGTTTTCCCCACGGAAACTCTATGTCTCTTGTCTCTCATTATTTTGATTCTTGTGATGCTTGTCATGCTTATTGTGATTGTTATGCATTGATATACTGTATATGTTATTCTCTCAGTAAAGATCCTAGAGTATTGTGAATTAATGCTCAAAATTTAACAACATTAACTTGAAAAGATAGTGTTGAAGGTAACCGAGGTTCGGCCTAATCTAAGTCAAATGCCATCATATGGGAGTCGTTAGGGTCTATGGCGCCAATGGCATACAACAATAATTTCTTCTGTGTAGGTCAGTTCTTTAGGACTTCTAGAGCGGACATAGCAGCAGGGGATTGTGCTAAGTCTTCTACAATGTTATAGTTCGAAGTTGCACAAGCATTAGGGTTGTTGTTTATTCATCGTAGGGGGAAACGAGGGGCATATCAGGTATGCGCAACGGCTGATCCGTTGGAAGAGTGCTTATGGATGGATCAGTGGGCGTGGTTTCAGGAGTTGAACCGTATTGGTTCCGACGGGTTTGAAGGCTGATATCATTAGATGACATCATCAACAGATGGTGAGTGCTCGACTCTATATTTTGGTAATCGTTTGCAGTATAGGTGATTTGTTGTTGTGTGGCAACGGATCCTTGTGGGGGGTCCATTGGGTGGGTGTTTACTACTTCTTGGTTGGGTAGAGGATTCTGCAATATCATGGGTTGCAGTTGAGGAGGTGGTGCCTGCTGCGCAGCATGTCCTTGTCGTTGGGTGTCATCGGTCTAGAGTTGACGTGCTCGGTCCAAATGGGAGCAATTATGTGTGTAATGGTTGTAGACTCCACATGCGGAACATGGATGGTTTGTTCTGAGGTTAGGATTTTTACCCTGTTCCGTTGGATGATCAGGGTTTTGATTGGGAGGAGCAGCGTTATTATTATTTGGAGGATTAGGTGGTTTTCCACCTTGGTTCTGTTGTTGGTTATTTCTACGGTTGCGTCCTCTTCCGCGGTTCTGTTGACCTCCTTGATTTCACTAGTTGTTCTGGTTTTGAGGTTGGTTTTGCTGTGTGTATACATGCCCTTGGGAAGTAGGTGGGTTTTGAGGTTTTCCAAGCACTGGAGCAGGCTACGATGGGTAGTAAGTGGGAGGGTTCTGAGGTGGACCTGGTGTTTGTTGCGGTTGTGGGTAACCTTGAGCGATTGGAAGTGTTGGAGCAAGAGGTGTCATTTGTTGAGGGTAGTAAGCTAATGGGGCTTGTTGGTGAACTGGAGTCTGATTGGCCTACTAGTTATAATATGGAGGTGGTGCATAAGCTAATGGTGCTTGCCCATAACACTATGGTGGACATGAGGGTCCATGAGTGTGGTGGGTGTGCGTCACTGGAGCATACAAAGTTGTAGCTCCAGAATGAGATGTAACCCTAGAAAGGTCTGGGGCATTGTTGGTACTCCTCATGGTAAAAGGTTTTTTTTTGTGCCATAACCTGGCCAACGATACCGTCAACGGCATGGGATGCCCCCGATGCGTCGCTCCGGGATGGATCGCCGCGAGGGGCGTCTGGTAAGATTGTGTATAAATATCCAAATTGTGCATATATCAGGTCAAACTGCTGAGCTTTTAAAATGGCTTCTTCTTCTTACTGGGGTCGTTCAGAAGCTACATCCTTTTCTATGAGAGGGAGGAGTGATTTCAGGAACCAATCCAGGAAGATACGGTCATCAAGTTTTATCTTGTAGAGACTACGGCGCTTATGCCACTCATGGATATGATCGGTGATGTGTGTAGTGATGTTCTGTCTACAAGACAGTAGTATTTCCACTCCTGCATAATAGTGGACAGGTAATTGGAAGAACTGTAGGAAAGTCGAGGCAAGGGATGTGAACGTAGGGTGTGTCCCATGGGGTTGCTTGATGTACCATTTCGTTGCCGAGCCAGTAAAAGTTCGTTGTAGTAAACGAAGATGAATGGAATCGTCTACTATGGAGTTTGAGGAACACCATAGGTGAAAGGACATGATGTGGTTTTGGGGGTCTTCCCTAGCCTTCCCTTCAAATTTTGGGATGTCTGAGGGGAGATTTGTGGGCATGGTCTTCCCCGTTCTATCACCGTTGTATTCCCATAAGGGTGGTACAACAATAACAACGAGTAGGTATCCTTCGGTTACTGAATGGATTGTGGTATTCCACTCAGGCTTCCGGAACCAGTTTGGCTACTTCAACCCTCCTAAGGGAGAGGCCTTCCCGACGAATTGGTTTTTAAACCGTGTCAACAAATAATAAGGGATTTTGGTACCCTAAATGTCAACCACTATGTCTCAACATGAAAAATGAGTGAGGGGTTTTATTTGGATACTTATCCCCTCAGTCCTACCTAGCTACGAAATTCTTTTGGTGTTCCCCAAGTGGGGTTAGAATGTTTGTTTAGTTAAGAGAATTTTAAGGCTCACTTATAATTATTGTGACAGATTGTGTACTTGTGTGGGTGTATACCAAAACAATGTGCCACGCATGGGCTATTTAATCACAAACTAAAATAATGATTCCAATTTGCAAAAAATGAAAGACGTTTCAAATGTAAATGCTTTAATAATCTATTCAAAAAATATGGATTCTTTAAAAAGTTTTGTATGGTAAAGAAAATAACATATGTAAAAATAAATGGATTTCTAAAGTCTTTCTTGGGCAAAATATTGAGCAATTTAAAAATATGGTTCTAACCTTGCAATGTATGAAACTTACAACTTCAAAAATACTTAACAAATCTTTCTTTCAATTAATTGAAAATTTTCAAAAAGATAAGTGAAGCATGTAACTGAATATAAATTAATAATGTTGCAATAATGAATCAGTAGGCTATAAAAAATTGCAGAAATTAATGCTTAAAAAAATGGGCTGATTGGGCAAAAAAAAAAAAATTGGGAAAAAATTGGTCGAACCGAAACAGGAAATATCGCGGTTGTGAGGTCAAAAGCCGCGATGAGCCGTGCGGCGATGTGGGATAAAGTCGCGATGTGAACCGCAGCGTGGTGGGAAAAAGTCGTGATGAGCCGCGTAGAAAAATGTCGAAAAGTCGTGATGGACCGCGTGGGAAAAGGTCGCCCAGCCGCGATGGGCTGCGCGGAAAAAACCTGCACAGGCGCGATGCGTCGCACAGAAAAAAGGCTCAGAGCCGCGATGGACCGTGCGAAAAAAAGGCGCACAGCAGCGATGGACTGCATGACTGTGGGTGTCGAAAGTCGTGATGTACAGACAGAAATCGACCGACAAAAATTTAAATTTTGGGCTCTTTCGAGCTATAGAAAGGGCCAATGGCTAGGGTAGCTATCAAGAAGCTGACTAGTATGGCAGATCTACAGTTTTAAATGGGAAAAACTACTAAAATAAATATCTAAAGCAAAGATTGAAAATTCTAAAACCAGCGGAGTCGCCAAAAACAGTTGCTTGGGATTTCTCCCAAGCATGTGCAAATGGTGCACCTGCTAACTTGTAGCTGCAGTCTCAAATAAAGTAATGTAAATAAGCAAATATAAACTATAGATTGATGGCAGTAAACAATGAAATAAAGAATTCTAGATTGATAACAATGAACAAAACTGATTCATAAGCATGTAAATAAAAATTAAAACTTTTGTATTACCTCAAATGGTGAGGATGGTGAGTTTTGAGCAGCTCCAAGGTTGAGATGCTCCAATGTCCAATGGTCTCTTCTTCTCCAATGCTTCAATGGTTGGGAAAAGCTCAAAAGATGGACAAAGCTCAAGATTGATTTTGGCAGCATGAGGATAGGATGAATATGGAGTGAATAGTGAGGAGCCCCTATCACCTTTTTATAGTTTTTTGGTGATGGGAAATACCATTATGGTTTTAAGGAAACCAATGGTATTGTTAAATGTGGTTTAGGTCTCTTTTTCTCTCTTTTTTCTTTTTTTGAATATTTTTTGAATATTATTCCCTTTTAATTGATTTTTGGAAATTTTGGACCCTTTTTTAGGGTTTTTTGTGTTTTTTGAGGAAAAATACATATTTTGAAAGGGAAAAGGTGTGTCATGGTCTTTTTGGCGACCTTTTGAAGGTTTTAGGGGCAGAAATGGTAGGAAAAATGGACAAAGGGGTCATGTGCATAGGGAAATGAGCTAGTGAGCACTTTTTGGGTGTCAACAAATTGCCCCCTGATGTGTGAGGGTAGGAGCTAATCGTATGGTCGATATACATCATAGTTTTCTTTGTCTTTTTCCTAGGGTTTGGAGGAGAGAAGAGATCGATTGGAGATTGGAACACCGGGCCCATGGAAACTGCAAAAACTGACTGGAAAAAAAAAGGGGGGGGGGGACCTGCTCGAGCATACCCATGCTCGTATCAAGACATATACATAACAATTAGGCCCAAGAAGGGGGGACCTGAATAATACATAAAAATCTGCTGGTACATCATGATGGTCCAGAGGGGACACAATGTTGGGATATACTCATGGTCATACCATGACTGATCTGAATAACTGATACACTGGAAAAGAGCAACAACCATTCTGAATAAAGTATTGGAAGGGTTGATGAACTGCTGAATCTGAAGGTATCCAATAGTTGTAGGGACTCAAAAACTGTGAGCCAACTTCTGAAGAGAATATGGAACCTGTATACTCAAGGGAGTATGTAACTGGGGTACTTCTGAATACTATCTCCAAGCGCAACCCGGATATCCATAGGAACATGTAACTGGTTGTTTTCTCAAAAAGACTCATAAATGCGGCAGAGTAAGGTGATATCTGGGGTCTTCAACAAATAACTGAAAGGATTGATACCCTGTATGAGTCTCAATGATGCGA
Source organism: Larix kaempferi (assembly GCA_027924585.1). Lineage (NCBI taxonomy): Eukaryota > Viridiplantae > Streptophyta > Pinopsida > Pinales > Pinaceae > Larix > Larix kaempferi. The sequence goes on from BSBM01000211.1 coordinate 7,105,884, forward strand.
TCAAGGTGTTGACGTCGAGCATGTGAGAAACAATCATTTGGAGAGGCACTGAGGACTCCTTTCAAAATGATCTGTAGGCACTCACCACTAATGGTGATGATTCCAAGGCACAGGGACCTCTCGGTCTATCCTCTGGAATAGATTGGTTGGCGTCGACAGAGGGAGACCTTGCAACTACCAAGGCAATTATGTTTCCTTGATAGGATAACGAGGTGTACAAATGAAGTGTGATAGTACTGATGGTAGGACTAACAGACTGTGGGGATGGGGAATAACTGGGAAAATAGAGTGGGTGGACTCAAACTTCCTTTGTTCATAGCATGATGACATGGTGTTAAAATTCAATATGCTAAGACAGAAAATAGTAGCATTACATTCCATTTCACAATAATAGCATATACAGGATCACTGAAGAAACAACAAGCACAGCATAAACACAAGAGACAAAGATTTATCCTGGGAAACCCTCATGGGGTAGAAAACCCAGCAAAGCTTCCTCAATATAGATGACCAGCAATATACAAAGATGAAACCCTGAGACATGATCTCCTCCTCCACAATAGCAGACCTCTCCTCCACAAGTGCGTTATCCTTGAGTGTGTGAGTGTGTCAAATGAGGAACACACCTCCTCTATTTATACACTACTCTGATATGTATTTTACACAAGTACATGTAGGCTCGTATTTAACCATTAGGTTAAATACCCCATTATAATTGACTGGGCCGACCCCCACATGGTGGGTCTAATAACCCTAGTTACCACACCCAACTCGGAGGAATAAGCATCTCCGGATTTATAGTATAATCACATCGGAGGTATGGAACATCTCCGGAATAAATAATATACAAATATAATATTCTTTGAAGTTACAATATTTCAACACTCCCCCTTAACGAGAAGGATATTATAATAGTATCTACACGAGCAAGGAGTCATCAACATCATACATGATACATCTATAAATCATTGGAAGCTTTCTCAACATCATCAGTAACTCAAGCAGTTACTGGAACATCTTCAATACTGGAACATCAACATCTTCAGTACTGAGTCTTTATCTTCTGCAGCACTCGAACAGCTACAACAACATCAACATCTGGATCCTCACGATCATCAGTATCATCATCTCACGATCATTAGCATCGTCATCACATGATCATCAGCATCGTCATCACACGATCATCAGCATCGTCATCACACGATCATCAGCATCGTCATCACACGATCATCAGCATCTTCATCTCACGATCATCAGCATCGTCATCACACGATCATCAGCATCGTCATCTAATGATCATCAGCATCGTCATCACACGATCATTAGCATCGTCATCACACGATCATCAGCATCGTCATCACACGATCGTCAGCATCGTCATCAACACAGGTATCCATAACAATACAAGTATCCACATCATTAGTACAAGTATTCATGCCAATACAAGTATACATATCATCAATACAAGTATCCATACTGATACAAGTAATCATGTCATCAATACATGTATCCTACCGATACAAGTAACCACGTCATCAATACTAGTATCCTACCGATACAAGTAACCACATCATCAATACAAGTATCCATACCGATACAAGTAACCACATCATCAATACAAGTATCCATACCGATACAAGTAACCACATCATCAATACAAGTATCCATACCGACACAAGTAACCACATAAAAAAAAAATCACTTTCTCGGAGACCATTCGTCTACGGATCAATTCAGGGACCAAAGTCCGGGGATGATACAATCCCCACTTCTCGGAGACCACACGTCTACGGATCAATTCAGGGACCGAAGTCCGGGGATGATACAATCCCCACTTCTCGGAGACCACACGTCTACGGATCAATTCAGGGACCGAAGTCCGGGGATGATACAATCCCCACTTCTCGGAGACCATACGTCTACGGATCAATTCAGGGACCGAAGTCCGGGGATGATACAATCCCCACTTCTCGGAGACCACACGTCTACGGATCAATTCAGGGACCGAAGTCCAGGGATGATACAATCCCCACTTCTCGGAGACCACACGTCTACGGATCAATTCAGGGACCGAAGTCGGGGGATGATACAATCCCCACTTCTCGGAGACCATACGTCTACGAATCAATTCAGGGATCGAATTTCGGGGATGATACAATCCCCACTTCTCGGAGAACATACGTCTACGGATCAATTCAGGGACCGAAGTCCGGGGATGATACAATCCCCACTTCTCGGAGACCACACGTCTATGGATCAATTCAGGGACCGAAGTCCGGGGATGATACAATCCCCACTTCTCGGAGACCACACGTCTACGGATCAATTCAGGGACCAAAGTCTGGGGATGATACAATCCCCACTTCTCGGAGACCATACGTCTACGGATCAATTCAGGGACCGAAGTCCGGAGATGATACAATCCCCTGCCTGTTCATTCAAGACTTCATTATCGGAGACCCAGTCTACGGCTCTATTCTGGGACCTCAGTCCGGGGATGATGCAATCCCCTGCCTGTTCATTCAGGACTTCATTATCGGAGACCTCATGTCTACGGCTCTATTCTGGGACCTCAGTTCGGGGACGATGCAATCCCCTGCCTGTTCATTCAGGACTTCATTATCGAATACCTCACATCTACGGCTCTCTTTAGGACTGAAAGTCCAGGGATGATCCAATCCCCTCAACTATCCACTAAGGACTTCATTCTCGGAGACCTCACGTCTACGGCTCTCTTTAGGACTGAAAGTCCAGGGATGATCCAATCCCCTCAACTATCCACTAAGGACTTCATTCTCAGAGACCTCACGTCTACGTCTCTCTTTAGGACTGAAAGTCTAGGGATGATCCAATCCCCTCAACTGTCCACTAAGGACTTCATTCTCGGAGACCTCACGTCTACAGCTCTCTTTAGGACTGAAAGTCCAGGGATGATCCAATCCCCTCAACTGTCCACTAAGGACTTCATTCACGAAGACCTCACGTCTACGGCTCTCTTTAGGACTGAAAGTTCAGGGATGATCCAATCCCCTCAACTGTCCACTAAGGACTTCATTATCGGAGACCTCACGTCTACGTCTCTCTTTAGGACTGAAAGTCCAGGGATGATCCAATCCCCTCAACTGTCCACTAAGGAATTCATTCTCGGAGACCTCACGTCTACGGCTCAATTCAGGGACCAAGGTCCAGGGATGATACAATCCCTATCTGTCCACTAAGGACTTCATTTTCGAAGACTATATGTCTACGGATCAATTGAGGAACTGAAGTCCAGGGATGATACAATCCCTCTTCTTTCTCGGAGACACCTGTCTACGGCTCACTTTAGAACAAGTGTTCAAGGATGATACAATCCTCACATGTATTCTCATCAATACAAGTACAAGTATCCTCAACCATACAAGTACATTAATCAATACATGTATCATCAAAAGTATGTATTCTTACCAATACATCTTATCATCAAAAGCATGTATTCTTACTAATACATATAACATCAAAAGCATGTATAAGTAAAACTAAGTATTCTAAGTATACGAGTCCCAAATCTAAATATTTCTAAGTATCTAGGTGTAGAGAACAGGTTACCTCATCATCGACCTTGTTGTTCGATGAGACAATCTCATCATCAGTGACTATACTACTCCCCCTTTCGAGGAGGGTCTTTTTGAGCTACACCAAGCTTGTCTCGAAAGTATTCAAATTTCACTCGAGACAGAGGTTTGGTTAGTATGTTGGTAACTTCTTCACTTGAGGTAGAGGTTTGGTTAGTACATCGGTAACCTGTTACGAATTCAAACTTTATAGTTCCTTTCTGTGTCATATCTTGTTAGATCCCTATGATCTTTGACTTATCATGGAACACTGGATTCTATGTCATCTTGATACAACTCTATTTTTCACATAGGATCACAGTTGGTTCTATCTCTAAGTCAAACAATCCTGAAGCCAAACTTCTTCACAACTAGCAGAGCAAACAGCCATATATTCTGCTTGTGCTGAGAGCCACACTAGACTGCTTCCAGCTAAACCACGAGATCATGGCTAATCCCAGACAATAACATCCTCTTGATGTGTTCTTCTTGTCTGATACACTTTCTGCCCAATCAGCATCTGAGTAGCCATCTGAAGTCATGATCTCCAAGATAGCACAGATCAAAGTCTATCGTATCCTTTAGGTGCCTCATCACATGCTTTGCAACTATCAGGTGAAAACATCTAGTTTCCACTAGATACTGACTCAAGGTATTCACAACAAAGCATATATCTAATCTAGTATATGTTAGATACATCAATGACCCAATAATTTGACTGTACAGAGTTATATCCACTAACTCTGATGAGTTATCCCCTAACAGCTTCAAGTTGGAATCCATAAGAGTGGCCATTCCAACACCTCAAGTCATATTTCTCATCATACTTTCCCTGGTTGAGAAATATTCCTTCTGAGCCTTGCCATACTTCCAGACCTAGGAAGTAAAGCGTCAATTTGAGATCTTTCATTTTCATTTCTGCATTGAATGATCTTCTGCATATCTATCTGTGCCATCTCTCGTTAGATGGGTCTACTGATATGAGCCTCAATATCATTCGAACTCTGTGGTGAGTTCCTTCTTGCATCCATGTCATATGTGTATAGAAATCATATTCAACCTTGTAGCAAAGGTTGAGATCCACATCACCCATGGTGATCATTAACCTTATCAAGTTATTATCGATCCTGGGACCTGTGCAGAACCTGATTCACACTTCTTCTTTAATTACACCATACTTGGAGCAAACATCTTGTCGTGATTCTCTTCCCCTTTCTAAGAGAATCTTCTAGCCATGAGCCTTCTATATTTTGTTTGATTTGTAAATCTTCTTGTTTGAACATCCACCACTTGTACGGTGTCCATCATTCTTCATGACCTTTCCTACAAATCAAAATTAAGTACATGATTAGTAATACTTCATAATCATCAAATCATATTGACATGATAACCTATTATGCATACAGATATCATTTACATAGTGATGCAACTATTTTGACCAATACTTTGGCACAACACTTTCCCATATCCTGTATGCATACAGTGGCTATCTAGATGCCTTCCATCTCTACCAGAACATACTATCGAGAGTGTGCACAACTCTCAGCATGTCAGTAAAGAGGTTTCATTCTAGACAAGCAACAATGGAATGTTTGTCCAACTTACCAAACATATGCACATTAGTTGTATACTGTTCAATGCTCTATGAATGTTTACACTCAGCATTATATATTCTAGGAATACAAATATGCATACAACCTATTACAGGCAATATCATTACTATTTCAAATAGCAACTCAAATACTTATCTTTTATGTTTGTGTGGCTGCCTCCCGCTTGATCTTCTGTATGTCTTTTGAAATTCTATTCATTCTGTACCACTGTGCATGCTCAAGAGTCATCCTCATGATATCATACACAAACATACACTCATTAGTATATTCTAAATGCTATCAAAACATTATAGTACTAAATAATCTTGAAAATGTATAGTCATGATTATAGTTAATAAACATTAGTATTCAATATTTCAGGGAAGTCTTCTTTTACTCATGCATATCATCAATCAAGATAAAAGATATAATATGCATAATCCCTTGATTACTAACTTTATGAATAAGCATAACCAATCATTCCAAGTATACTTATATAAGGGATCCTAAGGTAAGATTCATGGGAAACATACCTGGATTAGTATACCTACTTGGTTATGTACAACATACCTAAACAATCTCTTCAATGATTTAGAGATCCTGAGCTAGAACCTGCATGTCTCATAGGTTAAGCATAATATAACAAAGTCATACATACCTCGTAAGTAGAACAGAGATTATGGATGAGTCTTTGTCTTCATGTTTTCATGGTCATGGAACCTGATTTGTCTTTTGTGATGTACCTGTATCTTGTTAGCAGACAACATCAACCTCACACAACATCATAATGCATTAGTACAATCATAAGTGTCAACACCCTAACCAATGAATATCTTCTATCATGCATTCATAATTTTGTTAAGGTGATACAACAAATCTAAAATCAAGATTGTACTAACCGTAATAACATGAAGACAAACATACCATAAACTTAATCATGAACAAATCTCAAAACATACCTTGATGAGTCATACCTGTCGAGATCGCTTGTAATCTCCTTATGTAAAGCCTTAGCCTCATCTCCCTCTGAAATAGGAACTCCTTCACTTATGCAGGTGACCAATCCATCTTCTTCTAGGATTAACCCTATCCACTTGATTTGCAAGAACTAGACCTGGAGCTGGATATGGGTTTGTCAGAGAAACCCAAAAAATTCAAACTTTGAATTTCAAACTTCTGAAAGGATAGAAATATGTGCCTTGATGAGCTGATCAAACTGATATATTCAGAATTTGAAAACTGCAAAGTTTCACTCCTCAATTTTGCCTTTGAAACTTCCGGATTCACTGGACGTGACCCTGAACTGGGGTTTGATGAATCCCACTCTTCTGCCCAATCAAAAAATCTGATATTGGTCTCTAAATTTCTATTTTGATGAGTAGAATTCAGCCGTGGTCTCCGTTTACAAAAATTCCAACTTTCTTCAAAGCCCTAAATTCCGGAAGCCATGAATGAAGGTACTCAAAAATAATTCTGTTTTGACAGAAATATGTACCTGATTGTTTCTGGTGTAACTCCAAACTTTTCAATCCACAGGGTCTAAAAAAATTTTCTGAGATAGCCTGACCTGTTATCTTTCCATCCTGATAGGTCTGACCTCAATTGGATTCTCTGAGAGAGAGTTATGTCAAATGTCGCAACGTGACCTGTTTTGGGATAAAACAGAAGAGCAACTTTGTACGGCGTGCCACGTGTCACTGTTTGAACTTCGGCCTCTGAAAAACTTTCTTGAGGTAGCTCAGCCTATTATATTTCCATCCTGACAGGTCTGACCTCAATTGGACTCTCTGAGAGAGAGTTATTCCAAGTGTCGCAACATGACCTGTTTATGGGATAATACAGGAGAGCGAACTTGTAAGGAGTGCCACGTGTCACTGGTTCAACTTCGGCCTCTGAAAAAAATTTTTGAGATAGTACAGACTGTGTAATACCTGTCACTTTTTACTAAATTTCATTTGGAGCTTCCTAGCCCAAGATATGACCTTTTTCCCAAGGTCACCTGATTTTGACTCAGATCTGGAAGAGGCAGAAACCCTATATTGTACAGATCATAAATCACAAAGTACAATGAATTAGAGGTTTTCCTTTGGACACAAGGTACCTAGAGATTTAATCTTCGTCCTGTAACAATTTCAGATCCGAAAACTTCGCCAAAACGGATTTATAGTGAAAGTTCTACGATGACTGGTTTTTGCTATGTAAAACCCTAACCTTCAAATTGTCGTAAGTAAAGCAAGTGTCTTTAGTGCCATACCTTGTCTTCCTTCAGGTTAGCTCTGATACCATGTTAAAATTCAATATGCTAAGATAGAAAATAGCAGCATTACATTCCATTTCACAATAATAGCATATACAGGATCACTGAAGAAACAACAAGCACAGCATAAACACAAGAGACAAAGATTTATCCTGGGAAACCCTCATGGGGTAGAAAACCCAGCAAAGCTTCCTCAATATAGATGACCAGCAATATACAAAGATGAAACCCTGAGACATGATCTCCTCCTCCACAATAGCAGACCTCTCCTCCACAAGTGCGTTATCCTTGAGTGTGTGAGTGTGTCAAATGAGGAACACACCTCCTCTATTTATACACTACTCTGATATGTTTTTTACACAAGTACATGTAGGCTCGTATTTAACCATTAGGTTAAATACCCCATTATAATTGACTGGGCCGACCCCCACATGGTGGGTCTAATAACCCTAGTTACCACACCCAACTCAGAGGAATAAGCATCTCCGGATTTATAGTATAATCACATCGGAGGTATGGAACATCTCCGGAATAAATAATATACAAATATAATATTCTTTGAAGTTACAATATTTCAACACATGGTTGACCTGGAAGCATATGAAACTGATTTTTAGGCGTGGGGATCATAGATTTTAAGGGATCATGGGGGGGTTCTACAGACTGGAGTGACTCTGGGGGACAAGTTGATGGATGATATCAGGAGGCTCTCCGAGTGACATATTACAGAATACTCTGAACAAAGGTGACCATAATGGGCAAGATGCCATGTGAGTAGACATGATCTGTTGTGGTGTAGAGAGGCATCATTGGGTCCTTCTTCGTAGTTTTAATGAGCTCCAAGAAGGGATAAAAGTGTGCTCTGAAATGGTACTATCCTATGTATTTTTGCGAGCCCAGGATTGTCCATGCTCGTGAGTGCTTTCATTTTTAAGGAGTCTGAAAACGATAAGAAGACTCTGAATTGGTGGAGGAGTACCGTCCTGTGGATTTATATGAGCCCAAGACGGTGATTGCTCGTGCTTTCTTTCAATTTTAGAGAGTCTGAAAGTGATAAGTAGACTCCATTGGTGTTCTTTTTCGTATGTTAGTCTCCAAGGCCCAAAAAGCATAAAATGATGCAAATGGATAACTCTTCTAGCCGATGTGACTAGAGTATTCCTTTTTCGTAATTAGTCTACAAGGTCTGGAAAAGGGGTAAACTTATACCAGGTAGACGCCCTTTCAAATACTTTTAGTGAGCATGAAGGGAAGCAAGATTGCTCGGCGATCTTTTCATTGTTTTAGGAGTCAGAAAAGAGCTTAACAGAAACTCCCTAAGTGCCTTTTTCGTAAAAGAGTTGCTCGACCCGAAAAAGGGATAAAATTATATCAAGCAAAGAGGTATGGGTTAGAGCGAGGAGTGATATCAAGCATCGTCACAAGCGTGGAAAACTGAATCCAGAGATATAAAATTCATCAAAAATGGATAACGGTCGATGTGGTACGCAAACCGAGGCGACGAGGGGCATGGGGAAAATGCCCAAAAAATCTGGTGGTGAGAGCGAGAAATGATCTCAAGCATCATCGCGAGCGTGGAAAACTAAATCTGACAATATAAAACTCGTCAAAAATGGACAACGGTCAACGTGGCACACAAATCAAGGTGACGAGGGGCATGTAAAAAATGCCCAAAAACGAGACCTGGTGGAATCGAGAAAATGAGTGGAATATCGTGAAGTTCTTGCTACGTTGATTCCAACGGTACCAATGGTTTGAAAAATGAACATCGTATGACGTCGAAATGGTTGATTGAAAATTGGTCAAATTTCCATAAATAGCAAGTGGACCCAATGTGACAAGTGTCATTTTCACCATTGAGTTTCACAGAGTAATTTAGTTGAGTCAGATCATTTTCTTGATTTATGAGAGATTCGACCGTCAGTTTTTCATTCCATGAGTATCAGGTAAGCCTATATGCCTTGGCCTTTCAATTTATTTACTTTTTGGTGAGCATCCAGGTCGCAGAAGCAGTGAATATTCCACGTTGGCTTGCCAACGCAGAATATCACAGGTTTTGGGCCTTTTTCCACGATGCACATCGCGGGTATGGGTTGGAAAGCCGCGATGCGCATCGCGATTGAGGGTGCCTATAGCCACGATGTTCATCACGACTGTGCATTCTTATAGCTGCGATGTGCATCACGGCTATGGGTGCTCATAGCCGCGATGTTCCTCGCGGTTGTGGGTGCTTACAGCCGCGATGCACATCGCGGCTATGAGGGATAAAAGCCGTGATGTGCATCGCGACTGTGACGGATAAAAGCAGTGATGTGCATCGCGGCTGTGAGGGATGAAAGCCGCGATGTGCATCGCGGATAGGGGTCCGAAAGTCATGATGGGGATCGTTTGGTTAGGGAAAAAAAATTTCTTTTATTTTTCTAAAAAAAATTTGTGTTGTTTTGGCAGGATGCTGAGGAGGCCGCAGGTATCGTGGAGGGAGAGGGGGATTTATGAGGGGATGATGGACAGCATTCAGGAGAGCCCACATGTGCGGGCGGCCTTGGCTGTGGGAGGACTACTAAAGTTCACTCAGATCCTTCTCATGCATTCAGTCAGGGAGCTGCTGAACAAGTTGATTGACTTTTGGGATCCTAGGGAGGCGATTTTCATGGTGCAAGGTGAGCGACTGGAGCTCACCTTGACTGATGTGTACTTTCTTACTGTCTTGCCTCATTTGGGTGAGATAAGGGACACCCAGCTGAGGATTCCAACTGGTATGGATATTGAGGATTTCCTTAAGATATTTTATGTTCGAGGGGCCCGTGCGAAGAATAGCGCACTGAGCGTCTCGAATCTACGAGAGGTGGAGATGCAGGTAGTAGCTGCTTTTGTTTTACGGGTGCTTGGTGCACAGGCACCCCATCGTTTGTCGGGGGGGCAGAAGACGATGGTTCATCGTGTCATGATGGGGACATATTTTGCTTGGGGCTAGATGTTTCTGGCTTATGTTCGGCGAGAGTTGAACAAGGTTAGGAAGGAGGGAGGGGAGTTTAGTTATGCCTCGTTCCTTTGCTGTTTGTTTTTTGAGCGAGTATCTACCTTGCGACCACGTGTGTCGGTTCGAGATGGACTGAGAAGTGAGCCGCGGATGGTGCAGTGGGGGTGATGATGCCCCGGGGTGGTGGTGGCATTTGGCGGTTCTTCTCGTCGGAGATGTACGATCAGTGGGAGCAGATGCCCGTTATGATTGACAACTATCCATATCAAGGTATGGACTTCTGGGGAGACCCCGAGATGCCTCGAGCTTAGGGATAGGCTTGGGGGTTGGATGGTGCGTATTTGTTTTTATTTCTCTATTATATCATGTTTAGATGTTTTGTTATGAGTATAGCTAGAGATGTTTATATGATACTGACTTGTTTTGGTGTGGGTCATGCCAAATGTTGGTCCAAGGCCTCTAGTGGATCATACGGGCCGTAGGGGACGGTGATGGTGGTGGTACCTTGGACCCTTTTGGGGAATTTTGGACCCTTTTTGAGGGTTTTTTGTGTTTTTTGAGGAAAAATACATATTTTGAGGGGAAAAAAGGTGTATTATGGTCTTTTTGGTGACCTTTTGAAGGTTTTAGGGGTAGAAATGGTAGGAAAAAAGGACAAAGGGGTCATGTGCATAGGGAAATGAGCTAGTGAGCACTTTTTGGGTGTCAAAAGATAGTAAGCGTAAGGATCTTGAGGTGGGGCCAGAGTGGGTGGGGTCGGCAAAGGTGTTGTTGCAGCAACATCCCCCCCCAAAAATTTTGTACATATTGGGGCCCCTTCTTCATTTTTTTAGAAAGGCTTCCTTAAGAGGCCACTTACACTTTTTGCTTTGTTTCTCAATTGAAAATCTTGCTTTAAAAGAATTTCCAAGTTTGCTTCCCAAAGATAGGATTCGTGAGGTTTCCCTGAAAATCGCGGGATCATTGGAGAAAGCCCCGCAGTTGCGGAAGTATTCGACTTATCCTCCCGAAACGGCGGGAGTCTTTCGTATAAGCTTCTCGAAAAAGGACTTAGAAACTTTTGAAAGTTTGCGGAACGTAAGAAGGAAGCTCCGCGGAACCATTCAGCTTTTTCTCCCGAAACGGCGGGAACCGTTTGCATAAGTCTCCCGAAAAGATTTAGAAGTTATTGTTAAAAAATTGCGGAAGCTACTATCGAATTCCTTCCGAAACGGCGGAAGAATTCGAGGAAGCCGCCCAAAACTTGCGGGAGCCATTCGCCAACATTCCTCGGGGCCGCTAAGTGACTTAGTTTTTTGAAAAAAAATTCAATTCTCAAAGTTGCGGAAGCCATTCGCCAAAGCCTTCCGCAACTGTGGAAACCTTCGCGTTTTCGTTCCAAAACCTCACTGAGAAAGTTTTGCGGAACCTTTTGGTTTTTCTTCTCGAAGCAGCGGAACCTTTCAACTTATCATTCTGAAATGTCAAGGCACTTTGACCTTTTGTGGAACCATTCGAGTTTTCTTTCCACAATTGCGGAAGCCGTTTGCGGAGACCTTAAGGTTATCTTCCTGAAACAGCGGAACCTTTCAACTTATCATTCCGAAAAGGCGGCGCCATTCGCCAGCTCATTCCGAAATGGCGGAAGCTAATTGCGAAAGCTTTCCGCAATGTCGGAAGCGCTCTCGAAGCCCGGCCGAGACTTAGAAAAATTTCTCAAGTTTGCGAGAGCCTTCTACGAAAGCATTGGCGGAAGCCTTCCGAAATTGCGGAAGCCATTTGCGAAAGATTTCTGCAATTTCGGAGGCTTTCACGTTATCATCCCGAAAAGGGCCGCCGAAAGACTTAGACGTTCACGTTCATTTTTGCGGAAGCCGTTCGCCAATTCCTCCCGAAACGGCGGGGAGCTTCGCGGAATGATTCCGCAAAGTGATCCACTTATCTTCGTTAAAATCACGGAAAGATTCACCAATATCTCCCGAAACGCCGAAGGAGTTCAGCGTAACCTTCCGCAAAGGCGGGTGAAGTTCACGAGTTCATCCCGCGGGTGGCGGTCGCGCGTGCGTATCGAGATCACCTTACGTGACCGCGGCATACAAATATTTAAAGCCTGTTATAAATGTGCCACCCACCACATTTAAACCCCGCACGTTCCCAGCTCATTTAAATAAACAGTGGGGGTTCGAGCCAACAACATAGTAATTTTCGATTATCAAATGCCGCATCAAGCCGCTCCAGCTCAACTCGCTCATCCACGTCCGCGTTCACTTCATTCAAACACCTCGTCGATTGCCAGGTAGGATTCTAACAGTGAAATTTGTCTCATCTATATGTTAGATTACCTTTCCATTTTCTGTTTCGTCTAGGATGTAGCTAATAGGCGTTGGTCGCATATATCGTTGTGTTCGTTTGTTTAAGGCGCTGAGGCTCCATGTGTTTCTCGTCCTACCCCAGCCGAAACCCGAAACTATAGCCACCCAAGTTTTTCATCACCTACATTCCCGACGTCGTCAACCCCTGTTCAAGTTTCCAAGCCTACTGTAGAACGCCTCGCCAAGTGCCATCAGATAACCATAGCGGTCGAAGCCCTCATCGGCTCATAAATATGAAAGCGGCTCATTTTTTTCGTCGTAGGGTTGTTTCACCCCAGACTTCCCCGCCACTAACAATTTAAAAGCACAAGGTCACCATCTCTCCTTGAGCTAGACTGAGAGTGGATTGTTTCCGCAATGTACCTATCCTTTCGGGAGCATTCCAAACCCGTCCCTTTAAAAGAATTAGGATGATTAAATCTAGATTTCTTGTTTGGAATGGTGTATTTTGCTTCCCAACATGCAGCTTCACATTTTATTTATCTCATTGACATATTAAAATGGTGATGCTCTCTGTTAAAATATCACAGTATGTTGCACATTTTTTATCATGACTGGTATTTGGTTGCTATCAGGGATAAGTCAAAATGCCAAAAGGTGGTAGGAAGAAGGCTAAGATGACAGAAAAACAGCCAACACCACTTAGAACTGAGACCACACTCCAGGATACTAGGTGCACCACCAGTATTCCTACAGAGATCCGCTAGGGTGACATCTATAGGATGATCCGAGACCAGGATGTTCCGGACATGTTGCTAGAAGAGGGGCAGATCTATCTCAATATCAGAACCTTAGGCATAGCTAGAGCTGCTACACGCCCTGAACTGTTCCCATGTTCTGAAGTAATCGGGTTGATACTCCAACATCTTGATGCGGAAGGAAGAGTAATTCATGACAGCGGGAAGATAGCCATTGCCTCATTTCACCTAGCATACCTAGCCGTAGCCTACAAATTTCCCCGCGCCCAGCAATCTCTGACTGATGAATGGCTGGTCCAAATGAACAACATTGAAATGGCCAAAAATCTACTAGTCGCAGACAAACATTTGAGAAAGAAAGGTAATGACGAATACGACGTCCAGAATCTGAGACCCCCTTTCAGGTTGATCGCCTTGATGTTGTGCAGAATCTTCGGCATGCCCGATGGCACCGTGTACAAGATTCAGTGGGTCCCCATCATCCACTTCGTGGCATTTAAGGGAACTATGTTTGACTGGGCCACTCTCCTGTCAGACAGTTTAGCCTCAATGATAGTTGCTGCAAGAGAAGGACTGGCCTTAAAAAAGGCAGAATTCTACATGTCCTCATATCTTATTGATTGTGTTTTGGCCAAGTTATCTTTTCCCAAATTGGGATGCACATGGGATAAGGCCAACACCCCGTTTTATACCGCTTTCAGGATGTTGTGGGCTCATAATTACAAACCCAGCTATAACCTCATCTGTGAGGGGTTCATCATGCCCCTATATGAGCAGCTATTCAAGGAAGAGCCCAACTGCCTGTCGGAGAATGCCATGGAAGTCCTTGAAAATTATGGATATTTTTATTTCTCGGAGCAAGGCACCTATCTCAGAATGTTTGGAGGGACTAAAGCCCCATATATTTTTCCAAGATATGCTACAGATTATGTGGTCCTCAAGGAGGCAGTAAGACAAATCTTCCTCGATGGAATTGGAGCAATGCTCAACAAACAACATAAGGCTTCTTTCTCGCCTTTTCCCTTCTGCATAGGGGCTTACAAATTCTCAGGGGTTGCCTCAGCCGAGGAGTTTGTTCAGGAACTGAAATCCTTCCACTTCGGCGAGGTGATCTTCCATAGGAATGACATGAAGGGAAAAGTGGTCGAGCATTGTAAAGAGATTTATGCTCATTTTGAGTACGCTCACTATCATGATTCCAAGGAGGAAGTATTCAGAGGCATCAGCAACATGGCTGAGCTGCGAACCTTTCGCCAAGGTAGTGGAGCAAGTTCTAGCTCTACCAAGACCCAGGAAACTAGCCAACAGAAGGAGAAAGAATCCGAGGATGCCCAAGCCAAAGAAGAACAAAGGTTGAGAGAGGAAGCAAGGGCACAACAGGAAGTTGAGGAAGCGAGGTTGCTGCAAGAGGCTGACGTTGTCAGATTGCAGCAAGAAGCAGAAAGTGAGAGGCTACGGAAGGAAGCTGAGGAAGCCCAGCAGCAAAAGGAGGATGAAGATGAAAGGCAGCGGAAAGAAAATGAAGATCAGCCACGAGTTGAAGGAGAAGAGAGAAGACAACAGGCTGAGGTAGAACGGAAAGCAGAAGAAGATCTTAAAGCAAGTGAAGATGCCCAGGCAGGTGGCTCTAGTGCACAAGACATGGAAATTGACATACCTCAAACAAGTATATCCGGCACTCAAAATATGGAGGCGGACGCGGCACAAGCAGGCAGCTCTGGTACCCAAAATGTGGGAACAGATCCAGCTCAGGTAGTCCAGACCCCACCTGCAGAAGTAGAAATAGACATTATGGACCTCCCAATTGTCCCGTACACTCCATCAGAAGAACATACGGTGTCCAGGTGGGATGAATTTTTCTATGATAAGAAAAGGAAAGCAATGGTCCTTAAATCAGAAGAGAGGATCAAAAGACTCTTCCAGGAGGATATCATTACCCACCGGGAGATCACTGTAATGCGGAATACAAATAAGGATCCCTTAGCTATGGCATCCGCAGTTGTAGAGACAGCAAAAGCATCACTGGACAATGTAGGTGATAAAATTAGAGAAAATGAATCGACAAAGAGGATAGCTCGTATGCTACAACATATTGTGGCTAATGAGAAAGCCTACAGGGATCTTGTGGTGAACAAGTATAATCACCTGTCTGTCGAGCATAAAGAGCTATCAGACAAGTATAACCAGCTGGAGGAAGAAAAGGAACAACTATCAGTCTTGATGATGATTATGGAAGCAGAAAAGAACGATGCAGGAGCCAGAGTGTCCCAACTAGAAGCAGACAAGCTGGCATTAGCTGAGCAATTAGAGCAAGCTGAGAGCAGAACGATGGACATGTCTCCCTTCCATGAGCTATCCTGTAGCATCCTGAAGCAAATATATGACACTCAGGAGCTAATCACTAATGAATTTAGCAAGCTCAAGGCCATGGTGGTCAGACTAAAAGACGTTAATGCAGAGGCCCATAAGCTTAAATCTAACATACTCGGGTTAAGGAAAATATTCTAAGCCAGATAGAATGGCGAGAAGGAAAGATGGATTTCCCCACGCATCTCCCATTCAAGTCTGTGGGGGGTTTTAATGAAGACATAGCTCTTTTAGACTTCTGCAGAAACTGTGGCAGTAAGCTAATGGCCAGTGTACAAGGGACAATGGATCGGATCAACGGTCTGTATCAAAGAATCCAGGGAGTGCATGATAGGTGCAAATTGAGTTTCCCGCAATCCCTCGATGATTTCCCGGGTGAAGAACAACGCTTGGCTGAGCCGAAGGAAGAACTAGGCATCCAAACTGAATATGTGAAGAAAATTGATGTCCTAGCAATTGATGACCTCCAACAATATATTGGAATGTCATCAATCCACAACCATTTTCTTAAAGAAGTGCATCAAGCTGCAGTGACAGAAATTCAAGGCATTGGGGTAGAGCTTAGGAAAAATGTGACTTCTCAGAAAATCTTGCTCCCTGCTTCCGCAAACATAGTCATAAGGGACACTGGCATTTGGTATAGTTATATTGCAGAGGTGGAGAAAAAAGCAGAAGCAACAGCTGTGACATTAAACCCGGAGTCCTCTCTCCCAGCAACAACAGCTGTAGCAGCTAGCTCGTTTTCCTCTCTCCCTGCAGCAGCAGAAATAACAGTGGGCTCAACTCCTTCTTCCCAAACCATTCCAGCAGCAACAGTGGGCTCAATTGCTTCTTCCCAAGCAGCAGCAGCAGGAACAGTTGGTTTGAGCGACCCTCTTCAAGCAGAAGCACACGCACAGGAGTGAAATCGCTGATTTCTGAGCATTATTTCTGATATTTTATATTTTGAGCTCTCAAAATATGTAAATCGTGGAAGCTATGGGACAGTTGTCCCTATTTTCTTTTAAAATAATTTCTGTAAAGAGAAAAGTCACATTTTGTCTATTATAGAAGAAAATTCCTGTAGATGACAAGTGTAAAAGGCCAGGTGGCATCCCAAAGGGCAATTTTGTAATTATAAATAGAAGTTAGGAAGGAATGAAGAAGACTTTTGGTAGGGAATTATTTTTGATACTTGTACGGGCTGACCTGCACATGTTTTAAGAAAATAAAATCTTCTAATGAAAGCCTGGAGAGGACGTTTTGCATGGGAATGAAGAATGGATGTATATTGGACTATTCTGGTGACTTCCAACTTTAATGTGAGATCTTTCTTGCTATGTGAATTATTTCTTTGTAACTAATGATTTTACTCCTTTATGTGCAAACGAATTCTCTGTTTCATGAGTAATGAATGTGTTTCATATTAAATTAGAAGCTATCTTTTGATACCTCTCATATTTGCTGTAGCTTTACCTATAAGATTTAATGGCTATCTGTTCTTTCTTTAAGATATCTCCTACAACTCATTGCTCATGCTTTTAATTCGCTCCTTGCAGGGATAGTTAGATTTATTTTTCAGTCTTAAACTTAGATCTGTTTTTTCCAATCTTGCATTTAGATTAAACTTAGACTAGGCACTTGCATATCATTATAAAACATAAAATTCAAAAAGAAAGGTGGATCGGGCCATAACCGGTATAATTGGAATAAAAACTCCAAACCCACGGTTGCCGGAACCGCTAACCGGACGGATTCCCTATACCAAACGGTAGATAATCTAATTGGGATAATCTATCGGGGAGAATCCCTTTCTGATTGATGCTACGATATCCGAGGCATCAACAGTTTTTGGCGCTAGAAGGAGGGCTTGAAAGTGCATGGTTGATAGAGGAAAATCTCCCACGGCCATAGATGTCACTGAAAACCTGCTTAAAGAAAGCATTACAAACAGCCCAGATCTTGAATTATTAAATCAAGAATGCATCATTTCTGATCCTGAGCCTCAAGAAGCTTTATACGCTGTTCCTTTTACAGAAATAGAGGATTTGAGAAGGCATACGTGATCCTACGTTAGGCAACTAGGTGGTTTAAACGCTGTGAATTTTCTCCCTAGGAAAAGTACCCCTAGAAAAGAGCCACAATACACCCGTGATTCGATCCTTGTTCAAAGTTTTGAAGAACTTGTAAATTTAACCTTAGAAGAAATTTCAGACCCTCTGAACAAGGAAGATCTTGAAAACTTAGAAAACATTTCAGATCAAGAAAACCTGGAAGAACTAATTACTCCAAAGAATACTCCACTGACTTCACCTTACAATTCTCCACCAGGATCTCCACATACAAACATGGCTGTACCTGCTTGGAGAGCAAGGGGAGCGCTGAATCTAGCTGGGCCATTCCATAATCTTCCGAAAAATCCAGAAAAGTTCTTGCCTAAGTTCGATCCAGGGAAAGCCATTTCAGCGAAAGACCATCTCAAAAGTTTCTACTTAGCTCTGAACCTTTTGAACGTACAGCATGAAGACGTAGTCTGCAGGCTGTTTCCATATACATTCGAGCCAAAAGTATCATCCTGGTACTTTAGCCTCCAACCCAGCTCGATCTCTAGTTGGGATGAATTCGAAAACTGTTTTTTAAAGAAATATGGAAACCAAAAGACTGTGGCAACACTTATGAAAGAACTCTTATCCATGAGAATGGAAAAGAAAGAAAAGGTTCAAGATTTTAATCAAAGATTCACAACGCTTTTAAATAATTTCAATGAAGCTAATAAACCAGCAGAGGAATCTCTGATTGAATACTATACACGTCTCTTGAAGGACCCGTAGCAATGTTTGTGAAAAGGTCCAAGAAAACTACCCTGATAGAGAACTTTGAGGAAGCTAGAAAGGTAGAAGAAGAATTTGATAGCATTGCTAAACATGCCTTAGATGCAGAACCAAAACCAACAGCTAGTAAAAAGACCTTGCTGCTCACTAGAGGTAAAGAAGAGCCGTCTACAGACATGGAAAATGTAGTCAAGATGATGCAGAAATTATCTGATAAAATTGTAGACCTCGAGAAAGACAAGGCTGCTAGCACATCTAGGAAACCTTTCAAGCCATTTTATAAAAGGAGGGAAGACGGTGATCAAACTCATCCACCAATGAATACTTCTCCTGTCTTAAACTTGAATGAAATCAGGATGGAAAATTTCTGCACTTTTCATCAAGAACCGCATTCGGAAAAGAGCTGTCCGCAATGGATTAATTCCATGAGTTTAGTCATGAACCAAATGCTAGATTCACAGATACCAGACCAAGATGATCCTCCAGAAGAATCGAGCCCTGAATTAGAGGAACCAACCCCGGACACTACTATGGTGCTATGGGATTGGGTACCTATGATTGAGCTAGAAGAAGAGGATCCCATAGAAAGCTCTCCCTCTACCGTAAACGTTGCTACTCGCAGCAAAGGCCCTATTGCGGATCCTGTGCCAAGCCCGGCTCTTCATAAGCCTAAAGTTTCAAAAGAACCGCCTAGGAGGCAAATAACCATTATTCCACCACAGCCCAAAGTTAGCCAAACAGCGACCAAGCAGTCAAACGCTGCACCATAGTTCAGCCACCTAAGGTCACAACAAGCAAAACAGATCAGCCGGCCCGAATTGGGAACGAATCTGACATAGGATACAATATTATCGAAGATATCAAGAAGGTCAAAGCAAATGTGTCAATATTTGACATGTGCAGCTTGCCCCATCAACGAGACAAACTGCTGCATGTTCTACAACCCTAGACCAGCACTCCATTAACAAATTCTCAAGACAATCCCGAAATTAATGAGGCTAGCATCGGTGGGAAATCTAAATCTCAAACATTGCCATTCCTATTGACTTTTGAAATTTTCAACCATAATGTTCACAATTGTTTGGTAGATTCTGGAGCATCCTCAAACGTCATGCCACTGTCCATTTGTAAAAAAATTAATGGGCAGCCTGTGCCATCTCTAGCCCAAATTATCCAATTAGATAGGACTACTGTCAAAGTAATTGGGGAGATGAAAGACGTCCTCATTAGATTATCAGCTGACCCTAGAGTCTGTCAATTCATTGACATAATGGTGGTCGATATTCCTGAAGCCTATGGGATGATTTTAAGTAGGGACTGATCTACCAAGCTGAATGGTTACTTTGCCACTGATTGGTCTCATCTGTGGTTTCCTTATCAGAACAGGCAGAATCAGATTAAAGTCCTGAGAGAACCACATATGAAGCAAAACGTAACTCAGTTGGAAGAAAAAAATGAGGCTGTAACTTTCTCATCCTCGGTTCTAGGGAATTATTTCTTAGAAATGGATCCGGGTAATTATCAGTCTGGAGCCATTAGCCATGAATCAGATAAACAGTCCGATCTCCTTCATTTCTCTCGGACTGATGATGTTCATTGTAACATAGTTAATTTAGTCACTGACGTAGATCACAGAGAGACTAACTTAGTTGAATCTAAAGATATTTTTTGGACATTATACTTTGATGGTTCTAAGACTCTGGAAGGATCTGGAGCCGGTTGTGTTTTAATGGATCCAAAAAGAAACAAGTATTTTTTGTCTTGTAGATTAGAATTCGATTGTACTAACAACATCGCTGAATATGAAGCTTTGGTACATGGATTAAAGAAGGCCATTGGCTTAAATGTTAAGTACCTGAAAGTTTTTGGTGACTCCGAGATAGTTGTAAGACAGGTAAGGGACACCCTTCATTATCTCTCACCTCATTTGAAGGGTTATCAGGCTGAGGTATGGGATTTAATTATGCATTTTGACGCTTTCAATATAAAATCTATTCCTAGGTTGCAAAATTCTGCAGTTGATCTGTTAGCAACATCTGCTTCTAGATTGGTGCCATCAAATAATAAATGCTTGATTGAATTGATTTTCAGGACTTCTGTTCCCGATAACATCACCAACTTCAGAGTCTTCGATGATGACGAATAGATTATCATCTTTCTAACGAACGAAGATAGCTTCCAAGGAGCTGCGATAGATGAAGAAGAGCATGATGATGATTTGATGAAGAAGGATGAGGAGAAAGGAAATTTCATTCCCAAGGGGGTAAGGTCCCTCGAAATGCTGTTCGATCTTCAAAATAAGTTCAAAAGGCCATCTATTACCAAAACTAACAGCTCATCAATGCAACATGAGTTAGTTAATTTGGGTACCGAGGCAGAACCAAAATTTGTCAACCTTGGCAAATGTTGTTCGCCAGGAGAAAGAGATAGGTTCATCAAATTGTTTAAACAATACAAGGATGTTTTTTCATGGACGTGTGAAGATCTGAAGACATATGACATCCGCATTATTCAGCATGTTATACCGATGAAAGCGGGCATCAAACCATTTCAGCAACAGTTAAGAAGGATGCATCCTACTTTAGAACCGCTGATTCAAAAGGAATTAAAGAAGCTCCTAGACGCTAAGATAATATTCAAATTTCGGCACTCTGAGTGGGTTGCAAACTTGGTTCCCGTAAGAAAGAAGTCGGGAGAGATAAGGCTATGTGTAGATTTTAGAAATTTAAACAAAGCTTCGGATAAAGACAACTACCCCGTCCCTTCAATGGAACAAATCCTTCAAATGGTGTCAGGATCTGATCTGTTTTCTCTCCTCGATGGCTTCTCTAGCTACAATCAAGTATTAGTAGCCGAAGAAGATCGCCTCAAGACTACTTTCCAAACTAAGTGGGGAACTTTCGCATACAGAAGGATGCCATTTGGTCTGATTAACGCAGGAGCTACATTCCAAAGAGCAATGGACATCGCCTTCCGAGGATTGGGTGGGCAATGTGTTGTTGTATACTTAGATGACGTGACAGTCTTTTCAAAGAAAAGGGAAGATCATGTTGTTCATCTGAAGCATATTTTTTATCGCTGTCGGAAATATGGTATTTCTCTAAATCCCAAGAAGAGCGTATTTGTTGTTCCCGAAGGTAAACTCTTGGGCCATATCATTTCTAAAGGGGGAGTGTCAATAGATCAAGAAAGAGTCCAAGCTATTAATAAGATTCCAATGCCTTACAACAAGAAATCTATGCAATGCTTCATGGGCACTATCAATTTTGTCTGCAGATTTGTCCCAGATTTTGCACAAATTGTTAAACCGTTGCAACAAATGGTTAAACAAAGCACACAATTCAAGTGGACAGATTTGGAAAAGGACGCATTTAGAGATATCAAGGAAGCTATAGCTAAGGCTCCTTCCTTAAGAAGCCCGGATTTTGACAAGAATTTTATCTTATATACCTTTGCTTCGGATGATTCCCTTGCTGCGGTACTTACTGTTAACACCCAAAAAGTGTCCACTACCTCATCTACCACATTATATGGCTCATTTGTCCATTTTCCTACCATATTTCCCTTAAAATCTCAAAAAATCCCATTAAAAAGCCTCCAAAAGGCCACAAAACCCTCAAAATAGCCTAAAAAGGGCTAAAAACCCCTTTTTCCTCCAAAAATAGCAAAAATCCCCTAAAAAGGGAATAAAAAATATAAAATAATGAGGAAAAGGAGGAAAAAACCCTATACAGCTGCCCAAAACCATGTGTTTCCCAAAACCATGGGTCAGCACTCCACCACCAAAAAACTATAAATAGGTGATGGAGATCCCTTATTCCATATCCACAATCAAACATACCCTTACTCTGCCAAAATCTCTCTCGAAACCCTAGTTCACCATTGAACTACTTTCACCTTGAGAGCCCCTTTTGGCCCATTTCCACCATTGGAGAAAGAGAAGGAGCACATTGGAGCTTGGAGCAACCCTCTTGGACATTGCAAGGAGCTTCATCAACCTTCACATTGAAGGTAATATCAATACAAAACCATTATTTAAATTTGTTGTTTATTTTTCATGCATGTGTTTTAGATTAGTTTTCATTTTTGTTTTAGCTTAATTATTTACATTTACTGAACTGCTACTAAGGAGTCCATTCTCCTTAGTAGGTGCTCATTTGCACAAGCTAGGGGTAAAACCCTAGCTATAGTTTTGGGCGACTCCACTGGGTTTTGAATTTCTGGTTTCATTTTTTTTTTTTTTAAATCTTTTTCGGCTGTCCCTTTCGGCCGCCGCACACCGCGCTTTTTCCCTCTGCAGTCGCGTCCCGACCGCGTCTTTCAGGCCTTTACCTGCGACCCGACCGCGGATCTTAGACGGTTTCCGACGCCCTGCCGGCGGATTCAAGTCTGTTACCTGCGATCCGGCCGCGGCTAATCAGCCTGTTTGTTGCGATCTGACTGCGCCTGTCGGCCATTTTCCCGCGTCCCGACTGTGGCTTTCATCCTCTTTCCCGCGTCCCGACTGCGTCTGTTAGCCTTTTTGCCGCGACCCGACTGCGTCTTTTTCCCTATTTCCTACGTCCCGACTGCTTCTGTTGGCCCGAAAGCCGCGACCTGACCGCGTCTGTTTCCCTCAAACCCACGGTCTGCCTGTTCTGCTTCGCCACAGACCCGCGGTCTGATTTCTGCATTTTTCTTGTTTTGAGCCCAGCCCCTTTTGCTGCAATATTTTCTGCATCTGAACAGTCCCCTGTCCTACCTGCAGTCCCACTTCCTTATAGCCTTTCTGCAACATAATTTATGTTCCCTTTACAGAATCTTTTAAAAATTTCAGTATTTTTAATTCAGAAAATTTTGCAAGTTAAAGTTTCAATTCCAGCATTATTGATAGTTAGAAGTTGCCCCCCTTGTGGCACTTCTATTTTGGGTTCATAACCTCACAAGCACACACTCTGTCACATAAATCAAGTGAGCCTTAAAAAGTACCTAACTGAACCAACATTCTAACCCCACTTGGGGAACACAAAAGAATCATTGTAGTTAGGTAGGATCGGGGGGATAGGCTTCCAATAACACCCCTCGGTTACTTTCACTTGAGACATAGTTGTTGTCCAAATAGGGAACCAAAATCCCCTTGTACTTTTTGGCACGGTCACGACCAGTTTATCAGAGGGCCTCTCCCTTAGGAGGGTTGAAGTCGGGAGACTGGTTCCGGAGGCCTGAGTGGAATACCGCACTCCATTCAGTAACCGAAGGGCTACCTTTCGCGGTTCGCGGGATATCCCTGTATAGGGGTATTGCGGTCAACGGACTAAACGGCAGATTCACCTTTCTGGACGTGTCATGAACGGGGTATCTTAGTTGCCATTCTTCTAGGATTGACTACCCGGTATCCCTCCCGGTAGGGGGATATCATAGCCACTTGGCTTTCCTACTCATATTGTCTGACTTGGATTTCATCACCTTGCAGAGGATATGTTTAGTTGAGTCAGAATACTTTTAGTTAGGTGTTTGTATGCTCCTTTACCTCCCTTTGGTCTAGTGAGTCCACCATTTTTTCTTTTTAGGAAACCTGCTGCTTGTTGGTATTCTGACCATCTTTGTTGATACTCCACCTATTGTAGCACAGCTGCTGCAGTGGGTGTTTTGAGTTGGTTGTTGGCCTGAGTGCCTTGTTTTTTAGCTCTCCTTCTACACACTCGGTTGCATTAGGCTTTTTTGAGCTGTTTTTATACTCACCTCAACCCACAGATATTTGACACCATCCGTCACCATTGAGTCCCCGAGACATTCTTGGCGCCTCAGGGGCGAGCCCCCACAGCACGGTTCTCTTGACACCACACGTCATAGATTCTGATCATCATCCGTTGATACCACTCATCACAGATCTAGAGCCTTGTCACTTGACTCCACTCGTCCGTGACATAGGACTCCTTCACCAGATATTGACGCCCCTTACTTTACCTCTGATTCTGATGAAGAGTCTGAGAACCCTATTTACACTGCCCCTACTAGCCCCATGGCTAGCACGACTTCCACTCCTTTTGTTATAGGGACCATTAGTGGCACATCCACCACTACACCAGTCACTACACCTGTTTTGGGTATGCCCTCCATGGGACCCTCGTCTACCGTTCCCCTCATGGTACCTATTCCCGCAGCAGGAATCCCTATCCCCACTACATCAGTGGCTCACACTACCCACGGTGGTGCTGGACCATCCTCCACCACCGTAGTTCCCCCACTTGGGGGCACCATCCCAAATCCTGCCCCTCCACTTGGGGGCATTGGCCCCAACTTGGTCCAACCCACTACTATGTCACATCCTTCTTCCAGTTTGTCGTTCATGGCTAGCCTCAACCTACCTGACCTGGCCAGATTGACCAACGATCCTATTCGACACGACCCTACGTGGCCTCATATGCCCACCAAGCTCCCCTCTGACATCCCTAAGTTCGAGGGTAAGGCAGGTGAGGACCCATAAAACCATATCATGTCTTTCCACCTATGGTGTTCCTCTAACTCCATAGTGGATGACTCTGTTCGCCTCCGTCTCTTACAGCGCACCTTCACTGGCTCTGCAGCCAAATGGTATATCGAGCAACCTCATGGGACCCATGCCACCTTTGCTTCCCTTGCCTCGACCTTCCTGCAGTTCTTCCAGTTGCCTATCCGCTATGACGCGGGCGTTGAGATCCTCCTATCCTGCAGACAAAACACGGCTACCCATATCACGGACCACATCCATGAGTGGCGTCGACGCCGTAGCTTATGCAAGATCAAACTAGACGACCGTATCTTCCTAGATTGGTTCCTCAAATCCCTTCTCCCTGTTATTGCTAAGGATGTAGCTTCCGAAAGACCCCAGTCTGAAGAAGAGGCCATCCTTAAGGCACAGCAGTTCGACCTCATTTATGCCCAGTCGGGTTACCTTTATACCATTATACCCGACGCCCCTCGCGGCGAGTCCTCCCAGCATGATGCGCCGGGGGCATCCCACGCTGCAGACGGTATCATTGGCCGTGTTTCTTCGCATCCTCAACCATTTTCCATAGCACGTCCTACCCCTGGCCCCGACCTTTCACGGGCTACCTCACAGTCTGGAGCAACCAACTCATATGCTCCCATGACACATCACCATCACCATGGACCCTCATGTCCTCCTCAGTGCTTCGGTCATGCGACTCCCGCTTATGCCTCCCCAGTCACACCTCAGCCTTACTACTATCAGCAGGCTGCCCCAGCTCCTGCGCCTTCACAAGCCCAACCTGCTTATTATCCGCCACAGATAGCCCCTGCGGCAAATCCACAACCCGCTCCGCAGCCATATCAGCAACCCCCTCAAGTTGCTGCCCCTGCTCAGCCTCAACCTGCATATCATCCCCCGCAGCCTGCTCCCGCACCTGCGCAACCTCAGAATCCACTTACTGCCCAAGGGCAAGTTTACGCCCAACAAAACCCGCAGCAAAACCAGAACAACCAACGCAACCAGGGCCAACAGAACCGTGGCAAGGGCCATAATCGTGGGAACAACCAACCTGCAGACCAAGCCGGTCAACCGGCTAATCCCCCCGACAACAACAATGCGGCCCCCGCTAATCAAAACCCTGATCGCCCGCCCAAGCAGGATAAAAACCCCAATTTGTGAACAAACCACCCTTGTTCTATTTGCGGGGTCTATGGACACTACACGCATACTTTCCCACACTTAGAGCGAGCTCGGCAGCTCTGGGTTGACGATGCCCACCGCCAAGGGCATGCGGCTCCTCAAGCGCAACCCAACCCCCAGCCCCCCCAGCAGCAACCTTTGGTGCTGCAAAACCCCTTACCAACCCAAGGCGTGGTGAACACTCAGCCGTTGGCCCCTCAAGACAACGCGCAACCCCAACAACAACAAATCACTTACACTGCTCCTGATCAACCCATGTTTGACTCAGGTACCCACCACCTGTTGATGATGGCATCCGCTGACGTCAACCTTCAGACCCGTCGGAACCAATATGGCTCCACCACTGACGTACCTCCCACAGATAAACCTACTACCGCTCATCCCACCGATCAAGCGTTACGTATCCCTCCACCTCCACTAGATGGCGCTCCCAAAGCCCCTCGTTTCCCACTTCGCCGTATCAACAATAACCCCAATGCGCGTGCTGCATCAAACTACAACATTGTAGACGACCTGGCCCAATCTCCCGCAGCCATGTCTGCATTAGAAGTCTTGAATAACTGCCCTTCCCAGCGCAAGACTTTACTCTCCGCCATTGGGGGGATTGACCCAAATGATTCGAATTTGATGGCATTTGATTTAGACCAGTCTGAACCTCGCTTGCCTTCCACCCTAGCATTCCAAGTTTCTATTTCCATTCGAAATCTTGTCATCCATCGATGCATCATCGATGAAGGTGCCTCCACATGCGTCATGTCTACGTTTGTGTGGCAGAAGTTGGGATCCCCCACTCTCTAGCAGTCCACCACTACATTACGCACCTACGACGGTCGTTCGGCTCAGCCCCAAGGCCTCCTAGCCAATGTCCCCGTCCAGTTAGGTGGCAAAACGGTACTCATTGACATTGAGGTAATCAATGCCCAATTGGATTATAACCTTTTACTTGGCTGCAGCTACATGTATGCCATGCGGGCGGTTTCCTCTTCCATCTTTCGCACCATGATGTTCCCCCATGAGGGACGCGTGGTTAAGATTGACCAGCTCACCTACTATGATCCCAGTGCTCCCGCGGCACCTGAAAATGTTCTCCCCATGGTTGAACAACCTGTTTCTCGTGCCACCACCTCGTTTGTTTCCTCTACGGGGCCTGGAGTCTACTCAGACGCGTCGATGACCTCCACCTTTCAATCCATTCCTCCCCCGTCATCTACGCCCGAAGTGTCTGACTTATGTACCTTGTCCCACGACAACCAACCACCTAACAATCAACCACCCTTGTTGCCTAAACCACCATTGGTACCTAGCCACATTGGTGTTACACCTATCCATACGATCCCCTTCCTAGTCCCTCCATCAGGAGTAGTAAGCGCCCCGGTCATGGCTACCCTTAGTCTCCCTAGGTTAACCTTGGGATTACCCGTATGGTATCTTTCACCTCCTGTTCGCCCGCCGACACCAGACGTCGTCCTCCAACCGGTGCAACCCATGGCTACTACCACTCAGCCACCTCCCGGTGTCTCTACCCCTTCGTCCTCCACGACTCCACCTCCTACTCCCAAACCCACTGGGGGCAGAGGTCCACAACCTTACACTGCTGTACCACCTCCCAAGACAGTCAAAAACCCTCCAGTATTTCGTGCTCCTCTCAAATGCTCGCTATGCGATGAGTTGGGCCATGCGACTCACCAGTGTCCACAGTTACCAGCCCTACAGAAGCACATGCAGATGCTCGACGATGACCCCAATATCCCAACTGTCGAACTCAATCCCACTCCCAAGCCTAAAGACAAATCCCTGCGTACCAATCACCCCTGTGCCATATGCGGTGTTTACGAGCATTACTCCCATCATTGTCCCGATCTCCCGGATTACAAAGCGGCTCTCTATGAGATGAACAATCTGGATCTTGAGACGGCACCACCCACCATTGAGGAGATCTACCCCCCGGTTTCTCCCCCTTCTGGAGAGGTTAATATCATCTATATGATATCTTCAGCCACTACCCCCCTCGTCAACCGATTTGACGACGCAAACTTTTCGTACCGATGAGGAGATTCTTGAGGCCCTCACTGCCCCGGAGTATCCCTGGGATGACATTCACCATCGTTCGGATTTCCTTCCAGAAGCATCTTCCTCTAGCACCGCTACCCAATTTGCGGTTGAATCCAAAGACTTCCTTCCCACCAAGGTAGACTGGTTCAAGGACCCTATTCCTGCTCCTGACGCCTTCGAGGAAGGTAACATGGCCAACATCTCACCTATCATCCAAGTTGATATCGCTGCCCCAGGACGTGCCCCTGAACTCATCACTTTAGGAGCATTCTGCAGTAAACAAGAGATTGAAGACTACATAAACCTTTTCAGAGAATTCTGTGATGTCTTTGCCTGGTCCTATACCGAGATGCCCGGTCGTGACCCCGCCATTATAGGGCATCACATTGACACATGGCCTGATGTACCCCCCGTCCGTCAGAAACAACGTCCTATTCCTCCCTCAAAGTTCCCAGGATGTGCCCCTGACCTCATTACTTTAGGAGCCTCTTGCAGCGAGCAGGAGATTGAGGACTACAAACAACTCTTCCACGAGTTCCGTGATATCTTCACCTCCCCCCTCGAGCAGCGTCTGCTGACACTTGAACAAACTGATGAAGACCGTCGCGCCACTCTTCAGAACATCGAAGCTGCCAAGAACCGCTCCAAAGCCGGTTATGACAAACATGTTCACCCTCGAAATTTCCATGAAGGGGACCTCGTCCTCGCCTATGACCAAGCCCACAACAAAACTGGCAAAGGGAAGTTTGCATCCATGTGGCAAGGCCCTTACATCGTGCAGACCTGCCTTGGCAAGGGGGCATACATCCTCGCCGACTCCGAAGGCCATCCTTTGCGCAACCCGCGTAACGGGTTGTACCTTAAACATTTTTATCCTTAAATAACTCGCGGCCCCCTTGGTCCGCATTGTACAGTTTGCTTCCTTTTTTGTTTTACACATATTTTCCACCATTGGAATCAGCACGCCGAGACCGTCATGATGGTCACCTCGTTGCATTATTTTTTACCCGTCATTTTTTGCCCATTTTTCAGACGCCACTAGTCGCCTCGGTTTGCGTGCCACATCGGTCGTTCTCCATTTTTCACATGTTTTATATCATCGGATTCATTTTTCCGAGCTGGTGATGATGCTTGAGATCATTTCTCGCTCTCACCCCCATATTTTTTGGGTATTTTTTTCAAAACGCCCTCGTCGCCTCGGTGTGCGTGCCACATCGGCCGTTACCCGTTTTTGACACCCTTTATATCGTCGAATTCATTTTTCCGAGCTCGTGATGATGCTTGAGATCATTTCTTGCTCTCACTTGGTACAATTTCCACATTGTGTCCCGACACCTTGTTGCCTCGGTTTGCGCGCCACATCGGCCGCTATCGGATTGTTCCACATTTTTACATGAGCCATTCACTCCTGTCATACTGCAAATGTTTCGTTATTTTGCCACCATTTCATCTACCCCGCAAGGAGGCCCACCAGTGTTACCCCCCACCCTCGTTCTTGATCATCATTACTGATCCTTGATTGAACACTTCCTCCTTGCCTGTCCATTCCTTTTGTTCGGTATAATTTTATCCCTTTTTCGGGCTGGACAAGTCCTTTACGAAAAAGGCACTTAGGGAGTTTCCGTTAAGCTCTTTTCTGACTCCTAAAAGAATGAAAAGATCGCCGAGCAATCTTGCTTCCTTTCATGCTCGTTAAAGTACCTGAAAGGGCGTCTATCTGGTATAAGTTTAACCCTTTTCCGGACCTGGTAGACTAATTAGGAAAAAGGAATACTCTAGTCACACCGGCTAGAATAGTTCTTCATTGCATCCTTTTATGCTTCTTTGGGCCTTGGAGACTAAATCTACAAAAAAGCAACCCCCTGGAGTCTTCTTATTTGCTTTCAGACTCTCTAAAATTGAAAGCAACCACGAGCATGCACTGTCCTGGGCTCGTAAAATCCACATGACAGTACCATGCCATCATTTCAGAGTCTTCTTATCGCTTTCAGACTCCTTAAAATTGAAAGCAACCACGAGCATGAACTGTCCTAGGCTCGTAAAATCCACACGACAGTATCATTTTACACAAACTTCTTCTAGTTCCTTAACCCGTGAAGAAGTCCCCTCCCGTGCCTCTTGGCACTATGATCGATCATCTCGGCAGCACCCCCACTCAGGTCGCCTTTGTTCAGAGTATTCTGCAGTCTCCTGCCATTTTATACCAGCTTGAGTCTCCCTCAGACCAGTCACCCTTCCCAAATCCCATACAGCTATGATCCCTTTCCCCTAATTCAGTTTCATATGCTGCCCGATCACTCCCATTATCATACTCTGAACAAAGGAAGTTTGAGTCCACCTACTCTACTTGCCCAGTTTTTCCCTCCCAGTTTGTCAGTCCTACCATCAGTACTATCACATTTCGGTTCTTCACCTCGCGCTCCTGTCAAGGAAACATCATTGCCTTGATAGTTGCAGGTCTCCCTCTGTCGACGACAGCCCCTCTATTCCAGAGGATAGGCGCAGAGGTCCCTACGCCTTGGACTTATCACCATCTGTGGTAAGTGCCTATGGACCATTCTGAGAGGATTCATCATTGCCTCTCCGAGTGGTTGTTTCTCACATGCTCGACTTCAGCACCTTGATCGCATCGTCGAGAATCGCGTAGGGTTATATCCTTTACATTATATGTCGAAGACCCCAGATTTCCCCCGACTCTAGCACATTGGTGAGTCACTTCGGAACGACCAGTTATATGTTCCCGTGGATGTCTGGGCTACGTTGGCGTTTGTATTCAGAAGCCATCCAGTTACATGCTTCCTTGAGTACCCAGTTTCGGTCCCAGATCAGTTCCAGTTCAGTGTACCATTGCGAGTGTACCACTTGTCACTCTGATCCAGCAGCTCATTAGTTCCTTTGGTACCACATTCAGTAGCATTGTTGATTGTTCCAGTGTATCATCTCTTCAGCACAGACATGGTCAGCCCAGCAGTATGTCCCAGATTTGTGTCCCCTCTAGACCCTTATGATGTACACAGTGGTTCTCTATGTATCTTACAGGTCCCCCTTTTCGGGCCTCACAGTTCTGTTTATGTATCTTGATACGAGCATGGGTATGCCCGCCTCGTCCATATATTGAGATTATTCCTCATTCAGTTTTTGAGGTCATGTATATTTCAGGTCCCCATTTTTTGGACCCCATTGTTATTGTTATGTTATATCCTGATACGAGCATGGGAATGCCCGCCTCGTCCATATGATCAGATGATTCCTCATCCATTATTGAGGTTATGTACTTTTAGTTCTTGCAGTTGTTCGGGATTGTTGTTCCGGGCTTCAGTTTGTTTCTTCTCTTCTCTCCACACCCCAGAAAAACCATTCATGACTTATGATGTCCATCGGCCATACGATGAGCTCCTGCCCTCGCACATCAGGGGGCAATCTGTTAACACCCAAAAAGTGTCCACTACCTCATCTACCACATTATATGGCTCATTTGTCCATTTTCCTACCATATTTCCCTTAAAATCTCAAAAAATCCCATTAAAAAACCTCCAAAAGGCAACAAAACCCTCAAAATAGCCTAAAAAAGGCTAAAAAAAACCCCTTTTTCCTCCAAAAATAGCAAAAATCCCCTAAAAAGGGAATAAAAAATATAAAATAATGAGGAAAAGGAGGAAAAAACCCTATACAGCTGCTCAAAACCATGTGTTTCCCAAAACCATGGGTCAGCACTCCACCACCAAAAAACTATAAATAGGTGATGGAGATCCCTTATTCCATATCCACAATCAAACATACCCTTACTCTGCCAAAATCTCTCTCGAAACCCTAGTTCACCATTGAACTACTTTCACCTTGAGAGCCCCTTTTGGCCCATTTCCACCATTAGAGAAAGAGAAGGAGCACATTGGAGCTTGGAGCAACCCTCTTGGTCATTGCAAGGAGCTTCATCAACCTTCACATTGAAGGTAATATCAATACAAAACCATTATTTAAATTTGTTGTTTATTTTTCATGCATGTGTTTTAGATTAGTTTTCATTTCTGTTTTAGCTTAATTATTTACATTTACTGAACTGCTACTAAGGAGTCCATTCTCCTTAGTAGGTGCTCATTTGCACAAGCTAGGGGTAAAACCCTAGCTACACTTACCCAAAAGGTGGAGTTAGGAGACGAATACCCAATTTCGTTTATGAGCACTGGTCTGCAGGGGGCTGAGCTGAACTATCCTGTGGTTGACAAGCATGCATATGTGGTCTTCAAAGCAGTCAAGCAATTTAGGCCATATATTCTTAAGAACAGGACTAAAGTTATAGTTCCCCACCCAGCTGTTAGATCCCTTTTCGTTCAAAAGGAACTAGGAGAAAGGAGGGGGAACTGGGTCACAGCTCTTCAGGAATACGATTTGGAATTTAAACCAGCCACAATCATCAAAGGACAAGGCCTGTGCAAATTACTTGCGGGAAACGCGACTGATGAAGAACAACATTGGAAGAATGAAGCTGAGCTAAATTCGGTTGAAGTATGTCCCATCTTCTCGACTCCCCAGTCATGGTATAGAGATCTGGTGCACTATTTACAGCAGGGATATCTACCTGAGCATTGAAACTCTAAACAAAGAAGGGCACTCCGTTTGAAATCAGCACCCTATCAAATCATTGATGGGATACTTTTCAGGAAGAATTATGATGGAGTTTTCCTTAGATGTCTAGAAAAGGAAGATGCAGGTAAGGTTGTTAAAGAATTGCATGATGGCCCCGCAGGTGGACATTATTCAGGAGAGACAACAGCACACAAGATACTGAGAGCCGAATATTATTGGCCCACTCTATTCCGAGATGCCCACACATATGCACGAAACTGTGATGTATGTCAAAGAAGTGCCGAAAAATTACCTAAGGCAGCAGGGCCCTTGCAGCCAGTTATTATCTCTGAGCCTTTTGAACAGTGGGGTATAGATGTTATCGGAGAGATAAATCCAAATTCTTCGTTGCAACATCGATACATCCTGACGGCTACTGACTACTTCACTAGGTGGATGGAAGCCATCCCGTTGCGCAAGATCAATGAAGACACAGTCATCAGCTTCTTGAAAGAGAACATCATAACCAGGTTTGGGGGTTCCAATTTCCCTTGTTTTTGATAATGCTACTTATTTTTCGTCTTGCAAGATAAATGAATTTGTTTATGAATGGGGAATTAAGTTGCATTATTTGGCCAATTATTACCCTCAAGGGAACGGATTAGCTGAATCCTCAAACAAGAATCTGATTCGAATTCTTAAGAAGACTGTGATAGAAAACCAGAGAAGTTGGCATGTAGCTCTCCCAAACGCCTTATGGGCAGACAGGGTAACTCCAAAGAGCGCATTAGGGGTCTCCCCTTTCACTCTTGTCTATGGCAAGGAAGCCATCCTTCCCCCAAACATCTTGCTCCCATCCATGCAGTTATCCCAAGCCTCTCGGGGTTCTGGTAGCCAAGCCTTACAATCCAGGATCAATACCCTGCTTCAACTTGAAGAAGCCCGACAGAAAGCGAAAGATCGATTCCATCAACACCAAGACATAGTTAAGAGATGGTTCGATAAGAGGAAGTCTGGTAAAAGAAGTTTTGAAGTTGGGAACCTAGTCCTGAAATGGGACCATAATCATGAGGGTAAAGGAATGCATACGAAATTCCAACATCTATGGGTAGGCCCATACCAAATTTCGGCAAAATTAGGCCCATCCACTTATAAATTGACAAATCTTGAGGGATAAGAAGTAACCCTTCCTCTCAATGGCCTCGCCTTGAAACAATACTTTGCATAGTCTCGCTGAGACTTCCTGTACATAAATAAAGTTTTCTTTTATTGTTGCTTTAACCTTTATTTGCTTTATTTTCGGCCATTTTGTTTCTTTCAGTGTCATTTGAACCTTTGCAACAAGTTTTGTTTTCTGAAATCCCTTATGGTGGAGTTCCTCGTCAATGATAGGTCTCTCGAAGAAATCTCACAACCCATGAGTCCGGAACTATGCTCGAATAAAGTCTGTCTGTTGTGCTCTCGTTGAAATGTTCAGAAGAAAGGAAGCCTACTCTGCTAGTCACACTAATCCTATTTAAATAGCAGAGACCTATGACCATCTTCACTACTATCTTTGGGCTCCACCCACTCTCACACTTAAAGGCATCTTAAGAAGGTTGTTAAAGTTGGACCCGTGGAAAGTAGCACATCTCGAGGACATAGGGTATTGAAATGACTCCATGTTGCAAATTTAACAGCCAAAATGGCTTATATTCAAGGGTCTGTTTTCCAGATATTCTCGCCTCAATTAAAGCATGGCTGAGACAAAAGCAAAAGACGTGTGAAATAAAGAAGGTTGTCCAAAAGGCTCAGCCCAAAATGGGCTCCTCTCCGTCCGTGAGGCCTGATCAAATTAATAAAAATTCTAACTCACACAAAAGGACATTACGGATTGAGGAGCCTGAATCAAAGATCATGTCCAAAGAAAATATCTTTGGAAGGCTCAAACAGCTAAGCTGTCCAAAGTACAAACATCCAAAAGGATGCAAGCGGCATGGGAATGAGGAACAAGAGCAATAATGTCCATGAGAAAGTGTCGCAAATCCTGTGGAGTCCGACAGTAGTAACCATCGGAAAGATGACCCTTCTAAAATGAATCTCATATGTCGGCCCTTTGAGAGTTGTAAAGATGTCTCTGTCTAAGCTCCCCTTTCCCCAATGGCTAGCAGGTAAAGTGCCTTTTTCCTTCACAGAAATTCAAACGCTCAACTAAATATTGCACATAAGATGGATGTCTTTGATAAGGTGTCGGACCATGGAGAGGAATTTTTCAGAGATCTGTGTTCGCCAGCGACTCGCCATTGTTGTTGCAGCAACATCCCCCCCAAAAAAATTTGTACATATTGGGGCCCCTCCTTCATTTTTTTAGAAAGGCTTCCTTAAGAGGCCATTTCCACTTTTTGCTTTGTTTCTCAATTGAAAATATTGCTTTAAAAGAATTTCCAAGTTTGCTTCCCAAAGATAGGATTCGTGAGGTTTCCCTGAAAATCGCGGGATCATTGGAGAAAGCCCCGTAGTTGCGGAAGTATTCGACTTATCCTCCCGAAACGGCGGGAGTCTTTCGTATAAGCTTCTCGAAAAAGGACCTAGAAACTTTTGAAAGTTTGCGGAACGTAAGAAGGAAGCTCCGCGGAACCATTCAGCTTTTTCTCCCGAAACGGCGGGAACCGTTTGCATAAGTCTCCCGAAAAGATTTAGAAGTTATTGTTAAAAAATTGCGGAAGCTACTGTCGAATTCCTTCTGAAACGGCGGAAGAATT
Source organism: Larix kaempferi (assembly GCA_027924585.1). Taxonomy (NCBI): domain Eukaryota; kingdom Viridiplantae; phylum Streptophyta; class Pinopsida; order Pinales; family Pinaceae; genus Larix; species Larix kaempferi. The sequence continues at coordinate 7,141,539 of BSBM01000211.1, forward strand.
CGAGGAAGCCACCCGAAACTTGCGGGCGCCATTCGCCAACATTCCCCGGGGCCGCTAAGTGACTTAGTTTTTTGAAAAAAATTTCAAGTCTCGAATTTGCGGAAGCCATTCGCCAAAGCCTTCCGCAACTGCAGAAACCTTCGCGTTTTCATTCCGAAACCTCACCGAGAAAGTTTTGCGGAACCTTTTGGTTTTTCTTCCCGAAACAGCGGAACCTTTCAACTTATCATTCCGAAACGCCGAGGCACTTTGACCTTTTGCGGAACCATTCGAGTTTTCTTTCCGCAATTGCGGAAGCCGTTTGCGGAAACCTTCAGGTTATCTTCCCGAAACAGCGGAACCTTTCAACTTATCATTCCGAAAAGGCGGCGCCATTTGCCAGCTCGTTACGAAACGGCGGAAGCTAATTGCGAAAGCTTTCCGCAACATTGGAAGTGCTCTCGAAGCCCGGCCGAGACTTAGAAAAATTTCTCAAGTTTGCGAGAGCCTTCTACAGAAGCATTGGCGGAAGCCTTCCGAAACTGCGGAAGCCATTTGCGAAAGCTTTCCGCAATTTCGGAGGCTTTCACGTTATCATCCCGAAAAGGGTCGCCGAAAGACTTAGACATTCACGTTCATTTTTGCGGAAGTCGTTTGCCAATTCCTCCCGAAACGGCGGGGAGCTTCGCAGAATGATTCCGCAAAGTGATCCACTTATCTTCATTAAAATTACGGAAAGATTCACCAATCTCTCCTGAAACACCGAAGGAGTTCAGCGTAACCTTCCGCAATGGCGGGTGAAGTTCACGAGTTCATCCCGTGGGTGGCGGTCTTGCACGCGTATCAAGATCACTTGACGTGACCGTGGCGTACAAATATTTAAAGCCCATTTTAAATGCGCCACCCACCACATTTAAACCCCGCACGTGCCCAGCTCATTTAAATAAACGGTGGGGGTTCGAGCCAACCACATTGTAATTTTTGATTATCAAACGCCGCATCAAGCCGCTCCAGCTCAACTCGCTCGTCCACATCCGCGTTCACTTCATTCAACCACCTCGTTGATTTCCAGGTAGGATTCTAACCGTGAAATTTGTCTCATCTATACGTTAGATTACCTTTCCATTTTCTGTTTCGTCTAGGACGTAGCTAATAGGTGTTGGTCGCATATATCGTTGTGTTCATTTGTTTAAGGCGTCGAGGCTCCATGTGTTTCTTGTCCTAACCCAGCCGAAACCCGAAACTATAGCCACCCAAGTTTTTCATCACCTACATTCCCGGCGTCGTCAACCCCTGTTCAAGTTTCCAAGCCTACCGTAGAACGCCTCGCCAAGTGCCATCAGATAACCATAGCGGTCGAAGCCCTCGTCGGCTCATAAATATGAAAGCGGCTCCTTTTTTTCGTCATAGGGTTATTTCACCCCAGACTTCCCCGCCACTAACAATTTAAAAGCACAAGGTCACCATCTCTCCTTGAGCTAGACCGAGAGCGGATTGTTTCCGCAACGTACCTATCCTTTCGGGAGCATTCCAAACCCGTCCCTTTAAAATAATTAGGATGATTAAATCTTGATTTCTTGTTTGGAATGGTGTATTTTGCTTCCCAACATGCAGCTTCACATTTTATTTATCTCATTGACATATTAAAATGGTGATGCTCTCTGTTAAAATATCACAGTATGTTGCACATTTTTTATAATGACTGGTATTTGGTTGCTATCAGGGATAAGTCAAAATGCCAAAAGGTGGTAGGAAGAAGGCTAAGATGACAGAAAAATAGCCAACACCACTTAGAACTGAGACCACACTCCAGGATACTAGGTGCACCACCGGTATTCCTCCAGAGATCCGCTGGGGTGACATATATAGGATGATCCGAGACCAGGATGTCCCGGACATGTTGCTAGAAGAGGGGCAGATCTATCTCAATATCAGAACCTCAGGCATAGCTAGAGCTGCTACCCGCCCTGAACTGTTCCCATGTTCTGAAGTAATCGGGTGGATACTCCAACATGCCGATGCGGAAGGAACAGTAATTCATGACAGCGGGAAGATAGCCATTGCCTCATTTCACCCAGCATACCTGGCCGCGGCCTACAAATTTCGCCGCGCCCAGCAATCTCTGACTGATGAATGGCTGGGCCAGATGAACAACGTTGAAATGGCCAAAAAGCTACTAGTCGCGGGAAAACATTTGAGAAAGAAAGGTAATGACGAATACGACGTCCAGAATCTGAGACCTCCTTTCAGGTTGATCGCCTTGATGTTGTGCAGAATCTTCGGCATGCCCGATGGCACTGTGTACAAGATTCAGTGGGTCCCCATCATCCACTTCGTGGCATTTAAGGGAACTGTGTTTGACTGAGCCACTCTCCTGTCAGACAGTTTAGCCTCAATGATAGTTGCTGCAAGAGAAGGACTGGCCTTAAAAAAGGCAGAATTCTACATGTCCTCATATCTTATTGATTGTGTTTTGGCCAAGTTATATTTTCCCAAATTGGGATGCACATGGGATAAGGCCAACACCCCGGTTTATACCGCTTTCAGGATGTTGTGGGATTAGAATTACAAACCCAGCTATAAGCTCATCTGTGAGGGGTTCATCATGCCCCTATATGAGCAGCTATTCAAGGAAGAGCCTAACTGCCTGTCGGAGAATGCCATGGAAGTCCTTGAAAATTATGGAGATTTTTATTTCTCGGAGCAAGGCACCTATCTCAGAATGTTTGGAGGTACTAAAGCCCCATATATTTTGCCAAGATATGCTACAGATTATGTGGTCCTCAAGGAGGCAATAAGACAAATCTTCCTAGATGGAATTGGAGCAATGCTCAACAAACAGCATAAGGCTTCTTTCCCGCCTTTTCCCTTCTGCATAGGGGCTTACAAATTCTCAGGGGTTGCCTCAGCCAAGGAGTTTGTTCAGGAACTGAAAGCCTTCCACTTCGGCGAGGTGATCTTCCATAGGAATGACAGGAAGGGAAAAGTTGCCGAACATTGTAAAGAGATTTATGCTCATTTTGAGTACGCTCACTATCATGATGCCGAGGAGGAAGTATTAAGAGGCATCAGCAACATGGCTGAGCTGCGAACCTTTCGCCAAGGCAGTGGAGCAAGTTCTAGCTCTACCAAGACCCAGGAAACTAGCCAACAGAAGGAGAAAGAAGCCGAGGATGCCCGAGCCAAAGAAGAACAAAGGTTGAGAGAGGAAGCAAGGGCACAGCAGGAAGCTGAGGAAGCGAGGTTGCTGCAAGAGGCTGAAGTTGTCAGATTGCAGCAAGAAGCAGAAAGTGAGAGGCTACGGAAGGAAGCTAAGGAAGCCCAGCAGCAAAAGGAGGCTGAAGATGAAAGGCAGCAAAAGGAGGCTGAAGATGAAAGGCAGCGGAAAGATAATGAAGATCAGCCACGCGTTGAAGGAGAAGAGAGAAGACAGCAGGTTGAGGTAGAGCGGAAAGCAGAAGAAGAGCTTAAAGCAGGTGAAGATGCCTAGGCAGGTGGCTCCGGTGCACAAGACATGGAAATTGACACACCTCAAACAAGTGTCTCCGGCACTCAAAATGTGGAGGCGGACGCGGCACAAGCAGGCGGCTCTGGTACCCAAAATGTGGGAACAGATCCAGCTCAGGTAGTCCAGACCCCACCAGCGGAAGTAGAAATAGACATTATGGACCTCCCAATTGTCCCGTACACTCCATCAGAAGAACATACGGTGTCCAGGTGGGATGAATTTGTCTATGATAAGAAAAGGAAAGCAATGGTCCTTAAATCAGAAGAGAGGATCAAAAGACTCTTCCAGGAGGATATCATTACCCACCGGGAGATCACTGTAATGCGGAATACAAATAAGGATCCCTTAGCTATGGCATCCATAGTTGTAGAGACAGCAAAAGCATCACTGGAAAATGTAGGTGATATAATTAGAGAAAATGAATCGACAAAGAGGAGAGCTCGTATGCTACAACATACTGTGGCTAATGAGCAAGCCTACAGGGATCTTGTGGTGAACATGTATAATCACCTGTCTGTCGAGCATAAAGAGCTATCAGAAAAGTATAACCAACTGGAGGAAGAAAAGGAACAACTATCAGTCTTGATGATGATTGTGGAAGCATAAAAGAATGATGCAGGAGCCAGAGTGTCCCAGCTAGAAGCAGACAAGCTGGCATTAGCTGAGCAATTAGAGCAAGCTGAGAGCAGAACGATGGACATGTCTCCCTTCCATGAGCTGTCTTGCAGCATCCTGAAGCAAATATATTACACTCAGGAGCTAATCACTAATGAAGTTAGCAAGCTCAAGGACATGGTGGTCAGACTAAAAGACGTTAATGCAGAGGCCCATAGGCTTAAAGCTAAGCATACTCGGGTTAAGGAAAATATCCTAAGCTAGATAGAATGGCGAGAAGGAAAGATGGATTTCCCCACGCATCTCCCATTCAAGTCTGTGGAGGGTTTTAATGAAGACATAGCTCTTTTAGACTTCTGCAGAAACTGTGGCAGTAAGCTAATGGCCAGTGTACAAGGGACAATGGATTGGATCAACGGTCTGTATCAAAGAATCCAGGGAGTGCATGACAGGTGCAAATTGAGTTTCCCGCAATCCCTCGATGATTTCTCGGGTTAAGAACAACGCTTGGCTGAGCTGAAGGAAGAACTAGGCATCCAAACTGAATATGTGAAGAAAATTGATGTCCTAGCAATTGATGACCTCCAACATTATATTGGAATGTCATCAATCCACAGCCATTTGCTTAAAGAAGTGCATCAAGCTGCAGTGACAGAAATTCAAGGCATTGGGGCAGAGCTTAGGAAAAATGTGACTTCTCAGAAAATCTTGCTCCCTGCTTCCGCAAATGTAGTCATAAGGGACACTGGCATTTGGTATAGTTATATTGCAGAGGTGGAGAAAAAAGCAGAAGCAACAGCTGTGACAGCAAACCCGGAGTCCTCTCTCCCGGCAACAACAGCTGTAGCAGCTAGCTCGTTTTCCTCTCTCCTTGCACCAGCAGAAATAACACTGGGCTCGACTCCTTCTTCCCAAACCATTCCAGGAGCAAAAGTGGGCTCAATTCCTTCTTCCCAAGCAGCAGCAGCAGGAACAGTTGGTTTGAGCGACCCTCTTCAAGCAGAAGCACACGCACAGGAGTGAAATCGCTGATTTCAGAGCATTATTTCTGATATTTTGTATTTTGAGCTCTCAAAATATGTAAATCGTGGAAGATATGGGACAGCTGTCCCTATTTTCTTCTAAAATAATTTCTATAAAGAGAAAAGTCACATTTTGTCTGTTATAGAAAAAAATTCCTGTAGATGACAAGTGTAAAAGGCCAGGTGGCAGCCCAAAGGGCAATTTTGTAATTATAAATAGAAGTTAGGAAGGAATGAAGAAGACTTTTGGCAGGGAATTATTTTCTAGACTTGTACGGGCTGACCTGCACATGTTTTAAGAAAATAAAATCTTCTAATGAAAGCCTGGAGAGGACGTTTTGCATGGGAATGAAGAATGGATGTATATTGGACTATTCTGGTGACTTCCATACTTTAATGTGAGATCTTTCTTACTGTCTGAATTATTTCTTTGTAACTAATGATTTTACTCCTTTCTGTGAAAACGAATTCTCTGTTTCATGAGTAATGAATGTGTTTCATATTAAATTAGAAGCTATCTTCTGATATCTCTCATCTTTGTTGTAGCTTTACCTGTAAGATTTAATGGCTATCTGTTCTTTCTTTAAGATATCTCCTACAGCTCATTGCTCATGCTTTTAATTCGCTCCTTGTAGGGATAGTTAGATTTATTTTTCAGTCTTAAACTTAGATCTATTTTTTCCAGTCTTGCATTTAGATTAAACTTAGACTAGGAACTTGCATATCATTATAAAACATAAAATTCAAAAAGAAAGGTGGATCAGGCCATAACCGGTATAATTGGAATAAAAACTCCAAACCCATGGTTGTCGGAACCGCTAACCGGACGGATTCCCTATACCAAACGGTAGATAATCTAATTGGGATAATCTATCAGGGAGAATCCCTTTCTGATTGATGCTACGATATCCGAGGCATCAACAAAAGGGTAATAAGTAGGTGGTACAGCGGGGGCAGCATACAAATGCGGGTTGTGACTGTAGCAATGTGCCACGTAGGTTTGTCCATGTGTATGGGGGATTTGGACCGCTGGAACATATGAAGGTGTTGCTCCAGAATGAGTTGTTGCACATGAAAGATCGAGACCACGGCTCATAGCGGGTGGCGCAAAACTAGGGGTGGTGTTATAGACAGGATTTTATGTTGTCACATGTGCGTATAAGGGAGGTTGGTGGATGCAACATGTCCAATGATGATGTCAACAGCATGAGATTCCCCCGCCACATCCTTCCAAGAGGAATCCCCGTGAGGAGCATCAGGGATAATTGTGTAAAGGTATCCCAACTGTGCATAAATAAGGTCAAATTGTTGAGATTTTAGTATGGCTTCTTCTTTGGTTTGAGGTTGTTCGGATGCCACATCCTTGGAAATGGATGGTATGAGGGACTCTAAAAACTAATCTAAAATGATAAGGTCATCTAACTTGATCTTGCACAAACTGCAGTGTCTACGCCACTCATGAATATGGTCAGTGATGTGGGTAGTTGTACTCTGTCTACAAGATATAAGAATCTCAACACTAGCGTTGTAACAGACTGGTAGCTGGAAGAACTGCAAGAAATTGGATGTGTGGGATGCAAAAGTGGAATGCATCCCATGAGGTTGATCAATATAGCACTTGGATGTAGCGCTTGTGACTGTTCGTTGTACAAGGCATAGGCAAATCGAATCATCCAATATGGAGTTAGAGGAACACCATAAGTGGAAGGACATGATATGGTTCTGGGGGTCCTCACCACCCTTCCCCTCAAACTTGGGTATGTTCGAAAGGAGTTTAGTTGGCATGGGAGGCCATGTGGTATCATGTCAGATCGGATCGTTAGTCTATTGGTCCAGGTCGGGGAGGTTAATACTGGTCGTGAATGGAAAACTAGCAGGAGGATGCGGCGTAGTCGAGGTGGTATGCATGCTAGCCATGGAAGCGATTGTGGGGCCACCTCCGCTAAGTGGTGGTGCAGTGGCGGTGGTCATAAGGGGAATCGAGGAACCACCTATCATTGACGGAGGGATCTAGAAGGACGATCCAGTTCCCCCAAGGGTATGGTCGGTAACCAAAGGAACGATGGTCGAAATAGATCCACTATTGGTGGGTATGGAGGTAGTGACTGGGTGCACTGTAGTGTCGGGGCTCAGTCCTATACTAACAGGGATGGTGGGTCTCGTGGACTTCATGGTGGGAATAGATGTTGAAGTGGTAGTGGGGCTAGTGGTGGTTCCACCGCCGAAAATCCCTCCATAAAACATGTTAGGATTTGTGTTTGCCATGGGGCTAGACAGAGCTGTATGGATAGGTGATTCTGACTCATAATCAAATGTAAAATAAGGAGCGTCAGGATGAATATCTGGGGATGAATATGTGCATCTCAGGGGGGAGCGATGAGGGAGCTCCAATGGACTATACTGTGGGGACTTCCCCCGTAAACAGGAGTGTCTCAGGGAATCAATGGTGACGAATGTGTAAGTGCTAAGGGGTGGTCGTCTGAAAACACGCTAAAAAATCCTAGTGAAACCATGCATGCAAAAGTAGATTTCTTTAATAAAAATGACACTATATCCAACAACAAGCTCAAAAACACCTATTGTAACAATGTGCTACAACAAGTGGAGCAAAAATAAAATGGTTAGAATACCAACAGGAAGCACTCCTAAAAAAGAAAGAACTCACTAACCGAGGGGGTATAGGAGCATGCAAACACCTAACTAAAATATGTGGAAGCTCATGCAAATCATATCCCCTATAGGGTGATGAAATCCGCAGTTAGGAAATATGAAATGGAGAACCAAATGGAAAAGGTATATCCCTGTACTGAGAGGTATCTTGGGTAAAAGATCCCCAGAAGAATGGCAACTAATCTACCTCAGTCAAAGCACGTCCGAAAAGGTATCCCGCAAATTCATTTCTTTGGCTATCGCCCACCAGGTATGGTGACCAGCATGTGCAACGAGGAAAATGAGTTGGTATAGTTAAGTACAGAGTGGAGTGCAGCATTCCATCCAGACTTTCGGAACCAGTCTTGCTACTTTACCCCCTTAGGGAGAGGCCCTCCAGTAAATCAATTTCAACTGTGCTAATCAAAGAGGATTTTGGCTCCCTAAAAGACAACAACTATTTCTAAAATGTATGTGACAAAGGGGGTATTATTTGGATGCCTAACCCCAATGTCCTACCTAGCTATCAAGTTGTTTTGGGGTCCCCTAGTGGGGTTAAATGCATGTTTAATTAAACCATTTTTAGTCTCACTTGGAATTTAGGGAGTGAGTGGGTACACAAGTGGTGTAAACAACCCAAGATATGTCGAAAGTAAATGTTGAAACAAAGAACTAAAAGTGAAATAAACTTTCTTTTTTATTTTCAAATAAAAGTACTAACTGCTATGAAATGTATGCAAATGATGCGGTAAATGAACTTGCTGAAATGTGATGCAAGAGATAGAAATTCACTAAATGAACATGGATGCATGCAAACTGAAATGTCTCAAAGGCTACAACAAGTATAAACAACAGAAAAGCACCAACAACAATGAGCGCAAGCAAAAGTAAGGCTATAAGGGCAGTCGGTGTGAGTGAAAAATACAAAAACAGATGTAACGCGCATCTATCAAGGGAACAATCTCACTCGGGGCATTGCAGAACAGTCGTGTTAGAATAGGAAAAATCATCTTAGAAGTCCAAGCATGCTTCTGGGCGAGAAAGGCGCGCTTAGAGCGCGGCTGGGGCTGGGAAAATGCGCTTGGAGATCGCTTATCGGGTTGGAAAGCACGCTATAATGCACTTATCAAGATGGAAATCATTCTTGGAGCGTGCTTAAGAGGCAAAAATATGCAGTGGAGAGTGCTTACAGGGTTCAAATTCATGCTTTGAGTGCACTTTACCGGATGAAAGCCACGCTCGAGCTCCAAAGAGCAAAGTGTGCTTTGCAAAAAAACAATGCTCTTCAGAGCTTTGAAACGGTGCAGGAAGTTGTGGCCCGGGCCGTAAAAGCATAAAATAAAAAAGTACGGCGATTGTAATACCCATATTTTTCCTTTGTGTGTATTGGCATCAATGTAAATATTTTGTATATCTAATGTGTGTTACCCTAGTGTGGAGCTCAAGGACAAGGCCCCACTAGTGGATATTTAAGGTTATTGTAGAGGAAAATATTTGACAGTTTGATTATTCATGGGTTGTTAAGCCATGAAGAAATGTAAATGATGTAATTATTAATTAATGCAATAAAATACCCAAGAAGCTGGCTAAGGAGGAAACCAATGAGAAAGGGGCCATGTGAATCCACTAGGGAGAGGTGAGGGGGTTATGTGATTGGTACCCATGCTTCCACATGTCCAGCTATGAACCCTTTTGACTCCCATGCTGACATTAATTCGGTTGCAGAGGGTGGTTGGGAACCCTGATGTTGAAACCGATGGAGTATGGAGCATGCCTGTGATTTCGTATGGCGGGGCATGGCTCTGATTGCTTGTCCTTGAAGACACTCAAGCACATGGAAACTCATAGAACTTGTTTTGACTACCCATGGGGGAAGGGAACATCATTGATTCATGCACTCATAACTTATCATCCATCCATTCATCAAGGGATAGAGGGATTCATGCATTCACGAACCCGCAAAATGAGTCGAGGGAGGTGTTGGAATATTCTCACCATCATTTTTGTATTTTGCATGCATGCATGCATACAGTCATCTGCATGCATTTGCATGCATCCAATCATCAGTATGGTAGTCTCCCAGCACCTAGTCCTTATTTTGCAGCCCCCAGGAGCCTATTTATGCTCAGTTCTAGCCCTCATAGCCACTGATGCGCCCTTGTTTTCATCACTGGAGCACAAGTGAGCCTTATTCCACCTATTTAGGAGTTGCTTCAGTTAGTTGCTTGGTTAATGACTCAATTCCTTGATTCAGGGGATGATTGATCAGTTAACTAACTAAAGCACTTAGATAGGCACTTACTAAGACTAGTTTGAACTCTACTGACTACTGACAGCTCCTCATGCGCCCACATTGGAGTCTCCTTCCCTACATCAGTGCCCATGCACTCAGTTAGACTCATTTGACTGACTAGTTGACTTTTATGACCACTGCCACTGATTTGGATGATGTCTCCAATTCTATCCAAGCCACACTTTGAGGAGAAATCGAATGACCTTAGAGGCATTTGAATCTCATTGATTGTATTCAGTTATTATTCATTTTACAGAGTGCCAGCTTACAGCTGATGTATGATACAGCAGTTTTTCTCCATTTTATGTTAATGAGTGATTATTGATTCAACATTTTCTTCTTCTTCTTTCTGCACTTCATGAGTGAATTCTAGTGAGGTCTGCTACTATTGAGTGATCCTATTCCTAAAATATCACATATTATCAGAGCTAACAATAGCTATTTGAATTGAAGCAGCAGTACTTGCAGCAATTCCTTGAGCAGTTGTCTTTCATTGAGCACCAGAATCCTTTGAGTTTCCACAACAAATCCTGGTGCTATTACCTTGAATTCACTGGAGCAATCTAGTGAGGTCTAGCTAGGTGTGAAGCACTTAGTCATATGTGCTCGGTGTCCTAAGGCAATGTTCAATTCGAATTGCAGCAGATCTTCTTTTCATAATTCTCATTTGTTTTGCAGGTTATTCCATCATTCGAATCCATCTTCAATAGTTTCGAATTCAGTAGCTACTATGGATCTCCATTCTTTTTGTAGGTTATTCGAAGTTCTCTGCAGTTGCAGTAGTTTTGAAGTTTTCTGCAGTTGCAGCAGTTTTGATGTCTTATGTAGTTGCAACAGTAGATTCAAATTCTACAACAGCTTCCATGGATCTAGAAACAATTCCTTCTCTCTCTTCATACAACTATGAATAATGGAAACCCAAGATGATTGCATACCTGAAGAGATATGGTCTTTTCAATATGTGCATTGGTGATAAGAGAGATTTTGCTTCCTATGAAGAGGAAGAAGATTGGTTAGATGATTGTAACAGAGCCGCAGCAGCAATATGTACTGCTATGTTTTCCAATATGGAATACCTCATTGATCCTATAGAACATCCAAGTGATAACTAGACAAGATTGGACAGATTGTTTGGAAAGTGGAAGGAAGAGGATGATTTGGAGAACAAGCCCAGTAATGCTGCCTTCAGTGCTCTCTCTACTCATGATTCGGCCTCAATCATCTTCCATGATGAAGTTGTTCAAGATGAGGTCGAAATTCAAGACATGATATCAGGATCTACTATTGAAAAATGGTCCATCACCACTGATGAAGTTGATCCATTTTCTGATTCGAATTATGAGCAAGAGATGTCAGTTACTACTCTAGAAGTTGAAGAGACTTTCAAGATCTCTACTTCCCATGAGCCTGTTGATGTGAAAGAAGATGACCTACTAAGTATTTTGGAGGTAAAATTAGATTTGGGAGGCAATGCATTCACCCTCCTTGATCAAATGCTTCCATTGGACTCCTATTTGGTCATTGGCACATATTTTCAGAGTTTCACCGAAGATGGAAGACTCTATCATTCGCTTGGGTTCATGACTCATGCACTTTTTTGTGATTTTGGTTTTGATCTCACCCCTGCTGGTTCAAAGGAGATCATAAGAAACCATCTTCCAATTCTTGGATCTGATTTAAAGTCCAAGATGCCATCATCATTTCATAGTTCCTTTGGTTATGATCTCACCTATGTTGGTTCAAAGGAGATATCAAAGAACTATCTACATATTCATGGATTTGATTCTACCTCAGTTGGTTCGAATCACATGCTCCATAATGATCTTCATATTATGTTTTTGCAGCATGATCCACTTCTTCCCAAGAGGAAGATAACTCTTTTTGAAACAATGCTAGATCCAGATCCACAAGAACTTGAAGATCTAGCTACCAATTCAGAAGATGAGCGAATGGGAGATCCAGTTCCACAAGAACCTTATGATCTCTCAACTAATGATCCTCCTCTTCCGAGATGGGAAGCCACTACTCTCAGATCTGCTGGAGATCTTGTTGGTGATCCAACTGATCGATGGAGAACCAGATCAGATTATCATAATGGAAGGTTTCATCCTTCTCACATTACTGATCCATTTCAAATCAATCGATCCTTCTTTGGAAAAGAAGGACACTTGCCTCCTTCCGTAGTGAGTGATGACATGCTACATTAGCATCCTTCAGTCTATTTTGAGGGAGGGATTTCTTCCCACCGAGTTTTCCCTCTGTCCTCTTTTATTATTTAGATTGTTGTACAGGGTGACCTTTGGTCTCAGTCACCAAGGCCCTACTTTTCAGATTTCAATTACTACCTCATAGTATAGTTTACGGAGGGGTATTGGAATATTCTCGCCATCATTTTTGTATTTTGCATGCCTGCATGCAATTCTGCATGCATCCAGTCATCTGCATGCAATTGCATGCATCCATTCATCTGCATGCATCCATTCATATGCATGCAATTGCATGCATCCAGTCATCAGTATGGAAGTCTCTCAGCACCTAGTCCTCATTTTGCAGCCCCTGAGATCCTGTTTCTGCTCAGTTCTAGCCATCCTAGCCACTGATGCGCCCTTGTTTTCATCATTGGAGCAAAAGTGCGCCTTATTCCACCTATTTAGGAATTTCTTCAGTTAGTTGGTTGGTTGATGACTCAGTTCCTTGATTCAGGGGATGATTGATCAGTTAATTGACTGAAGCACTTAGATAGGCACCTACTGAGACTCCTTTGAACTCTACTGACTACTGATAACTCCTCATGCACCCACATTGGAGTCTCCTTCCCTACATCAGTGCCCATGCACTCAGTTAGACTCAATTAGACTCATTTGACTGACTAGTTGACTTTTATGACCACTGCCACTGATTTGGATGATGTCTTGAATGCTATCCAAGCCACACTTTGAGGAGAATTCGAATGACCTTAGAGGCATTCAAATCTCATTGATTGTATTCAATTATTATTCATTTTGCAGAGTGCCAGCTTACAGCTAATGTATGATACAGTAGTTTTTCTCCATTTTCTGTGTAATGAGTGATTATTGATTCATCATTTTCTTCTTCTTCTTTCTGCACTTCATGATTGAATTCTAGTGAGATATGATACTGTTGAGTGATCCTATTCCTAAAATATCACAGGAGGAAGGGGAACAATAGTCGTGACTTCCTGTGTGAATGAAATATCACTGAATTTATTGCCATAGAAACTATGTGCGTGGATATAGTCTATGTGCGTGGATATTGCCATGAAAGAACCCTGAGATGAGTTACAGAGCTTAAACATCCTAGGGAAGTTGTGGAGATACGGGAATTGGTTTGCAGAGAGTTAGACTGTGGGGCAGAGCTTAGTCCGCAGTTCTAAGGAGAACTAGTTTGGTTAACTGTGGTAGAAGGTCAATTTAGAGTTGGGTTGCTTGATAAACCTAGTGAAGGCCGTAATCTCATAGAACTAGCAATTGGACCTTTCTATGCCTAGCCTAAATAGCACTCGAAGGGAAGAGGCCTTGAGAAACTTTGCAGCAAAGAAGAGGGTATTCCCTGTGTTGGGTGAGGTAGGTAATGTGGGTGCCATGTTTGTTGAGTGTTGATTTTCCTGCAGCTCTGTGGTTGATCTCACTGGATTAGAAATACCTTCCTTGTTTTCCTTATATGCTTTATAAACCCACTGTAGGTTGGCTTAGCATGGTTAGATGCCCTGGAATGCTTGATAAACCCAACTACATATTGGCTTAGCATATGGGAATGGAACCTTGACTGTGAGAGAACCCGACAGCCCACCTTAGTGGATACACAACCCATCTCTGGGGTGATCTCTCAACTGAAAGAGTACAGGATGGACAGAGAGCTAAGGTTGGGTGGAACATTTCTCTCACTTAGCCAGATGCTTGGAAGTTTCAAAAATTAAAGATAAGTACTTCTTTGTTATGTTAAATGATGAAGTTCCATTGCTATGATATGGTTATTTATCTTTAAGTTATTGAATGTATGTTTTTTATGAATTGATTGATAAGTAGATCATGTGTAATCCTAAGCAGAAGGCTGAGTTCCTATTATATACATCATTCCATTGTATGAGTTCATTGAATCATAAGTCTTGCATGTGATAGATGTAATGGTTAGATATAACTCCATGCTCCTTACCTATTGTGATGTATTAATTAACCCTATGAATGAGTTGTATGATTGCACTTATTCTTGAGGAGGAAGGAGATACCCTAATGTGTCTCAGAACCTCTTTGTGGGTCAGGTGAAGGGGAAATCCATAACAGGAAGAAGGTTAGAGTCATTTAAAGTGGAGGTGTGCACAGTTAGAGAAATTATGGGGTTTGAGACCTCTATTCAGAGTGGATTTTGTACCATTGGATAGAGCTCTCCCAGAGCTTTCCAACGGTACCAACCTTGCTCCATTTGGACCTTGGAGGAGGAAGTTATGCCTCTCTGAAGTTGCTTTGGAAAGTTGTTGTTGCAGGGGTGTGGTTCCGCATTCCCACATCCGCAATGTGGATTGCAGATTGCGGAAGGTAAGTTTTTCCGGTGGGAAAAATACCCATTTCCACATCCGCAATGCGGCTTGCAAATCGCAATTGCGGATTGTGGATTCCGGAACATGGATTTCGGATCGCAATTGCGGGTTACGGATTGCGGATCGCAATTGCGGGTTACGGATTGCAGATCGCAATTGCGGGTTGTGGATCACAATTGCGTGTTGCGAATCATGGATCCGATCTCGTTGCGGGTATCAGATTGTGGAACGCAATGCGGCTTGCAGATGGCAATTGCGGATTGTGGATTGCGGAACGTGAATTTCGGATCGCAATTGCAGGTTACAGATTGCGGATCACAATTACGGGTTGTGGATTGCGGATCCGAGCCCATTGTGGCTGTATGTGAAATTTGAAGGTTTGGATAAAAAAGAAATATGTAAGTTGGAGGGTCTCCCATGCCTTATAAGGTATTCTTGAGGTGTGGGGACGTGACAAAGTGGTATCAGAGCTTCAGTTGCAACACTGGGAGATGTTTGGGCCAAATTGTAAACAGAATTCACAAATAGAGAAGCATCGTGGCATTGTTTTAACCTGAAATTTATTATTATTTGGTTGATTCTAGACTGTGTAGATGTTTTAAGTTTTATGCACTCTTATGTTGTCTAATAATTTTTCTATCATGCATAGTGATTGCAGCAGAGTTATAATTGAATCGTGCCACAGGACAGCATGCAGGAAAAAGTGGAAAATGGTAACCATTAATGACACATAGGACCCTTATGAGCCTGAGGATGATGTACTGGGAGAAAACGTGCAAGAGGAGCATGCCGAAACTGAATCTAATGGAAGAAGGGAGCAAGTAACGCCCTAGAACTTGGTTGAAACAATGGTAAGTTTCAATGAGAGGTTGATGAAGGATCGGGAAGAGCAACACCAGCTCAATGCAGCCATATTGTAGAGCCTCACAGACATGCACCAAAGGGTAAACCTTGGGTCCAACCCAAGCAATATGGGTAGAGAAGAGAAAAATGCATGTAGTCATTCTAGAGGATGCTCTAGGAAGAGGACTCTAAGCCATAGAAGGGGTTCTGTGAGTAGAAGTCACAGAACACCCTCCTCCATATCACTTTCCAGCAGGTTACGTGAATCCAGGTATTTCCAAAGAATCCCAAGGCACACTTCCAACAGGTTTTAAGGAAGAATAAAGTACATAGGGGTCCCACAAGGAGAGTTTAGGAAGGCAAGACCTCCCACTTTTGAGGGAGAAAGTAAAACAGGTCAAGAAGCAGAGGCATGGCTTCTTGGAATGAAGAAGTATTTCAAAATGCATGGTTATTCGGAGGATGAAAAGGCCAAAGTTGCCATTTACAATCTAAATGGTAGAGCTTCCATTTGGTGGGATCATCTCATGCAAGTGAAGGGAACCAGTGAAAGAAGGATCAGTTGGGAAACATTCCAAAGGTATTTCAAGGAAAAATACCTATCAGCTAGGTATTATGATAGCAAGAGAAAGGAGTTCAATGAACTCAAATTGGGGCAAAATACCATGGAAGAGCATGTTCATAAGTTTATGGAGCTGCTGAGGTATGTTGACTACATCAAGGATGAAAGGGTGAAGATCCAATGCTTCCTTGGTAGTGTACCACAAAACTATAGAGATAGAGTAGAATTCATAAATCCACCAAGCTTGGATGAAGCCATTAGGATGGCAGAGAATTGCTATGAGAAAAGTAAAGGAAAGTCAGAGGTGCAGCCAGCATGGAAAGGAAATCCCAAGGGAAATTTTGAACCAAGGAAAAGTGGATTCAAACCACCATTCAGGAATCATCCCATAACCTTTCCACAAGGATAGCAAGCAAGAAGCGGATTCAAGCCAGCAGTAGCAGTAGAAAAAGCATCAAAAGGACCACTTCAGTGTTGGGGATGTGGAGGAAACCACATGTTAGATATTTTCCTACTAGAGGAGATAACCCCAGGAGCTTGCACAACCTAGAAGAGGAAACTATAGTGGAAAATATGGCAAGAGCAACGCCTAGGATTTATGCAGCACTGGATGACCATCAAGCAAATCATCAATCAGCAGTGATAGAAGTTGAAGGTAAGATTTCTAAGCAATCTATTTCTATTTTAATTGACCCAAGATCTACTCATAGTTATGTATCCCCTAAGATAGTTGAAGGATGTTCTCTTGGTAAGATAAAGCATGGTAATCCTTGGCTAATCCAATTAGCCACAAGTACCAAAAGAAAGGTGAGTGAAGTAATGTCGGAATGCTCTATTGAGTTGAATGGACTTCCCACCCAAGCAAATTTAAATGTTCTACCATTAGGCTCCTATGATGCCCTAATAGGTATGGACTGGATGGAAAGACATAGAGTCAAGATTGACTGTTATGAGAAGGTACTTGAATGCCTTGACGAGGAGGGAAGACCAAGGATGGTTAGAGGAATTCCAATGCAAGTTTCAATGAGGTAGATTTCAGCTCTACAGTTGATGAAGTTTTATAGAAAGGGATGCCATTTATATGCAGTCCACATATCAAAGTCATCAGAGAACAAAGGACCAAGGATAGAAGACTTCCATATATTGCAAGAATTCAAAGATTTGTTTCCGGATGAAGTGTCAGGATTGCCACCAAAGAGAGATATTGATTTCTCCATTAACATTGTACCAGGGGCAGTACCCATTTCCAAAGCTCCTTATAGAATGAGCACACCAGAGCAGATAGAGTTGAAGATGCAGCTGCAAGAACTAATGGACAAGGAGTATATCAGACCGAGTGTATCCCCTTGAGGTGCGCCTGTAGTGTTTGTTAAGAAGAAGGATGGGAATTTAAGGATATGTATAGATTACAGGCAGCTAAACAAGGTAACCATCAAGAACAAGTATCCATTGCCAAGAATTGATGACTTGTTTGATCAGATTAAGGAAGCTAGGGTATTTTCCAAGATTGACTTGAGGTCTGGATACCATCAAGTGAGGATAAGGGAAGAAGATATTCATAAGACAGCTTTCAAAACTAGATATGGCCATTATGAGTTCACTGTGGTGCCATTTGGTCTTACAAATTCACCTGCTACATTCATGTGTCTCGTAAATAGTGTCTTCAACAAATACCTGGACAAGTTTGTTATTGTGTTCTTGGATGACATTCTTGTATATTCAAGGAATGAAGAAGA
Organism: Larix kaempferi; assembly: GCA_027924585.1. Classification (NCBI taxonomy): domain Eukaryota; kingdom Viridiplantae; phylum Streptophyta; class Pinopsida; order Pinales; family Pinaceae; genus Larix; species Larix kaempferi. The sequence continues at coordinate 7,159,301 of BSBM01000211.1, forward strand.
GCATGAGGAACATTTAATGAAGGTGTTACAAGTCCTTAGAGAACACTAGTTGTATGCCAAGTTAAGAAAGTGTGAATCATATCAAAAGAAGGTACAATATTTGGGTCATGTTATTTCAGAAGAAGGTATTGCAATGGATCCATAGAAGACTAAGGCCATAATGTATTGGCCTACTCCAAAGAGCGTTGCAGATGTAAGGTCTTTTATGGGTCTTGCAGGTTACTACGGAAGGTTCATTGAAGGCTTCTCCAAGATAGCTCACCCAATCACTTCACTACAAAGGAATAATACCAAATTTGCACGGTCTAAAAAATGTGAGAGAAGTTTCCAGCAGTTAAAGGAATTACTTACCAATGCACCTGTCTTGAAGATTGCAGATCCAAATAAGGATTTTGTAATATGCACTGACGCTTGCATTGAAGGGATCGGTGGAGTACTAATGCAAGGGGGGTTTTTAATTTGTTATGAGTCAAGGAAGCTGAAGGAACATGAGAAGAACTATGCCACACATGACCTACAGGTAGCATCCATAGTTCATGCACTCAAGAGGTGGAGGCATTATCTCTTGGGTAGAAGCTTTGAGCTCAAAACTGACCATATGATTTTAAAGTACTTGTTTGACCAGATGAATCTAAATGCTAGGCAAACAAGGTGGATGGAGTTTCTGTATGAATTTGACTTGGAAATTAAACATGTAAAAGGTAAAGAGAACAAAGTTGCAGATGCACTTAGAAGGAGATTTCATATTGCAGGAGTAAGTAAGTGTGAATCAGATTTGAAGGAAAGGATTCTAGAAGCTCGAGAAAGTGATGAAGTCTACCTTCAAGTCAAAGATAAATTGCAGCAGGATGTTGTGGATGAAAAGTATGCAATATATCAACTGGGTGATGAAGATGTTCTTATGTATCAAGATACTAGATTGTACATTCCAGATAACGCAGATCTGAAGAAGCTTGTGTTGGATGAGTTACACCAAAAGCCATATTCTGGCCACCCAGGGTATCAGAAGACTATAACAGCAGCAAGGAAACAGTACTTTTGGCATGGTATGAAAAAAGACATAGCTGAGTACATTGCTAGGTGTCAAAAGTGTCAACGGGTCAAGGCAGAGCATCAACATCCAGCAGGATTGTTGCAGCCATTTCCCATTCCAGAATGGAAGTGGGAAGTGGTCTCTGTGGATTTTATAACAGGTCTTCCCGTGATAGTGAAGAAACATGATTCAATCATGGTGGTGGTGGACAAGCTATCAAAGGTAGCTCATTTCATTCCAGTCAAGTCCACTCACAAGGCCAATGACATTGTAGATATCTTCATGAGAGAGATATTCAGTTTGCATGGATTTTCAAAGGCAATAATTTCAAACCGTGACACAAAGTTCACATGTAATTTTTGGAAAGGATTTTTCCAGGAATTAGGAAATCAGTTGAAGTTTAGCACAGCCTATCATCCTCAAACGGATGGTCAGACTGAGAGAGTAAATCAGATTCTTGAAGACATGTTAAGGATGTATGTGATGGACAAGCCATCCAAGTGGGAATACTACCTACACTTGGTAGAATTCGCCCACAACAATGGACACCAAGAATCATTGAAGATGAGTCCTTTAGAGGTATTGTATGGCAGAGGACGAAGAACACTAGTGAATTGGGATAGTCTGGTGAGAAAGGTGGTGCTTGGACCAGAAATGATTAAAGAGATGGAGCAGGAAATTGTTAAAATCAGGCAGAATTTGAAGGAAGCCCAAGATAGACAGAAGAGTTATGCATATTTGAAGAGAGTGAACAAAGAATTTCAAATTGGGGACCATGTTTACTTGAGAGTGAGACCAAGGAAGAGTTCTATGAAGTTGGGAAGTTGTGCCAAGTTGGCACCCAGATATTGTGGGCCATTTGAAGTACTTGATAGGATAGGACCAGTTGCATATAGGATTGTTTTTCCTGCTAACATGAAAGCTCATAATGTTTTCCTTCTCTCTTTGCTTAAGAAATATGTACATGATCCTAATCACTTAATTAATTGGCATGTGATACAGGTGGAACCTGAGGGAGAGTTCCAAGTGGATCCTCTGTCCATACTCGACAAGAAGGTCACTTTGCTCCAAAACAGGGCCATCGGGTAGGTAAAGGTGCAATGGGAGCACCTTAGTCCCAAAGAGGCCACATGGGAGCTGGAGGATGCCATGAGAGAGGCATTCCCGTTTTTTTCAGTTTTGAGAACACCGAGGACAGTGTTGTTCTAAGGAGGAGGGAGTTGTAATACCCCTATTTTTCCTTAGTGTTTATTGGCGTCAATGTAAATATTTTGTATATGCAATGTGTGTTACCCTAGTCTGGAGCTCAAGGCCAAGGCCCCACCAGTGGATGTTTAAGGTTATTGTAGAGGCAAATATTTGACAGTTTGATTACTCATGGGTTGTTAAGCCATGAAGAAATTTAAATGATGTAATTATTAATTAATGTAATAAAATACCCAAGAAGCTATCTAAGGAGGCAACCAATGAGAAAGGGGCCATGTGTATCCACTAGCGAGAGGTGAGGGAGTTATGTGATTGGTAACCATGCTGCCACATGTCCAGCTATGAACCCTTTTGACTCCCATGATAACATTAATTCGGTTGCAGAGATTGGTTGGGAACCCTGTTGCTGAAGCCAATGGAGTATGGAGCATGTCTGTGATTTCATATGGCAGGCCATGGCTCTGATTACTTGTCTTTGAAGACACTCAAGCGCCTGGAAACTCACAGAACCTGTTTTGACTACCCATGGGGTAAGGGAACATCATTGATTCATGAACTCATTACTCATCATCCATCGATTCATCAGGGATAGAGGGATTCATGCATTCACGAACTCGAAGAATCAGTCGAGGGAGGAAGGGAAACAATAGTCGTCATTTCCTGTGTGAGTGAAATATCACCGAAGCCATTGCCATAGAAACTATGTGTGTGAATATAGTCTACTCGGGACACCCATGAAAGAACCCTGAGATGAGTTGCAGAGCTTAAACAGCCTAGGGAAGCCGTGGAGATACGGGAATTGGTTTGTAGAGAGTTAGACTGCGGGACAGAGCTTAGTCCGCAGCTCTGAGGAGAACCAGCTTGGTTAACTGTGGTAGAAGGTCAATTTAGAGTTGGGTTGCTTGATAAACTGAGTGAAGGTTTCAATCTCATAGAACTAGCAATTGGACCTTTCTATGCCCACCCTGATTAGCACTGGAAGGGAAGAGGCCTTGAGGGACTGTGCAACAGAGAAGAGGGTCTTCCTTGTGTTTGGTGAGGTAGGTAATGTGGGTGCCACATTTTTTGAGTGTTGAGATGCCTGCAGCTCTGTGGTTGAGCTCATTGGCTTGTGGTTGAGATGCCTGCAACTCTGTGGTTGTCCTTATATGCTTGATAAACCCACTGTAGGTTGGATTAGCATGGGTAGATGCCCTAGAATGCTTGATAAACCCAACTACTGATTGGATTAGCATTAGGGAATGGAACCTTGACTATGAGAGAACCCGATAGCCCTCCTTAGTGGATACACATCCCATCTCGGGGGCAATCTCTCAGCTGAAGAGTACAGGCTGGACAGAGATCTAAGATTGGGTGGAACGTTGCTCTCACTTAGCCAGTTGCTTGGCAGTTTCAGAAATTAAAGATAAGTACTTCTTTGTTATGTTAAATGATGAAGTTCCATTGCTATGATATGGTTTCTTATGTTTAAGTTATTGAATGTATGTTTTTTATGAATTGATTGATAAGTAGATCATGTGTAAGCCTAAGCAAAAGGCTGAGTTCCTATTATATACATCATTCCATTGTAGGAGTTCATTGAATCATAAGTCTTGCATGTGGTAGATGTAATGGTTAGATCTAACTCCATGCTCCTTACATATTGTGATGTATTAATTAACCTTGTGAATGATTTGTATGACTGCACATGTTCATAAGGAGGAAGGAGATACCCTGATGTGTCTCAGAACCTCTATGTGGGTCAGGTGAAGGGGAAATCCATAACAGGCAGAAGGTTAAAGTCATTTAAAGTGGAGTTCTGCACAAAATGTTCAGTTAGAGAAATGATGGGGTTAGGGACCTATGTTTGGAGTGGAGGTTGCACCATTGGATAGAGCTCTCCAAGATATTTCCAATGGTACCAACCTTGCTCCATTTGGACCTTGGAGGACGAAGTTATGCCTCTCTGAAGTTGCTTTGGAAATTCATTGTTATAGGGGTGTGGTTCCGCATTCCCGCATCCGCAATGCAGATTGCGGATTGTGGAAGGTAAGTTTTTCTGGTGGGGAAACTCCACATTTTCGCATCCCCAATGCGGATTGCAGATCGCAATTGCGGATTGTGGATTGCAAATTGTGGATCGCAATTGCGGATTGTGGATCGCAACTGGATAACGTGGATTTCGGATCGCAATTGCGGGTTGTAGATTTTGGATTCGAGCCCGTTGCGGCTGTATGTGAAATTTAAAGGTTTGGATAAAAAAAAAGTATGTAAGTTAGAGGGTCTCCCATGCCTTAGAAGGTTTTCTTGAGGTATGGGTATGTGACACCGATGGAAAGGGATAAATCTGCAAGTACATGCTATAATGTTATGCCAGAACTGCCCAAAGGAGGGAGACGACTGTAAAAACTAAAGAAAACTTAAATGCAAATAGAAAATAACAAAATGCAAAATAAAAATAGCTATTTCTCTTACTAAACCACAGATCGATGGGAATCGACCTGGTTGCAGTCTCCAAAACTGTAACTAGTGTTTTCACACTAACTAGTGCAAAAGGACACTTACTAGAGCTATGAGCTTCCTGGTAACAGTTCATGAATGTGATGTGCATGCAAATAAAAATAAAAATTGTTAATGATTATTGCAGTTAAAATAAAAAGTAAATCAAGATACCCATGAATGAAATAATGTTTTTCTTTATATTATAAACGAGACTTTACAATGTGGGTTACCTCAATGTGATGAGAATATGTGGGCCCGTGCAGTCGTAGAAGTGATGGTGCTCTGGGTCTCCAATGTCTCTTGCTCTCCACCTAATACTCACAGGTATCTAAAACTCAACTAACAAAGGGGAAAGATAAGCTCAAAGGGAGGCTAGTGTTTAAGTAAGAATTTCAGGAAAGTGATGGTAGGGAAGAATGTATGATGTGAAATGGGGGGCCTCCACCACCTTTTTATAGAAATTTTGGATGGTTGTGTATTGTCCCGTGGTATTGGGTAGCGAATAGTATTGGTCCATAGTATTTGATGGTTTCCCTCCTTTTTTCTTTTATTTTGAATATTTCCCCTTTTTCTTTTATTTTATTTTTCTTTTTTGGAGTTTTTGGCCTTTTTTGGAGGATTTTTACCTTTTTGGAGGCCTTTAATTAATGTTTTGAGGGAAATAATGTTTTTTTCCCATTTGCTTACCAACTTAGGGATTTTGGGTTTTTGGAGGCCAAATATGTAGTAAAAAGGGATAAATGGATTATGTGACTAGGGGGGTGAGCTAGGTAAACAATTTTGGGGTTTTAACAACAAGTGTGAATGCATCATCTAATATAGGGTATGGATGGAGTCCACCATTTTCAATGATTCTAACTGGATGACCTTCATATGGTATTCAAAGTACAAATCCATTCTCTTTTGGGATGAATTTACCTAGTTTTCAATCACAACCTACTTCACTTCCTCCTTCATCCACTTATACCACTTCTTCAGGAAGTGATCTCTTTGTACCTCTCTATAATTTTCCACCTTTTAGTGGACACATGTCCATGCCAAACCCACCCCCTGTTTTTGGAGCTGATGTTGGATCCAACATACCTCAGTTAAGTTTTCATTTCCAGTCAATGGGAGGCATAGGTACTAGTATTCCCTTTGCATCTAACATTCCACATAGTGGCATATTTGGACTAGGGGGCACTAGTGTTGTATTTCCATGGGGGAAGAATGTTCCACATGGGAACATCCCTTTTTCTGGGGTAGGAGGCTCAAATATGGTTAACGCAACAATAGTTAATTATTTACTAGGTATCCAGCCTATTTGAGGGATGAGGAACACTTTAGGAGGATTTACTCAACCCTGAGGAACACTTTAGGAGGATTTAATCAACCCTTTTAACAACATCAATTTGGTTAGAACTTTCGATAGTATAATCCACTTTTCACCAATCCTTGAACTTCATACATTCCGAGACAACCCAATTTCAACATGATCCAGTGGATGCTAATGATTCAGGATCCTAAAACTCTAGGGCATGCCCACCGCCAAGGGCATGCGGCTCCTCAAGCGCAACCCAACCCCCAGCCCCCCCAGCAGCAACCTTTGGTGCTGCAAAACCCCTTACCAACCCAAGGCGTGGTGAACACTCAGCCGTTTGCCCCTCAAGACAACGCGCAACCCCAACAACAACAAATCACTTACACTGCTCCTGATCAACCCATGTTTGACTCAGGTACCCACCACCTGTTGATGATGGCATCCGCTGACGTCAACCTTCAGACCCGTCGGAACCAATATGGCTCCACCACTGACGTACCTCCCACAGATAAACCTACTACCGCTCATCCCACCGATCAAGCGTTACGTATCCCTCCACCTCCACTAGATGGCGCTCCCAAAGCCCCTCGTTTCCCACTTCGCCGTATCAACAATAACCCCAATGCGCGTGCTGCATCAAACTACAACATTGTAGACGACCTGGCCCAATCTCCCGCAGCCATGTCTGCATTAGAAGTCTTGAATAACTGCCCTTCCCAGCGCAAGACTTTACTCTCCGCCATTGGGGGGATTGACCCAAATGATTCGAATTTGATGGCATTTGATTTAGACCAGTCTGAACCTCGCTTGCCTTCCACCCTAGCATTCCAAGTTTCTATTTCCATTCGAAATCTTGTCATCCATCGATGCATCATCGATGAAGGTGCCTCCACATGCGTCATGTCTACGTTCGTGTGGCAGAAGTTGGGATCCCCCACTCTCTAGCAGTCCACCACTACATTACGCGCCTACGACGGTCGTTCGGCTCAGCCCCAAGGCCTCCTAGCCAATGTCCCCGTCCAGTTAGGTGGCAAAACGGTACTCATTGACATTGAGGTAATCAATGCCCAATTGGATTATAACCTTTTACTTGGCTGCAGCTACATGTATGCCATGCGGGCGGTTTCCTCTTCCATCTTTCGCACCATGATGTTCCCCCATGAGGGACGCGTGGTTAAGATTGACCAGCTCACCTACTATGATCCCAGTGCTCCCGCGGCACCTGAAAATGTTCTCCCCATGGTTGAACAACCTGTTTCTCGTGCCACCACCTCGTTTGTTTCCTCTACGGGGCCTGGAGTCTACTCAGACGCGTCGATGACCTCCACCTTTCAATCCATTCCTCCCCCGTCATCTACGCCCGAAGTGTCTGACTTATGTACCTTGTCCCACGACAACCAACCACCTAACAATCAACCACCCTTGTTGCCTAAACCACCATTGGTACCTAGCCACATTGGTGTTACACCTATCCATACGATCCCCTTCCTAGTCCCTCCATCAGGAGTAGTAAGCGCCCCGGTCATGGCTACCCTTAGTCTCCCTAGGTTAACCTTGGGATTACCCGTATGGTATCTTTCACCTCCTGTTCGCCCGCCGACACCAGACGTCGTCCTCCAACCGGTGCAACCCATGGCTACTACCACTCAGCCACCTCCCGGTGTCTCTACCCCTTCGTCCTCCACGACTCCACCTCCTACTCCCAAACCCACTGGGGGCAGAGGTCCACAACCTTACACTGCTGTACCACCTCCCAAGACAGTCAAAAACCCTCCAGTATTTCGTGCTCCTCTCAAATGCTCGCTATGCGATGAGTTGGGCCATGCGACTCACCAGTGTCCACAGTTACCAGCCCTACAGAAGCACATGCAGATGCTCGACGATGACCCCAATATCCCAACTGTCGAACTCAATCCCACTCCCAAGCCTAAAGACAAATCCCTGCGTACCAATCACCCCTGTGCCATATGCGGTGTTTACGAGCATTACTCCCATCATTGTCCCGATCTCCCGGATTACAAAGCGGCTCTCTATGAGATGAACAATCTGGATCTTGAGACGGCACCACCCACCATTGAGGAGATCTACCCCCCGGTTTCTCCCCCTTCTGGAGAGGTTAATATCATCTATATGATATCTTCAGCCACTACCCCCTCGTCAACCGATTTGACGACGCAAACTTTTCGTACCGATGAGGAGATTCTTGAGGCCCTCACTGCCCCGGAGTATCCCTGGGATGACATTCACCATCGTTCGGATTTCCTTCCAGAAGCATCTTCCTCTAGCACCGCTACCCAATTTGCGGTTGAATCCAAAGACTTCCTTCCCACCAAGGTAGACTGGTTCAAGGACCCTATTCCTGCTCCTGACGCCTTCGAGGAAGGTAACATGGCCAACATCTCACCTATCATCCAAGTTGATATCGCTGCCCCAGGACGTGCCCCTGAACTCATCACTTTAGGAGCATTCTGCAGTAAACAAGAGATTGAAGACTACATAAACCTTTTCAGAGAATTCTGTGATGTCTTTGCCTGGTCCTATACCGAGATGCCCGGTCGTGACCCCGCCATTATAGGGCATCACATTGACACATGGCCTGATGTACCCCCCGTCCGTCAGAAACAACGTCCTATTCCTCCCTCAAAGTTCCCAGGATGTGCCCCTGACCTCATTACTTTAGGAGCCTCTTGCAGCGAGCAGGAGATTGAGGACTACAAACAACTCTTCCACGAGTTCCGTGATATCTTCACCTCCCCCCTCGAGCAGCGTCTGCTGACACTTGAACAAACTGATGAAGACCGTCGCGCCACTCTTCAGAACATCGAAGCTGCCAAGAACCGCTCCAAAGCCGGTTATGACAAACATGTTCACCCTCGAAATTTCCATGAAGGGGACCTCGTCCTCGCCTATGACCAAGCCCACAACAAAACTGGCAAAGGGAAGTTTGCATCCATGTGGCAAGGCCCTTACATCGTGCAGACCTGCCTCGGCAAGGGGGCATACATCCTCGCCGACTCCGAAGGCCATCCTTTGCGCAACCCGCGTAACGGGTTGTACCTTAAACATTTTTATCCTTAAATAACTCGCGGCCCCCTTGGTCCGCATTGTACAGTTTGCTTCCTTTTTTGTTTTACACATATTTTCCACCATTGGAATCAGCACGCCGAGACCGTCATGATGGTCACCTCGTTGCATTATTTTTTACCCGTCATTTTTTGCCCATTTTTCAGACGCCACTAGTCGCCTCGGTTTGCGTGCCACATCGGCCGTTCTCCATTTTTCACATGTTTTATATCATCGGATTCATTTTTCCGAGCTGGTGATGATGCTTGAGATCATTTCTCGCTCTCACCCCCATATTTTTTGGGTATTTTTTTCAAAACGCCCTCGTCGCCTCGGTGTGCGTGCCACATCGGCCGTTACCCGTTTTTGACACCCTTTATATCGTCGAATTCATTTTTCCGAGCTCGTGATGATGCTTGAGATCATTTCTTGCTCTCACTTGGTACAATTTCCACATTGTGTCCCGACACCTTGTTGCCTCGGTTTGCGCGCCACATCGGCCGCTATCGGATTGTTCCACATTTTTACATGAGCCATTCACTCCTGTCATACTGCAAATGTTTCGTTATTTTGCCACCATTTCATCTACCCCGCAAGGAGGCCCACCAGTGTTACCCCCCACCCTCGTTCTTGATCATCATTACTGATCCTTGATTGAACACTTCCTCCTTGCCTGTCCATTCCTTTTGTTCGGTATAATTTTATCCCTTTTTCGGGCCGGACAAGTCCTTTACGAAAAAGGCACTTAGGGAGTTTCCGTTAAGCTCTTTTCTGACTCCTAAAAGAATGAAAAGATCGCCGAGCAATCTTGCTTCCTTTCATGCTCGTTAAAGTACCTGAAAGGGCGTCTATCTGGTATAAGTTTAACCCTTTTCCGGACCTGGTAGACTAATTAGGAAAAAGGAATACTCTAGTCACACCGGCTAGAATAGTTCTTCATTGCATCCTTTTATGCTTCTTTGGGCCTTGGAGACTAAATCTACAAAAAAGCAACCCCCTGGAGTCTTCTTATTTGCTTTCAGACTCTCTAAAATTGAAAGCAACCACGAGCATGCACTGTCCTGGGCTCGTAAAATCCACATGACAGTACCATGCCATCATTTCAGAGTCTTCTTATCGCTTTCAGACTCCTTAAAATTGAAAGCAACCACGAGCATGAACTGTCCTAGGCTCGTAAAATCCACACGACAGTATCATTTTACACAAACTTCTTCTAGTTCCTTAACCCGTGAAGAAGTCCCCTCCCGTGCCTCTTGGCACTATGATCGATCATCTCGGCAGCACCCCCACTCAGGTCGCCTTTGTTCAGAGTATTCTGCAGTCTCCTGCCATTTTATACCAGCTTGAGTCTCCCTCAGACCAGTCACCCTTCCCAAATCCCATACAGCTATGATCCCTTTCCCCTAATTCAGTTTCATATGCTGCCCGATCACTCCCATTATCATACTCTGAACAAAGGAAGTTTGAGTCCACCTACTCTACTTGCCCAGTTTTTCCCTCCCAGTTTGTCAGTCCTACCATCAGTACTATCACATTTCGGTTCTTCACCTCGCGCTCCTGTCAAGGAAACATCATTGCCTTGATAGTTGCAGGTCTCCCTCTGTCGACGACAGCCCCTCTATTCCAGAGGATAGGCGCAGAGGTCCCTACGCCTTGGACTTATCACCATCTGTGGTAAGTGCCTATGGACCATTCTGAGAGGAGTCATCATTGCCTCTCCGAGTGGTTGTTTCTCACATGCTCGACTTCAGCACCTTGATCGCATCGTCGAGAATCGCGTAGGGTTATATCCTTTACATTATATGTCGAAGACCCCAGATTTCCCCCGACTCTAGCACATTGGTGAGTCACTTCGGAACGACCAGTTATATGTTCCCGTGGATGTCTGGGCTACGTTGGCGTTTGTATTCAGAAGCCATCCAGTTACATGCTTCCTTGAGTACCCAGTTTCGGTCCCAGATCAGTTCCAGTTCAGTGTACCATTGCGAGTGTACCACTTGTCACTCTGATCCAGCAGCTCATTAGTTCCTTTGGTACCACATTCAGTAGCATTGTTGATTGTTCCAGTGTATCATCTCTTCAGCACAGACATGGTCAGCCCAGCAGTATGTCCCAGATTTGTGTCCCCTCTAGACCCTTATGATGTACACAGTGGTTCTCTATGTATCTTACAGGTCCCCCTTTTCGGGCCTCACAGTTCTGTTTATGTATCTTGATACGAGCATGGGTATGCCCGCCTCGTCCATATATTGAGATTATTCCTCATTCAGTTTTTGAGGTCATGTATATTTCAGGTCCCCATTTTTTGGACCCCATTGTTATTGTTATGTTATATCCTGATACGAGCATGGGAATGCCCGCCTCGTCCATATGATCAGATGATTCCTCATCCATTATTGAGGTTATGTACTTTTAGTTCTTGCAGTTGTTCGGGATTGTTGTTCCGGGCTTCAGTTTGTTTCTTCTCTTCTCTCCACACCCCAGAAAAACCATTCATGACTTATGATGTCCATCGGCCATACGATGAGCTCCTGCCCTCGCACATCAGGGGGCAATCTGTTAACACCCAAAAAGTGTCCACTACCTCATCTACCACATTATATGGCTCATTTGTCCATTTTCCTACCATATTTCCCTTAAAATCTCAAAAAATCCCATTAAAAAACCTCCAAAAGGCAACAAAACCCTCAAAATAGCCTAAAAAAGGCTAAAAAAACCCCTTTTTCCTCCAAAAATAGCAAAAATCCCCTAAAAAGGGAATAAAAAATATAAAATAATGAGGAAAAGGAGGAAAAAACCCTATACAGCTGCTCAAAACCATGTGTTTCCCAAAACCATGGGTCAGCACTCCACCACCAAAAAACTATAAATAGGTGATGGAGATCCCTTATTCCATATCCACAATCAAACATACCCTTACTCTGCCAAAATCTCTCTCGAAACCCTAGTTCACCATTGAACTACTTTCACCTTGAGAGCCCCTTTTGGCCCATTTCCACCATTAGAGAAAGAGAAGGAGCACATTGGAGCTTGGAGCAACCCTCTTGGTCATTGCAAGGAGCTTCATCAACCTTCACATTGAAGGTAATATCAATACAAAACCATTATTTAAATTTGTTGTTTATTTTTCATGCATGTGTTTTAGATTAGTTTTCATTTCTGTTTTAGCTTAATTATTTACATTTACTGAACTGCTACTAAGGAGTCCATTCTCCTTAGTAGGTGCTCATTTGCACAAGCTAGGGGTAAAACCCTAGCTACACTTACCCAAAAGGTGGAGTTAGGAGACGAATACCCAATTTCGTTTATGAGCACTGGTCTGCAGGGGGCTGAGCTGAACTATCCTGTGGTTGACAAGCATGCATATGTGGTCTTCAAAGCAGTCAAGCAATTTAGGCCATATATTCTTAAGAACAGGACTAAAGTTATAGTTCCCCACCCAGCTGTTAGATCCCTTTTCGTTCAAAAGGAACTAGGAGAAAGGAGGGGGAACTGGGTCACAGCTCTTCAGGAATACGATTTGGAATTTAAACCAGCCACAATCATCAAAGGACAAGGCCTGTGCAAATTACTTGCGGGAAACGCGACTGATGAAGAACAACATTGGAAGAATGAAGCTGAGCTAAATTCGGTTGAAGTATGTCCCATCTTCTCGACTCCCCAGTCATGGTATAGAGATCTGGTGCACTATTTACAGCAGGGATATCTACCTGAGCATTGAAACTCTAAACAAAGAAGGGCACTCCGTTTGAAATCAGCACCCTATCAAATCATTGATGGGATACTTTTCAGGAAGAATTATGATGGAGTTTTCCTTAGATGTCTAGAAAAGGAAGATGCAGGTAAGGTTGTTAAAGAATTGCATGATGGCCCCGCAGGTGGACATTATTCAGGAGAGACAACAGCACACAAGATACTGAGAGCCGAATATTATTGGCCCACTCTATTCCGAGATGCCCACACATATGCACGAAACTGTGATGTATGTCAAAGAAGTGCCAAAAAATTACCTAAGGCAGCAGGGCCCTTGCAGCCAGTTATTATCTCTGAGCCTTTTGAACAGTGGGGTATAGATGTTATCGGAGAGATAAATCCAAATTCTTCGTTGCAACATCGATACATCCTGACGGCTACTGACTACTTCACTAGGTGGATGGAAGCCATCCCGTTGCGCAAGATCAATGAAGACACAGTCATCAGCTTCTTGAAAGAGAACATCATAACCAGGTTTGGGGTTCCAATTTCCCTTGTTTTTGATAATGCTACTTATTTTTCGTCTTGCAAGATAAATGAATTTGTTTATGAATGGGGAATTAAGTTGCATTATTTGGCCAATTATTACCCTCAAGGGAACGGATTAGCTGAATCCTCAAACAAGAATCTGATTCGAATTCTTAAGAAGACTGTGATAGAAAACCAGAGAAGTTGGCATGTAGCTCTCCCAAACGCCTTATGGGCAGACAGGGTAACTCCAAAGAGCGCATTAGGGGTCTCCCCTTTCACTCTTGTCTATGGCAAGGAAGCCATCCTTCCCCCAAACATCTTGCTCCCATCCATGCAGTTATCCCAAGCCTCTCGGGGTTCTGGTAGCCAAGCCTTACAATCCAGGATCAATACCCTGCTTCAACTTGAAGAAGCCCGACAGAAAGCGAAAGATCGATTCCATCAACACCAAGACATAGTTAAGAGATGGTTCGATAAGAGGAAGTCTGGTAAAAGAAGTTTTGAAGTTGGGAACCTAGTCCTGAAATGGGACCATAATCATGAGGGTAAAGGAATGCATACGAAATTCCAACATCTATGGGTAGGCCCATACCAAATTTCGGCAAAATTAGGCCCATCCACTTATAAATTGACAAATCTTGAGGGATAAGAAGTAACCCTTCCTCTCAATGGCCTCGCCTTGAAACAATACTTTGCATAGTCTCGCTGAGACTTCCTGTACATAAATAAAGTTTTCTTTTATTGTTGCTTTAACCTTTATTTGCTTTATTTTCGGCCATTTTGTTTCTTTCAATGTCATTTGAACCTTTGCAACAAGTTTTGTTTTCTGAAATCCCTTATGGTGGAGTTCCTCGTCAATGATAGGTCTCTCGAAGAAATCTCACAACCCATGAGTCCGGAACTATGCTCGAATAAAGTCTGTCTGTTGTGCTCTCGCTGAAATGTTCAGAAGAAAGGAAGCCTACTCTGCTAGTCACACTAATCCTATTTAAATAGCAGAGACCTATGACCATCTTCACTACTATCTTTGGGCTCCACCCACTCTCACACTTAAAGGCATCTTAAGAAGGTTGTTAAAGTTGGACCCGTGGAAAGTAGCACATCTCGAGGACATAGGGTATTGAAATGACTCCATGTTGCAAATTTAACAGCCAAAATGGCTTATATTCAAGGGTCTGTTTTCCAGATATTCTCGCCTCAATTAAAGCATGGCTGAGACAAAAGCAAAAGACGTGTGAAATAAAGAAGGTTGTCCAAAAGGCTCAGCCCAAAATGGGCTCCTCTCCGTCCGTGAGGCCTGATCAAATTAATAAAAATTCTAACTCACACAAAAGGACATTACGGATTGAGGAGCCTGAATCAAAGATCATGTCCAAAGAAAATATCTTTGGAAGGCTCAAACAGCTAAGCTGTCCAAAGTACAAACATCCAAAAGGATGCAAGCGGCATGGGAATGAGGAACAAGAGCAATAATGTCCATGAGAAAGTGTCGCAAATCCTGTGGAGTCCGACAGTAGTAACCATCGGAAAGATGACCCTTCTAAAATGAATCTCATATGTCGGCCCTTTGAGAGTTGTAAAGATGTCTCTGTCTAAGCTCCCCTTTCCCCAATGGCTAGCAGGTAAAGTGCCTTTTTCCTTCACAGAAATTCAAACGCTCAACTAAATATTGCACATAAGATGGATGTCTTTGATAAGGTGTCGGACCATGGAGAGGAATTTTTCAGAGATCTGTGTTCGCCAGCGACTCGCCATTGTTGTTGCAGCAACATCCCCCCCAAAAAAATTTGTACATATTGGGGCCCCTCCTTCATTTTTTTAGAAAGGCTTCCTTAAGAGGCCATTTCCACTTTTTGCTTTGTTTCTCAATTGAAAATATTGCTTTAAAAGAATTTCCAAGTTTGCTTCCCAAAGATAGGATTCGTGAGGTTTCCCTGAAAATCGCGGGATCATTGGAGAAAGCCCCGTAGTTGCGGAAGTATTCGACTTATCCTCCCGAAACGGCGGGAGTCTTTCGTATAAGCTTCTCGAAAAAGGACCTAGAAACTTTTGAAAGTTTGCGGAACGTAAGAAGGAAGCTCCGCGGAACCATTCAGCTTTTTCTCCCGAAACGGCGGGAACCGTTTGCATAAGTCTCCCGAAAAGATTTAGAAGTTATTGTTAAAAAATTGCGGAAGCTAC
This sequence comes from Larix kaempferi, assembly GCA_027924585.1. NCBI lineage: Eukaryota > Viridiplantae > Streptophyta > Pinopsida > Pinales > Pinaceae > Larix > Larix kaempferi. The sequence continues at coordinate 7,174,789 of BSBM01000211.1, forward strand.
TGTCGAATTCCTTCTGAAACGGCGGAAGAATTCGAGGAAGCCACCCGAAACTTGCGGGCGCCATTCGCCAACATTCCCCGGGGCCGCTAAGTGACTTAGTTTTTTGAAAAAAATTTCAAGTCTCGAATTTGCGGAAGCCATTCGCCAAAGCCTTCCGCAACTGCAGAAACCTTCGCGTTTTCATTCCGAAACCTCACCGAGAAAGTTTTGCGGAACCTTTTGGTTTTTCTTCCCGAAACAGCGGAACCTTTCAACTTATCATTCCGAAACGCCGAGGCACTTTGACCTTTTGCGGAACCATTCGAGTTTTCTTTCCGCAATTGCGGAAGCCGTTTGCGGAAACCTTCAGGTTATCTTCCCGAAACAGCGGAACCTTTCAACTTATCATTCCGAAAAGGCGGCGCCATTTGCCAGCTCGTTACGAAACGGCGGAAGCTAATTGCGAAAGCTTTCCGCAACATTGGAAGTGCTCTCGAAGCCCGGCCGAGACTTAGAAAAATTTCTCAAGTTTGCGAGAGCCTTCTACAGAAGCATTGGCGGAAGCCTTCCGAAACTGCGGAAGCCATTTGCGAAAGCTTTCCGCAATTTCGGAGGCTTTCACGTTATCATCCCGAAAAGGGTCGCCGAAAGACTTAGACATTCACGTTCATTTTTGCGGAAGTCGTTTGCCAATTCCTCCCGAAACGGCGGGGAGCTTCGCAGAATGATTCCGCAAAGTGATCCACTTATCTTCATTAAAATTACGGAAAGATTCACCAATCTCTCCTGAAACACCGAAGGAGTTCAGCGTAACCTTCCGCAATGGCGGGTGAAGTTCACGAGTTCATCCCGTGGGTGGCGGTCTTGCACGCGTATCAAGATCACTTGACGTGACCGTGGCGTACAAATATTTAAAGCCCATTTTAAATGCGCCACCCACCACATTTAAACCCCGCACGTGCCCAGCTCATTTAAATAAACGGTGGGGGTTCGAGCCAACCACATTGTAATTTTTGATTATCAAACGCCGCATCAAGCCGCTCCAGCTCAACTCGCTCGTCCACATCCGCGTTCACTTCATTCAACCACCTCGTTGATTTCCAGGTAGGATTCTAACCGTGAAATTTGTCTCATCTATACGTTAGATTACCTTTCCATTTTCTGTTTCGTCTAGGACGTAGCTAATAGGTGTTGGTCGCATATATCGTTGTGTTCATTTGTTTAAGGCGTCGAGGCTCCATGTGTTTCTCGTCCTAACCCAGCCGAAACCCGAAACTATAGCCACCCAAGTTTTTCATCACCTACATTCCCGGCGTCGTCAACCCCTGTTCAAGTTTCCAAGCCTACCGTAGAACGCCTCGCCAAGTGCCATCAGATAACCATAGCGGTCGAAGCCCTCGTCGGCTCATAAATATGAAAGCGGCTCCTTTTTTTCGTCATAGGGTTATTTCACCCCAGACTTCCCCGCCACTAACAATTTAAAAGCACAAGGTCACCATCTCTCCTTGAGCTAGACCGAGAGCGGATTGTTTCCGCAACGTACCTATCCTTTCGGGAGCATTCCAAACCCGTCCCTTTAAAATAATTAGGATGATTAAATCTTGATTTCTTGTTTGGAATGGTGTATTTTGCTTCCCAACATGCAGCTTCACATTTTATTTATCTCATTGACATATTAAAATGGTGATGCTCTCTGTTAAAATATCACAGTATGTTGCACATTTTTTATAATGACTGGTATTTGGTTGCTATCAGGGATAAGTCAAAATGCCAAAAGGTGGTAGGAAGAAGGCTAAGATGACAGAAAAATAGCCAACACCACTTAGAACTGAGACCACACTCCAGGATACTAGGTGCACCACCGGTATTCCTCCAGAGATCCGCTGGGGTGACATATATAGGATGATCCGAGACCAGGATGTCCCGGACATGTTGCTAGAAGAGGGGCAGATCTATCTCAATATCAGAACCTCAGGCATAGCTAGAGCTGCTACCCGCCCTGAACTGTTCCCATGTTCTGAAGTAATCGGGTGGATACTCCAACATGCCGATGCGGAAGGAACAGTAATTCATGACAGCGGGAAGATAGCCATTGCCTCATTTCACCCAGCATACCTGGCCGCGGCCTACAAATTTCGCCGCGCCCAGCAATCTCTGACTGATGAATGGCTGGGCCAGATGAACAACGTTGAAATGGCCAAAAAGCTACTAGTCGCGGGAAAACATTTGAGAAAGAAAGGTAATGACGAATACGACGTCCAGAATCTGAGACCTCCTTTCAGGTTGATCGCCTTGATGTTGTGCAGAATCTTCGGCATGCCCGATGGCACTGTGTACAAGATTCAGTGGGTCCCCATCATCCACTTCGTGGCATTTAAGGGAACTGTGTTTGACTGAGCCACTCTCCTGTCAGACAGTTTAGCCTCAATGATAGTTGCTGCAAGAGAAGGACTGGCCTTAAAAAAGGCAGAATTCTACATGTCCTCATATCTTATTGATTGTGTTTTGGCCAAGTTATATTTTCCCAAATTGGGATGCACATGGGATAAGGCCAACACCCCGGTTTATACCGCTTTCAGGATGTTGTGGGATTAGAATTACAAACCCAGCTATAAGCTCATCTGTGAGGGGTTCATCATGCCCCTATATGAGCAGCTATTCAAGGAAGAGCCTAACTGCCTGTCGGAGAATGCCATGGAAGTCCTTGAAAATTATGGAGATTTTTATTTCTCGGAGCAAGGCACCTATCTCAGAATGTTTGGAGGTACTAAAGCCCCATATATTTTGCCAAGATATGCTACAGATTATGTGGTCCTCAAGGAGGCAATAAGACAAATCTTCCTAGATGGAATTGGAGCAATGCTCAACAAACAGCATAAGGCTTCTTTCCCGCCTTTTCCCTTCTGCATAGGGGCTTACAAATTCTCAGGGGTTGCCTCAGCCAAGGAGTTTGTTCAGGAACTGAAAGCCTTCCACTTCGGCGAGGTGATCTTCCATAGGAATGACAGGAAGGGAAAAGTTGCCGAACATTGTAAAGAGATTTATGCTCATTTTGAGTACGCTCACTATCATGATGCCGAGGAGGAAGTATTAAGAGGCATCAGCAACATGGCTGAGCTGCGAACCTTTCGCCAAGGCAGTGGAGCAAGTTCTAGCTCTACCAAGACCCAGGAAACTAGCCAACAGAAGGAGAAAGAAGCCGAGGATGCCCGAGCCAAAGAAGAACAAAGGTTGAGAGAGGAAGCAAGGGCACAGCAGGAAGCTGAGGAAGCGAGGTTGCTGCAAGAGGCTGAAGTTGTCAGATTGCAGCAAGAAGCAGAAAGTGAGAGGCTACAGAAGGAAGCTAAGGAAGCCCAGCAGCAAAAGGAGGCTGAAGATGAAAGGCAGCAAAAGGAGGCTGAAGATGAAAGGCAGCGGAAAGATAATGAAGATCAGCCACGCGTTGAAGGAGAAGAGAGAAGACAGCAGGTTGAGGTAGAGCGGAAAGCAGAAGAAGAGCTTAAAGCAGGTGAAGATGCCTAGGCAGGTGGCTCCGGTGCACAAGACATGGAAATTGACACACCTCAAACAAGTGTCTCCGGCACTCAAAATGTGGAGGCGGACGCGGCACAAGCAGGCGGCTCTGGTACCCAAAATGTGGGAACAGATCCAGCTCAGGTAGTCCAGACCCCACCAGCGGAAGTAGAAATAGACATTATGGACCTCCCAATTGTCCCGTACACTCCATCAGAAGAACATACGGTGTCCAGGTGGGATGAATTTGTCTATGATAAGAAAAGGAAAGCAATGGTCCTTAAATCAGAAGAGAGGATCAAAAGACTCTTCCAGGAGGATATCATTACCCACCGGGAGATCACTGTAATGCGGAATACAAATAAGGATCCCTTAGCTATGGCATCCATAGTTGTAGAGACAGCAAAAGCATCACTGGAAAATGTAGGTGATATAATTAGAGAAAATGAATCGACAAAGAGGAGAGCTCGTATGCTACAACATACTGTGGCTAATGAGCAAGCCTACAGGGATCTTGTGGTGAACATGTATAATCACCTGTCTGTCGAGCATAAAGAGCTATCAGAAAAGTATAACCAACTGGAGGAAGAAAAGGAACAACTATCAGTCTTGATGATGATTGTGGAAGCATAAAAGAATGATGCAGGAGCCAGAGTGTCCCAGCTAGAAGCAGACAAGCTGGCATTAGCTGAGCAATTAGAGCAAGCTGAGAGCAGAACGATGGACATGTCTCCCTTCCATGAGCTGTCTTGCAGCATCCTGAAGCAAATATATTACACTCAGGAGCTAATCACTAATGAAGTTAGCAAGCTCAAGGACATGGTGGTCAGACTAAAAGACGTTAATGCAGAGGCCCATAGGCTTAAAGCTAAGCATACTCGGGTTAAGGAAAATATCCTAAGCTAGATAGAATGGCGAGAAGGAAAGATGGATTTCCCCACGCATCTCCCATTCAAGTCTGTGGAGGGTTTTAATGAAGACATAGCTCTTTTAGACTTCTGCAGAAACTGTGGCAGTAAGCTAATGGCCAGTGTACAAGGGACAATGGATTGGATCAACGGTCTGTATCAAAGAATCCAGGGAGTGCATGACAGGTGCAAATTGAGTTTCCCGCAATCCCTCGATGATTTCTCGGGTTAAGAACAACGCTTGGCTGAGCTGAAGGAAGAACTAGGCATCCAAACTGAATATGTGAAGAAAATTGATGTCCTAGCAATTGATGACCTCCAACATTATATTGGAATGTCATCAATCCACAGCCATTTGCTTAAAGAAGTGCATCAAGCTGCAGTGACAGAAATTCAAGGCATTGGGGCAGAGCTTAGGAAAAATGTGACTTCTCAGAAAATCTTTCTCCCTGCTTCCGCAAATGTAGTCATAAGGGACACTGGCATTTGGTATAGTTATATTGCAGAGGTGGAGAAAAAAGCAGAAGCAACAGCTGTGACAGCAAACCCGGAGTCCTCTCTCCCGGCAACAACAGCTGTAGCAGCTAGCTCGTTTTCCTCTCTCCTTGCACCAGCAGAAATAACACTGGGCTCGACTCCTTCTTCCCAAACCATTCCAGGAGCAAAAGTGGGCTCAATTCCTTCTTCCCAAGCAGCAGCAGCAGGAACAGTTGGTTTGAGCGACCCTCTTCAAGCAGAAGCACACGCACAGGAGTGAAATCGCTGATTTCAGAGCATTATTTCTGATATTTTGTATTTTGAGCTCTCAAAATATGTAAATCGTGGAAGATATGGGACAGCTGTCCCTATTTTCTTCTAAAATAATTTCTATAAAGAGAAAAGTCACATTTTGTCTGTTATAGAAAAAAATTCCTGTAGATGACAAGTGTAAAAGGCCAGGTGGCAGCCCAAAGGGCAATTTTGTAATTATAAATAGAAGTTAGGAAGGAATGAAGAAGACTTTTGGCAGGGAATTATTTTCTAGACTTGTACGGGCTGACCTGCACATGTTTTAAGAAAATAAAATCTTCTAATGAAAGCCTGGAGAGGACGTTTTGCATGGGAATGAAGAATGGATGTATATTGGACTATTCTGGTGACTTCCATACTTTAATGTGAGATCTTTCTTACTGTCTGAATTATTTCTTTGTAACTAATGATTTTACTCCTTTCTGTGAAAACGAATTCTCTGTTTCATGAGTAATGAATGTGTTTCATATTAAATTAGAAGCTATCTTCTGATATCTCTCATCTTTGCTGTAGCTTTACCTGTAAGATTTAATGGCTATCTGTTCTTTCTTTAAGATATCTCCTACAGCTCATTGCTCATGCTTTTAATTCGCTCCTTGTAGGGATAGTTAGATTTATTTTTCAGTCTTAAACTTAGATCTATTTTTTCCAGTCTTGCATTTAGATTAAACTTAGACTAGGAACTTGCATATCATTATAAAACATAAAATTCAAAAAGAAAGGTGGATCAGGCCATAACCGGTATAATTGGAATAAAAACTCCAAACCCATGGTTGTCGGAACCGCTAACCGGACGGATTCCCTATACCAAACGGTAGATAATCTAATTGGGATAATCTATCAGGGAGAATCCCTTTCTGATTGATGCTACGATATCCGAGGCATCAACAAAAGGGTAATAAGTAGGTGGTACAGCGGGGGCAGCATACAAATGCGGGTTGTGACTGTAGCAATGTGCCACGTAGGTTTGTCCATGTGTATGGGGGATTTGGACCGCTGGAACATATGAAGGTGTTGCTCCAGAATGAGTTGTTGCACATGAAAGATCGAGACCACGGCTCATAGCGGGTGGCGCAAAACTAGGGGTGGTGTTATAGACAGGATTTTATGTTGTCACATGTGCGTATAAGGGAGGTTGGTGGATGCAACATGTCCAATGATGATGTCAACAGCATGAGATTCCCCCGCCACATCCTTCCAAGAGGAATCCCCGTGAGGAGCATCAGGGATAATTGTGTAAAGGTATCCCAACTGTGCATAAATAAGGTCAAATTGTTGAGATTTTAGTATGGCTTCTTCTTTGGTTTGAGGTTGTTCGGATGCCACATCCTTGGAAATGGATGGTATGAGGGACTCTAAAAACTAATCTAAAATGATAAGGTCATCTAACTTGATCTTGCACAAACTGCAGTGTCTACGCCACTCATGAATATGGTCAGTGATGTGGGTAGTTGTACTCTGTCTACAAGATATAAGAATCTCAACACTAGCGTTGTAACAGACTGGTAGCTGGAAGAACTGCAAGAAATTGGATGTGTGGGATGCAAAAGTGGAATGCATCCCATGAGGTTGATCAATATAGCACTTGGATGTAGCGCTTGTGACTGTTCGTTGTACAAGGCATAGGCAAATCGAATCATCCAATATGGAGTTAGAGGAACACCATAAGTGGAAGGACATGATATGGTTCTGGGGGTCCTCACCACCCTTCCCCTCAAACTTGGGTATGTTCGAAAGGAGTTTAGTTGGCATGGGAGGCCATGTGGTATCATGTCAGATCGGATCGTTAGTCTATTGGTCCAGGTCGGGGAGGTTAATACTGGTCGTGAATGGAAAACTAGCAGGAGGATGCGGCGTAGTCGAGGTGGTATGCATGCTAGCCATGGAAGCGATTGTGGGGCCACCTCCGCTAAGTGGTGGTGCAGTGGCGGTGGTCATAAGGGGAATCGAGGAACCACCTATCATTGACGGAGGGATCTAGAAGGACGATCCAGTTCCCCCAAGGGTATGGTCGGTAACCAAAGGAACGATGGTCGAAATAGATCCACTATTGGTGGGTATGGAGGTAGTGACTGGGTGCACTGTAGTGTCGGGGCTCAGTCCTATACTAACAGGGATGGTGGGTCTCGTGGACTTCATGGTGGGAATAGATGTTGAAGTGGTAGTGGGGCTAGTGGTGGTTCCACCGCCGAAAATCCCTCCATAAAACATGTTAGGATTTGTGTTTGCCATGGGGCTAGACAGAGCTGTATGGATAGGTGATTCTGACTCATAATCAAATGTAAAATAAGGAGCGTCAGGATGAATATCTGGGGATGAATATGTGCATCTCAGGGGGGAGCGATGAGGGAGCTCCAATGGACTATACTGTGGGGACTTCCCCCGTAAACAGGAGTGTCTCAGGGAATCAATGGTGACGAATGTGTAAGTGCTAAGGGGTGGTCGTCTGAAAACACGCTAAAAAATCCTAGTGAAACCATGCATGCAAAAGTAGATTTCTTTAATAAAAATGACACTATATCCAACAACAAGCTCAAAAACACCTATTGTAACAATGTGCTACAACAAGTGGAGCAAAAATAAAATGGTTAGAATACCAACAGGAAGCACTCCTAAAAAAGAAAGAACTCACTAACCGAGGGGGTATAGGAGCATGCAAACACCTAACTAAAATATGTGGAAGCTCATGCAAATCATATCCCCTATAGGGTGATGAAATCCGCAGTTAGGAAATATGAAATGGAGAACCAAATGGAAAAGGTATATCCCTGTACTGAGAGGTATCTTGGGTAAAAGATCCCCAGAAGAATGGCAACTAATCTACCTCAGTCAAAGCACGTCCGAAAAGGTATCTCGCAAATTCATTTCTTTGGCTATCGCCCACCAGGTATGGTGACCAGCATGTGCAACGAGGAAAATGAGTTGGTATAGTTAAGTACAGAGTGGAGTGCAGCATTCCATCCAGACTTTCGGAACCAGTCTTGCTACTTTACCCCCTTAGGGAGAGGCCCTCCAGTAAATCAATTTCAACTGTGCTAATCAAAGAGGATTTTGGCTCCCTAAAAGACAACAACTATTTCTAAAATGTATGTGACAAAGGGGGTATTATTTGGATGCCTAACCCCAATGTCCTACCTAGCTATCAAGTTGTTTTGGGGTCCCCTAGTGGGGTTAAATGCATGTTTAATTAAACCATTTTTAGTCTCACTTGGAATTTAGGGAGTGAGTGGGTACACAAGTGGTGTAAACAACCCAAGATATGTCGAAAGTAAATGTTGAAACAAAGAACTAAAAGTGAAATAAACTTTCTTTTTTATTTTCAAATAAAAGTACTAACTGCTATGAAATGTATGCAAATGATGCGGTAAATGAACTTGCTGAAATGTGATGCAAGAGATAGAAATTCACTAAATGAACATGGATGCATGCAAACTGAAATGTCTCAAAGGCTACAACAAGTATAAACAACAGAAAAGCACCAACAACAATGAGCGCAAGCAAAAGTAAGGCTATAAGGGCAGTCGGTGTGAGTGAAAAATACAAAAACAGATGTAACGCGCATCTATCAAGGGAACAATCTCACTCGGGGCATTGCAGAACAGTCGTGTCAGAATAGGAAAAATCATCTTAGAAGTCCAAGCATGCTTCTGGGCGAGAAAGGCGCGCTTAGAGCGCGGCTGGGGCTGGGAAAATGCGCTTGGAGATCGCTTATCGGGTTGGAAAGCACGCTATAATGCACTTATCAAGATGGAAATCATTCTTGGAGCGTGCTTAAGAGGCAAAAATATGCAGTGGAGAGTGCTTACAGGGTTCAAATTCATGCTTTGAGTGCACTTTACCGGATGAAAGCCACGCTCGAGCTCCAAAGAGCAAAGTGTGCTTTGCAAAAAAACAATGCTCTTCAGAGCTTTGAAACGGTGCAGGAAGTTGTGGCCCGGGCCGTAAAAGCATAAAATAAAAAAGTACGGCGATTGTAATACCCATATTTTTCCTTTGTGTGTATTGGCATCAATGTAAATATTTTGTATATCTAATGTGTGTTACCCTAGTGTGGAGCTCAAGGACAAGGCCCCACTAGTGGATATTTAAGGTTATTGTAGAGGAAAATATTTGACAGTTTGATTATTCATGGGTTGTTAAGCCATGAAGAAATGTAAATGATGTAATTATTAATTAATGCAATAAAATACCCAAGAAGCTGGCTAAGGAGGAAACCAATGAGAAAGGGGCCATGTGAATCCACTAGGGAGAGGTGAGGGGGTTATGTGATTGGTACCCATGCTTCCACATGTCCAGCTATGAACCCTTTTGACTCCCATGCTGACATTAATTCGGTTGCAGAGGGTGGTTGGGAACCCTGATGTTGAAACCGATGGAGTATGGAGCATGCCTGTGATTTCGTATGGCGGGGCATGGCTCTGATTGCTTGTCCTTGAAGACACTCAAGCACATGGAAACTCATAGAACTTGTTTTGACTACCCATGGGGGAAGGGAACATCATTGATTCATGCACTCATAACTTATCATCCATCCATTCATCAAGGGATAGAGGGATTCATGCATTCACGAACCCGCAAAATGAGTCGAGGGAGGTGTTGGAATATTCTCACCATCATTTTTGTATTTTGCATGCATGCATGCATACAGTCATCTGCATGCATTTGCATGCATCCAATCATCAGTATGGTAGTCTCCCAGCACCTAGTCCTTATTTTGCAGCCCCCAGGAGCCTATTTATGCTCAGTTCTAGCCCTCATAGCCACTGATGCGCCCTTGTTTTCATCACTGGAGCACAAGTGAGCCTTATTCCACCTATTTAGGAGTTGCTTCAGTTAGTTGCTTGGTTAATGACTCAATTCCTTGATTCAGGGGATGATTGATCAGTTAACTAACTAAAGCACTTAGATAGGCACTTACTAAGACTAGTTTGAACTCTACTGACTACTGACAGCTCCTCATGCGCCCACATTGGAGTCTCCTTCCCTACATCAGTGCCCATGCACTCAGTTAGACTCATTTGACTGACTAGTTGACTTTTATGACCACTGCCACTGATTTGGATGATGTCTCCAATTCTATCCAAGCCACACTTTGAGGAGAAATCGAATGACCTTAGAGGCATTTGAATCTCATTGATTGTATTCAGTTATTATTCATTTTACAGAGTGCCAGCTTACAGCTGATGTATGATACAGCAGTTTTTCTCCATTTTATGTTAATGAGTGATTATTGATTCAACATTTTCTTCTTCTTCTTTCTGCACTTCATGAGTGAATTCTAGTGAGGTCTGCTACTATTGAGTGATCCTATTCCTAAAATATCACATATTATCAGAGCTAACAATAGCTATTTGAATTGAAGCAGCAGTACTTGCAGCAATTCCTTGAGCAGTTGTCTTTCATTGAGCACCAGAAGCCTTTGAGTTTCCACAACAAATCCTGGTGCTATTACCTTGAATTCACTGGAGCAATCTAGTGAGGTCTAGCTAGGTGTGAAGCACTTAGTCATATGTGCTCGGTGTCCTAAGGCAATGTTCAATTCGAATTGCAGCAGATCTTCTTTTCATAATTCTCATTTGTTTTGCAGGTTATTCCATCATTCGAATCCATCTTCAATAGTTTCGAATTCAGTAGCTACTATGGATCTCCATTCTTTTTGTAGGTTATTCGAAGTTCTCTGCAGTTGCAGTAGTTTTGAAGTTTTCTGCAGTTGCAGCAGTTTTGATGTCTTATGTAGTTGCAACAGTAGATTCAAATTCTACAACAGCTTCCATGGATCTAGAAACAATTCCTTCTCTCTCTTCATACAACTATGAATAATGGAAACCCAAGATGATTGCATACCTGAAGAGATATGGTCTTTTCAATATGTGCATTGGTGATAAGAGAGATTTTGCTTCCTATGAAGAGGAAGAAGATTGGTTAGATGATTGTAACAGAGCCGCAGCAGCAATATGTACTGCTATGTTTTCCAATATGGAATACCTCATTGATCCTATAGAACATCCAAGTGATAACTAGACAAGATTGGACAGATTGTTTGGAAAGTGGAAGGAAGAGGATGATTTGGAGAACAAGCCCAGTAATGCTGCCTTCAGTGCTCTCTCTACTCATGATTCGGCCTCAATCATCTTCCATGATGAAGTTGTTCAAGATGAGGTCGAAATTCAAGACATGATATCAGGATCTACTATTGAAAAATGGTCCATCACCACTGATGAAGTTGATCCATTTTCTGATTCGAATTATGAGCAAGAGATGTCAGTTACTACTCTAGAAGTTGAAGAGACTTTCAAGATCTCTACTTCCCATGAGCCTGTTGATGTGAAAGAAGATGACCTACTAAGTATTTTGGAGGTAAAATTAGATTTGGGAGGCAATGCATTCACCCTCCTTGATCAAATGCTTCCATTGGACTCCTATTTGGTCATTGGCACATATTTTCAGAGTTTCACCGAAGATGGAAGACTCTATCATTCGCTTGGGTTCATGACTCATGCACTTTTTTGTGATTTTGGTTTTGATCTCACCCCTGCTGGTTCAAAGGAGATCATAAGAAACCATCTTCCAATTCTTGGATCTGATTTAAAGTCCAAGATGCCATCATCATTTCATAGTTCCTTTGGTTATGATCTCACCTATGTTGGTTCAAAGGAGATATCAAAGAACTATCTACATATTCATGGATTTGATTCTACCTCAGTTGGTTCGAATCACATGCTCCATAATGATCTTCATATTATGTTTTTGCAGCATGATCCACTTCTTCCCAAGAGGAAGATAACTCTTTTTGAAACAATGCTAGATCCAGATCCACAAGAACTTGAAGATCTAGCTACCAATTCAGAAGATGAGCGAATGGGAGATCCAGTTCCACAAGAACCTTATGATCTCTCAACTAATGATCCTCCTCTTCCGAGATGGGAAGCCACTACTCTCAGATCTGCTGGAGATCTTGTTGGTGATCCAACTGATCGATGGAGAACCAGATCAGATTATCATAATGGAAGGTTTCATCCTTCTCACATTACTGATCCATTTCAAATCAATCGATCCTTCTTTGGAAAAGAAGGACACTTGCCTCCTTCCGTAGTGAGTGATGACATGCTACATTAGCATCCTTCAGTCTATTTTGAGGGAGGGATTTCTTCCCACCGAGTTTTCCCTCTGTCCTCTTTTATTATTTAGATTGTTGTACAGGGTGACCTTTGGTCTCAGTCACCAAGGCCCTACTTTTCAGATTTCAATTACTACCTCATAGTATAGTTTACGGAGGGGTATTGGAATATTCTCGCCATCATTTTTGTATTTTGCATGCCTGCATGCAATTCTGCATGCATCCAGTCATCTGCATGCAATTGCATGCATCCATTCATCTGCATGCATCCATTCATATGCATGCAATTGCATGCATCCAGTCATCAGTATGGAAGTCTCTCAGCACCTAGTCCTCATTTTGCAGCCCCTGAGATCCTGTTTCTGCTCAGTTCTAGCCATCCTAGCCACTGATGCGCCCTTGTTTTCATCATTGGAGCAAAAGTGCGCCTTATTCCACCTATTTAGGAATTTCTTCAGTTAGTTGGTTGGTTGATGACTCAGTTCCTTGATTCAGGGGATGATTGATCAGTTAATTGACTGAAGCACTTAGATAGGCACCTACTGAGACTCCTTTGAACTCTACTGACTACTGATAACTCCTCATGCGCCCACATTGGAGTCTCCTTCCCTACATCAGTGCCCATGCACTCAGTTAGACTCAATTAGACTCATTTGACTGACTAGTTGACTTTTATGACCACTGCCACTGATTTGGATGATGTCTTGAATGCTATCCAAGCCACACTTTGAGGAGAATTCGAATGACCTTAGAGGCATTCAAATCTCATTGATTGTATTCAATTATTATTCATTTTGCAGAGTGCCAGCTTACAGCTAATGTATGATACAGTAGTTTTTCTCCATTTTCTGTGTAATGAGTGATTATTGATTCATCATTTTCTTCTTCTTCTTTCTGCACTTCATGATTGAATTCTAGTGAGATATGATACTGTTGAGTGATCCTATTCCTAAAATATCACAGGAGGAAGGGGAACAATAGTCGTGACTTCCTGTGTGAATGAAATATCACTGAATTTATTGCCATAGAAACTATGTGCGTGGATATAGTCTATGTGCGTGGATATTGCCATGAAAGAACCCTGAGATGAGTTACAGAGCTTAAACATCCTAGGGAAGTTGTGGAGATACGGGAATTGGTTTGCAGAGAGTTAGACTGTGGGGCAGAGCTTAGTCCGCAGTTCTAAGGAGAACTAGTTTGGTTAACTGTGGTAGAAGGTCAATTTAGAGTTGGGTTGCTTGATAAACCTAGTGAAGGCCGTAATCTCATAGAACTAGCAATTGGACCTTTCTATGCCTAGCCTAAATAGCACTCGAAGGGAAGAGGCCTTGAGAAACTTTGCAGCAAAGAAGAGGGTATTCCCTGTGTTGGGTGAGGTAGGTAATGTGGGTGCCATGTTTGTTGAGTGTTGATTTTCCTGCAGCTCTGTGGTTGATCTCACTGGATTAGAAATACCTTCCTTGTTTTCCTTATATGCTTTATAAACCCACTGTAGGTTGGCTTAGCATGGTTAGATGCCCTGGAATGCTTGATAAACCCAACTACATATTGGCTTAGCATATGGGAATGGAACCTTGACTGTGAGAGAACCCGACAGCCCACCTTAGTGGATACACAACCCATCTCTGGGGTGATCTCTCAACTGAAAGAGTACAGGATGGACAGAGAGCTAAGGTTGGGTGGAACATTTCTCTCACTTAGCCAGATGCTTGGAAGTTTCAAAAATTAAAGATAAGTACTTCTTTGTTATGTTAAATGATGAAGTTCCATTGCTATGATATGGTTATTTATCTTTAAGTTATTGAATGTATGTTTTTTATGAATTGATTGATAAGTAGATCATGTGTAATCCTAAGCAGAAGGCTGAGTTCCTATTATATACATCATTCCATTGTATGAGTTCATTGAATCATAAGTCTTGCATGTGATAGATGTAATGGTTAGATATAACTCCATGCTCCTTACCTATTGTGATGTATTAATTAACCCTATGAATGAGTTGTATGATTGCACTTATTCTTGAGGAGGAAGGAGATACCCTAATGTGTCTCAGAACCTCTTTGTGGGTCAGGTGAAGGGGAAATCCATAACAGGAAGAAGGTTAGAGTCATTTAAAGTGGAGGTGTGCACAGTTAGAGAAATTATGGGGTTTGAGACCTCTATTCAGAGTGGATTTTGTACCATTGGATAGAGCTCTCCCAGAGCTTTCCAACGGTACCAACCTTGCTCCATTTGGACCTTGGAGGAGGAAGTTATGCCTCTCTGAAGTTGCTTTGGAAAGTTGTTGTTGCAGGGGTGTGGTTCCGCATTCCCACATCCGCAATGTGGATTGCAGATTGCGGAAGGTAAGTTTTTCCGGTGGGAAAAATACCCATTTCCACATCCGCAATGCGGCTTGCAAATCGCAATTGCGGATTGTGGATTCCGGAACATGGATTTCGGATCGCAATTGCGGGTTACGGATTGCGGATCGCAATTGCGGGTTACGGATTGCAGATCGCAATTGCGGGTTGTGGATCACAATTGCGTGTTGCGAATCATGGATCCGATCTCGTTGCGGGTATCAGATTGTGGAACGCAATGCGGCTTGCAGATGGCAATTGCGGATTGTGGATTGCGGAACGTGAATTTCGGATCGCAATTGCAGGTTACAGATTGCGGATCACAATTACGGGTTGTGGATTGCGGATCCGAGCCCATTGTGGCTGTATGTGAAATTTGAAGGTTTGGATAAAAAAGAAATATGTAAGTTGGAGGGTCTCCCATGCCTTATAAGGTATTCTTGAGGTGTGGGGACGTGACAAAGTGGTATCAGAGCTTCAGTTGCAACACTGGGAGATGTTTGGGCCAAATTGTAAACAGAATTCACAAATAGAGAAGCATCGTGGCATTGTTTTAACCTGAAATTTATTATTATTTGGTTGATTCTAGACTGTGTAGATGTTTTAAGTTTTATGCACTCTTATGTTGTCTAATAATTTTTCTATCATGCATAGTGATTGCAGCAGAGTTATAATTGAATCGTGCCACAGGACAGCATGCAGGAAAAAGTGGAAAATGGTAACCATTAATGACACATAGGACCCTTATGAGCCTGAGGATGATGTACTGGGAGAAAACGTGCAAGAGGAGCATGCCGAAACTGAATCTAATGGAAGAAGGGAGCAAGTAACGCCCTAGAACTTGGTTGAAACAATGGTAAGTTTCAATGAGAGGTTGATGAAGGATCGGGAAGAGCAACACCAGCTCAATGCAGCCATATTGTAGAGCCTCACAGACATGCACCAAAGGGTAAACCTTGGGTCCAACCCAAGCAATATGGGTAGAGAAGAGAAAAATGCATGTAGTCATTCTAGAGGATGCTCTAGGAAGAGGACTCTAAGCCATAGAAGGGGTTCTGTGAGTAGAAGTCACAGAACACCCTCCTCCATATCACTTTCCAGCAGGTTACGTGAATCCAGGTATTTCCAAAGAATCCCAAGGCACACTTCCAACAGGTTTTAAGGAAGAATAAAGTACATAGGGGTCCCACAAGGAGAGTTTAGGAAGGCAAGACCTCCCACTTTTGAGGGAGAAAGTAAAACAGGTCAAGAAGCAGAGGCATGGCTTCTTGGAATGAAGAAGTATTTCAAAATGCATGGTTATTCGGAGGATGAAAAGGCCAAAGTTGCCATTTACAATCTAAATGGTAGAGCTTCCATTTGGTGGGATCATCTCATGCAAGTGAAGGGAACCAGTGAAAGAAGGATCAGTTGGGAAACATTCCAAAGGTATTTCAAGGAAAAATACCTATCAGCTAGGTATTATGATAGCAAGAGAAAGGAGTTCAATGAACTCAAATTGGGGCAAAATACCATGGAAGAGCATGTTCATAAGTTTATGGAGCTGCTGAGGTATGTTGACTACATCAAGGATGAAAGGGTGAAGATCCAATGCTTCCTTGGTAGTGTACCACAAAACTATAGAGATAGAGTAGAATTCATAAATCCACCAAGCTTGGATGAAGCCATTAGGATGGCAGAGAATTGCTATGAGAAAAGTAAAGGAAAGTCAGAGGTGCAGCCAGCATGGAAAGGAAATCCCAAGGGAAATTTTGAACCAAGGAAAAGTGGATTCAAACCACCATTCAGGAATCATCCCATAACCTTTCCACAAGGATAGCAAGCAAGAAGCGGATTCAAGCCAGCAGTAGCAGTAGAAAAAGCATCAAAAGGACCACTTCAGTGTTGGGGATGTGGAGGAAACCACATGTTAGATATTTTCCTACTAGAGGAGATAACCCCAGGAGCTTGCACAACCTAGAAGAGGAAACTATAGTGGAAAATATGGCAAGAGCAATGCCTAGGATTTATGCAGCACTGGATGACCATCAAGCAAATCATCAATCAGCAGTGATAGAAGTTGAAGGTAAGATTTCTAAGCAATCTATTTCTATTTTAATTGACCCAAGATCTACTCATAGTTATGTATCCCCTAAGATAGTTGAAGGATGTTCTCTTGGTAAGATAAAGCATGGTAATCCTTGGCTAATCCAATTAGCCACAAGTACCAAAAGAAAGGTGAGTGAAGTAATGTCGGAATGCTCTATTGAGTTGAATGGACTTCCCACCCAAGCAAATTTAAATGTTCTACCATTAGGCTCCTATGATGCCCTAATAGGTATGGACTGGATGGAAAGACATAGAGTCAAGATTGACTGTTATGAGAAGGTACTTGAATGCCTTGACGAGGAGGGAAGACCAAGGATGGTTAGAGGAATTCCAATGCAAGTTTCAATGAGGTAGATTTCAGCTCTACAGTTGATGAAGTTTTATAGAAAGGGATGCCATTTATATGCAGTCCACATATCAAAGTCATCAGAGAACAAAGGACCAAGGATAGAAGACTTCCATATATTGCAAGAATTCAAAGATTTGTTTCCGGATGAAGTGTCAGGATTGCCACCAAAGAGAGATATTGATTTCTCCATTAACATTGTACCAGGGGCAGTACCCATTTCCAAAGCTCCTTATAGAATGAGCACACCAGAGCAGATAGAGTTGAAGATGCAGCTGCAAGAACTAATGGACAAGGAGTATATCAGACCGAGTGTATCCCCTTGAGGTGCGCCTGTAGTGTTTGTTAAGAAGAAGGATGGGAATTTAAGGATATGTATAGATTACAGGCAGCTAAACAAGGTAACCATCAAGAACAAGTATCCATTGCCAAGAATTGATGACTTGTTTGATCAGATTAAGGAAGCTAGGGTATTTTCCAAGATTGACTTGAGGTCTGGATACCATCAAGTGAGGATAAGGGAAGAAGATATTCATAAGACAGCTTTCAAAACTAGATATGGCCATTATGAGTTCACTGTGGTGCCATTTGGTCTTACAAATTCACCTGCTACATTCATGTGTCTCGTAAATAGTGTCTTCAACAAATACCTGGACAAGTTTGTTATTGTGTTCTTGGATGACATTCTTGTATATTCAAGGAATGAAGAAGAGCATGAGGAACATTTAATGAAGGTGTTACAAGTCCTTAGAGAACACTAGTTGTATGCCAAGTTAAGAAAGTGTGAATCATATCAAAAGAAGGTACAATATTTGGGTCATGTTATTTCAGAAGAAGGTATTGCAATGGATCCATAGAAGACTAAGGCCATAATGTATTGGCCTACTCCAAAGAGCGTTGCAGATGTAAGGTCTTTTATGGGTCTTGCGGGTTACTACGGAAGGTTCATTGAAGGCTTCTCCAAGATAGCTCACCCAATCACTTCACTACAAAGGAATAATACCAAATTTGCACGGTCTAAAAAATGTGAGAGAAGTTTCCAGCAGTTAAAGGAATTACTTACCAATGCACCTGTCTTGAAGATTGCAGATCCAAATAAGGATTTTGTAATATGCACTGACGCTTGCATTGAAGGGATCGGTGGAGTACTAATGCAAGGGGGGTTTTTAATTTGTTATGAGTCAAGGAAGCTGAAGGAACATGAGAAGAACTATGCCACACATGACCTACAGGTAGCATCCATAGTTCATGCACTCAAGAGGTGGAGGCATTATCTCTTGGGTAGAAGCTTTGAGCTCAAAACTGACCATATGATTTTAAAGTACTTGTTTGACCAGATGAATCTAAATGCTAGGCAAACAAGGTGGATGGAGTTTCTGTATGAATTTGACTTGGAAATTAAACATGTAAAAGGTAAAGAGAACAAAGTTGCAGATGCACTTAGAAGGAGATTTCATATTGCAGGAGTAAGTAAGTGTGAATCAGATTTGAAGGAAAGGATTCTAGAAGCTCGAGAAAGTGATGAAGTCTACCTTCAAGTCAAAGATAAATTGCAGCAGGATGTTGTGGATGAAAAGTATGCAATATATCAACTGGGTGATGAAGATGTTCTTATGTATCAAGATACTAGATTGTACATTCCAGATAACGCAGATCTGAAGAAGCTTGTGTTGGATGAGTTACACCAAAAGCCATATTCTGGCCACCCAGGGTATCAGAAGACTATAACAGCAGCAAGGAAACAGTACTTTTGGCATGGTATGAAAAAAGACATAGCTGAGTACATTGCTAGGTGTCAAAAGTGTCAACGGGTCAAGGCAGAGCATCAACATCCAACAGGATTGTTGCAGCCATTTCCCATTCCAGAATGGAAGTGGGAAGTGGTCTCTGTGGATTTTATAACAGGTCTTCCCGTGATAGTGAAGAAACATGATTCAATCATGGTGGTGGTGGACAAGCTATCAAAGGTAGCTCATTTCATTCCAGTCAAGTCCACTCACAAGGCCAATGACATTGTAGATATCTTCATGAGAGAGATATTCAGTTTGTATGGATTTTCAAAGGCAATAATTTCAAACCGTGACACAAAGTTCACATGTAATTTTTGGAAAGGATTTTTCCAGGAATTAGGAAATCAGTTGAAGTTTAGCACAGCCTATCATCCTCAAACGGATGGTCATACTGAGAGAGTAAATCAGATTCTTGAAGACATGTTAAGGATGTATGTGATGGACAAGCCATCCAAGTGGGAATACTACCTACACTTGGTAGAATTCGCCCACAACAATGGACACCAAGAATCATTGAAGATGAGTCCTTTAGAGGTATTGTATGGCAGAGGACGAAGAACACTAGTGAATTGGGATAGTCTGGTGAGAAAGGTGGTGCTTGGACCAGAAATGATTAAAGAGATGGAGCAGGAAATTGTTAAAATCAGGCAGAATTTGAAGGAAGCCCAAGATAGACAGAAGAGTTATGCATATTTGAAGAGAGTGAACAAAGAATTTCAAATTGGGGACCATGTTTACTTGAGAGTGAGACCAAGGAAGAGTTCTATGAAGTTGGGAAGTTGTGCCAAGTTGGCACCCAGATATTGTGGGCCATTTGAAGTACTTGATAGGATAGGACCAGTTGCATATAGGATTGTTTTTCCTGCTAACATGAAAGCTCATAATGTTTTCCTTCTCTCTTTGCTTAAGAAATATGTACATGATCCTAATCACTTAATTAATTGGCATGTGATACAGGTGGAACCTGAGGGAGAGTTCCAAGTGGATCCTCTGTCCATACTCGACAAGAAGGTCACTTTGCTCCAAAACAGGGCCATCGGGTAGGTAAAGGTGCAATGGGAGCACCTTAGTCCCAAAGAGGCCACATGGGAGCTGGAGGATGCCATGAGAGAGGCATTCCCGTTTTTTTCAGTTTTGAGAACACCGAGGACAGTGTTGTTCTAAGGAGGAGGGAGTTGTAATACCCCTATTTTTCCTTAGTGTTTATTGGCGTCAATGTAAATATTTTGTATATGCAATGTGTGTTACCCTAGTCTGGAGCTCAAGGCCAAGGCCCCACCAGTGGATGTTTAAGGTTATTGTAGAGGCAAATATTTGACAGTTTGATTACTCATGGGTTGTTAAGCCATGAAGAAATTTAAATGATGTAATTATTAATTAATGTAATAAAATACCCAAGAAGCTATCTAAGGAGGCAACCAATGAGAAAGGGGCCATGTGTATCCACTAGCGAGAGGTGAGGGAGTTATGTGATTGGTAACCATGCTGCCACATGTCCAGCTATGAACCCTTTTGACTCCCATGATAACATTAATTCGGTTGCAGAGATTGGTTGGGAACCCTGTTGCTGAAGCCAATGGAGTATGGAGCATGTCTGTGATTTCATATGGCAGGCCATGGCTCTGATTACTTGTCTTTGAAGACACTCAAGCGCCTGGAAACTCACAGAACCTGTTTTGACTACCCATGGGGTAAGGGAACATCATTGATTCATGAACTCATTACTCATCATCCATCGATTCATCAGGGATAGAGGGATTCATGCATTCACGAACTCGAAGAATCAGTCGAGGGAGGAAGGGAAACAATAGTCGTCATTTCCTGTGTGAGTGAAATATCACCGAAGCCATTGCCATAGAAACTATGTGTGTGAATATAGTCTACTCGGGACACCCATGAAAGAACCCTGAGATGAGTTGCAGAGCTTAAACAGCCTAGGGAAGCCGTGGAGATACGGGAATTGGTTTGTAGAGAGTTAGACTGCGGGACAGAGCTTAGTCCGCAGCTCTGAGGAGAACCAGCTTGGTTAACTGTGGTAGAAGGTCAATTTAGAGTTGGGTTGCTTGATAAACTGAGTGAAGGTTTCAATCTCATAGAACTAGCAATTGGACCTTTCTATGCCCACCCTGAATAGCACTGGAAGGGAAGAGGCCTTGAGGGACTGTGCAACAGAGAAGAGGGTCTTCCTTGTGTTTGGTGAGGTAGGTAATGTGGGTGCCACATTTTTTGAGTGTTGAGATGCCTGCAGCTCTGTGGTTGAGCTCATTGGCTTGTGGTTGAGATGCCTGCAACTCTGTGGTTGTCCTTATATGCTTGATAAACCCACTGTAGGTTGGATTAGCATGGGTAGATGCCCTAGAATGCTTGATAAACCCAACTACTGATTGGATTAGCATTAGGGAATGGAACCTTGACTATGAGAGAACCCGATAGCCCTCCTTAGTGGATACACATCCCATCTCGGGGGCAATCTCTCAGCTGAAGAGTACAGGCTGGACAGAGATCTAAGATTGGGTGGAACGTTGCTCTCACTTAGCCAGTTGCTTGGCAGTTTCAGAAATTAAAGATAAGTACTTCTTTGTTATGTTAAATGATGAAGTTCCATTGCTATGATATGGTTTCTTATGTTTAAGTTATTGAATGTATGTTTTTTATGAATTGATTGATAAGTAGATCATGTGTAAGCCTAAGCAAAAGGCTGAGTTCCTATTATATACATCATTCCATTGTAGGAGTTCATTGAATCATAAGTCTTGCATGTGGTAGATGTAATGGTTAGATCTAACTCCATGCTCCTTACATATTGTGATGTATTAATTAACCTTGTGAATGATTTGTATGACTGCACATGTTCATAAGGAGGAAGGAGATACCCTGATGTGTCTCAGAACCTCTATGTGGGTCAGGTGAAGGGGAAATCCATAACAGGCAGAAGGTTAAAGTCATTTAAAGTGGAGTTCTGCACAAAATGTTCAGTTAGAGAAATGATGGGGTTAGGGACCTATGTTTGGAGTGGAGGTTGCACCATTGGATAGAGCTCTCCAAGATATTTCCAATGGTACCAACCTTGCTCCATTTGGACCTTGGAGGACGAAGTTATGCCTCTCTGAAGTTGCTTTGGAAATTCATTGTTATAGGGGTGTGGTTCCGCATTCCCGCATCCGCAATGCAGATTGCGGATTGTGGAAGGTAAGTTTTTCTGGTGGGGAAACTCCACATTTTCGCATCCCCAATGCGGATTGCAGATCGCAATTGCGGATTGTGGATTGCAAATTGTGGATCGCAATTGCGGATTGTGGATCGCAACTGGATAACGTGGATTTCGGATCGCAATTGCGGGTTGTAGATTTTGGATTCGAGCCCGTTGCGGCTGTATGTGAAATTTAAAGGTTTGGATAAAAAAAAAGTATGTAAGTTAGAGGGTCTCCCATGCCTTAGAAGGTTTTCTTGAGGTATGGGTATGTGACACCGATGGAAAGGGATAAATCTGCAAGTACATGCTATAATGTTATGCCAGAACTGCCCAAAGGAGGGAGACGACTGTAAAAACTAAAGAAAACTTAAATGCAAATAGAAAATAACAAAATGCAAAATAAAAATAGCTATTTCTCTTACTAAACCACAGATCGATGGGAATCGACCTGGTTGCAGTCTCCAAAACTGTAACTAGTGTTTTCACACTAACTAGTGCAAAAGGACACTTACTAGAGCTATGAGCTTCCTGGTAACAGTTCATGAATGTGATGTGCATGCAAATAAAAATAAAAATTGTTAATGATTATTGCAGTTAAAATAAAAAGTAAATCAAGATACCCATGAATGAAATAATGTTTTTCTTTATATTATAAACGAGACTTTACAATGTGGGTTACCTCAATGTGATGAGAATATGTGGGCCCGTGCAGTCGTAGAAGTGATGGTGCTCTGGGTCTCCAATGTCTCTTGCTCTCCACCTAATACTCACAGGTATCTAAAACTCAACTAACAAAGGGGAAAGATAAGCTCAAAGGGAGGCTAGTGTTTAAGTAAGAATTTCAGGAAAGTGATGGTAGGGAAGAATGTATGATGTGAAATGGGGGGCCTCCACCACCTTTTTATAGAAATTTTGGATGGTTGTGTATTGTCCCGTGGTATTGGGTAGCGAATAGTATTGGTCCATAGTATTTGATGGTTTCCCTCCTTTTTTCTTTTATTTTGAATATTTCCCCTTTTTCTTTTATTTTATTTTTCTTTTTTGGAGTTTTTGGCCTTTTTTGGAGGATTTTTACCTTTTTGGAGGCCTTTAATTAATGTTTTGAGGGAAATAATGTTTTTTTCCCATTTGCTTACCAACTTAGGGATTTTGGGTTTTTGGAGGCCAAATATGTAGTAAAAAGGGATAAATGGATTATGTGACTAGGGGGGTGAGCTAGGTAAACAATTTTGGGGTTTTAACAACAAGTGTGAATGCATCATCTAATATAGGGTATGGATGGAGTCCACCATTTTCAATGATTCTAACTGGATGACCTTCATATGGTATTCAAAGTACAAATCCATTCTCTTTTGGGATGAATTTACCTAGTTTTCAATCACAACCTACTTCACTTCCTCCTTCATCCACTTATACCACTTCTTCAGGAAGTGATCTCTTTGTACCTCTCTATAATTTTCCACCTTTTAGTGGACACATGTCCATGCCAAACCCACCCCCTGTTTTTGGAGCTGATGTTGGATCCAACATACCTCAGTTAAGTTTTCATTTCCAGTCAATGGGAGGCATAGGTACTAGTATTCCCTTTGCATCTAACATTCCACATAGTGGCATATTTGGACTAGGGGGCACTAGTGTTGTATTTCCATGGGGGAAGAATGTTCCACATGGGAACATCCCTTTTTCTGGGGTAGGAGGCTCAAATATGGTTAACGCAACAATAGTTAATTATTTACTAGGTATCCAGCCTATTTGAGGGATGAGGAACACTTTAGGAGGATTTACTCAACCCTGAGGAACACTTTAGGAGGATTTAATCAACCCTTTTAACAACATCAATTTGGTTAGAACTTTCGATAGTATAATCCACTTTTCACCAATCCTTGAACTTCATACATTCCGAGACAACCCAATGTCAACATGATCCAGTGGATGCTAATGATTCAGGATCCTAAAACTCTATGGCTCAAACAAAGTTTCATTTCTTGGCCACTTTGAATTTGCCTGATTTAACTAAGTTAACCGACGATCTAGTCTTACATTACCCTATTTGGCCACCCCTCCCTACTAAGTTACCTTCATATATTCTGAAATTTAAAGGAAAGCCAAAGGAAGATCCGACGAACCATGTGATGACCTTTCATCTTTCACATTCATCTAATTCTTTGATGGATGATTTCATTAGCTTACAAATTTTCCAATGGACTTTAATAGGGATGGTGCTAAAATGGTATTGAGATGTCGTGTGCTTCTTTCCAAACAATCAATTCAATTGCGATGACATTTCTTAATCACTTTCAGCTTCCAATTCGTTATGATACTGGAATTGAATTGTTGAATTCATTTTTTCGAGATAAGTCTACCCACATCTCCAACCACATTCATGAATGGCGGAGGAGACGTAGCCTGTGTCAGCCATTCTGCAATTTCCTTGACCTCAAGTGTCATATATTCCCTGGCATTAGTTTTTTTTTCATCATGTACTT
This sequence comes from Larix kaempferi, assembly GCA_027924585.1. Taxonomy (NCBI): domain Eukaryota; kingdom Viridiplantae; phylum Streptophyta; class Pinopsida; order Pinales; family Pinaceae; genus Larix; species Larix kaempferi. Next base: position 7,199,340 of record BSBM01000211.1, read on the forward strand.
AGTGTTTTATACTTGTGCTTGTATTGAAGGTCCCCATTGATTTCTTTCAGGTGGGTTTGTGTCTCATTGACATTGACTCATTTATTATGAGGCATTAACCTAGAGTCATAGCACCCTATCCCTATTTACATCATTGACAAGTTCCCTTGCACTCAATAGAGACAACACATCATTGGTCATTTATTGAGTGGTTTCCCTTAATGTTCAACGTAAATAAATCTATTCACATTTTGGGATTCATGATGTACCTTGGATTCCATTTTCATCATTAGTGGAAGTGCTTGCCCCTGTAAATAGATTTTATTATCGTTTGTTGCTTAAGGGGTCTCTTTCGTGCACTATTTACATCTGGTCCATGCTGGAGGTGTACTCAGTGGTCCGTTCTACTAAAATTTGTCCCAGTCCTATCCCAAATCAAATCAGTCCTTGGATCTTTCCTCGTGTTGGATAATGGGTGATGCCTTAATTCCTCCCTTCCAGTGGATCTCTTCCCATCAACTCCAACTCATCTTCCTCTGGGAATGAGGTCTAGAATTTTCGTAGTACTTTGAGGCTTGCATTCATTAGTCACGGGTTCCCTCGCTATTGGGTAGTAGGAATACATCATTGTCTCCTACTTGATAGATTCTTTAGGTGTTCGACTTCAAGAACTTATATTCACACCTATTATAATGTATTAGGTACCTTGAGGCCCATTATGGCCACGTTAAATCTCTTGTGCACTGTGTATGGTTTATTTGATGATGAATGACATTGTTAAAGGTTAACATTTACATGATATAATTAATTTTTGAAATGGTAAAAAGTGCTCAATAGTGATTCATCCCCCCTCTCGTTATTTCCAACACTATGCAATTTTCTGAACGTAATCAAGCCAAGAATGGAGAAACACACAAGTCTACAATTGGAACATATGCAAGTAGCAGAGATTGATTTGTGACTCGTAAAGAAACCCTTCCTCAACCTACTTGAATATATTAGGTGGAAATGGATGAAAGAATACCAAAAGGACTATGTTTTGGTTGTAAAAGAATATGGTCAAAAGGGATTAAATGTCAAAACACAAAATTGTTCTCTTTGGAATATAATGATGAGGAGGAAATAGAGGCATCCACACAAATGTGTGAGAGAGAACTTATGAACTTAAAAGAGTTGGAAAAAGATGTAGAATTTTTGTGCAACATTGGTAGGTTTGTCGGCATCTCAAACCCATGAAGATTGTAAGATACATTAAGAATTAAAAGGTCATGGTGCTTATTGATTCAAGTAGTACTCGTAACTTCATTTATAAAATATTAACGGAGTGCCTCAATTGTTTTGTCTATCCAGTACTAAAGAATTTTCAAGTTTTGGTTATTAATGGGGGAAGTATTGTCAATGGATGAAAATTCCATAGCATTAAACTTAGCATAGGCAAATATAACCTTTTTTCCCTGGAAGAAAAGAATATTTGATATTTCCTTGGAATCAAAATATATAATAAATGTCCAATTGCAATTAAGCAATCTTACAGAGCTTCCCAAGATGTTTATGACTAAACCAAAACTAGAAGAAACTTGTTGGACTGGGTTTTGGACCTGTCTTGGAAGTCACGCACCCGAAATGGACCATGTGATAGTTTAGAAAATGGCCCAAAACCACGCAAAAGGTGGAAGTTAGTTAGGAGTTGTGGCCACTTTGAAACAGGCTCTGCCCATGTTTTGATGTATATATATGTAGGAGAACTAAGGGTAAAAATTAAGTTTATGTTGGGGGATAGTAGCTATTGTGTTGTCACTGTGTTTCTATGTAATGTTGGGTAGTTGAAGACTGAATATAGTATTGATGCGCACCATGCAAGCTATGTAAGAATTCCCCAATGATAATACAATGAGAAACTTTGGTTGCAGTATTCTATGCTTGTGTTAATTGTGATGAATGCTTGTGTTTACTACACATGGTTGATACAATATGATACTGTCATGAATGTTATTTTGGTTGTAGTGAAAGTAATGTTAAATTGTGTAGTAAATGAATGAATAGTAGATCCATTGAATGTATGTTCACATCCCTTCACCCCTGTAGAAACTTGGTTTTGACAGTCCCCTCTGATACCTCGGGAGATGTCAACTACTTGCAGGCGATCCCAAAAGAGCCAATGTTTGGGGTTTTGTTGGTGTGAATTATGTTGAACCTTGGGTCTTCTCATGCGCCAACAAATGGTTATTTTTCCAAGACCGGGATCTACGCTTGAAGGGATGTGAGATTTGACAAATGGTTTTGTGGAGACCAATAAGATAAGAAATAGAATATTGGCTAAAACAAAAGGAGTACGAATTTGCCAAATAACAGAATAAGAACCCCCGGTTCAGTGAAGTAGACTGGTTGCGAAGGTACATCTATCAAGACTTGTATGAATGGTTCTTCTATGATTTTCCCATACTTCTAGAAAAGTGGTTGCTAAGGTTGGTTGAGGCAAACCCGATCTATAGTGGCCCGGTTCTGAGGGACTGGACTCTGGAAGAGATCCGACTACTTAACATTGTAAGTAACATTATATCACGTGCAATAGACTGTTGGACGGATAGTATTTTGAAGGGGTATGTTGTAGAGTTTGTCGTAGATTATAATTATTCTTATAGCATCGTCGAGGGGGAGTTATTTAAGGGTCTACGTGGAAGATACTTGAATTCATTAAGTACCTGGATTAAGATGTTATTGTGTGACAAGGGAATGATGAGATTGGAATCAGATCATCCTAGCAGCTAAGAACTTACTCACATAGTTGGGAACTGGGAGCTGACTAGAGAATTATATAAATGAAGGGAGCGGGAATGAATGAAGAAAGGATGAGATGAGGATGTTGAGCATAGAAGAAGAAGCAATAGTAGAAGAGACAAGATTACTGCATGGAGGGAAAAGGTTTCGGAAAGACAATAGGAAGAGGACTATGGTTGAAGTAGAGGATCAACACACTGACTATCAAGAAAGAAATTTTTGCACAAGAATCCATTTTTAAGGATTGTCACACTCAGGGAAAGAAGAAGGCGGATAGCTCGATCCATCTGGAGGTATTCCTATTCAAATTGGGATCTGCGTTGAACCCACGACCCCGTGTGTTGAAATATTGTAACTTCTAAGAATATTATACTGTGTACTTTATTATTCCAGAGATGTTTCATTCCTTCGACGGGACTTTGTTGTGTATCCGGAGATGTTTATTCCTCCATGGAGATTGTGGTAACTTGGGTTATTAGACTTCCCTAGTGGGGTCGGCCCTGTATGTGTTATGTGGGTAAAAGGGTTATTAGACCACCCTACAGAGGTCAGCCCAGTCAACATTATGTAAAGTGATTAAGTTGGGGTCCACCTAGTTAATGTAAAAGACAAGTCAGAGTTTTGTATAAATAGAGGAGGTGTGTTCCTCATTTAACGCACTCACTCATTATTCACTCACTTGTGAATGGCGCATAGGTGAGAGAGATATCTGCTATGAAGGAGAAGGAGCTCATGTTTGGAATTACATCTTTTGTATTTGTTGGTCATCTATATTGAGGAAGCTTTGATGGGTTTTCTACCCCATGAGGGTTTCCCAGGATAAATCTGTGTCTCTTGTGTTTATGATGTGCTTGTTGTTCTTCCAATGATCCTGTATATGCTATTGTTGTGAAATGGAATGTAATATTGATATTCTCTGTCCTAGCATATTAAATCTTAACATGGTATTAGAGCTAACCTAAGAAGAAGACACTGTGCAGTTGCATAAGCTAGGGCTTCTTGTTTTTTGGGTTTCTCTCCACAGATCTTGAAAGGAAGGAGGCTAGATTGACTCTCCTCAGCAAGGTGCATCTTTCTGTCAAGACAGAATTCAATTCTGAGCATTTTTAGTTTTTGACCTAAAAATTAGGGTTCCAGAGAAAATTGGAATTTTTGGAATCTGAGTCCATGGCTAGATGCTCCTCAGAAAAATCAAAGTTTAAAGACCAAGATCGAATTTTTTGGTTAGGTGAAGCTCCGAGAAAATCAAACCCTGGTTTGGGATCCTGTCGAGTAAATTCGGAAATTAGGGTTTCTGCAAAAATTGGAATTTCTGAAATCTAAGACCATGGCTGGAAGCTCCTTGAAAAACATCGAAGTTTAGAGCTTTGGATCGAACTTTTTGGTTGGGTGAAGCTCCGGGAAAATCAAACCCTAGTTTGGGGTCCTGTCTAGTAAATCCAGAAATTAGGGTTTTTGCAAAAAATGGAATTTCTGAAATCTAAGACCATGGCTGGAAGCTCCTTGAAAAAATCGAAGTTTAGAGCTTTGGATTGAAATTTGTGGCTTGGTGAAGCTTCGGGAAACTCAAACCCTAATTTAGGGTCCTGCCCAGTGAATCCAGAAATTTCAAAAGCAATTTTGAGGGGTGAAACTTTGCAGTTTTCAAATTCTGAGTATACCAGCTTGATCAGCTCAGCAAGCCACATTTTTCCATCCATTCAGAAGTTTGAAATTCAAAGATTGAATTTTTAGGGTTTCTCTGACAAACCCTAATCCAACTCCAGATCCAGTTTCAGCAAATCAAAGTGGATTGGGTTAATCCTAGAAGAGAATGAATTGGACACCTGCATAAGTGAAGAAGTTCTAGTTCCAGAGGGAGATGAGGCTAAGGCCTTACATAAGAAGACTACAAGAAATCTAAATAGGTATGACATGAGGAGATACAGGTATGTGTTGAAATTTGTTCATGATTAAGTTTATGATATGTTTGTCTTCATATTATTGAGGTTAGTACAATCTTGATTAATCTTAGAATTGTCTCATCACCCTAGTAAAAGTATGAATGCATGCGAATGATAGAAGACATTCATTGATTAGGGTTATATGATTGTACTAATGCACTTGTGGTGTTGTATGAGGATGATGTTGTCTGCTAACAAGATACAGGTACATCAAGAAAGACAAATCAAGTTCTATGACCATGATGACAGGAATCCAAAGACTCATCCATAGTCTTTGACCACATAGAAGCTCCACTTACAAGGTATGTATGACTTTGTTCTACTATAATTAACTTATGAGATATGTAGGTTCTAGCACAAGGTCTCTAAATCATTGGAGAGAACAAAGAAGATATTGTTTGGGTATGTTAAGACATAACCAAGCTTGATAATCCAGGTATGTTTTCCTATATCAAGTTAGAATCCTATTGTGTTAGGATCTTAGGTAAAGTATACCTATGTATGAAATAATCATGACCATACATACTTAAGATTATTTAGAATCATAATGCTTTGATAGTATTGAGACTATACTAATGAATGTATGATTATGTATGATATCATGAGGATGACACTAGTGCACACTTGAGCATGCATAGTGGTCCAGGATGGATCGAAGTTCAAATACTTATAATCATGATGCTATCCTAAAATAGAGATCAAGCGGGAGGCAACCAAACATAAAAGATAAGTATTTGAGTTGTTATTTGAATCTCTGAAATAGTAAATTATATTGCTTGTAACAATTGTATGCATATTTGTATTCCTAGAATATATAATGCATAGTGTGAGCATTCATATAGCATTGAACAATATACTACTAATATGCATATGATGGGTAAGTTGGACAAACATTCCATTATTGTTTATCTAGAATGAAACCTCTTTGCTGACATGCTGAGAGCTGTGCACGCTCTTGATAGTATGTTCTGGTAGAGATGGAAGGCATCTAGATAGCCATTGTATGCATACAGGATATGGAAAAGTGTTGTGCCAAAGTATTGGTCAAGATAGTTGCATAACTATATATGTATGCATTATAGGTTATCATGTCAACATGATTTTGAAGTATTACTAATCATGTAATTAACTTTGATTTGTAGAAAATATCATGAAGAATGATGAACACCGAACAAGTGATGGATGTTTAACAAGAAGACTTACAAATCAAACATACTATAGAAGGCTCGTGGCTAGAAGATTCTCTTAGAAAGAGGAAGAGGATCATGATGAGATGTTTGCTCCAAGTGGCTATATAAGACCATTCTCTTAATGGTACAATTGAAGAAGAAGTGCGAATCGAGAAAACTCCCAGGATTCAATTGAAGAAAGCTCTGCATGGGTACCCAGGATCGATAGTCATTTGATGAGTTTAATGATCACCATGGGTGATGTGGATTTCAACCTTTGCTACAAGGTTGAAGATGGTGTCTATATACAGATGATATTCTTCTCTTAAATGGATGCAAGAAGGAACTCACCACAGAGTTCGAATGATCTTGAGGCTCATATCAGTAGACCCATCTGACGAGAGATGGCACGGATAGATATGCAAAATATCACTCAATGCAAAGTGTGAATTATGTTCAGTCACAGAGGGAGAATTGATAGCTTCTTGACAAGATTGGGCTTTACCAAAAGTAAATTTGATCCTAACCTTTATCTTAAGGTTATGGATGATGAACATATCATACTATTATTGTATGTGGATGATCTCTTTCTAACAGGGAATGAGAAACGGACCATGGAAAGCAAGAAGAAGCTAGCTACAGAATTTGAGTTGAAAGATCTCAGATTGATGCATTACTTCCTAGGTCTGGAAGTATGGAAAGGCCTAGAAGAAATATTTCTCAACCAAGGAAAGTATGCTGTGGAAATCTTGAGAAGATTTGATATGTTGGAATGTAAGGATGTGACCACTCCCATGGATTCCAACTTGAAGTGTTAGTTGATGACTCATCAGAGTTAGTGGATGTAACTCTGTACAAACAGATTATTGGGTCATTGATGTATCTAACGAATACCAGGCCAGATATATGCTTTGCTATGAACACCTTGAGTCAGTATCTAGTGGAACCTAGGCATGTTCACCTGATAGCTGCAAAGCATGTGATGAGGTACCTAAAGGGTACGATAGACTTTGGTCTATGTTGGAGATCATGAATTCAGATTGTAAGATGTTGATTGGGCAGGAAGTGTATCAGACAGGAAGAACACATCAGGAGGATGTTATTGTCTGGGATCTTCCATGATCTCGTGGTTTAGCAAGAAGCAGTCTATTGTGGCTCTCAGCAAAGCCAAAGAAGAATATATAGCTGCTTGCTCTGCTAGTTGTGAAGCGATATGGCTTCGGAAGTTGTTATCAAGACTGTTTGACTTAGAGATGGACCCCGATGTGATCATGTGTGACAACCAAAGTTGTATCAAGATGATAGAGAAGCCAGTGTTCCATGATAAGTCAAAGCACATAGAGATCCGATATTTCTATATACGGGATATGGTACAGAAAGGAGTTATAAATCTCGAGTATGTGAGCAATGACGAACAAGCTGCTGATGTATTGACCAAACCTCTGTCTCAAGTAAAGTTTGAGTATTATCAAGACAAGCTTGGTGTATTTCAGAAGGACTCTCCTCGAAAGGGGGAGTGATATGGTCGATGATGTGGATACTGTATCGATGATGAGGATACTTGTATTGATGATGTGGATACTTGTATCGATGATGAGGATACATGTATCGATGATGAGGTTACTTGTTCCGACGATGAGGTCGATGATGAGGTTACCTATCCCGACGATGAGTTTGATGATATCAATGATAAGGTTGAGAAGTGGTCCCTAGTGGATGAGAGGGATTGTATCATCCCTGGAATTCGGTCCTTGAATTGATCCGTAGACATATGTCTCAGAGAAGTGGTCCCTAGTGGACGAGAGCGATTGCATCATCCCCGGACTTCGGTCCCTGAATTGATCCATAGACTCTTGTATTCGAGAAAGATGTTGGTGAATTATGTAATGTTCGCTTCTGGACTGCTCAGTGTAGCAGCAAGTGATCATTCGTAGGTCCTGTAATGATGTAATGTTCGCTCCTAGATTAGCAGGTGATCATTCACAGGTTGTAAATCCTAGATCTAAACTAGGTCACACCCCAGTTGAAATAGTATTGGCTCTGTGGTTGACTGGAATGATGTAATGTTCGCTCCTGGACTGCTCAATGTAGCAGCAAGTGATCATTTGCAGGTCCTGTAATGATGTAATGTTCGCTCCTGGATTAGCAGGTGATCATTCACATGTTGTAAGTCCTAGATCTGATCTAGGTCACACCCCAGTTGAAATAGTATTGGCTCTATGGTTGACTGGAATGATGTAATGTTCGCTCCTGGACTGCTCAGTGTAGCAGCAGGTGATCATTCGCAGGTCCTGTAATGATGTAATGTTCACTCCTGTACTGCTCAGTGCAGCAGCAGGTGATCATTCATAGGTGGTAAAATCCTAGATTTAATCTAGGTCACATCTAGTATGAAAAAGGACTAGCACTGTGGTCGGGATTGCATCGTCCCTAGACATGAGAGATGTCTCAAAGTGATAAGGATTGATCATCCTGTAAGTAGATCGGGATTGCATCGTCCCTAGACATGAGAGGTGTCTTAAAGTGATAAGGATTGATCATCCTGTAAGTAGATCGGGATTGCATCGTCCCTAGACATGAGAGGTGTCTTAAAGTGAGAAGGATTGATCATCTTGTAAGCAGATCGGGACTGCATCGTCCCTGAACATTTGGTTCAAAATGTACGTGATAGGACTGCATCGTCCCTAAACATTTGGTTCAAAATGCACCTGATAGGATTGTATCATCCTTGGACTTATGTCCTAAAGTGAGCCGGATTGATCATCCTGTAATTGGATCTTGTACATTGCAGAGTATACTGCTATGTTGATGTTGTTGATCAAGAGGATCCAAATGTTGATCGTGATGGTCTAGATGATGATGTTGTTGATCGTGATGGTCTAGATGACGATGTTGTTGATCATCATGATCTACATGACGATGTCGTTGATCATGAGGATCCAGATGATGATGTTGATCGGTAGATCCAGATGATGATGCTGTAGCTGATCGAGTGCTGCAGAAGATGAAGACTCAATACTAATGATGCTGATGTTCCAGTATTGATTATGTTCCAGTAACTGAATGAGTTACTGATGATGATGTATAAAGAAAGCTTCCAATGATTTATAGATGTATCATGTATCATGTAGTTGATGACTCCTTTCTCGTGCAGATGTTGTTATAATATCCTTCTCGTTAAGGGGGAGTGTTGAAATATTGTAGCTTCTAAGAATATTATATTGTGTACTTTATTATTCCAGATATGTTTCATTCCTCCGACGGGACTTTGTTGTATATCCGGAGATGTTTATTCCTCCGTGGAGATTGTGGTAACTTGGGTTATTAGACTTCCCTAGTGGGGTCGGCCCTATATGTGTTATGTGGGTAAAAGTGTTATTATACAACCCTAGAGGGGTCGGCCCAGTCAACATTATGTAAAGTGATTAAGTTGGGGCCAACCTGGTTAATGTAAAAGACAAGTCGAAGTTATGTATAAATAGAGGAGGTGTGTTCGTCATTTAACACACTCACTCACTTGTGAATGGTGCATAGGTGAGAGAGAGATCTGCTATGAAGGAGAAGGAGCTCATGGTTGGGATTACATCTTTTGTATTTGTTGATCATCTATATTGAGGAATATTTGCTGGTTTTTCTACCCCATGAGGGTTTCCCAGGATAAATCTATGTCTCTTGTGTTTATGATGTGCTTGTTGTTCTTCCAGTGATCCTGTATATGCTATTGTTGTGAAATGGAATGTAATACTGATATTCTCTGTCTTAGCATATTAAATCTTAACACCGTGCGCATCCCCAACATCTAAGGTAATAAGTATGAATTTGATATTTCCAGTTAGTAACAATAGTAATAGTAGTCAAAGTAGTAGGAGTAAGTCGGTTGGTTAAACACAACACGTGACACCGAGCAACGGTGCTACATAGAATACGATGGTGGGGAAAGACCCTGCATTAAGATTTCTTATATTCCATGGAGTGGGGACAGACGACCCAGATCAACACTTATTTGTATGTGAGGCTATATTCCAAGTGAAGCAATTCCAAGATGATGTTGTGAAGCTGGCGCAGTTCGTAACCACTTTCAGGGATCATGCAATGACATGGTGTATGAAGTATCAGGACACCATATCAAATATTAGAACTTTTGGAGGCATTAAGGATGCACTGAAAAAATAATTTAAGTATCCAAAGTCTAAGTCACAATATATTATTAAGCTAAAGGAAATTAGGCAATTGTCAACTAAGACAGTCTGGGAATTTGACCAAAGATTCAAGGCATTGATGGATAAGGTGACATTTCAAATTCCATAAGAACAACATAAAGAATGATTTATTATAGGGTTGTTGCAAAATATATGCATCCCAATGACACAACAAAATGTTACAACATAGATAGATGCATTAGAACTGGATATGAAATTGGAAGCCTCCCTGGTAGGAGAGAGCAGGGCGGGGATGGCTCGGGTCTAGACACAGTTCGTTGCACTAACAATCTAATTGCAGGAAATTGCAAAAGGGAAAGTGAAGCATGAAAAGGTATGGTGTACCAACTATAGGACTGAGGGTCACCATAAGAATGAATGTCCGACATACAAAGACTATTTTTCAATGATACATCTCAATCCCTTGCCTATAGGGGGTATTTGGTGTGATATTTGTAGAGAACCCCACTCTCCCTAGGTTTGTCCCACATTATAGAAATATATAAGTACCCCAATAATCATGTTTTGAAACTTTTGTAAATATCTGGGGCATGATGAGAAGGACTACTGTGCATTAGAGCTTATGAGAGAGCGCACATCAGATGTGTACAGGGTGTAAGCAGAAGGCACACCAGAAGGCGTGATACAGTCGAACAATGCGCCGAGAGATTTCAACCAAGGGGTCACAGAGGATTTATAAGTCGCGGTCGGGGAGGATTTGGAAGAGGTAGAGGACCAATTATCTGTTATAATTGTGGTCAACAAGGACATTTTGCAGGAGATCACCATAATCTGTGCACGACATGTACATACTATAGACAATTGGATCATGCAACAGAATATTTCCCACTATTGGTCACAAAATGGCAGCAAAGGAGGAATCAGGTCCAAAATCATATCCATAATCCAAATCCAAATATTAATCTGAATCCAGATCAGAATCAGAACATGAACCATAACCTAAATCAAATTCCAAACCTGAACCAAAACCAGATTCTGAATCTAAATCAGATCTAGAATGTGAAAATGATTGTGGCAGAAGAGCGTGATGACCAACCAAGGGTAGCAACGGTCATGCGGGGAGAGCCCGAGATGGGAGTTGATGCGATGGGACAGGAACTACGCACCAATCATTGGGTAAGGAAAGATGCAAGGAAAGCATTGATGTTTGATCCACGAAGGGAGAAAGACACATATAAACAATCAAGACAGGAACTATTAAGGCCATACTTTGGAGCGTCGTCTTCGCAACATGTGTATGACATGCCACCATTATATGATTCTTCACTACTAGAAGGACCAGATGATAAGGTAAGTACTTTGAGACATTTTTTAAAGATCTCTTTAAATTTGATAAAAGATTAATATTATTTGGGTGATTGACCGTTTCACACAAGAGATACCTATTTATGTTAATCAAGTACAACGCAACAGAAGGACCAATAAGGATTTATTCCTAAGTGCGTAAATAGGAGAATATGACAAGGATTATATAATCTTAGATCTAGGTTTGGATGTAAATGTCCTGCCAAAGTGGACATGGGAAATGATGGGCATTTCAAAGTTGATATGGTCAAATATTCAACTGAGATTAGCTAACCAACATAAAATTATCCCAATCGGAAGGTTGGCAAGGGTGCTTGTGGACGTCGATAGGGTGCGCAACACTGTTGAAATGAAGTCATGTAAATTGTAGATGATAGTAAACCATATCTTGCCTTATTGGGACTTGGATGGGATTTTACAAATCGGGCCATCATAGATTTGAAGAAGAGACAAATGATCTTTGAAGTGGACAGTTTGAGGATCACTACGCCATTGGACCTAGTAAAAGGGAAAAGGTACATAGATCCAATAAGGAATGGAGAGCTAGAAAACTTGTACAACATGACTCTCATAATGGAGGACAATGTGAATCCTACTGCATATGGTGTGATAAGATGGCACAGCATTAGTTCTTGCGTGTAAGAATCTGACAAATCATTTGAGGATTGGCGACAAAGAATGCACGAATTTCATATGATAAATTGTGCGCGAGTTACAGCTTCATTACGTTGGATTGCGACAGAGATATGTGATCCTCCAAAATATGATGGATTAACAGATGTAGCGATGATTTATAACAAAATTCGAAGTGCAGATACCATAACAACAAAGATTATTAGCATTAGATGTCACATTGAAAGCGACACCCAACCGTTGGTGAGTTACTCATAAAGAAAGAAGGGGTAATTGGCAGCAAAGTAAGAGGATGTTGCAGGTCAGATTTGGTTCTAAGTATAGCTCACAAATATACATGGAATTGAGCCATCCATCGGATCATGTTACACAATGTATTACAACATGGGGTATAGTGGAAAAGGAAGAATGGACACACTAGTTTGTGCACACATCAGACACAGTTCTAATAAATTGGTACACCAAGTTGTAAATCCACATAGGTACAGCAATTTGGACTGAGATTATTAGAAAATTTAAAGTAACCTTCAACTTTGAAGACGAAGTTCCAATAGTAGATGCATCCTTACAGGCTATTAAAGAAAATATTTTTGCAGTTGAAGAAATAATGGGGTCAAGACCCCTATGTACCACACACCTACCCCTTCCTATAGTGCATGCAGTTTTGGAATATTACAATGTCAACGAAGAAGGACATGAGGAGGATAATCCAATAAACATACAAATACCAGAGACCGAGGGAGAGCGCACAATAGAAGGACCTGAGTTGGGATCTAGTAGTTACAAGAAGCTATTGAAGATACACAAAGTGAATATTATCACCAAGGAGAATCTGAACTTTGCCAATGTAGGGGACTATTGGGATGAGGACACAGTTGAGAAGATTGCCGACTTACTGCATGAATATCATTATTTTTTTCCTACCAATTTTTCATAAATGAAGGGCAATGCAAGAGAACTAGGAGAAATGAAACTCCCCTTGAACCAGATGCTAAACTAGTGAGACAATGACCATATCAATTGAATCCAAGTTATAAGGAGAAGGTCAAAGCTGAGATCGACAGAATGCTAGATGCAAGAATTATTGAACCAGTTGACGAATAGATGTGGATTAGTCCAATGGTAGTCAAAGATAAGAAGACATGTGAGATAAGAATATGTGTGGATTTGCACAAGCTAAATGACGCATGTCTACATGATCATTTTCCTACACCATTCACGGATGAGGTACTGGAGAATGTGGGTGGACAAGAAGCTTATTCCTTTACTGATGGATTTTTTGGGTACCATCAAATAAACATCGCAAAGGAGGATAGACATAAAATGATGTTTGTGACAAAATGGGGGTGTTACTAGTATATAGCTATGCCATTTGAGCTAAAGAATGTGCCCGCAATATTCTCCAAGGTGGTCGTCATAGCTTTTGAAGAATTTATCCATGAATTTTTAGAAGTATACCTGGATGACTGGAAAGTGTTTAGTCTGTTGAAGGATCACATTGAGGTCCTACGGTTGATGTTGGATCAATGAAAATAGTATCATATCTCCTTAAACCTCAAAAAGTGCATTTTTTGTGCACCATTTGGTATCTTGCTGGGCCATGTAGTTTGCATACAATGACTATTGGTGAATCCAGTGAAGACTACAGTGATTGTGGACTTACCATCACCTACAATGGTGCAACAGTTGCACATTGTGTTGGGGCATACAGGGTATTACAGAAATTTTATTAAAGGGTATGCGCAGATCACAGCCCCACTTGAGAATATGTTGAAGAAATACATCAAGCTCCAATGGACCGAGGAATGTCAGCAGGGTTTGGATATGTTGAAGCAAAAATTGGTTACTGCACAATATTGGTATTTCTGGATTGGAAAAAGGAGTTTCATGTACATGTAGATACATCATCAATAGCGTTAGGTGCAGTACTGGAACAACCAAAGTAAGGAGACTTGGATCACCCCATCACGTTTTCAAGCAGGGATCTATCAACTGCAGAAAAGAACTACACCACTACAGACCGCAATGGATTAGCAATGGTGTACACACTGAAGAAGTTCAGAAATTACTTATTAGGCTCACAATTTAAGATGTACACTGACCATCATGCATTGAGATACCTATTCAAAAAGCCATTGTTAGCAGGTGGAATATGCAGATGGCTATTGTTATTGAAATAATATGATTTTGAAGTGATATTGAAACCTAGGAAGCTGAAATCAGGACCGAACCACTTGTCACACATAGAGATGGGAGAGGATGCAAGGAACCTAGATGATCTTCTACCAGACGTGCACTTGTTTGTAGGTCATGTGGTGGATAACTATTTTGCAAATATTACATGGTTCTTAATGACTAGAGTGGCCCCAAAGGGATATATGGTCGCGTAGAAAAAGAAACTAGTGGTGAAGGCGAAAAATTATCAGTTTATTGCAGAAAATTTGTACAAGATGGGTGTGGATGGGATTCTACGATGATGTGTCCTAGAACAAAAAAGTTCGATGATTTTAAAAGAGGCACATGAAGGAGTGGTAGGAGGCCATTATGCAGGGAAGGCGACTGCACAAAATATTTTGCACGCAGGACTGTGGTGGCCTACTCTGCACAAGGATGCCAAGGAATAATGTCAAGCGTGCGATGTCTGCAAGCGAGTGGGGAAATCATCAAGGAGGGACAAGATGCCCTTGATGCCCCAAGTGACATTACATCCATTTGATAAGTGGGTGGTGGACTTTGTTGGGCTTATTAATCCACCTTCGAAGCGGTCAAGAGCAAGATACATCATCACTATGACATATTACTTAACTAGGTGGGATGAAGCAAAACCAGTGAAGGATTGCAGTGCACAAATAGTTGTGTGGTGTTTGTTGAAAATGTGGTGACATAGTTTGGGTGTCCAAGTATTTTCATGAGTGATCAGGGGAACCATTTTTTTAGCAAGACAATTGCAACACTAACCGAAGAATTTCATATCTACTACCAGAAGAGAAACCTTTATCACCTACAAGCAAATGGCACGATCAAAGCATTCAATAAGATCGTGGAGAATATTATTATGGGAATAAGATCAAAGAAAATATTTGTAATGTCAATAGAGATGGCTAGGACTCAAGGATCCCTATAGTATTATGGGCTTATAGGACGAAATCAGAGAAATTGACAGGATAGACACCATTCAGTTTGGTGTATCGGCAGGAAGCAGCAATGCCTAGACTTTATTATCTCTAGTTTAAGCACATTTGTGTTAGTTGAACTAATAAATAGCGTAACAATGGGAAGGATATTGAAGCAATTGATGGAACTAGAGGAAGACTGGTTTGTCACACGTTTTCATCAACAAGTCCAAAAAGGACGCAAGAAATCCTGGCATGACATAAATATTAAGCAAAACCAATTTAAGAGAGGAGACATGGTTCTAATTTATGATATCAAGTTCATAAAACATCCAGGTAAGTTCAGAATGCATTGGTTGGGTCCTTATGTTATAAATTTTGTCATAGAAGCAGGAGCCATTCAACTAGAGAAAATGAATGGGGAACCCCTAGAAAGATTTGTTGATGGAAGTCAGTTGAAACTGTATAGGGAAAGCCATCCTTTCAAGCAATAATTAAGGAAATACTAAAAAAATTGTGTTCTATAGAGAGAGGTGTTCCAAGTAGGATGAAACACGTCATAAGAAAAAGAGCAAGGGACCGTGCAAAGACGAGGCGCACAAGAAAGATGGATAGCATAGGCAAGAAGTCAAGGGAAAAAGCTGCATAATTCGCAAGTGTGAACATTAAAGGAAGTAGTAATGGACGAAGTGAGGGGACGCAGCGTAATAAATGCAGGAGATCACCAACAAAAATTAGAAAGGGGAGCAAATCCTGAGCAGATTTAAGACCAGATCTAGACATTGATGCATGAATCTAGGGTACCATTGAATGCAGAAGTGATAAATAAGGTGAACAAGACAATAAAGAGTAGGATTTAAAAGCATGAGTAGAATGAGAGGTGCCTGACACAAGTTGAAAGCAGTTAAAGGTGAAGTAAGTAAACTCGAGCCGAGTCAAGTGCAACTGTGGGGGAGAAGGAAGATGGATCTGAAGGTACCAGTACCAACAACCGTGCAAAGGAAGTCACGAACAAAGAACATTTCTATTGTAATAGAGGAGGAAGCACTAGAAACAAGAGTGTTGAGGTCAACATTCAGAGCATTAGCATCAAGTTCGAGAGAGGGGAAGGAGCATCAACCTCCACCTTGACAACCTATAAAAGGGATTACGTGCCTCCAAGGAAGATGGATGAAAAACCAGTTAATTTGCAAAAGCAGTCGAGGTATCCCCTGGACACACCAAAGATTCTGGAGGACATGCTGATTTGGGGAAATTTGTTGGGAGCCATAAATAAATTAAGGTATGCAGATCATGACATCACCATTGTTGAGAAATTCCCAGAGCTGGTAAAGGATAACTATATGGAGATGAAAAATATCCCATAATCACTAATAATTACACAGGAGTCACAGTAATGGGCGACTAGGTTGCATCACACAGGTGTGTTGAATATGCTAGAGATCCCACAGTTTGGCAGAACTGCAAAAGTAAATAATTGTGTACAGCTATTGCTGAGTTGTGTGCATGGGGATTTTCTATGGTTAGACACGGTGGTGTCCATTGAGAGTAACTTGATTGCAGAGATAATGGGATTACTGACATCAGGGGAGGATCCCGCGGTGTTGTTTAAAAACAAGAAGCAGGAGAAAGAGTTAGTTGAAAAGATGAAGCAAAAGTATGGTACTCATAAGGGCCCGTGAGGATTGGATGTGCCAAGTATCAGTGATGGTGCAGTGAGGTTTGCAACACAAGTGTTAGCCTGCAATCTATTCATGAAGGGTCATAAGGATTAGGTCACAGCAGGAATCATAGCAGCAGCGGAGAACTGTGAAGAAGGCGTACAATTGAATCGTGCAACATTTTTAGTAAATCATTTTCTGGAGGGTTGTATAGAAGCACAAGAGAAGGGGAAACCATTCCATTACGTGTGGTTACAAATAATGATTGACCTAGTTGCATGGAGAGAACGGAGGCTTCACAGTTTTTGGATGCTACACATAAACCATGTTTGGCATCCAAGTATGCTAATTTGTGGTTTACAAAGAATAAGAGAAGGCAGATTGGCAACAATATTATATTATTTGTATACAACGATGCTATTCAAAACATCATCACCATAATACTGTGCACCATGCCACAAGTGGTGGAGACGTATAAAGGAATTATGTGTTTTAGAGCTAGAATGCATTACATGTACATTCAGGCAAGGCAGGATCCGAAAAGGATATGGTTTCCAACATTATTCAGGTTGACATGGGAAGATGTCAGCATCATCGTAAATGATTAGGAGGATGAGTGGAGATTCCCACTAAAAGAAGAAGAGCAGAGAAAGCAAGATGAAGCACATAATGATCATCTGGAAGAAGAACCGAATGAATACCAAGACAATGGAGAAGATGACCAACAAGATAGTGAACCTGAATAAGATGATGGTGTAGGAGACAATGCATAGGAGGATGCACCAGAGGAAGGATAAAATTAGAAGGAGAAGACAAAGGCAAACCCTTACATGCAGATAAAGAAGAGGAAGGTTGTAAAGGAACTAGTTTTCCATTCAGTGATAGAATATGATCTGGAAAAGATAGGAGAACAAGTAAGAGAAGCGGCAAAAGAAGCATGGGAAGAAGTAGCGAAGAAGCAAGAAGAAATCAAGGCAAGCATGCAGGATCAGTTAACTGCATTACAAAGGGAATTAGAAGCAGCAAAAGTTACAGCTAGAGGATTGGGACAAGAGCGTGCAGGAAACACAGAACCAAGGGAGATGGTTCCTCAGCCATTAGTTACATCAACAATGGAAAGAACTGTGAAGATAGCAACGGGAACAATCTAGTTCCCTACAAATGAACTACAAGAAACCATAGTAATGGTAATCTTAGTTAATTTAATATTGCCTGAAATTCCAGATGAAGAGCTTTACACATTGTAGACAAGAGTAGCAAGGGAAATTCATTTGTTCCTAGCTGCGACGCTAGCTGTGAAATTTGATGGGATAATAGCAAAGATGGTATTACAGCAAGAAAATGAAAGGTTGCATAGAGAGAAAGAAGAGGCACGGAAAGAGAAAGAAGAAGTGGAAAAGAGAAAAGAAGAGGCGATTCAGGAAAATGAAAACTTACATCAAGCACTAGAAAGGTTTTATAATACAATTCAGGAGGACCAACTGGAGGTGGATATCCCAATTGAGGAAAAATTTATGAAAATAGGACAAGCAATCAAAGCGTTCCAAGCAAAGATTGTGGACTTGGAAGTGACAGAAACTCCAAGCACACTGCCAATGCAAAGGAAAGAAAGAGAGAAGAGAGCTAGTGCGACTGTCATGGTAGAAAATATCAAGACCTTGAATGAGAAGTGCGTGAATTTATGTGAAGAAAGCATGCAAATCTGGACATAGTTGCTAGAGAATAATGAGCTACAAATAATAGAGCAAAAGATACGAGATGTGCAAGACAAGGCATAGAAGACTAAAGAAGCATGAACACTTTGTCGGCAATAGAAAAGGTAACTGCATTGATTGAAACTAGGAAACAATAGCAGGATATTAGTCAGTTGAGGATCAAGTAGCAAAACATCACATAGAAACTACAGGTACTACAAGATGAAGCGTACAAATTCATACAGAATCTCACTATAGTCCAAGAAGTCATAAAGCTGACGATCATTCAAACAGAGCAGCAACTATAAACACCACTCAATGCGCAAATAGTTGAAGTCATCATACAACAAGAAACTCAAGCAAAGGAGCAAGTCACGAAGGCTAAGGAAACACTTTAGAAGTTGATGGAGACAATGGAAATGGTGCAAAAGAAGCCATGAAGTGATGTATGTCAAAAATCACGTGTGGCCATCATGAAGGAAAACAACAGCTAAAATTTTGAACGGACAACGAATCAACTTCAAATCCTGAAGTATGGAATGACAGCATAAGGAAATCATGTTGAGATAAGGTGGAGTACATCGAGGTCAACTATATAGGAGGCAACGAGATGTACACCAAATCAGTTAAGTTCTTTTTTGTTTTTGTTTTTGAAAAGTTGATGTTGTAATTTTGGGCATAAGAATGCAGAGTCGAGAGACAAAGCAGAGGTGCCGAGAGGTAAAAATAGGGAGGAAATATAGGAAGTAGAATCAAAATAAGACAAGAGTTGAATCATGTATGTTGCATAAAGTCGTGGCCCTGCTGGAAATAGGAGTGATACTATAGAAAGAATCCTAATGAAGCAATAAGAGTTGCTTCAAGTAGGAGCACCTAGAGTATTGACCATTGGGTTGGAAAGAGGGGATTCCTTAAGGTCACGAGCTCAGACACCACTGATAATGTGAAGGCCAAGGTCCAAGATTTTGAGATATGTCTAAGAGGTGGGACAAGAATTTTTGTCAAGTCGAGTGATGATTGGAACTCTACTCAGGCCGAGGTTTGGAACACAATTCCCAAAGAGTAAAAACTCTGGTTCAAAAGGTGTTATACAGTAGTACTCATGCTACTATACTGAATAATTCTAGTCAAAGATGATTGCGCAACAACTGAAGTTGCTTGAGATGAGCAACAAGTGAGTGTTGGGGGCCTGTTGGAGTGGGTTTTGGACATGTCTTGGAATTCGCGCACCTGAAATGGACCATATGATAGCTCAGCAAATGGCCCAAAACTGTGTAGAAGGCAAAATTTAGTTAGGGTTTGTGTCCACTTTGTAACGGGAACCACCCATGTTTTGACGTATAAATATGTAGGAGATATAAGGCTAAAAATTATGTTTATGCTGTGTGAAATTCTGCAGGTGAATATCACTTTAGCTTGAACAAACCTCCCAATTTCACTCAAGAATTGCAGAGAAGAAGAGATAGAATAGAATCAATATTCACACATGAAACTCAAAGAATGTGGAAAACTGTTGTAATGTCATTCATCAGCTATAAGCTGGCAAAAATATGAGAGTCCAATAGAATGAATTCGATTACCCCAAAGGTGATTCGAATTCTCCTCAAGGCATGGCTTGGACTGCATTGGAAACATCACTCAATCAGTGGTAGTGGCCACCGATAGTCAAAGGTCAATCAAAATGAGTCTAACTGATGCATATGAGCACTAATATAGGGAAGGAGACTCCAAGGAGGGTGCATGAGAAGCTTTCAGTGGTCAGTAGAGCTGAACTAGTCTCTGTAGCAATCAAACTAAGAGCTACAGACAGTTAACTGAGCAATCAGTCCTCAAATCAAGGAATTGGTCCACTAATCATGGAACTGACTGATAGAACTCCTAAATAGGTGGAAGAGGGTGCAGTTGTACTCTAGTGATGGAGACAAGGGTGCATATGTGGCTAGGAGGGATAATACTGAGCAGAAACAGGCTCCTAGGGGCTAAAACCTGGGGACTAGGTGCTGGGAGACTACCATATTGATGACTGGATGCATGCAGTATGCATGCATGCAGAATGCTTGTAATGCATGCAGAATGCATGTAATGCATGCAGAATGCATGTAATGCATGCAGAATGCATGTAATGCATGCAGAATGCATGTAATGCATGCAGAATGCATGTAATGCATGCAAATACAAATGATGGTGGTGAGAATATTCCAACATGCTGGGGGATAGTAGCTATTATGTTGTCATTGTGTTGCTATGTAATGTTTGGTAGTTGAATACTGAACAGAGTATTGATGTGCACCGCACAAGCTATGTAAGAATGCCCCAATGATAATACAAATGAGAAACTCCAGTTGCAATATTCTATGCTTGTGTTAATTGTGATTAATGATTGTGTTCGTAACACATGGTTGATACAATATGATATTGTCATGAATGTTATTTCGGTTATAGTGAAAGTAATGTTAAACTTCACAGTAAATGAATGAATAGTAGAGTTGTTGAATGTCTGTTCACGTCCCTTAAACCTTATAAAAACTTGGTTCCTGCAATTCCCTCTGATACCTCAAGTAATACATCATCTACTCGAAGGTGATGCCAAAAGGGTTCATGTCTGGGGTTTTGTTGGTGTGAATTATGTTGAATCTTGTGTTTTCCTATGCACCAACAAAACTAAAAAATATTACATACATGTCCAACCATTCTATGATTGAATCAAAACTATTTTTAGTTGGTTACAAACCACCATTCCTTAAGATAATATCTAGCAAATACCTTTACCCATCTATGCTTCAAAATATAAACTACTTCCAGATGAAAATTTCCATGATCATCATATCAATCAAGATTCCACCATAAGTATAATTTCCATGCCCTTTTGTTCC
Organism: Larix kaempferi; assembly: GCA_027924585.1. NCBI lineage: Eukaryota > Viridiplantae > Streptophyta > Pinopsida > Pinales > Pinaceae > Larix > Larix kaempferi. The sequence goes on from BSBM01000211.1 coordinate 7,220,708, forward strand.
TAAATCTACAATATACCTTCTAGGAGAAGAAAGGATTCTTTTGATAATGAATCTACTTGAGATTTAAATTACCTATGAATGTGATTAAAGGTGATGGAATGAAAAGTAGCTCTAACTTCCTTCACCATGTCTAACATTAGGGAGAGAACAAATTTTGAAATCACACACTTGTTGTTGCACTATTCCAATAATAATTTTGATTCTCCAAAGTTCTGCGGAACATAAATACCACTTTTTATAGTAGTTTTCAAAAGTATCCATAGAGAAAATATTTTTGCATGGTTAACGGTGTCTTCACTTGCACCATATTTAAACCTTATGAAATGATAAGAATTCATGTAGAGGGTACCACCATCCCCACAAACACCAATAGCACCATGTCACACTCCATAAAAAAAAACCATGCTATGTTCTGATCAATCACGAGATGCTTAATAATCCTCTGCTTGGCTTTGATCTGGAAAATTTTGGATTCTTTAAAGGCCAATATGATTTTATGGTGCCATTTTCGATCTTCAAATAGCATGTTGTTACAGGACAACCAAATCCCCCAAATGATAAAACAAGGAAGGTGATTAAAAGAGCCCAGGAACTGGTTACTATACCACTCTTCATAGTAAAGAAGCACAGAATCCTTCAACCAATTACCTGGACAATTACAGGACTTGAGAACATCCTATCATACCAATTTAGAGAAAGAACATAAAACAAAAGATGCATATGTTTAGGCCTTTCAAATTCCATTTCTGGAAATTGTCCCTAGTCATATTCTTATTTGACATCTCTAACCAAACAAATAACTTGATTTTGAGTGGGAATTCCATATTCTAAATCATACGCCACCACTGGGCTTGCTCTCTGTTATGATCCTCTGCACACATAGCTTCGTAACTAAGTTTAGAAATTATTTTCCTTAAGGACTTATTCCAATACCACAACAAACCTTCTTCTTGATCATGTAAGAAGACATCCCTTTGATAAAGAAGACCTAGATGCCTATTCCATTCTTCCTCAAATTTCCCATGGAGTTTCAATTCCACGACTGATTTCAAAGGCTACATCTCAAACAAGCCACACTCATGTACTGCAGTATCCCTTAGTTTAGTAAGTCCTTGACATGAAGGGACTATCTTAACTTATATTAAAGCTTAAAGTCCTCAGTTCATCCAATCCAGGGATCTACTACTAAACGAAGCTTATCCCCTCTCCCAATTTTCCAAGCAACCCATCTTCCAAGAATTGGAAAATCCTTTAGTATGCACTTCCAAACATTAGAAACACCTTTTAGAGATTTTGGCTCAAAATGGATCCATTCTTCGACTGACATATTGGGAAAGTATTTAATTTTCATAAGTTTCCCCCAAATATCGTTGTTAAACAAGAGCCTCCATAAAATTTATCTCCAAGAACTTGGCTAAAGCGATGAATATGCTTAATCCCCCATCCTCCCTCTTATTTCGGTCTTTCCAATAATGTCCATTTCACTAATGGTATCCCTTCCTTTGGGTTTTTGTCTTTCCATAAGAATCTAAAACATTTTTCTCACTTTTGTAAGGATACCCTTTGAAATGAAAGCTATTGAAAGTCGGTATATAGGAATAATCTCTAAGACTGATTTAACAAGGATCAATCTGACCCCACAAGAAATCTAGCAAAAACACTAGCAAGTAATACGAGCTTCAATTTTTTATAAATCATATCCAATCCTCATTTAAATAGTCATTAGGTTTTAAGAAAAACCAAGATACTTCATCCCTTTCTCCAAGGGACTTGAAGGGACGGGAAATAGATAAAAGATTTGCTCCTCCATAACAAAATTTAAGCCATTAAAAAGTATCTAATATTTCAAAAGAATAATCTCTAGACCTGTGGCACAACACCAAATATCAAGAATGTCCTTAAATGTATTCCAATCCTTGAGCTTCCCTTCACCAAATAAGACAATGGCATCCACTAAAAAGAGTTGGGTGAGAGTGGCATTGCTTGTCACTGTAATACCCTTTTAAGATTCTATCCCTTCTATCATTAGACATCAATCGTCCAAGACCTTCCACAATTAATAGAAACGGGAAGGGAGGCAGGGGAATCCCTGTCTTAAACCCCTTGAAGCTTTGAATAACTGAGATGAAGAGGCATTAATTAAAATTGCAAATGAGGTAGATAAATTACAACCAATTATCCAATTTACCATCACCACACTTAAGAAAAATTGGATTAAAACTAACCTTAAGAAAAACCAGTTAACTTTATCATAAGATTTTGAGAGATCTATCTTCAATACATCCCCTACCAAGTTGTTCATCTTCATAGAAAGGAACCCATATTTCCCAAAACCCATATCATCATTGACTTTCCCATTGTAAATAAAACCAAATTGTTCCTCAGAAATCACTTGAGACAAGAGAGGCTTAATTATATTTGCAACGATTTTCAAAATAGTCTTGTAAAGAAAACTGCACAAGGAAATTGGTCTAAAGTCTTCAAAAGAAGTTGTCTCATTCTTTTTTGGAATTAGTGCCTAGAATGTAGTATTAATTGCTCCCAAAAAAATTGAGGATCAAGCTTCCTCAATATCTCTTAGCAAATCCTTTTTGGAAAGTGATGGATCATTAATTGACTTATGAATTAGAATCGTTGCAAGAACTTGAATAATCACTCCAAGAACACTTTCTTTCAGCTAGGTTTTCTTCCATAATGGAGTCAGTTGGTAAAAAGCGACTGCCCCCTACTCCAAACAAAGCCTCCTTTAGACATCTAATTACATCCACGCAAAAATCGGGTGTCAGGTCGGAATCCTCTCATCTTATCAAAAAATTGACTATTCCAGAGGTATCTTTACCTACCACAACATCCAGATAAAAGGCTTTAGCAATGCTTGAGCAAGAAATAATTGGTCAATTCACATGCATTTATCCTTCTCCTAGATCTATGAATATTTGGCTCCAAAAAAATTGGGAATCTCTTATCAATGGTAGAATGACTCACTATTTCTGTGGTAGGGTCTTCTATGCTTTCTTGTTTGAATTCAAAGAGGATAGAGATTTAATTTTCAAAAGTGGACAATATTTCTTCAATAATAGAGGTATGTATCTTAGTAGATGGACTCCTGACTTTGATCTAGATTTAGATATTCCTTTTGCAGTTCAAGTCTAGGTAAGATGATTCTCTGAGATATATTGGAAACAAGCTAGGAAGGTACATTGATAAGGCAGAACCTAAACAAGGAATGTTTTAGTGTGTAAGAATATGTGTGGAGGTAAATTTTGAGAAAGGAATTCTTGAAGAAATCCACCTTTTGTTGGACAATTTGACCCACTATCAGCAATTAGACTATGAATAGATACCTTTCAATTGTAAATCATGGCATACTTACAGTCATTTTTCTAAAGACAACAAGGAAATAGGGAATATAGTCTCTGATTCCCATAAATAAGATGATAATTGGAAAACGGTAAGCAAGAAAGCTAAGCAATCTATAACAACAAATGCAAAATATATTATGTCATCTTCTTCTTTGGCCATAATCACTAGGAATTCAGTAATAACCGAGAATAGGTTCGAAGCTTTAAATCAAGAAATTCCTTGTATTTCCATCGAGATTGTAGCCTCACGGGTGAAGGAAATTAGGTCATGTTTCTCTTTAATTCAGCCTTAGAATCAGTTCGAAGCCATAAAAAGAGAATTCCCTTGTAGCTTCACTGAGGTTAAGGCTCCTTAGGTGAAAGAACCTAGGTCAGCTTTCCCTCCAAGATTTCCATCTATCATGTATGGAATTAGTTTACCTATCCCAGAAGGTAGTAAAGAAGAAAACTATGTGCAATCTATTAGAGGATGGTGAAGGAATATAGGAAACATAGACAATAGCATACAGGATGGTCACTATAAATCAAGCAAAGTAGGATTTAATAGAAGAGGAACGTGAAGCGGTCGAGGGAGAAGAAAAATCTCCACGAAAAGGAAGAAATCCAGGAAATGAGTTCGTGAGGAAGTAACAAATTGGAAAAAATGTTGGGGCTTCACTCTACCTTGGATCGCTCATTGATATCTACAATTAAGGTTAAAGGAGCAGGAAATTTGGTTACTCCAAGTTCTCAAAAGGGAGGATCCACCAAGACACCAGTCAAATAATGAAGGAAATCTCCTGGAATTGCACAGGGATGGGAAGTATGGGTAAAGAAGAATCCATTAGACACTTAATTAAGATGGAAAGGTATTCAATTCTTCTTCTCCAGGAGACTAAACTTCAAGATCAATTCATGCAAACAATAGGGCATAAGTAGTGGAAAGTAAGTAAGTGTTGCAATAAGTTTGAGAGGAGAATCATGAGGGATCTGTATTATGTGGGATAGTAACAAGCTAGAGTTAATAGCTATGATGCAAATACAACACAGGATATTCACGGAATTGGTAAGCATATAAAATAGAAATAATTTCAAAGTTTTCAACCTATATGTTCTAACTCATTATAATAAAAAAGGATGATTGATGGCAAACCTTAAATAATGAAAGAAACAAATTAGGAATTGGGAATTTAATAGTAGTAGGTGATTTAAGTATTGTGTTATCCTTGGAGGAGAAGAGGGGAGGATCCAGTGTTTGGGATGCTTCAAGATAAAATCTAGAGGATATTATATCAGGTTGGGATTTGATAGACATAAAGCCAAAAAAAGGGAAATACACCCAAATTAATAGAGGATTCAGTTTTGGGAACATTTTAGCCAGGTTAGATTTCTCATCAGTAGAAACTTTCTTGATGAATATTTTATAATACCATCATCTACCTCTAATCATAATCCAATCAGCCTCTCCCTATCTAAGAAAGAAAATTATGGTCCCCTTCCCTTTAAATTTAACCCTCTCTGGATCAATCATTTCAAGGCTAATGAAGTTACTAAATCCACTTAGGAAAGGAAAGTAGAAGGGTCTTCAAGCTTTATTTGGGAGACAAAGCTTAAAGTTGTAAAGCATACACTAAAGGATTAGTCAAAAACAATTATATTAAGCCTTTTGTGGAAAAAAAAAAGATTTATGAATAGTTATCTACAATCCAAAATCAGAGAGAATAAGAAAACCTCACCCTTCAATTGAGAATGGAGAAAAAATAAACAAATATCAGGCTACAAAAAAACTATAGAAAAGAGGAAGAAAATTGGCATTTAAAATGTATAAGTTTAAGGCCGAAATCAGGAGACAGGAATACTATTTTTTTCCACAGGAAACCAAGATAAAGGAAAAGCAGGAACAATGTCAGAGAAATTACTAACTCGCAAGGATGTAGAATTTCGAATTATAAAGATATAAAGGTAGAAGTGTTTCATCATTTCAAAAATATTTTATCAAGGCAAGCAAAGATAAATTAGGAGATAACCAAGGATATGTTAGTCAATATCCCTAATTTGGTAACTCAAATGGAGAATACAGAGTTAGGAAAAGAAATAGAGGAAAAGGAGGTTATCTCGGCAATCTAGGATCTAGAGCCACATAAAGCTCCCGGACCAAATAGCTTCACCATTTCTTTTTACATAAAAATTTTGGGTTTAATAAAATTTGATATTTGCAAGATGATTAAATAGTTTCTAAAGAAAGGAAACTTGGGAGGCAACACAAATTCTTCATTATTATCTCTAATTCCAAAAGAAAAGAACCCTAAAACGTTCTCAAGGTTCAGGCCAATTTCAGTATCTAATCACTAAGTCAATTGATCATAGTGGGTGACTCTGTGATAGTCATTCAGTATCTAATCACTAAGCAAGCTCCAATAGATGGCCCCTTGACTCGAATAATAAAGAGAATATTGTTCTTGATGTTAGAGTTTGAATATGCAAATATATATCATGCCTTACAGATAATAGAAATTCTAACTTTGCTTGTAACCTTGCCCAAGGTAAGTTAATGATCTGCGGAGATGTAGAAGGTTATTGTCAAATTCCATAAAATGAATTATACTTTGGATAAAATTGAAATGATGAAGACCTGTGGACCTCGAGCTTTGGAATCCAAGTGGCATATTATTACCATGCATTTGATTTATAATCAATATCCTCTATTAATGAATTCAAGTGATAGTAGACTTGATAGAATGCTCGAGCGTGAAAATAGGTATGGAAAATCCTCCTCTCGCATGTTCCAGACATGAAGCTTAATGTTTAAGGTACGAGGTCATCAATTACAAATCAATGTGGGAAATATGGAAGTCTCTAGATGTTCTATTAAGCGTGTTTTTCTGGGTGACTTCATATTATGTTCTGCTTCTTCCTGCAATTGTCTCTCTCTCCATCATATGCATGAGAAATCTTTATCAGTCTGTAACAAGTGCTACAATGGGTCTGGATATTGATAACAAGGATAAGTTTGAGTAGTTGTATGATAAAACTCAGTAAAGGCAAAAGCAAGATAGAGACATTCATATTCAGCATCTATTGAAAAGGCGGAAGGTTTGGGAGGATCGTACTGTCAGAAACTAGTTGTTTGATCATATTTAGCATGATTATCTGGAAGCGCAGGTCAACCAGCTAAGAAAGAGATTGTTAAATGCAAAAATTGAGATCGAAATTTGGAAAGATAAATTCATGACTTCTAAACAAAAACTCAAAGAATTGAAAAATATTGGGCAAGGTCCTACTTTAGGCCTAACTCCTTAGAAGCTAAAGAATAAAGCAAGGAAGGTTTGTACTATGAGCTCAAATGAAGATGTGATGATTTCATATGAGAAGAATGATGCTAAGGATGTCATCTTTCCTCAATTCTTACCAAAGACTGAATAATTTCCATTGTATCCATAATTTCAGGACTCCCACCACTGTGATGTTGATCAAAGAAGTGTAAATGATTTTGTTATCTAGTAATTTTTATCAAAATATATACTAGTTAAGATTTTAGTTATAGGTGGAATCTAAAAGAATGTAACTCTTTTGTAATAGTTTTTTACTATAGCTTCATAAAGACATGTGAACTACATTGCTCAACTTGCATGGAGCAATTTTGAAACAATAGGTCTTCCTATCCAACCGAGACCTTTCTTTTTATATATAAAAAATTGTATATGTTTGTGTTAAAAAAATAAATCTGAGAAAATCATTTGCTAACATATCTATAAAATTCAAGTAGAACTCGATCGACCATCCATCTGGTCTAGGGGATTTTTCCCTTTTAAATGAACATAAAATAACAACCAATTCTACCTTAGATACAAGGGCCTCCAACTATGAGTTGATAGATTGATCTATGATCCTTAGGAAGAGTCTAATTATATTCAACTAGGCTTCAATGAGTGGAAAATTGGGATTAGAAACAAAAAGTTTGAAAATGGTGAACAGTAGTAGAGGCAATTTCATCATAGGTAGAAGCCTTACTTCCATTCGAATGATCGATCTCCTATATTGTGTTAATAGTTTTTATAAAGTTTGTGAAATGATGAAAAAAAAAAATATTTTTATCCCCTTCTATCAGCCATATCACTTGACTTTTCAAACACTGGGGTTCTTCTTCCCTCAACAGCTAAAGTCTTTTCTTATCCTCCAACTATTTTAGGTGGAATATATATTGGTCATTAAAAACCCTGGAATGGTTTTGGTCAAAAATAACTTTCAACTCAACTTCAACCACCTAAAACGTTGCCATTCTCTTCTTTCTTTTGTTCTTGTCCCACACAATAGCCAGTTTTTTATCTTTTTAAAATTATTAATAAACGGATACATTGTCATATGTCCACAATTTGAATCAAAATGAGACCAATTAGATGCAAATCATGAGACAAAATCATCATCCTTCCACCAAGAGTGGTTGAAATTGAAGGGGAATGGAGGTTTCTTTTTCCCTTTGTCAACTTGGAATAAAATAGGACTATGATATAAGTCCCCTCCCACTCCAATCCAATTCCTTCAAGCAGACTTTCCGATAGAATAAAATGATCCAACCTTTTGGAAATACCACTACTACCTTGTCTTGAATTTCTTCGAGTAGGAACAAGCTTTACTAGATCAATATCTACAAGCTTGATCTCTTCAAACATATGAATGAAAAACTCTTAAAGAGGATCATGTCTAGCATTTCCCCCCCACATTTCTCTTGGGGGGAGCATCAGATTGAGGTCACCCCCAAAAATAATGTTATCCACCAACAGAAATCCCTGATCCTTGAGGTTTTCCCATAATGGCTTATGATTGTTGAAAGGACCATAAATGTTGACAATCCTCAAAGGATTTCTAGTATCTCTAAAATCCCCTTCAATAATAATTCCTACATCAATGACCGAGGGAGAGGTAACATTAAGAATATTACCCAATCCAATCAACAAACCTCCTGAATTTCCACTGGAATCTAAAGAACAAAATTCCATTCCGACAAGATAGAAGATAATTAGTTGGGGTGATCTCATGTGGTTATATTTTATTCTTAGAGAGGTACATGGAAATTTTGAAGGGGTTTGTTCAACAATGGACAAAACCCAAGGGGTCTATATGAAGGTGTATATAGTATACAAGTCATTCTATAATGCTAGTCAGTAGATCTAGCAAATCAATGACACACTAGGTGCAATGGTTTGGGATGACCTACAAGATTAGCAGAAAATGGAAGGGGAGATGCTCCAAATGAATTGAAAAAGGAGCATGATAGAGAGTAATTCACTTATATTTTACAATGTAATTATTCGCATGGAACTTCATAATATATATTTGATCTCATATTATTCATTTTGATTTCATGAATACATCAACGAATTCGAAAATTGATGCCATTGATGAATTTGTTCTTTACAACACATGGGAAACACAGCCATTGGTTTCATGGTATGAAAAGAAGAGAAGTAATGGGACAATGAAAATAAATAATTCAAATGGCTGAATAGTAGAAGCGTACCTTACCCTTAAAATAAAATACATGTAATGCCCCGGATGTTAAGCCTCAGACATATGTTGTTATTTTCGGTTTATTATTGGGCACTAGGTGCTGAGACTATGGAATTTGGACATTATTAATATTATTATTATTTTTGTTGTTGGTGGTGGTGTTGGTGTTGGTGTTGGTGTTGGTGTTTAATTAAACAACTAGATTCAATTTGGACAATTTATGAGAATGGGGGTCCATGGATTCCACATGTGAGGGGGTTGGCGACTAGGATTTGTTGCTCTCCCTAACATTGCTTGTTGGACCCTATTTTTGGATATTTTGGTTTATGGGGGTACTATTACACCCTCTTGGATGTTTGGTGGGGATCTCTTGACTAGTGAATCTTCCTTGACCTTGGCTTTAAGTCATCTGTAACTCCTCATGACAAGTGCACCCTCACTAGCTACTTTTAGCCAGTACTCTTTGAAGTGTAACTACCAACTTTTGATGCACCCTATTTTTCTATTTTGGGAATGGAATCTCATGAATGAGTAACTCCTCTACCAATTCAAGTTGGCCTCTAACCTTTGGAGTTACCGCTCTTGGAATTTGAATCACTCACTTGGGGATTTGAATGGCTATTTGTGCATTGGAATGATCCTCCTCTCATTTTTTTCTCTGGTTTTTCTCATGAGCTCTCCAGTGTATTAGATTGATCTCTTGTCTTGGGAAATACATGCTATTGAGGAGGAGATTCATTGTATTGCAGAATATTAAAGGACGTGTAATGAGGTTTGAAGACCTTGTAATGGGGATTAAAGATTGACTGTGAGAACATAACATGATTCCTTATCCCATTGCTTGTCCCTGCCGGAATATATGCATGTGAATCCCAACAACGGATGGTAATGTCATGAGGGACCTGTATGGTGAAGGGAATCCCATTGCACCAGGTAGTTTAGATGGAGAAAGGAGTAGTTGGGGTTTCTAAAAGTATGGAAAGGGCGTAACCATATGTTATGGTTCACCTTGATCATTTTTGGGTTGTGAGACCTATTCCACTACATCTGGAATAATGTTTCCAGTAAGGAACACCTTTTGTTTCATTGAAAAAGCATTCTATATGACTAAGATACGGTTATTTTTGTGTGGTATTGTTTTCGGTATTGAGATGAGCGCAACATACATGTTGGTTTAAGAGTACCTCTCTTGTGGATCTATGGCCTTAGCTTGGAGGTCATTGTCATGCTGAAATATGCATGAGCATGGCATGTCTATGGTAGGGTGGAACATTGTCCTGTTGAAGCTAGTTTCCCATGAATGAGATGAGTATTTCTTGTTATGTTTGTTTACTGCATTTTCATAATATATGTGCTTATTGATCTGATTTGATTATGGAATGTATGGTTGTAGGTGATAGCCTTGAGATTTGATTTTATATGGCTGTAGATGATACTTTTCATGTCTAAATTTTTTCATGTGTATATGGCTATGGTTGGTAGTCAATGATGAATATTTTATAATGTGCTTATGTACAGTATTTTGATGTACATATGCTCTTAGATCCAATTTTGCTTATGGTTTGGTTTGTATGGTTGTAGGTGATAGCCATGAGATCAAAGGTTATTATCATTTATATGGTTGTATATGGAAACCCTCACATCTGGTTTTACTTATGTTAATATGGTTGTAGGTGGAAATCAGTAGATCTAGTTTCTAGCTCTGTCAATATGGGTGAATATGGCAGCCTGTAGATATTTTATTTATATTGTTAAAGTCATCTAGCAAATATGATTTATTAATGGATATATAACAGTAGAAGATATGATTGATTGATGTTAGATTACATGTTAAAATCTTGTTCATATCCATTTGCATTCATGCTTACTTCATATCCATTGGTGTCATTGGGTTTGATTGAAAGAGTGTCACTTGTGTATTTCTTTTAGCTTTGCTTAAGAAGGAAAAGTGAAAGTATGGCATTTGTATTTTGGGATAGATTGTGATTGTTTCAATAACAGAAGACAAATCTCTCTCATTTCCTTAAATAGTTTTCTTTGAAAAAATAAAAGGATTGCATCTCATTTAGCTTATATATGCATATTGGTTCAAGTCTACACTTCATGCATGCACTTAACCGTACAAGATAAAATCAAGCGCTAGCCTAAGTTAAAATCTTTAGAAACGCGTGATAGGTTAGAGACGTGTTCCAACGTCTTTAAACGTAGCACTTGTCATTCTTTTCTTGCACTGCATCCTGGGGGTTTGCAGTTCTTCCATGTACTAGTCGGTATATCAAATGGCCTTTCACATACCTACAGGTATATATAAAGGTACTTCACGTACTCGATGGTATATAGGAAGGCTCATGTCGGACGATTGTGCATTAGACAACACCATTACGGATTGGAGCTCCCACGTACCTTGCATATATTAGGAGACCCCACTAGGATCCTGAAACCATCTGAGTCAACCGTTGGTCGTCTTGACGTTGCAATACACCGAGAACAGAACTCAGGGATCTATTACGCACATACTGCCAGGTATTTGGGTAATACAGTCAGGGGTACAGTCCTAATCCTCCCTGGTTAGTGCTTTGAAAGATTGGGCCAAGTATTACTGTTGGACCCTGTAGTATATCGCAAGTTGCGATGCCTTGACACTCACTCACGTGAGGATCCAATTATTCATCCCACATATCATATAAGTTTACTTGCAACTTTAGCTTGAGTAGGATTTGAAGTGTGTTTTTCTTTAGAATACTCTTAGGAGGATACTTTCATCATCTGTCCCGGTTGAACAACCCTTAAGGTCATCCCGTAAGATACAAAACTTGCCACCTGAATATCCCCTTAGTGAGGAAGGAAACACAGGAGCATATATGGACCAACCCACTACAAATGGTTCGGGTGAAGAAGGTATTTTTACCACTGAATCAGGAGGGGAATTTCCTCCTCCTATAAATCCACCCATCACTGATCCTATGGGACCATTGTTGGTGGAACAACCTCCTTCGCATGACACATATTTCCACCACTCACTTGAAGGACACCCTGGTGTTGTCGATTGGATATTCACTCGACCTCCAAATGACCCCATAGCAACTTCTTTTGGTGTATTGGAGAAAACTCACTATGGCTTGGGGTAGACCACAACAAACAGCTGACTACCAGAAATTAACTCAATTCTCAGTACTATGCTATATAAATGACAATGCTAAGATAATGAAGAATATAACCAACCTCGATCCAATGTTTGATGTAGATCCCCATTGGAGCTTTCAATCCGTGCACTTGAATCTGCAAATTAGTCTTGACAGACAATATACAACAAGTGCATATAATATATAAACGATGTTAACATCATCAATAGCAATGGTCCATGATATTATAAGTAAACGCAACTCAATGTAGAATAAACAACATTCACAACATTAATGGACGAGAATATGAGTATTTCTATTAATAAACAAGAAGAAGTACAATGTGATACGACCTCTTGCCGACAACCAATCTGAACCAAGCTCTGGATCAATCCACTTGTGCCTCCACCACTTCAATCCTCCATGAATAGAAAACTCAAACTATGGTAGGAGTTTGGAAGGTGAACATAAGGGGTTCACAAATACAAGGTCAATGAGTGTAGACTCAAGATAGGGCAAAAATCCACTAGAGTTCTCTTACTCTTCTTTCTCCTCCCGTCCATAAGCCATATGTGCTCAATATATAGTCCTCTCAAAGGTAAGTGAAAGGACACATCGAGGCGTTTCTTGGGCAGATGGAGGGTCAAAGGTCATCCAATAACCGCTTTTTGGGAGTAAAAAGTAATAAACTAGTGATTTTTACCATTTTACATGCTACCCGCGGGCTATAGTGATGCAACTCACGGGTATGCCCACTGTAATGATGCAGCTAGCGTACAGGGGAAAAAATAGGGAAAAATAGTGTCTGAAGGATATAAAGTGGATCAGAGTCAGTGAAATGGATCCTACAGGCCAAATAATGCTGATACTCACAAGGTGGAAAATTACGTTGTAACAGATGCCCCCTAATGTGTGAGGTCAGAGACTGATGCTACAATGGCCGAAATACATTATAAATCTCAGAAGTGGAGTGATGGAGACACAAGTGGAAGGAGCCGCTCACTCATCATAATACAATAGTATCCCTGAATACATGTCGGTATAGTACAACAATCTGATACAATGGTCATGAATAGCCAGTACATAATGAATACATGTCATAAGTGATCATAGCCATGATCCCTCTACAGTAAGATACGGTCTCCTGCTGAAAAGGAAACAACTGGTGCAAACTGGAGGTACAAACTGCTAATATCTGAGAGGTGATATCTCAGATGTAAAGTCATAATCATAAGTAGCATACTGAATGCCACTATCGCCTGGGGTCTTCTACACAATTCTTCGACAGTGCAAGTCCCATCAAGTGAATAAAGGAGTTGGGGTCGAACCTGATGTGACATCGTCTAATTACTGGTCATTGATGTATACCGTTAACAGACATAAGATAACCCACCAATAATGAAAATGGGCATCAAGGAACAGAGCACAATCATCGGAGTGCGAATAGATGTGTTGAAGTCAAACACTAGGATGAATCCATCGATCAGGGGACATTGATATATTTCCAAAACTGTCGATGGTGAGAGAACCTGCCACTAATGACTACAAGCCTCAAGGTACTCATCGAACTCTAAGCCTCAAGTCCCATAATAAATGGGTTGAAGTCGATAGAACAAGACTCGCTGGAAGGAGGGCATTAAGGCATCCCCCATCAACTAGCACGAGGTACCAGCTATGCTGAAAGATTTGGAAGAGCTCAGGTGAAACGAACTAACTCAATAAGGATGGTCGATATGCAATAGTCAAGAGATCTGAGGAGTGGCTGACTCTAGTTTCAGGACTTCCTTTGAACAATAGCTTGAGAAGATGGATAGACTCAGGAAGCATAGACTCGATATAGACTGTGTGATGCAGGAGGCACCACAAAGGGATCCATAATTATTGGAAGCTTAACCAATCGGTGGAGAAAACTGAGAAACAAGGACAGCTCCTAAGGTCCAACTATAGTCCCGACTCATAATGTACGGAGTGGAATGAATGCTCTGTTCAAAGGAGACACAACAGCTGCCAACAAGAAGTAGTAACCATAATCTCGTCCAGATTTTTGGAATATTTGCTTTTTTGGGTCTTTTTCATATTTGGGAAAGCTTGAAAAAGAATAAAATTGCTTATAGTACAACAAGTGAGGGAACTAGTGTCAAATAGCGAGCAGACTAGTCCCAAGCAGTGGAACATACCTATGATCAATGCAAGGAAGTGCATGCAGGATGTGGACACTCGAGGGTGTGTTCCCTTAGGGTCAAAAGGTCATCAAATTGTGAAGGACAAATGGAAGCTCTGCAAAGCTCGACAGGAAAAAGTGCTCAGGCACCAGGCTAACAACTGAGTAAGCGGGAGCCGACACAAGGCTTAAGCGGCAAGCAGGATGATGCAATGCAATCACAACATGATATAACTGAGGGGAGTCCTTAAGGGAGATGGCCAACATAAGACAAAGTAGAGTATGAGTCTTTATCGCAACGTCATGGCGTGACTACAAAGGACTCCCAATCCTAAGGACAAACAACGACATGGGCACCAAAATGCAAAAAGGGGTTCTAACTAGGGTACCCATGTTCGAAAAATCCCTACCGCCACATAACGACACTTCTATAGCAGTGTGAAGGTTCCATGTCAGTTAAGAAGCAGGCTCACACCTAGGGTTTGTGAAAGTGGTAAAAAGGTCAAATGCATAATGCATGTGAAAATGACATCTAACCTATATGCCAGGTGTGAAATGTACCTGCCGTAGGTGTGAAATAGTCAGAAACAGCTTCCGCCAAAGAGATATGGTCAAAAATGCTACTCCAAGACGTTATATTAGTCCATAACAGCATTAAATGGTGAAAACTATAGACAAGTGGGTCTTGAAAATTATAAATAGTAACAAAAATTTACTATTTACTATTCACCCATTTGGAGTTTTGTGGTTAGTTTTCACCTCAAAGTTCAGTTGTTGATTTCGGGAGCTACAGGTGTCCGATCATCGAACCGTCCGGAGTAGGTTGGAAATCTCATCCCCACCTCCAATTTCAATGTTTTTATTTCAAATTCCTGTGGTTGGATTTTTAGTTTAGCCAAGCCCTAAATGGATTTGGTGCTACCCGTGGGCTACTACTATGTGGGTCGCGGGTAGGGCATCATACTCCCAGTCAACGCACAGGTTGACTGCGGGCACCCGCCACTGTATGCAAATTTTCCCGCGGGTACGGCCGTGAAGTTGATTTTGCAAATGAAAATGACTAAAATCTTTGTTTTTTCTCACTCTAGGATGGTTCTAGAGTGGAGGGAGAGGGAACATGACCTAGTAGATGAGGCTGTTCAGAATGATGTGCGTGCACAGGAAGCGCTACAAGCATGTGGTTTATACAAATTTTGGAGCATAGGGGGTTTGAGGGCCCAAAACCTATTGCTCCACCGTTTTATAGACTATTGGGATGTTGATGCACAGAACTTCAACCTATACGCGAAAATGATTTCACTGGAGGTGGAAGATATCTATTTCATCACAGTTTTGTGCCACCGAGGTGAGGTGGCTAGCCTTTGATCTTGGACTGTGGGTGGTGGGATCACCATCCCCGACTACATAGAGAGATATTGTGTTCCAAATACTCGGGAAGTGGGAAGTCAGGTGCCCATCCGAGCCATAGTCAACCTGAGTATGAAGGTTGTCATGGCAACTTTAATGCGGATCACTGGATCCAAAGCTCTTCACCAGGCATCGAGGCCAGTTATGTTCTATGCATCACAGTGCATGAAACCTATGATATTTGACTGGTGTACTACGCTACTGGGGTCCATGAAGACCCAGCTGACAAAGTGCAAGCAAGGGGATGCTAAAAACTTCATGTATGGCAGTATTTTATGCAGCTTCCTCTTCGAGCAGGTTCCGGGGCTTAGTCTGAGGGTTAAGGTCCATCCTCGTAGTCTTCACGACCCAGCCATGACCCGGTGGGATGAGGTCTTGACACGACAAGGTGGTGGCCGTCAGGAATCACCGTATACAAAGGATTTCTTTCACTGGTGGGATCGACAGGTCATAGCGATAGATGACTACCCTTATGCAGGGATAGACTTCCGGCAGGACCAGGACATGCCGCTCCCACTAGATGCAGTGTTCGGAGACATAGGTGAGTACTCTTTTTAGGTTTTTGTGTGTATTAAATTTTTATGGATTTTTTATTATAGATGTAAATGCAAAAATGTATTTGGGGGTAGTATCATGTATTGATGTTCGACTGTTTGCTCGCAGACAAAGGCCCAGTGAGACCTGATGGCTTCCTGAGACATCGTCGCTGGGGTAGGGGTGATGAGATGGCAGGTGCTACAGCAGAGCAGACACTACAGACTCTGCGGTCCAACATATCACGGATGACTACCAGGGTACCACAGGCAGAGGTGGCGCAGCTACCAGAGGCTATGCAACGCTAGGTAGTGGGGGTGTCGGGTAACTGGGTACGACTGCTGCAGCGGATAGCAAATGCAATGCAGTACTTCTATGAGACACATCCTGTTGGGGAGGCAGATAGGCCTCCTCGTAGGGAGTAGATATCTCAGGATCTCATTTTTTGTATCGATATGTATATTTTTGAGGGCTATGGGCTCTAGTTTTGTATCACGATACTACCATTTTGGACATATTATTTATAAAAAACTTTGGTTCTCCGATTCTACTATATGTGTGTATGTACAAATGTGTGAATGTCTTCTTTTATTTGTGTGCTTCATGGTGAATGTGACAAATTCCAATCTAATACATAGTTAGCGTATGCATCAGATATATGATTAACACTTCTCGGAACATGTATGGATGTAATTAAAACAAAATGTCTTTCCAACATGTATGGATGTAATTAAAACAAAATGTCTTTCCAAGAGTCTTACCCTTAGGAATTCTGTAGTAACGTAGGATCCCTCACATGGTACTAACCATTCAGCTGAGACACAACTAGTTGTGAATCCAGGTGGACTTCTAAAGACTGGATACCATGTGAAATAGCATCCCGAAGTAGCTCGATCACGGCACTATACTTGGCCACATTGTTAGATGTAGGATCGACACAAGCACCTCCTGAAGACACAACTAGGTGGTCAGGTGAAAAAATAACCCACGCAACAGAGGCAAGCTGCTGCGTATGATGGCTAGCACCATCCATGAACCCTAAGAATGTAGGAGATTCCGTTCACATCTGTCCATCAAACGGAAGCAAATCAGCAGACCCAAAAAACTAAAAGAAAGCTAAACTATGTACACAAGTAACTATACAATAGTATACAAAAGTATTAGCCTGAACCAGAGGTTCAAGCGTAATACCGCTTGAGGTAGAGCCCATTTCTAGGCTCCTTCAAGACAGTCCCCTCATAGTCTTCCAACTCATAGGCTCCTTTTTCCATTACACGCCTCACAATGTAAGGACCATGCCACGTGGGGTTAAACTTGCCTGTCCCCAGGGGTTCTTTAGCTTGGTCATATAAGAGGACCGAGTCACCTTTCAGCATACTGCCAGGGACGGACGGACCTATCATACTGAACCTTGACATGATGTTTGTTGGAATCTATAGCCACAGCGGCATCTCAACGTTGCTCGTCAAGCTGTTCAAGCTGGATTAAACATTGCTCAATACCTGTCGTATCAGGGAGGAGCTCTATGGCCAATTTAAGCGAAGGGATTTCACATTCAACTGGTAAAATTGACTCCACACCTTGTACTAACTGAAATGGCGAGAACCCAGTGGCAGTCTTGACTGCGGTTCGATACACCCACAAAGCAGGATATAACATGATGTGCCAGTGGTTCTTGCTTTGTTGCATGGTACGTTGGAGAATGGTCTTCAAAGACTTATTAACTGCTTCAACTTGACCATTCACTTGGGGATGATAAGAAGATGAATGTTCTTGATGAAACCCAAGCTTGAGAGACAAATATTCCATCATCTTGTTCTGAAAGTGACTGCCATGGTCAGTGACAATCTCTTTCAGGATACCGAACCGAGTGATAATTTGATTAAACACGAAATGGGTTGTTGTAGCACCATCGGCTTTTACGATAGGCATGGCCTCAGGCCATTTGGAAAAGTAGTCCACGGCCACTATAATATGGTGATTCCCCCCAGCCGAAGCTGGTTTGCAATCCATGAAATCCACCCCCCACTTGGTGAAGGGACCGACGGTGACGACCGGATGAAGGGGTGTTGGATGCGAGTGTATATTCCGAGAGAACACCTGGCAAGGGTGGCATCTCCTGCATGGCAATCATTAAGTACCCACTCCGCTTCTTCATGAGTTAAGCAACGACGGAGGATAAAATCCTTTCCTCGGCGATACAAAGTGTCACCGAGGATAGTATAATCTTTAGCGTGATGTTTCACACGTCGTCGCTCGTCTCGTGAATACTGCGGAGGAAACTTCAAAGTTTGGAGATATACAATGACATCCCCATACCAAGGGTCCTCGGACGAGATAAGAAATAAGTGCTCATCCACAAAGGAATCTTCATGGATGATGTCCTCATCAAGCCTCGGAAGGTCCGACATAAGCTCAGCAAACACCAACAATTTCACCAATTTCAACAAAGCAAAATCGAGATCGAACTCCTAAAGGATCACAATCCATTTATTGTACTTCCCCCCTATAAGGTGTCGTGATAGCACAAACTGAAATGGATTGATATGCGCTACAACTGTGGTAGTTCTAAGAAAAATGTAATGTTGTAACCATTGGACTGCATG
The DNA here is from genome assembly GCA_027924585.1 of Larix kaempferi. Classification (NCBI taxonomy): domain Eukaryota; kingdom Viridiplantae; phylum Streptophyta; class Pinopsida; order Pinales; family Pinaceae; genus Larix; species Larix kaempferi. Next base: position 7,239,387 of record BSBM01000211.1, read on the forward strand.
GACAGTCGCAAGTGCCAGCTTTTCTACATGAGTATATCTCAGTTCAGCGTCTACTAGATTTCAACTGAGGTAATAGATAACATGCTCGATGAGCGCATCATCAACCTGAACCAAGACCATGCCAATCGTCTCTTGAGACGCAGCCACATAAAGGATAAAATCTCGTGCGAAGTCTGGTGGACTAAGCACAAGGGCCGATACCAAAGCTTTCTTAAGGGCGTCGAAAGACTGTTGGGCTCGCTCATCCCAGATAAAAGGTGTGTATTTCTTCAATAAGCACGCGAAACCTTTGGTAAGATTAGCATAATTGACTACAAATCGACGCAAAAAAGTAACTCTCCCTTGGAGTCTCTGAAGTTGTAACAAGTTGCGCGGAGGAGGCAACCAAAGTATTGCCTCAACTTTGAGAGGATCGACTCTAATACCCTCTTTCGAAACTATAAAGCCCAGAAGGTGACCATTCCTTACAACAAAGATGCATTTATTAGGATTCAATCGAATCTTGTAGCGTATACAGTGTTCGAGAATCAGGCGGAGGTGCTTGGGGTGGTCCACTCTCTTGCGAGAATGGTCGGCAAGATCATCCAAGAAAACCTCCATAATCTTTTTAAGATCGTGAAAGGCGTAGGTCATGGCACGCTGAAAAGTAGCTCCGGCGTTTTTAAAACTGAAGGGCATTTTCTGATATGCAAACGTCCCCCAAGGTCAAATGAAATTTGTCTTATGTTGGTCCTTGGGTTTGATTTGAATCTGATTATAGCATGAAAAGTCGTCCATAAACAAAAAAATCTCACTTCCCGCACAAGCATCCAAGATCTGATCGATGAATGGCATGGGGAAGTTATCTTTCGGACATGCACGGTTGAAATCTCTAAAATCAGTGCATACACGGATCGTTCCCTGCTTCTTATCCACAGGAATGGGATTTGACACCCATTCGGTAAGGGGAACGGGGTAGATGAAACCATCTTTGAGCAGTTTCTCCACCTCTTCCTTGATAGCGGCTACCTTCCTAGGGTTCACATCACGTAGGCGTTGTCGAACCGATTTAGCGTTGGGGTACGTTCTAATCTCATGTTCAACAATGCGTGGGTCTATTCCTGGCATCTCCTCATATGACCAAGCGAAAGCTTCCCGGAGTTCTGTAAACAAATCAATGTAAATAGCAATCTCCTCAGGAGTGCAATCGACACTGATGTAGACATTCTCCACTTTTCTGGGAGTATGAGAGATGTTGATCGACATAGTTGGGGAAATATTGGACATATTCCCCTTCATAAAAACATCATGCGACGAACAGGGCGACCAACCATCTTTGCTAGATTCATCCTAAACTCTTCTTGTTCGGTGAGCTCGAGGTTGGGAAGGAAATAAGAGCGATGGTGCATATCCTCCCAAGGCTTCTCACTACCACACATGGCCTCCATGAATAGCTTCATCAGAAGGCAACGTATCATCAAGGAAGTCATGTGAACAAGATGAGTTGGCTGCCCAAACTAGCAGCGTAACGGGATCTTCTTTGATTGTCTGAGAAGAAGAGAGATCCGGTTCTGCAGTGGCTTGTTGAATATGATGGTAAGCAAGCTCAGCTACCGATGTCGGCATAGACATCCCGACGTGCGTAATGTCTCCAGATGTAGAACTCGTGGACGGTAAAGTCCATGGATCGTTAAAATAGGAAGTCTGGAATGGGATACTATGCAAAGAAGGAGACACATCGTCAAAAATGGTTCCGATGAAGTTCACAGGTGCAGGAAAACTATAAGTTCCCATCAATGAAGGATACATACCAACACCTATGTTCCCTGTTGCCGGCTGAGAATCAGTAACTTGCAGGACTATGGATCCCACAGATGCTATGGAAGGAGTGTTAACGAAATCCAGCTAATCGATGGTCACTATCTTGCCTTCATGAGGAAAGCAGATAACTCTGAATACAGTGGACGCGACAGCCTTCATAGCGCACATCCAATTCCAACCCAGTAAAATGTTGTAGTCGATGGGTGCATCAACCACCTCGACTTCAATAGGCACATATTTACCTCCCAAGCAGACAACAAGGGAAGAGATAATTCCATGTGGCTTAAAAGACCGACCGTCGAATGCAGTGAGCATGGCTCTAGACGCGAGTAGAGGAGGAGAGCCAAGATCTTTCCAACAAGTTAATGACATTACTGACGCAGAAGCACCTTCGTCAACCATAGTACGTTTGACAAAGTTCTGAAGGCATGCCACCTGGATTTGAAAAGCCACGTGGTAAGGTAAGCGAGGTTGAACATCAGTAGTATTGAACTTGATAACACTGGGACTTCCCCCATCCTGAACTCCTAACACACTCAAAAGGGCATGCTTTTGAGAAGGATAGGCCTGCAAGACTTCAAGAGCCGACATGGCACACGGATTTTGCCCCAAATCTTCCACAATTGAGTAGTTATGGGTGGCTCGAGCATTAGGATTATGCGTAGAGTGCTTAAGAACACCTTTCGGTATCCATGACATATTAGATGGCTTCTCGATATGCAAGGAATTGTCAGGAGGAGGGGGAGGCTCACTCCCCATATTAGGTTGCGGTGCACCATAATCACGTTGACGAGTGGCAACACTAACCTCCGATTGAACCATATTCACACATCCATAACCACTAGTATTGGAAGAAGACGTTGTCGTCTCAGTAGGTCCATAACCAGTGGTGGGAGAATGCAAAGCCATGTTTTGATGATGAGGAAGGGAATCCTTTAACACAGCTGGGCTCTGTGCCAAATGCTTCGATGCTTCTTCAATTCGAGGACATAAATGAGTAAGATGGTCTTCCCCATAGAGCTTGCAAGGAAACTTCACCTTACGCCTAGGTTTACGGTCCTCACCAGCATTTTCGCCTTCCCGAGGAGGGTTGGCATTCTCTTTACGAGGAGTATTGCGATTGTTGTTATTGTTATTCCCATTGTTTCCACCCCTACAGTTGTTTCTCCCCTTTTTCTTACCACCAGGTTGCTGGTTACCTGACAGTTTCGTTGATTGCACATTGTGTACATCAGATGACGGGGTGGAAGTGGACAAGGTGTGAACCTGTCCGGGAGTAGATTGGTTTAGCGACAAATTTTGCATTTTATTAGCCACCAAATATACAGGGAAAGTACTTGTAGATCCCACGATGCCATTGGCATGTGGTCCAGGAACTGACTTGGGCTCATGGCGTGTTCTCGGTGCGTCAGGAATAATGTCATATAAAATGCCAGACTAAGAGTATAGTAGGTCTAACTGCTGGACTTTCAAGATGGCTTGTTCCTCAATCAGAATGCTGGACATTGAAACATCCTTAGCAATGTATGGGAGTAAGGACTTGAGGAACCATTCCAACAAAAATTCTGGAGGAATGTTGGTTTTCACTAATCTCTTCCGTCGACGCCACTCTTGAACGTGGTCAGAAATATGTGTGGCTTTATTATGACGGAAGGTAGACAAAATTTCAATACCAGTATCATAGCGAACCGGCAACTGGAAATGGTCCAAGAAAACCAAAGCGATCTCATTGAATCCCCTATAAGTGTTCCTAGGCAACTCAACATACCACTTCGCAGCTGTCCCCATGAGGGTGCATTGAAATAGTCGTAATCTAACGGAATCATGATTCAACGAGTTGGAAGAACACCAAAGGTGAAACGTTGTGACATGATCCCCCGGGTCCTCACCACCTTTCCCCTCAAACTTAGGAATGTCCAAAGGGAGCTTGGTAGGGTTCGGAGGCCAATTAGGGTCGTGACACACCAGATCATTCGTGAGCTTCGAAAGATCTGGAAGATTCAAGCGTGCAAGGAACGGGAGCTGCGGCTGGAAAGCTTAATTATAATCTCCCATAAAAGGTTGGTTGAACGGAACCGAATTGTAAGGTGGACCAAAAGCTTGACCATGAGCATTAAACTGCCGATAATGAGGACCTCGCGGACCATAAGCTTGACCATGGCCATAAGGTTGATAACCTCCCCCAACCTAACCCATATGAGAGTAAGCAAGTATATAAGTATTTTGGGCACCATATTGAGGTGGGTTGAACTAGTGGCCAGCACCGACTGTGTTGTAGTAAGGGTTTCCACCATAAGTATGGGGAATATACGTACTATTCGCAACGAGAACCGAGTTGTAATGACCATAATGGTGAGGTATGTTCCCACCCCCTGCATTAGGGTTAGCGTGAGCAGTCGTGTGGTGACCATAAGCATGAGAATTGTTCCCAACCCCAACGTTGGTGTTACTAGTAGCAGGAATGGTGGCGTTATGACCATGAAGATAAGATATATTCCCACCTCCTACATTAGCATTATTAGTAGCGGTGGTGGACGCAAAAGTGTGCGGTATATGTCCACCCCCATGGTTAGGAGGAGCATTAACATTTGCGAAAGTGGTCCTGGGTTGACGAGTAATGATATGCATGTTAGGTGGTGCATGGCAAGTCGTGTTTCGAACAGTGTTCCTATTAGGTTGGGCAGTCCCAAGAGGCAGTCTTCTTCCAACATTAGCATTGTGAGGAGGATTATGACCGGTCCCCATATTATGTGTGTGAGTGGACAACGTGGTGCCCTCGGCGAGGGTATTTCCCCCAGTGGGTGCAGTGTTGCTAACACCATGACTAGTGCCAGCATGACTACCAAAAGCAGTGGGAGGATCAACTGTGTTGAAACCAGGCATACTATATGAGAATGGCTTAACGTTGTGTTGATGCCCCGAAGATCGCAGCATCAAGCAGAAAGGGATTCTCCTCGGTAAACTATCCCAATTAGATTGTCCACCGTTTGGTATGGAAAATCCGTCCGATTAGCGGTTCCGGCTACCGTTAGATTTGGAGATTTGCTTTCTTTTACACCGGTTATGGCCCGATCCACCGTTCTTTTTTATTTTATTGTTAAGATGATATGCAAGTGCCTAAGCTAATTTAATCTAAATGCAGAACTTGAAACAAATATGTATCTAAAACTGAAATAAATCTAATCTATCCTTGCAAGGAGAAAATTGTAAATATGAGCAATGTGCTGAAAGGAATATCTAAAGATTGCATGGATAACCATTTAAATCATAAAGAAACATTTTCAGCAGAAGTTTAAAGATATTTAAGATAGCTTTAATCCACATAAAAGCATTCTATTACTCATTCAGGAAAAACATCATTGCACAGGAAATAGTAAGATCATTCATCACACAGAAACAATTCAAAACAGCGAAGAAAGATCTCACAACAGTGTAAAAATGTCATAAGAATAATCCAACATGCATCTAGTCCACATTTCCAGGCAAAACAAATGTCTTCCTCGGGCTCTTTATTGGGCAAAATCGCTTTCTTCAAGTTACAAAATTGTTCGTACAAGCTCTAAAAATTCTTTTCCCTGCAAAAAAGTCCTTCTCATCCTCTTCTTAACTTCTATTTATAACTTTACAAAAAACTTCATGAGCTCACAGGTGTACCCTAATTCTAGAAGCTTCTAATTAGGATTTTGGCGTGTAATTGCCTATTTCCCAGATTCGTGGGACACCTTTCATATAAACCAAAATGACAGCCAGCTGTCCCTTTAAAGCATTTATATAAAAGGTATAATTTCAGCTTCTCCTTTTATTTAAACAAAGTAAAAATGGTCTATCTATTCTGTTGGGGCTTCTGCCTGTTGACTTGAAGACTCGCCTCCACCAAATGACTCGCTTGCAATTACCGGGCCATCTATACCTTGAATGTATGTGGTCCATTGGTTGATATCTTTTACGATAAGCTTGCTACAGGAAGATATTGTTGCCTGGGACGCTATTTCATGCTTGCGTAGGTCCGATTTAATCAGTGCTTTTCCGTCTGTGGCTTCTTTAGCCATCGCTTCTAGGAAGTGAATATGTACTACAGGCTGGAAAATGAACTTTTGAAATTCATCCTGATTCAATATTTCTATCTTCTAGATAAAATCCAAGACTTCGTCCAGCTCGTTCTGCAGCTCGAAAAATCGATCTTCTTCCTTTGGGAAATCATAATGGAGGCAGGAAGAATCAGATGACACTTGCTATGTGATTCCCTGAGTGTGGAGTAGAACGAACAACACTTACGGATCGTCTTCCTGATTTCCAAACTTAGCTTGACGCCGCAATCCTTGGCGAATTCAAGGATCCCTATATCCACGTCCAATTCATCCCCTGTAGCGGCGCGTAAGTGTGAAGGGAGTTGAGATTTTCCCTTTTTCCACTCAGATTGTCATTTCAGCTCCTCTACATGATTTGCAAACTTCTCTCAAGTTCTTAGGGCTTTGGTTTCAATTGTTGTCATTTTCTTAATCATATCTTTCACGCTCCAAATCTCTTCTGAGATTAGTACTATCAGCTAATGGATTTTAATCTGCATGTCACATGCTTGTTTGTGAAATGTGGACAAATTTTGTTGGTCCTCCGCTGCCTCTTTGAGTTATTTTCCCAACTGTTCCTTTTCTTGAATCAGCCCTTCATATTCATGCTGGTGGAGATCAATTTGCTGAGCCCTGCTTGCTTCGAGTTCCTCCAATTCTGTTATTCGAGCTTTCAGATTCTTCAGTTCATCTTTAGAGATGGCCAATTGCATATCTAAGGTGTTTTTCTCATTCTCAAGCTGGAGAACTCCCGCATTTAGCATTAATTGTTCTCCTACCAACTCATTGTATTTCTCTTTTAATTTGTTTGCTTCCAACACCTCCCTCTTCCTATCATCTCTGATCTTAAAACATTGCTCCCTGTAATGCTTTATCTCACCTTTTAAAAGGTCAATATTGGTTTTAGTTGCCTTAGCTGATGGTACAGTGCATTGGGATTGGAACGTGGGTTCGGCATCAGTTCCTTAGACCAATGTTTTCTCTATTATCCATAATTCATATTCATCCTCAACCCCGGTTTCCATCTTCTTTATCCTCCTCTCAATAATGGCCCTTTTCCGCTCATGGAAATAAACGGTATCCAGGTCTGCTACTTTGCGCTGCTTCCTGGGGTTATATGGGGTCAGCGCTAAGCTCCTTGAAGAGGCACCCCCTTCCTGAGCTGTCCCTGGAGAATATATCAATGGTGGATCTACCTCCATGTCTGTCGGAGTAGATGGGTCCTGCTCAGGAGATTTCTCTGTCTGTTCTTTCTCCTTCTCTCCTACTAACTCTTCTTGCTGTGTCTGTAATCCAGCTACTTCTTCATTCAAAGGCCTCTCTTCCTTCTCGTGTTGTTGTTTGGCAGCTTGCTCTTGGAACACCCAATCTTCTTCTTCCTTCTGGATCCTGGCAGCCTCTTCCTATTGTTTCAATTGAGAGGCTTGCTCTTGGAGCACTCTTTCCTGCTCCTGCTTGAGGGTTTGCTCTTGGAGCACTCTGTCCTGCTCTAATCCTGATGGATCCCCTCATTGTGAGGCTGATGCCTCCCACTCCCTTTGGATCAGACCGACGGGTTTGGGGCTTGGATCCTTCACAATTGTCTTCTTGTAACGCTTCCCTAGCGCAGTTAGGTTGCGGGCACTCCTGCAGAACTCCTCGTCTCGGTCCATAGCATGAGCATATTCAAAGGAGATTTTGAGGTCAAGACAATGCTGGCTTACCGCACCGTTGGGGTCATGCCTTCTGAAAGGGACCGTGCCAAAATGGAAAACTTCTAAGCCTTGAGCGTAATTTTCCCCGTCTCTTGCTCTCGGGAGGCTATAAGCTCCGATGGTAAATGGCATGGGAGGATACATTCCCTTCCTCCGGTCTATTAAGAACTTACTTATGGCGTCGGTGCCGAAGAGTTGTCTCACAGCCTCCTTGTGAATTATAAACTCTGTAACATATCGAGGGAACGTAAATGGCTCATGAGTTCCTCCACTCATCCTGATGTATGTCCCTTCTGAACTGTGATAATAGTCCCCGAATTTTTCAATGATAGGCATTGCATTCTCCGACATACAGTCTGGTTCTTCTATAAAAATGAGCTAGTATAATGGCATGATAAACCTCTCGCAAACCATCTTGTAGTGGTTTGCATATCTACTTTCCCATGTACAAGGATAAGCCATGAAGAGAGCTGTTTCTTTTGGCTTCCATGAGCAACCCAAGTCCGGGAACGCATGCTTTCTTAGCAGGCAGTCAATCAGGTATGAAGACATGAAGAAACCTGCCTTCTTTTAGGTTAGTCCTCCTTGGGCTGCTATTAGCTGCGAGGCCAAACTATCTGAAATTATTTTAGCCCAGTTGAAGATGGTGCCATTCATGTCTATATGAAACATTACCGGAACCCATCTGATCTTAAACATATTGCCATTAGGCATGTCGAAGAGTCAACTCAACATCAGGACAATGAGTCTGTAAGGGGTCTTCAGGAGGTTGCTCTCATATTCATTGTTATGCCTCCTCCTAATCTGCCTGTCGTTTATCGTCATCTTACGGGCAGATTCTAGTGGGTCCATTGGATGTTTTGTTGTCCAATCGTCGTCTAAACAAGCCCTAGGTGAAGGAAATCTGTAGGCAGCAATGACATGCTCGGGAGCGAAAGATGCTAGACTCAACCCATTTTTATCATTCATGAGCCTTGTGTCGGTCTGGTGTGGGTAATTAGCCATCCCATAACTTCGAAATAAGGGAACAATTCGGGACGAGTTGTTGCTTTATGCAAACAAGACCTACGGATGTTGGCATATACCAGAGCATCTTCTATGGAGGTTGTTGTACTGTCTTGAGCCACGATGAATCTGTACAGATCACCCCATTGAAATTCAGGGGAGGAGCTCCCATGGGAGACACCAGTGGTAGCTTGTGTGTCAGCAAACATCATCTCGAGAGAAGTATCTAATAGGATTTCAACCTCTGAGTCTGAGGTTATTTTCTGTGCTGCCTTTTTCTTTGTTGACTTCCTATGCATAGTAATCCTGTGGTGAGCAAGGCAATGTCAATAAATACTTTAGTTAGACCACTTCTTCAAGCATCAACAACACTCTATGGCAGAGCAAAAATATAACATTTTCACAATATAGAGGCTGTCCAAAAAATCATAATTATCTTCATTTCAAGTTTAAGCTTAATTCAACAATGCCATTCCAAGCTAAAAGTAAAGACAAGACATCATGACAACGAGCAAGATCATCTTTGAATCTGCGCCATTCATTTTCAAAGTGCAGGTATCCCCTGAATTGTCACACAAACTTGTGCGAGTCTGATGAATATTTATGCGCTAGCGCCTAAATAGAGCTTTGCGCCATGTTTGGGATTTTGCATGCGCTAAGATCAGTTATCTAATGTGCACTGGGGCACAAGCGGGATTTTATGCGCTAACCTAGATGCTTCATGCACGCTGACGCCTAAAATTATTTGTGTGCCAAGCGAAAATGTATCTTCTGCGCTAATGCCCAAAATATTTCATGCGCTAGCGCCCCAATTTTATCCATGCGCCAAAGCTAAAAACATTCATGCGCTAGTCCAAACAACTTTGCATGCGCTATCCTAACCTTATTTCTGCGCTAGCGCTTAACATTATGCATGCGATATTTACAATGCGTCAGTATTAAACATTTTATGCGCCGGCAGTTGATAGTGGAGATTGTGTAAAAGATGGAGAAACCTCGCAGCTGTTGGATTCTATGAGTTAGACTTCTGGGCTAGGTTATCAGGGTTCTAAGTGGGCACGATGGGTTGATTTTCTATATCCTAAGTTAATTTTGGCCAAGCATTGTGGGTTTTACGCGCCTTTGGCATGAATGAACATTGCTTTCGGTTGAGCAGAGTACCTCATTGTTCACAGGATGAAACTTTAGCTGCAAGGAACGGGAAGGATTGGGTTTTACGCTCATTAGATGCTTGGTAGGGAGTTTTGTTTTGCGTGAGATGCCGCGGCTTCTACGGGTTTGAGTGAGAAAAACTCTGCGGCCGCTAAGGTACTGCTGGGACGATTCAGAGATATCAAGGTGGGCAAAAAAAACTTACTCAGGACGCCGAGGACAAGACAGCAGGACAGAGCTCATGCTCCCAGGCGGGGACAAAACTTTCTAGGTTTTGGTTCACGCAGGGTGACTTCGGATTCTCATTTTGGGATCAAGGACAAGACCAGTCGTTCTGCACTCTCTAAACTTCTTGCAAAGAACTTCCTATGGTGTAAAAAAAAGCTCATGAAAAAGAAAGGGGCATAGAGCCTACCTGTCAGACTGGCAGGGTCTGTCGAGGGTGAACGTTCCGAGGCAGGAGATGAATCCGCAGGCACCTGACGAATAATAATAAAAAAAACTTCACTCTTGATGAAAATGGGAAACTCTGCTTGGTCGACAAATATAAAATGTGATGAAAACCCCGTTGCATTTGTTTAAATAAGGGTGACATTTATGTCACATACAACGATAGGTTGAAGGATTTAATTTCACGGGGCTCAAGGTTTTCTGCCATCAAAACGGCACATGGATCTATTAAAGACCCCACCGGTGCACAAGGGTCGAGGAGATTTTCCGCGCCAAGCACCAAGCAATGATTTAAATTATGCGCTAAGGCAGCGATCATATCTTATTCGTCTTACGCTAAGCGTAGGTTTGAACATTAAATCTCGCGCTCAAGCGGCGATCCTGCCATTAAGGATGCATTCCTAAAACGGTGCCAGAGTTTGAGCTATCGAAAAGACCAAGCGCAACATTGCAAGAAGGGAGGATAAGTATAGCTCTTGCGCCAATGGCGTCGATTCTATCATCCAGGTTTGCACTGGGAGGAACGTGCCAACTCTTAATTCTTCCAAGAAGGTGACACGCAGCTTCAAGGCAGGGAAGATTAGGATAGTTCTTGCGCCTTTTGCGGTCGAGGAATGGTTATCACTTGCGCTAAAAATATGCGCGCCGAATAAAAGACTTGAGACTATGTCCAAAAGGGCGGCTGAGTTAGAGCCAAGGTACGCGTTAGAGGGAGGACTTGCGATTAGAGTTTGCGCCGAGCGGGGAATTTATCTTTTGGAGGCATGTCAAAGCGGCGGAGGATGTAAGGATAAAACTTGCGCTACAGCGGGTGAATTAAAACTAAAATACGCGCTGAAGAGAAAAGACTGATTTTGCCTCAGAAAAATCAATGAGAGAACTCTTTTGGAAACAGGTGATGAAAATCTGTCAAGTTAGAGAAAGAAATAAACTCGAGAGACAAAGGAAAAAACTTGCTACAAAAACATTTAAAGGAGGGGCCCCAAATATCACCAAAATTTTGGGGAAGGATGTTGTATCAACAACAATTGGTGAATCGCTGGCGAACACAAATCTCTGAAAAACTCCCTCGTTCACCGGGAGGATTCTTTTAAAAGTTGTTCACCTTATGTGCAGCAGTCGACTTGAGCATTCGGATCTCGGCGAAGGAAGTAGTCGGTTTATCCGTTGGTCATCAGGATAGGGGAGCTTTGATAAAGACATCCTTAAAACTTTCAAAGGGCCAAAATATGAGGTTCATTTTAGAAGATTCATCCTTCAGACAACCACTGTCGTCGGACCCCACAGGATTGTAACAACATCTCGTAGACACTATTGCTCTTGTTCCTCATTCCCATGCTGCATGCATCATTTTGGATGTTTACGAATTTGACAGCTTTTTGTTGTTTGAGCCTTCTAGAAATATTTTCCTTAGAATTATGATCTTTGATTTTGGTTCTTCAATCCACAATGTCCTTTTGTGTGAGCGAGAGATTTTATTGATTTATCAAGACTCACAGACGGAGAAGAACCTAGCTTGAGCTGAGTCTTTGGGATAGCTTTCTTGACTTGAACGTTTTGCTTTATCTCAGCCATGCTTTGATTGAGGCGAGAATTTATGGAAAACAGACCATTGATTATTAGCCTTTTGGCTTTTGATTTACAGCATGGAGTCACTTCAATACCCTATGCCTTCGAGATGTGCTTCCTTTCCGTGGGTCCAACCATAGTGATCCTCTTGAGATGCTTTTAAGTGTGAGGGTGGATGGAACCCGAAGATAGTGATAAAGATAGTCATAGATCTCTGCTATTTCAACAAGGGTTAGTTTGACCAACAAAACAGGCTCTCTTCATTCTAGAGAATGATCAGCAAAGCCAAAATGCATGGATAAAATTTCTTTTGAGGATGCCTTTCCGGTTCCACAAGTTGTGAGATTTCTTAAGAGATATACCTTCACGAGAGGCCCAATTGCAGGCGTTTCAGGAAAACAAATTTTTACAAAAGTTCAAATGCTGAGAGGAAAAGGCAACTTAGCTGAAACACAGAAAACAAAAGACTAAAGTAAAACAACAGAAAATATTTATTTATGTACAGAAATTCTCATTGAGACTATACAAAGTATTGTTTCAAGGCGAGGCCATTGAGAGGAAGGGTTGCTTCCTCTCCCTGGAGGTCTGTTATCTTGTAAGTGGATGGGCCGAGCTTTGCAGAGATTTGGTAAGGGCCTATCCATAAGTGTTGGAATTCTGTGTGCATCCCCTTGCCTTCATGATTATGGTCCCATTTAAGGACTAAATCCCCCACTTCAAAACTTATTTTACCAGATTTCCTTTTATCAAACCATCTTTTGACTATATCTTGGTGCTGATGAAACCGGTCTTTAGCTTTCTGTCGGGCTTCTTCAAGTTGAAGCAAGGTATTGATCCTGGATTGCAAGACTTGACTACCAGACCCTCGAGAGGCTTGGGACAACTGTAAGGATGGAGGAAAGATATTGGGAGGGAGGATGGCTTCCTTGCCTTAGATGAGAGTGTAAGGGGAAACCCCTAATGCATTCTTTGGAGTTACTCTATCTGCCCATAAGGCATTTGGGAGAGCTATATGCCAGCTTCGTTGATTTTCAATCACAGTCTTCTTGAGAATACGGATGAGGTTTTTGTTTGAGGATTCAGCTAGTCCGTTCCCTTGAGGGTAATAATTGGCTGAATAATGCAATTTAATTCCCCATTCATAAACAAATTCATTTATTTTAAAAGACGATAAATAGGTGGCATTATCAAAAACTAGGGAAATTGGAACCCCAAACCTAGTTATGATGTTCTCTTTCAAGAAACTGATGACTGCATCTTCATTGATCTTGCGCAATGGGATTGCCTCCGTCCATCTGGTGAAGTAGTCCGTGGCTGTGAGGATGTATCGATTTTGAAGAGAAGAATTTGGCTTTATCTCTCCAATGACATCTATACCCCATTGTTTGAAAGGTTCTGAGATAATAACTGGCTACAAAGGTCCTGCTGCCTTAGGTAATTTCCCAGCACTTCTTTGGCATGTATCACAGTTCCGTGCATAAGCATGGGCATCTCGGAATAAAGTGGGCCAATAATATCCATCCCTGAGTATTTTGTGAGCTGTTGTCTCCCCTGAATAATGTCCGCCAGCAGGACCATCGTGTAACTCTTTGACAACTTTACTTGCATCTTCTTTCTCTAGACATCTAAGGAAAATTCCATCGTAAAAATTTTCTGAAAAGTACTCTGTCAATGATTTGATAAGCTGTTGATTTTAAACGGAGAGCCCTTCTTTGCTTAGAACTCCAGTGCTCAGGTAGGTATCCTTGCTGCAAATACTGCACTAGATCCCTATACCATGATTGAGGAGCTGTGAAAATGGGACATACCTCGACTGAATTCAGTTCAGCTTCATTCCTCCAATGTTGCTCTTCATCGATCGGATGCTCCGTAAGTAATTTACACAGGCCTTGTCCTTTGATGATGGTGGCTGACTTGAATTCTAAATCATATTCTTGAAGAGCTGTAACCCGTTTACCCCTTCTCTCTCCTAATTCCTTTTGAACGAAAAGAAACCTAACAACTGGGTGGGGAACCATAACTTTAGTTCTGTTCTTAAGAATATATGGTCTGAACTGTTTGACCACTTTGAAGACGGCATACGCCTATTTGTCGACAACGAGATAATTCAATTCAGCACCTTGCATACCAGTGCTCATAAACGAGATTGGGTACTCATCTCCTAATTCTACCTTTTGCGTGAGCACAGCCGGGAGAGAGTCATCTGAAGCAAAAGTATACAAAATAAAATCTTTGTCAAAGTTTGGGCTCCTTAAGGAAGGATCCTTGGCTATGGATGCCTTAATGTCTCTAAATGCATCCTTTTCTAAGTTTTTCCACTTGAACTATATGCTTTGCTTGATCATTTGCTACAAACGTTTAACAATTTCAGCGAAATCGGGGACAAATCTTCGGACAAAATTGATAGTGCCCATAATGACTGCATGGATTTCTTGTTATGAGGCATGGAGATTTTATTGATAGCTTGTACTCTCTCTTGATCTATTGAAACTCCCCTTTTTGAAATGTTGTGGCCCAACAGTTTACCTTCGGGAATAGCGAACACACTCTTCTTGGGATTTAAAGAGATACCATATTTTCGGCAACAATAAAAAATCTGCTTCAAAGGAATAACATGATCTTCTCTTTTCTTTGAAAAAACGGTCACATCATCCAAATAGACCACAACACAGTGACCTCCCAATCCTCGGAAGGCGATGTCCATTGCCCGCTAAAACGTAGCTCCTGTGTTTATCAGGTCGAATGGCATCCTTCGGTATGCGAAATTTCCCCACTTAGTGCAGAAAGTAGTCTTAAGACGGTCTTCTTCAGCTACTAATACTTGATTGTAACCAGAGAAACCATCAAGGAGGGAAAAAAGTTCTAATCCTGATACCATCTGGAGAATTTGCTCCATTGAAGGGATGGGATAGTTGTCTTTATCTGAGGCTCTATTCAAATTTCTGAAGTCAACACATAGTCTTATCTCTCCTAACTTCTTTCTCATGGGGACAAGATTAGCAACCCACTCAGAATGTCGAACCTTAAAAATTATTTTAGCATCCAATAACTTTTTCAATTCTTTTTGAATCAGAGGTTCAAGAGTGGGGTGCATCCTTCTTAATTACTACTGAAATGGCTTGACACCTGCCTTCATTGGTATGACATGTTGAATAATGCGGATGTCATATGTTTTCAAATCTTCATAAGTCCATGCAAAAACATCTTTAGATTGTCGAAACAGCTTGATGAACTTATCTCTTTCTCTCGGTGAACAACATTTTCCAAGGTTAACAAATTTTGGTTTAGCTTCGGTGCCCAGATTAACTAATTCATGTTGCATTGATGAGCTATTGGTCTTGGTATTTGCTGGCCTTTTGAACTTGATCTGTAGATCAAACAGCATTTCAAGCGACCTCACCCCTTTGGGGATTAAATTGCCTTTAGCTGTATCTTTCTTTTGTAAATCAGAATCGTGTTCTTCTTCATCTATCACAACTTCTTGGAATATGTCTTCATTTGTTAGAAAACTGATAATCTATTCGTCATCATCGAAAACTCTGAAGTTTGTGATATTGTCAGGGACAGAAGGCCTGAAAACCAATTCAAATTAACACTTGTTATTAGTTGGCACCAATCTGGAAGCGGATGTTGCTAATAAATCAGCTGCAAAATTTTGCAGTCTAGGAATAGACTTTATATTGAAACCATCAAAATGCATAATTAAATCCCATACCTTAGCCTGATAACTCCTCAAATGAGGTGAAAGACAGTGAATGGTATGTCTTACCTGTCTCACAACTATTTTCGAGTCACCAAACACCTTCAGGTACTTAACATTTAAACCAATGGCTTTCTTCAATCTGTGGACTAAAGCTTCATATTCAGCAGTGTTATTAGTACAATCAAATTCTAACCTACATGACAAAAGTACCTTTTTTTTCTGGATCCATGAGAACACAACCGGCTCTGGATCCTTCCAAAGTTTTAGAACCATCAAAGTATAATGTCCAAAAAAGATCGTTTGATCTAGCTAAGTCAGTATCTTTATGATCTAAGTCAGTGACTAAACTAACTATATTACAGTCAATATCATCAGTCCGAGAAAAATGACGGAGTTCGGATTGTTCATCTTATTCATGGATAATAGTTTCAGACTGATAATTACCCGGATCAATTTCTTAGAAATAATTTCCCAAAACTGAGGATGAAAAGGCTACAGCTTCATTCTTTCCTTCTAGTTGAGTTACATTTTTCTTTCATGTGTGGTTCTCTCAGAACCTTGATCTGATTCTGTCTATTTTGATATGGCAACCACAAATGGGACCAATCAGTTGCAAAGTAACCGTTCAACTTTGTGGACCAATCCCTACTTAGGATCAAACCATAGGCTTCAGGAATGTCAACTACCATTATATCAATGAACTGACAAACTCTAGAATCTGCTGACAACCTAATGAGGACATCTTTCATTTCCCCGATAACTTTGATAGCAATCCTATCTAACTGAATAATCTGGGCGGGAGATGGAATTGGTTGACCGTTAATCTTTTACAGATAGATAGTGGCATGACATTCGAAGATGCTCCAGAATCTACCAGACAATTGTGTACATTGTGATTGAAGATTTCAAAAGTTATAAGGAACGGCAACGTCTGAGATTTGGATTTCCCGCCAATACTGGCCTCATTAATTTCAGGGTCTTCTTGAGTATCTGTTAATGGAGTGCTGGGCTTGGATTGAAGAACATGTAACAACTTGTCTCGTTGTTGGGGCAAACTGCACATATCGAATATTGAAACATTTTCCTTTACTTTCTTTATATCTTCAATGATGTCATATCCTCTATCACATTCTTTTACCATTCTAGTTTGATAGTCTATCTTATTCAGTGTGACCATTGGTTGTTGAACTGTTGTTTCAATGTTTGGCTGCTTGACCGCTGTTGGGTTTGCTTTAGGTTGTGGTGGAATGACTGTTATGTGTCTTCTACGTAACTCTTTTGAAACTTTAGGTTTGGGAATAGTAGAGCTTGGAACTAGATCTGCAATGGGACCTTTACTGCGAGTGTTAATGTTTACAGCAGAGACTGGGCTTTCCACGGGATCATCTTCTACCAATTCAGTTAAAGGTACCCACTCCCATAGCACCATGGTAGTGTCTGGAGATGGTTCCTCTATCTCAAGGCTTGGTTCCTCTGGAGTATCGTCTTGATCTGGAATCTGTGAATCTAGCATTTGATTCATGACTAAACTCATAGAGTTAATCCATTGTGGGTAGCTCTTTTCCGAGTGTGGCTCTTGATGAATAGTACAAAAGTGTTCCATCCCTATTTCATTCAGATTTAAAACAGGAGAAGTATTCATAGGTGGATGAGATTGATCGTTGTCTTCTCTCTTCTTGTAGAATGGTTTGAAAGGCTTCCTAGACCTGAGAGTTGCTTTATCTTTCTCAAGATCTACAATTTTATTTGACAATTTCTGCATCATCTTAACTACATTTTCCATATTTTCCGATGACTCTTCTTTATTCCTGGTGAGGAGCAAGGTTTTTTTACTAGTTGTTGGTTTTGTCTCTGCATCTAAGGCATGTTCGGCAATGTTGTCTGCTTCTTCTTCCACCTTCCTAGCTTCTTCAAAATTTTCTATCAAGGTGGTTTTCTTAGATCTTTTGACGAACATTGCTATAGGCCCTTCAAGTGTTGTTGTATAATATTCAACTAGAGATTCTTCTGTCAGTTTATTTGCTTCGTTGAAATTATTCAAGAGTAGTGAACCTTTGGTTGAAGTCTTGAACCTTTTCTTTCTTTTCCATTCTCATGGACAATAATTCTTTCATGAGTGTAGCTACAGTCTTTTGATTTCCATACTTCTTTAAGAAACATGTTTCAAATTCTTCCCAGCTGGAAATTGAGCTAGCTTGCAAGCTAAAATACAAGGAAGAAACTTTCGGTTCAAATGTGTATGGGAAAAGCCTACAAACTACATCTTCATGTTGTACATTTAAGAGATTCAAGGCTAAATAAAAACTCTTGAGATGATCTTCAGCAGAAATGGCTTTTCCTAGGTCAAATTTGGGCAAGACTTTCTCTGGATTTTTAGGCAAATTGTGGAATGGCCCAGCTAGATTTAATGCTCCCCTCGCTCTCCAAGCAGGTACAACCATGGTACTATGTGGAGAATCAGGTGGAGAGTCGTGTGGTGAATTAAGTGGGGTGTTATTTGGAGTAACAAGTTCTCCAAGATTTTCTGGATCTGAAAATTTTTATGGGTTTTCAAGATCGATTTCTTTCAGGGGTTCTGCAATCTCTTCCAAAGTTAAGTTTACAAGCTCTTCAAAATTATGCACAAGAATCGAATCACGAGTGTACTGTCTTTCTTTTCTAGGAGTACTTTTCCTAGGGAGGAAAGTTACGGACGGAGAAGAACCTAGCTTGAGCTGAGTCTTTGGGACAGCTTTCTTGACTTGAACGTTTTGCTTTATCTCAGCCATGCTTTGATTGAGGCAAAAATTTCTGGAAAACAGACCCTTGATTATTAGCCTTTTGGCTTTTGATTTACAACATGGAGTCACTTCAATACCCTATGCCTTCGAGACGTGCTTCCTTTCCGTGGGTCCAACCATAGCGATCCTCTTGAGATGCTTTTAAGTGTGAGGGTGGATGGAGCCCGAAGATAGTGATAAAGATAGTCATAGATCTATGTTATTTCAACAAGGGTTAGTTTGACCAACAAAACAGGCTCTCTTCATTCTGGAGAACGATCAACAAAGCCAAAATGCATGGATAAACTTTCTTTTGAGGATGCTTTTCCGGTTCCACGAGTTGTGATATTTCTTAAGAGATCTACCTTCACGGGAGGCCCAATTGCAGGCGTTTCAGGAAAACAAATTTGTACCAAAGTTCAAATGCTGAGAGGAAAAGGCAACTTAGCTGAAACATAGAAAACAAAAGACTAAAGTAAAACAACAGAAAAGCTTTATTTATGTACAGAAAGTCTCATTGAGACTATGCAAAGTATTGTTTCAAGGCGAGGCCATTGAGATGAAGGGTTACTTCCTCTCCCTGGAGGTCTGATAGCTTGTAAGTGGATGGGCCAAGCTTTGGAGAGATTTGGTAAGGGCATATCCATAAGTGTTGGAATTTCGTGTGCATCCCCTTGCCTTCATGATTATGGTCCCATTTCAGGACTAAATCCCCCACTTCAAAACTTATTTTACCAGATTTCCTTTTATCGAACCATCTTTTGACTATATCTTGGTGCTGATGAAACTGATCTTTAACTTTCTGTCGGGCTTCTTCAAGTCGAAGCAAGGTATTGATCCTGGATTGTAAGACTTGACTACCAGACCCTCAAAAGGCTTGGGACAACTGTAAGGATGGAAGCAAGATATTGGGAGGGAGGATGGCTTCCTTGCCGTAGACGAGAGTGTAAGGGAAAACCCCTAATGCATTCTTTGGAGTTACTCTATCTGCCCATAAGGCATTTGGGAGAGCTATATGCCAGCTTTCCTGATTTTCAATCACAGTCTTCTTGAGAATTCGGATGAGGTTTTTGTTTGAGGATTCAGCTAGTCCGTTCCCTTGAAGGTAATAATTGGATGAATAATGCAATTTAATTCCACATTCATAAACAAATTCATTTATTTTAAAAGACGAGAAATAGGTGGCATTATCAAAAACTAGGGAAATTGCAACCCCAAACCTGGTTATGATGTTCTCTTTCAAGAAACTGGTGACTGAATCTTCGTTGATCTTGCGCAATGGGATTGCTTCCGTCCATCTGGTGAAGTAGTCCATGGCTGTGAGGATGTATCGATGTTGAAGAGAAGAATTTGGCTTTATCTCTCCAATGACATCTATACCCCATTGTTCGAAAGGTTCTGAGATAATAACTGGCTGCAAAGGTCCTGCTGCCTTAGGTAATTTCCCAGCACTTCTTTGGCATATATCACAGTTCCATGCATAAGCATGGGCATCTCGGAATAAAGTGGGCCAATAATATCCAGCCCTGAGTATTTTGTGAGCTATTGTCTCCCCTGAATAATGTCCGCCAGAAGTACCATCGTGTAACTCTTTGACAACTTTACTTGCATCTTCTTTCTCTAGACATCTGAGGAAAATTCCATCGTAAATTTTTCTGAAAAGTACTCCATCAATGATTTGATAAGTTGTTGATTTTAAACGGAGAGCCCTTCTTTGCTTGGAACTCCAGTGCTCAGGTAGGTATCCTTGCTGCAAATAATGCACTAGATCCCTATACCATGATTGAGGAGCTTTGAAAATGGGACATACCTCGACTGAATTCAGTTCAGCTTCATTCCTCCAATGCTGCTCTGCATCGATCAAATGCTCCATAAGTAATTTACATAGGCCTTGTCCTTTGATGATGGTGGCTGGCTTGAATTCTAAATCATATTCTTGAAGAGCTGTAACCCATTTACCCCTTCTCTCTCCTAATTCCTTTTGAATGAAAAGGGACCTAACAGTTGGGTGGGGAACTATAACTTTCGTTCTGTTCTTAAAAATATATGGTCTGAACTGTTTGATCGCTTTGAAGATGGAATACGCTTGTTTGTTGACAATGGGATAATTCAATTCAGCACCTTGCAGACCAGTGCTCATAAACGAGATTGGGTACTCATCTCCTAATTCTACCTTTTGCATGAGCACAGCCGCGAGAGAGTCATCTGAAGCAAAAGTATACAAAATAAAATCTTTGTCAAAGTTTGGGCTTCTTAAGGAAGGAGCCTTGGCTATGGCTACCTTAATGTCTCTAAATGCATCATTTTCTAAGTATGTCCACTTGAACTGTATGCTTTGCTTGATCATATGCTGCAAAGGTTTAACAATTTCAGCGAAATCAGGGGACAAATATTTGGAAAAAATTGATAGTGCCCATAAATGACTGCATGGATTTCTTGTTATGAGGCATGGGGATTTTATTGATAGCTTGTACTCTCTCTTGATCTGTTGAAACTCCCCATTTTGAAATGTTGTGTCCCAACAGTTTACCTTCGGGAACAGCGAACACACTCTTCTTGGGATTTAAAGAGATACCATATTTTCGGCAACGATAAAAAATCTGCTTCAAATGAATAACATGATCTTCTCTTTTCTTTGAAAAAACTGTCACATCATCTAAATAGACCACAACACAGTGACCTCCCAATCCTCGGAAGGCGATGTCCATTGCCCATTGAAGCATAGCTCCTACGTTTATCAGGTCGAATGGCATCCTTCGGTATGCGAAAGTTCCCCACTTAGTGCAGAAAGTAGTCTTAAGTGGTCTTCTTCAGCTACTAATACTTTATTGTAACCAGAGAAACCATCAAGGAGGGAAAAAAGTTCTAACCCTGATACCATCTGGATAATTTGCTCCATTGAAGGGACGGGATAGTTGTCTTTATCTGAGGCTCTATTCAAATTTATGAATTCAACACATAGTCTTATCTCTCCTGACTTCTTTCTCTCGGGGACGAGATTAGCAACCCACTCAGAATGTCGGACCTTAAAAATTATTTTAGCATCCAGTAACTTTTTTAGTTCTTTTTGAATCATAGGTTCAAGAGTGGGGAGCACCTTCTTAATTGCTGCTGAAATGGCTTGACACCTGCCTTCATTGGTATGACATGCTGAATAATGCGGATGTCATATGTTTTCAGATCTTCATAAGTCCATGCAAAAACATCTTTATATTGTCGAAACAGCTTGATGAACTTATCTCTTTCTCCCGGTGAACAACATTTGCCAAGGTTAACAAATTTTTGTTCAGCTTCGGTGCCCATATTAATTAATTCATGTTGCATTGATGAGCTATTGGTCTTGGTATTTGCTGGCCTTTTGAACTTGCTTTGTAAATCAAACATCATTTCAAGCGACCTCACCCCTTTGGGGATGAAATTGCCTTTAGCTGTATCTTTCTTTTGTAAATCAAAATCATGTTCTTCTTCATCTATCATAGCTTCTTGGAATATGTCTTCGTTTGTTAGAAAACTGATATTCTATTCGTCATCATCGAAAACTATGAAGTTTGTGATATTGTCAGGGACAGAAGGCCTGAAAACCAATTCAATTAAGCAATTGTTATTAGTTGGCACCAATCTGGAAGCAAATGTTGCTAATAAATCAGCTGCAAAATTTTGCAGTCTAGGAATAGACTTTATATTGAAACCATCAAAATGCATAGTTAAATCCCATACCTTAGCCTGATAACTCCTCAAATGAGGTGAAAGACAGTGAATGGTATGTCTTACCTGTTGTTGGCTCGGTTTTGCAACCAAGCTTAGTGCTATGGGCACCTACTAACTAGTAGTAGCAGTTTCAATAGAAATAAAAACAATAAACTAAATAAACAATACTTTTCATGGATCTAAGCAAGAATCTAAGCAAATAATTTAAATATTTCAAAAATCAAGAACAAGAAACATAAGAAATAATTTTTGTATTGAAAAGTGGGGGGGGCAAGCAAGTGCTTGCGATATTACCTTCAATGGTGAAGGTTGATGTTGAGCAACTCCCAAGATGAGTAGCTCCAAACTCCAATAGGTCTCTTCTCCAAGGTTGCTTCAATGGCTAAAAGTGCTCAAGGGAGATTTCAGCAGCATAAGGATGAGATAATGGAAGGATGTGAAATGAGGAGCCCCTACCACCTTTTTATAGGTTTTGGTGGTGAGGAATACCATTTGTGGTTTTGTGGAAACCAATGGTATTGACCAACATAGTTTAGGTAATTTTCCCTCCTTTTTCCTTTTTTGAATAAAAATAATATTTTAATTCCCTTTTTAATATTTTTGGGAATTTGGACCCTTTTTTATGGTTTTTTATGATTTTCTTGGAAAAATAATCTTTTTTAATGGAAAAAGGGGTGTACTAAGGTCTTTTGGTGACCTTTTGTTGGTTTCAGAGGCTCAGATGGTGGAAAAGTGGACAAATGGGTCATGTGAGTAAGGGAATGAGCTAGTGAGCACTTTTTAGGTGTTAACAGATTGCCCCCTGATGTGTGAGGGCAGGAGCTCATCGTATGGCCGATAGACATCATAGTTCTTTTGTCCTTTTTCTGGGTTTTAGGGGAGAGAAGAGACTGGTTGGAGACTGGAGCCACGGCCCTTGGAAGCTGCAAAAACAAAAAATATTACATTGCCTCAATATGAATGAGGTATAATCTCTGATAAAGGACGAGGCGGGCATTCCCATGCTCGTATCAAGACATATACAAAACAATTAGTCCCAAGAAGGGGGATCTAATACGTAAAGAAATATACTGGTACATCATAATGGTCCAGAGGGGACATTATTGTGGGATATACTCATGATCATGACTGATCTCAATAACTGATACACAGGAATAACTGTGGAACTGTTGAAACTGAAGGTGTCCAACATCTGTAGGGACTCAAAGACTATGAGTCATCTCTGAGAAATAATGTAACTGTATACTCAAGGGAGTATAAAACTGGGGTACATCTGAATACTGTCGCCATACGCAACCCGGATATCTATAGAAAAAATGTAACTGGTTGTATCCATAGGTAGACTCTCAAATGTGGAGGAGTCAGGTGGTATCCGGGGTCTTCGACTAATAACTGAACGGACCAATACCCTGTGCGAGTCTCAACGATGCGATCAAGGTGTTGAAGTCGAGCATGTGAGAAACAACCATTCGGAGAGGCACTGAGGATTCCTCTCGAAATGATTCGTAGGCACTCATCATAAATGGTAATGAGTCCAAGACACAGGGACCTCTAGATCTATCCTCTGGAATCAATGTGGTTGTCGTCGACAGAGGGAGACCAGCAACTAACAAGGCAATGATGTTTCCTTGACAGGAGCACGAGGTGTAGAATTGAAGTGATGTAGTACTGCTGGTAGGACTGACATACTTGTGGGGATGGGAAATAACTGGGTCAAAAATGGGTAGACTCAAACTTCCTTTGTTCAGAGCATGATGACGTGGTTGACCTAGCAGCGTAGGGAACTGACTTGTAGGTGTGGGGATCATTTTTTAGGGACTGAAGGGTATGTACTGACTCTGGGTGGGTGAAGCTGATGGTAGCTGTCGAGGGAGTTTCCCGGTGGCATACTGCAGAATGCTCTAAACAAAGGCGACCAGAATGGGGAAGCTGCTATGTGAGTAGACATGGTCTGTCGTGGCGCCAAGAGGCACCATTCTTCCTTCTTCGTAGTTTTAATGAGCTCCAAGAAGGGATAAAAGTGTGCTCTAAAATGGTACGGTCCTGTGGATTTTTTGAGCCCAGGACGGCGCATGCTCATGGTTGCTTTCATGTTTAGAGAGTCTGAAAGCGGTAAGTGAACTCTATTGGTGTTTCTTTTTCGTAAGGTTTAGTCTCCAAGGCCCGAAAAAGCATAAAATGATGCGGATGGAGAACTCTTCTAGCCGATGTGACTAGAGTATACCTTTTTCGTAATTAGTCTACGAGGTCCGGAAAAGGGGTAAACTTATACCAGGTAGACGCCCTTTCAGATACGTTTATCGAGCATGGAAGGAAGCAAGATTGCTCGGCGATCTTTTCATTGTTTTAGGAGTCAGAAAAGAGCTTAACAGAAACTCCCTAAGTGCCTTTTTCGTCAAAGGGTTTGCTCGGCCCGAAAAAGGGATAAAATTATACCGAACAAAAATGGATTGATGAAGGTGAGAAAAGGTCTCAAGCATCGTCATCTGTGCGGAAAACTGGATCCGGTGACATAAGGATTGTCGAAAACGGAGAACGACCGATGTGGCACGCAAACCGAGGTGACGAGGGGGCGTGGAAAAAAATGCCCGGAAAATCTAAAGGTGAGAGCGAGAAATGATCTCTAGCATCATCAAGAGCGGGGAAAACTGAATCCGGCGATATAAGACACATCGAAAACGGAGAACGGCCGATGTGGCACGCAAACCGAGGCGACGGGGGGGCGTGGAAAAAATGCCCGGAAAATCTAAAGGTGAGAGCGAGAAATGATCTCTAGCATCATCAAGAGCGCGGAAAACTGAATCCAGTGATATAAGACACATCGAAAATGGAGAACGGCCGATGTGGCACGCAAACCGAGGCGACGGGGGGGGCGTGGAAAAAAAATGCCCGGAAAATCTAAAGGTGAGAGCGAGAAATGATCTCTAGCATCATCAAGAGCGCGGAAAACTGAATCCGGTGATATAAGACACATCGAAAACGGAGAACGGCCGATGTGGCACGCAAACCGAGGTGACGGGGGGGCGTGGAAAAAAAAATGCCCGGAAAATCTAAGGGTGAGAGCGAGAAATGGTCTCAAGCATCATCACGAGCGCGGAAAACTGAATCCGGCCATATAAGACTCATCGAAAACGGAGAACGGCCAATGTGGCACGCAAACCGAGGCCACGAGAGGCGCTAAAAAATGGTCAAAAAAGGACCCTGTGAAAAACGGGGAACGGAAGGAACCTTTATGAAGTTCTCGCTGTGCTGATTCCAACGGTACCAACGGTTTGAGAAATGGACTTCGTATGACACCGCAATGGTTGTTTGAAATTTGTGGAATTTCTATAAATAGGATGTGGGGCCCAATATGACATGTCATTGTTACGGGCGAGTTTGATAGAGCAGTCAGAGCTATTTCTCGATTTCCGGGAGATTTCACCGTTGGTTTTCGATTTAGCGAGTTGCAGGTAACTCTATTCGCCTTAACCTAGTCAATTATGTCTTTTTTATTTGGCGGTGGGCCCCCGAAGGCCGCGAAATTCCACGTTGACTCTCCAACGTGGAACCGCGCGGGTTTCGGGGCGGAACCCGCGATGAACCGCGCGGGTTTAAGACTCATAGTCGCGATGTTCATCGCGACTGTGAGGTCGGAACCCGCGATGTTCATCGCGTGTTCATGGGTGACAGTCGCAATGTTCATCGCGACTGTCTGGACAAAACTCGCGATGTTCATCGCGGGTTTTTGCATGGATCCCGCGATGGTCATCGCGGCTTTTTGTGGAAAAGCCGCGATGGGCATCGCGGCTTTTTGTGTAAAAGCCGCGATGGGATTTTTCTAAAATTTTTATGCTGGGGCTAAAAATTTTCTGTGTTTTCTTGGCAGGATGTTGCGGAGGGCTCAGTCCGTATGGCGGGAGAGAGAGATTGATGCCGAGATTATGTTGAGGATCGAGAATGATGGAGGGGTGCGACAGACCTTAGCCATGAGCGGACTCTTGAAGTTCGCTCAGATACCTCCTATCCGTTCAGTGAAGAGACTTCTGAACCAGCTCGTGCAGTGGTGGGTGCCGGCAGAGGGTGCCTTTATTATTGGTGGTGAGAGGTTGGAGATTACTCTCACTGATGTATATTTTTTGACCGGTTTGCCTCGCTTGGGTGAGGTGGGTGATATTTCTCCGAGGTTGCCTCCAGGTGTGGATATGGAGGACCTCTTGCAGACCTTCTGTGTGGATGACGCTGTTTTGGTAAACAGCTCTATTAGTCTGAAGTTCCTACGTGAGTGGGATATGCGGGCTGTTGGTGCCTGTGTTCTGAGGGTTTTGGGTGCTGCTGCACCACATCGTATGTCTGGGGGGCAGACGATGATGGTGGACTCCGTTCTACGGGGTACTTACTACGCTTGGGCTCAGATGTTCTTGGCCGGTGTCCGGAGAGATCTGGACAAGGCCGTGAGAGAGGGAGGTGAGTTCTGTTACGCCTCCTTTTTATGCTGTTTTTTCTTTGAGCGGGTGCCGACCTTACGGCCACACGTACCCGTTCGTGCTGGTCTTCCTAGTGAGCCTCGTATGATGAGGTGGGGGCAGATTATGCCCCGTGTTGGCGGTGGTATCCGTGGCTTCTTCACAGAGGACTTTTACCAGCAGTGGGAGCAGATGCCACTGGTGATCGAGGACTATCCATACGCCGGCATGGACTACCGGGGAGACCCAGAGATGCCACGTGCCCCAGGACAGGCCTGGAGCTTAGACGGTATGTTTTTGTTTTTATGTTATGTTATATCATATGTATTATGATTGATCATGATGATATCTGTTGCACAGTATCTGATGGTTTTATTTTCTTTGTGCAGATATAGGTCCAGTACCACCACCTGACTATGTGGCTCGGCAGGGGCGGGCGATGGTGGTTGCTCGTCCCCCAGTACCTGTACGTCCTCCTCGTGGTGGAGGGTATGCAGCCCGTGGGCGAGGGGTTGGCCCTCACGACGACGCTATAGATGGTGTCCGGCGGACTCTAGCCCGGATCGTAGATGGGCTCCCCGAGGATGGCTGGAGGGACCTTGATCGGGACATTTTGCAGGGATGTCTAGGTGCGCCGCCTGAGTGGCAGTCACTTCTGTTGAGGGCAGCGGTGTTTGTTGCGAGACACGGGGGTGGTAGAGGGGATGCTCCGGCAGGGCCGGCTCAGGGGAGGATACGTCTGAGGGACGATCCAGCAGGGCCAGCAGAGCGGCGAGTTCGGGGTCGTCCTGACCCGGCTGGGCCGGCGGAGGTGGAGTCGGAGGAGGAGCCGGAGGAGGAGCCTGAGGATCCGCAGGATCCAGATGAGTAGACGTCATTGTTGCCCCCAAATGCTTATGAGCATATGGGGAAGCATTTTTTGTATGACAGATGTATTTTTTGTATATCGAGTGCTGAGGGCACTTATGACATGTAGACTATTTGGTTTGTATATATATGTGGATATATATTTTGGGATATATTGTCGTGTATGCACGTGGATGCACATTGTCTTTTTTATATGCCCGTGGAGGCACATGTTATGCACGTGGATGCAGTGTATTTATTGATTTATGTATGCCCGTGGAGGCACTTGTTTTGCACATGGATGCATTATTTTGGTTGTTTTTATGCCCGTGGAGGCACATGTTATGCACGTGGATGCAATATTGGTTTTTGTATATGCCCATGGAGGCACATGTTCTGCACATGGATGCATTTTTGTTTATGGATATGACATGATGTGATTGGTGTGCCAGTCGAGGACACTGTTGGCCATATTATCTGCTACACCATTGAGGTGTCTTGGGACATGTGTGAATGTAATGGATTCAAACTGTCTAACCATTTGTTTAGTGCGCAGGAATTTTCTGAATAGACAGGGATCGCGTACCTGGTAATCGTTGTTGAGCTGGGAGACTAGGAGCTGTGAGTCCAAGAAAACGTTGAGGTGACGTATGCTCATCTGGAGAGCAGCGGCTAGGAGACCGGTCACGGCATCGTATTCAGCTTGATTATTGGTGGCGGCACCTAAACACACTCCATCAATGTGAATAAACTCATGTGAAGGGGAGTATATTACCCAAGCTGCGGAGGCGAGATTGGGAGACCAACGGCTTGCACCATCAGCGAAACCGACATGGCAGAGTGGAAGAGGCTCCATCTGTGGTCATGCAGAGAAAACAAATATTTAGGTTTTTTGAAAAAAAATTTGGGAAAAAATGTATGCCTATACTAAAATGGACGATGGTGCCCATGAGATTTTCTATGGGTAAAATCTTTTAAGGTACAACCCGTTGCGTGGGTTGCGTAAGGTGTTGCCTTCTGAATCGGTCAGAATGTATGCCCCCTGCCCGAGGCAGGTGTGTATGATGTAGGGGCCTTGCCACATAGACACGAACTTTCCCTTTCCGGTTTTATCATGAGCTTGATCGTAAGCGAGGACAAGGTCTCCCTCTGAAAAGGTTCTTGGGTGGACGCGTTTGTCGTAACTTAGTTTCGATCGTTGTTTAGCAGCTTCCATGTTTTGAATGGCGGTGCGCCGATCTTCATCGGCCTGCTCTAGGAGCAGTAAACGTTGCTCGATCGGGGAAGTATCCGGTAGGAGCTCAACGGCGATGGTTAGAGCAGGGATCTGGCACTCAATAGGGAGGACAGATTCGACACCGTGAACTAAATGGAAAGGGGTAAAACCGGTGGCGGTTTTGGTTGATGTGCGGTAGGCCCAGAGTGCAGGGAAAAGCATGTGATGCCAATTGGATTTGTGATTGTCTACAGTACGTTGGAGAATGGTCTTCAAGATTTTATTGATCGCTTCGACTTGGCCGTTTCCTTGGGGGTAGTAAGCGGAAGAGAAATGGTGTTCAAACTTCAACATGGTTGATAATTCCTTCCAGACGGCATCTTCGAAGTGAGAGCCGTGGTCAGAAACTAGCTGTTGTGGTACTCCGAAACGAGCGATAACATGGTTGAAGAAAAATCGTGCCGCAGTGTCGGCTTTGCAATTATAGGTTGGCATGGCTTCTGCCCATTTGGTGAAATAATCTACGGCCACAATGATGTGTTTGTGACCGCCGGCTGACGGGGGATTGCAGTCGAGGAAGTCTATGGCCCATTTGCAGAATGGTCCAACAGTGATGACTGGATGAAGGGGGGCAGGGGGGGTTCTTGCCTTAGGGGCAAATAGCTGGCAGTTCTGGCAATGCTTGACTGCGGTGATGCAATCAGTAAACAATGATGGCCAAAAATAACCGGCGCGAATGATTTTCTGGGCGGTAGCCATGCCGGAGAAATGGCCTCCACAGGCACCGCTATGACAATCATTGAGGACTTGTTCTGCCTCGCTATGGGATAGGCAGCGGCGTAAGATAGTATCAACGCCTCGTCGATAAAGTACATCCCCAATAAGCAGGTATCGGGGGGCGTGGTGTCGTATGCGACGGCGTCCATCACGATCGATGTGTGGTCGGAATTTTTGCGTACGCAGGTAAGTCAATATGTCTCCATACCAAGGGTCATCAGACGAAATGACGAATATCTGCTCGTCAATCAAGTCCGTTTGGATGACGGGTGATGTTGAAGAGGATGGGAGATCTGTAATGAGGTGAGCAAGCGCGAGGGCTTTGGTGCTCTTGGGAGTCTTGAAAGTAAGGTCATATTCCTGGAGGATAATGACCCATTTAGCGACACGACCCTGAAGGAGCCGCCGGGTAAGGAGGTAGACCATGGGGTTGGAGTCGGCGACAACCGTGGTATGACTAAGCAAAATATAGTGTCGCAGTTTTTGCACGGAAAAGACTACAGCTAGTGCTAATCTTTCCTCATAGGGGTAACGTAGAGGTGGGCCAGATAAGGTCTGGCTGACGTAATAAATCACATGCTCTTTGTGGGAAACATCTTCTTGGACCAAAACTCCGGACACGGCATATTCGGATGCCGAGACGTAAAGGGTGAAGTCTTGGGAGAAATCCGGTGGGGATATCAAGGGGGCTTGTGTGAGAGCTTTCTTGAGGGCTTCGAATGCCGTGTCTGCTTGTTCGTCCCAAACAAAGGGTATGTGGGTACGAAGCAAGCGTAAGAACCCGTGGACTTTGGTGGCATAATCAGGGACAAAGCGCCTAAGAAAATTGGACCGCCCTTGCAAGCTCTGAAGCTGTCGAAGCGTGCGAGGAGGGGGGAGTTCTAAGATGGCTTTGACCTTCAGGGGGTCGACAGTGATCCCATCTTGGGAAACAATGAAACCCAACAACCGGCCCGCTGGGACGCAAAAGACACACTTGTGTGGGTTCAAGCGGATTTTATATTTGCGACAACGCAGGAAAACTTGCCGGAGGTCGCTAAGGTGGTCTGATCGTTTTCGAGAACGTGCTGTGAGGTCGTCAAGATAGACTCGCAGGATATGGACCAAGTCGTGAAAGCAATAGGTCATGGCTCGCTGGAAAGTGGCACCAGCATTTTTAAGGCCAAATGGCATGACGCGATAGGCAAAGGTGCCCCATGGGGTGGTAAAGGCAGTCTTGTACTGATCCTCCTTGCGGATGTGGATCTGGTTATATCCGGAAAACCCGTCCATGAAGGATAGGACCTCGTGGCCCGCACACTCATCAATGAGTTGGTCAATGAATGGCGTGGGGAAATTGTCTTTTGGACAAGCGTGGTTTAGATCGCGGAAATCAGTGCATACTCTAAGGGTGCCTTGTTTTTTGTTGACAGGAACGGGGTTCGACACCCATGTGGTGTACGGAATAGGGTAGATGAAACCTGCTTTTTGAAGTTTTTCGACTTCAGCCTTAACAGCGGGGAGCTTGGCAGGGTGAATAGGTCGCTGTTTCTGACGAACAGGGGGTACTTCGGGCCATGTATCGATGTGGTGTTCAATAATGGCGGGGTCGAGACCAGGCATCTCGGTATAGGACCAGGCGAAGACATCGCGGAACTCCTGAAAGAGCTTTTTGTACGCCTGAGTTTCTGCTTGAGTGCAAGATGCGCCCAGCGAGATGAGCTCAGGTTTCCCTGGTGTTGTGGAAATGTCTATCTGGATAGTGGGGGAAATGTTGGACATGTTCCCTTCTTCAAAGGCATCTGGTGCTGGGATGGGGTCCTTTAACCAATCGACCTTAGCGGGTATGAAGTCTTTCGACTCGACTGATAGCTGGTCGGATGCGGTGGAGGTAGATGTCTCCGGTAGGAAGTACGAGCGATGATGCATATCATCCCAAGGGTAGTCGGGTGCAGTGAGTGTCTCCAAAATCTGCTCGTCAGTACTGAAGTAATCAGACCATAAATCGAGGGGTTCTGGTTTGAAGGTTGTCGAAATCATATATATCGTATTGACTTCTTCTGACGAGGATGATGGTGGAGGGTGAATCTCCTCGATAAGGGGAGGAGATATCTCTAAGTCGGCATTGTTTAACTCGTACAACGCTGCTCTATAGTTAGGTAGATCAGGGCAATGGTGAGAGTAGTGGCCGTAAACGCTGCATATAGCACAAGGATGGTTAGTGCGCAGTGATTTGTCGCGAGGCTGTAGAGGTGGCTCTAATCTGACTACTGGGATGCCGATGTCATCGTCCAACATATTCATATGCTCTTGGAGTGCCGGTAAATGTGGGCATTGGTGAGTTGGATGGCCAATTTCATCGCATAATGAACATTTGGGGGGAGCTCGAAACACCAGTGGGGGTTTGGCTGCCTTAGGAGGTGGTATAGCAGTGTAGGGTTGTGGACCTCTGCCCCCAGTGGGCTTAGCAAGGAGAGGGGGATCCTTTGACATCGAAGCAATCGTGAGACCCGGAGGAGGTTTCATTGACGACGAAGGAATATTGAGGTTAGGAGGAGGTGTCGTTGCCGACGAAGGGATCGCGACGCCAGGAGGAGGTTGATTTGTGGTAACAATAGGTTGTACCGATTGGAGGATGACGTCTGGTGTCGGTAGTCGAACGGGAGGCGGAATATACCACACGGGCAATCCCAATGTTAGCCCGGGTAGGCTAAGGGTAGCCATAACCGGGGCGCTTACTACACCCGAAGGAGGAAATAGGAAGGGGATGGTGTGGATGGGTGTGACACCAATGTGACTGGGGATCAATGGTGGCTGACCGCCGGATGTTTGCGTATTCTGCGAAACAGTACAGAGGTTTGCGACTTGGGTCTCCGGTGACGGTGGTGGGATGGCCTGGAATGTAGAGGTCATGGGTGTATCCGAATAAAGTCCGGGTGCCACAGAAGACACAAAGGAGGTAACTGCACTAGAAGCGGGTTGTTCAATCATGGGGAGAACATTTTCCGGTGCTGCAGGGGCGTTGGGATCGTAGTAGGTGAGTTGGTCAATTTTAACCACGCGGCCCTCGTGGGGGAACATCATGGTGCGGAAGACGGAGGAGGCGACCGCTTTCATGGCGTACATGTAACTGCGGCCAAGTAAAAGTTTATAGTCAAGCTGGGCGTTAATGACTTCTATGTTGATGAGCACAGTCTTCCCACCTAATTGGACGGGTACCTTGGGTAATAAACCTTGAGGTTGAGCTGACCGGCCGTCGTAGGCCCGCAATGCAGTGGTGG
Organism: Larix kaempferi; assembly: GCA_027924585.1. Lineage (NCBI taxonomy): Eukaryota > Viridiplantae > Streptophyta > Pinopsida > Pinales > Pinaceae > Larix > Larix kaempferi. Next base: position 7,271,838 of record BSBM01000211.1, read on the forward strand.
ATTGCTGGAGAGCAGGGGATCCCAACTTTTGCCAGACAAAAGTGGACATGACACATGTGGAGGAACCTTCGTCGATGATACATCGATGGATGACAAGATTCTGAATAGAAACGGAAACTTGGACTGCTATGGTAGAAGGCAGTCGTGGTTCAGATTGGTCTAAATCAAAGGTCATCAAGTTCGAATCATTTGGGTCAATCGCCCCAATGGCGGAAAGTAAAGTCTTGCGCTGAGTAGGACAGGTTTTTAAGACTTCTAACGCAGACATGGCTGCGGGAGATTGAGCTAAGTCATCTACAATGTTGTAATTGGACGCAGCCCGTGCATTGGGGTTGTTGTTGATTCGGCGAAGGGGGAAGCGAGGTGCTTTAGAAGCGCCATCAAGTGGAACCTGAGGTATACGCAATGTCTGATCAGTGGGATTAGCATTAGTATCCTTTTCGGCGGGGGGGGCTTCAGAAGTCGGTCCGTATTGATTCCGACGGGTTTGGATATTGACGTCAGCGGTGGACATCATCAATAAGTGGTGGGTGCCTGAATCAAACATGGGTTGGTCCGGAGCCGTATAAGTTATTTGTTGTGGTTGCACGTTGCCCTGTTGGGGGGCTAACGGCTGAGTGTTTACCACTCCCTGTGTTGGAAAAGGGTTTTGGAGGACCAAAGGTTGTTGTGGGGTTGGTGGGGGGTTGGGTGGTGGCTGAGGAGCCGCCTGCCCTTGACGATGGGCGTCATTTGTCCATAGTTGTCGAGCTCTCTCCAGATGTGGGCAAGCGTGGGTATAGTGGCCATAGACACCGCAAATGGAACAAGGATGGTTTGTTCGTAAATTAGCATTTTTGGGTAGCTTAGGTGGCCGATCAGGATTCTGATGAGCGGGCGCCGCGTTATTGTTTTGCAGAGGATGGGTAGGTTGTGGAGCTTGGTTACGGTTTTGATTGTTTCCACGGTTTCGTCCTCTTCCTCGGTTTGGTTGCCCACCCTGGTTGCGTTGGTTATTTTGGTATTGGGGATGCTGTTGTTGTGCGTAGACATGCCCTTGAGCATTGGGGGGATTCTGAGGAGCCGCAGGTGCGGGAGCAGGTTGCGGTGGATAGTATGTAGGTGGAGCTGGAGGTGGTCCAGTTGCCTGTTGGGGTTGTTGGTACCCCTGAGCTGGTGGAGGTGTGAGGTTAGCCGGTGCAACCGGTTGTGGGTAATGCATGGGCTGTTGTGGAAACTGCATGGGGTTCTGTACCGTAGGTTGAGCATAGTATGTAGGAGGTACATATGCTGATGGCGTTTGGCCATAACAATGTTGTGGACAAGAGGGTCCATGAACATGATGGGTCTGGTTTGTTGGAGCATAAGAAGTTGTCGCTCCGGAACTGGATGTAGCCCTAGAAAGGTCTGGGGCGGGCATGGCGCTCACCATACTGAAAGGTTTGGCTTGCGGTGTAATTTGGCCAATAATGCCATCAGCGGCATGTGATGCCCCCGGTGTGTCACCGCGTGCGGAGTCACCGCGTGCGGAGTCACCTCGTGGTGCGTCAGGTATGATGGTGTATAGGTAACCTGATTGGGCATAGATAAGATCAAACTGTTGGGCCTTAAGGATGGCCTCCTCCTCAGACTGGGGTCTTTCAGATGCTACATCCTTCGCAATGAGAGGAAGGAGGGATTTAAGGAACCAGTCTAAAAAGATTCGGTCGTCTAATTTGATCTTGCATAGGCTTCGGCGCCGCCGCCAATCATGAATATGGTCAGTGATATGCGTGGCCGTGTTTTGTCTGCAAGACAGTAGGATCTCGACGCCCGCTTCATAGCGGACTGGTAGCTGAAAGAACTGCAGGAAGGTCGAGGCAAGGGAGGTAAATGTGGAATGCGTCCCATGGGGTTGCTCGATATACCATTTGGCTGCAGAACCAGTGAAGGTGCGCTGTAATAAACGGAGTCGGACAGAGTCGTCCACTATGGAGTTGGAGGAACACCCTAAATGGAAGGACATGATGTGGTTCTGGGGGTCTTCTCCGGCCTTTCCCTCAAACTTAGGGATGTCAGAGGGAAGCTTAGTGGGCATATGGGGCCAAGCAGGATCATGCCTGATGGGGTCATTTGTGAGCCTAGCTAAATCTGGCAGGTTGAGACTTGCCATGTATGGTAGACTAGCGGATGTGGTGACCGGAACCGGGACCTGCCTAGCCATTGTGGTATGGTGTAGGGGTCCAGTAGCGCCTATAGGTATGCTAGGTATGGAGGGTATGTGCCCTCCAAAAGGTGTGGCCTGGTATGGGTTAGCGCTCCCAAGTGCAACTTGGGTTACACTTGGGTTAGGAATCGCAGTAGGGATTCCTGGTATAGCACTACCGAGTGCAACATGGGTTACACTTGGGTTAGGAATCGCATAGGGATTCCGGGGATAGCACTCCCAAGTGCAACAGGAGTTACACTTGGGTTAGGAATCGCACTAGGGATTCCTGGGATAGGGTTTGTGGAAACCGAAGGGGGTATGACCCCCATGTTGGGCATGCCCATGACAGGTGGTGGTCCTGTGCTAGGCATTCCTGAATGTGGAGTGTTACCCATATTGGGCATACCCAAGGGGGTGGCTGTTGCCGTTGATGGTACTCCCGCAGAAAGGTCTGCGGATGTCTGACCTATGGTTAATGTATATAGCGGATCAACTGGTGTTCCAGACATAATTGTGGTTGGTGGTAACTCTGTGGGGTTTTCGGATTCTACCTCCAAATCAAAGGTGAAGTGGGGTATGTCAGAATCGGATGACCGTCTAGATGATCGACGATGTGTCGAATCAAGGGATAATGCTCTGCGTCCGTGACGTGGAGAGCCAAGTGGACTAAACTCTGGGAGTTCGCCCCGTAGACGACGAGAACGTCTAGAATTCTCAATGGTGAGAATATGTTTTTTATTTAAAAAATTGTTTTAGGTATCAGGTGGTGATATATATGTAAAAGACTCAAAACCCTAATGCAACCAAGGGTGCAAAAAGGGGAGTGAAAAAAGAAGGCTCACAGGCCAAAAAATCAATCCTCAAAAATGCACTTATCCCAGCAGTTGTGCTACAATAAGTGGAGGAATGCAACAACCGGTCAGAATACCAACATGCAAGCGGCTCCTAGAAAAAATAGGTGTAACTAGACTCAATAGGTGGTAAATATCATGCAAACACCTAATCTAAAAGTATTGTGACTCAAACAGACAATATCCCCTGCAAGGTGATGAAATCCAAGTCAGACAATATGAATGTAGAGACAACGGCTAGATATCCCCCTACCGGGAGGGACACCGGGTAATCAATCCTAAAAAGACAGGCTACTAGGATACTCCGTTCATGACGCGTCGAGAAAAGGTAAATCTGCCGTTTGGTCCTTTGATCGCAATATCCCAATACAGGGATATCCCGAGAACTGCGAATGGTAGCCCTTCGGTTACTGAATGGGTTTCGGTATCCCACTCAGGCTTCCGGAACCATCCTCGCGACTTCAACCCTCCTAAGGGAGAGGCCTTCCCACAAACCGGTTGTGACCGCGCCAAAAAGTACTAAGAGATTTTAGCTCCCTAATTGGACAACTTCTATGTCTCAGATGTATGAACTGAGGGGTGTTATTGGAACACCTATCCCCCCAATACTACTAGCTACAAGAATTCTTTTCGTGTTCCCCAAGTGGGGTTAAGAGTGTGTTCAAATTAGGGTACGTTTTAAGTCTTAGTTCAATTAAGTGATCGTGTGAGTGCACGTGAGGTGTTGTAAACTGAACTTGAAAAAATTAAATGCTTTAAGGGAAATTTTCAAAAAATAAAGGACTTTTTGAAAATACAAAGCAAATATTTAAGACTTTTTTTCACTAAAAGGAATTAATATGCTTTTCAAAAAATAACTCAAAAAATAAAGGATTTCTTGGATTTATGAAAGCAAATAATAAACTCCTTTTTAAAAGAAATAAATGGATTTCTTCGTTTTTTTTTTAAAATTGCTAAGGGCAAGATTCTAAAGAAGTAAACAAGAAAAAATTTGAATCTAGATAAAGAATGCAAAATGAGTCTTTCTTTCACTTTCTTGAAAAAATTTTAAAAAGATTTCTAGGTATGCACTTTTAAATAGTAAAAAAAAATTTCAAATCTGTAAACTATGCAGAATTTAGTACTGTAAAAAATGTGCTATGGGCAGAAAGTACAGTAAAAAATAGTTTTCAAAATCGGGATGGCCGAATGAAAAAATTCAGCCGCGCGGGTTTTGGACGAACAGCCGCGATGGGCCGCGCGGGTTTTGGCCGAACAGTCGCGATGGACCGCGCGGGTTTTGGCCGAAAAGTCGCGATGGACCGCTCGGGTTTTGGACGCACAGTCGCGATGGACCGCGCAGGTTTTGGGCGCACAGTCGCGATGGACCGCGCGGGTTTTGGGCGCACAATCGCGATGGACAGCGCGGAAAAAGGCCGCGGTGTGCAGCGCGGAAAAACACAGAAAAGTCGCGATGGACCGCGCGACTGTCTGGAAAAAGGCCGCGATGGACCGCGCGGAAAAATGCAGAAAAGTCGCGATGGACCGCGCGACTGTCTGGCAAAAAGCCGCGAGGCGGAAGCCGTGCACGGAAACCGAGAAACGAACCCGAAAATTGAAAATTTAGGGCTGTTTTTGGGGCCAAATCTCAGACCAGCAATGGATCTGCTGTCTAAGATGGTAGATCTATGGATCTAAAGGTTAAAAATTCATAAAAACTAAGATTTAATGGCAAAGCTAGAGATCTAAAGTTCAAACCAAAGCGGAGTCGCCAAAAACTGTTGGCTCGGTTTTGCAACCAAGCTTAGTGCTATGGGCACCTACTAACTAGTAGTAGCAGTTTCAATAGAAATAAAAACAATAAACTAAATAAACAATACTTTTCATGGATCTAAGCAAGAATCTAAGCAAATAATTTAAATATTTCAAAAGTCAAGAACAAGAAACATAAGAAATAATTTTTGTATTGAAAAGTGGGGGGGGCAAGCAAGTGCTTGCGATATTACCTTCAATGGTGAAGGTTGATGTTGAGCAACTCCCAAGATGAGTAGCTCCAAACTCCAATAGGTCTCTTCTCCAAGGTTGCTTCAATGGCTAAAAGTGCTCAAGGGAGATTTCAGCAGCATAAGGATGAGATAATGGAAGGATGTGAAATGAGGAAGCCCTACCACCTTTTTATAGGTTTTGGTGGTGAGGAATACCATTTGTGGTTTTGTGGAAACCAATGGTATTGACCAACATAGTTTAGGTAATTTTCCCTCCTTTTTCCTTTTTTGAATAAAAATAATATTTTAATTCCCTTTTTAATATTTTTGGGAATTTGGACCCTTTTTGAGGGTTTTTTATGATTTTCTTGGAAAAATAATCTTTTTTAATGGAAAAAGGGGTGTACTAAGGTCTTTTGGTGACCTTTTGTTGGTTTCAGAGGCTCAGATGGTGGAAAAGTGGACAAATGGGTCATGTGAGTAAGGGAATGAGCTAGTGAGCACTTTTTAGGTGTTAACACCTGTCTCACAACTATTTCTGAGTCGCCAAACAGCTTCAGGTACTTAACATTTAAACCGATGGCTTTCTTCAATCCGTGGACTAAAGCTTCATATTCAGCAGTGTTATTAGTACAATCAAATTCTAACCTACATGACAAAAAGTACTTTTTTTCTGGATCCATGAGAACACAACCGGCTCCAGATCCTTCCAAAGTTTTAGAACCATCAAAGTATAATGTCCAAAAAAGATCGTTTGATCTAGCTAAGTTAGTATCTTTATTATCTAAGTCAGTGACTAAACTAACTATATTACAATTAATATCATCAGTCCGAGAAAAATGAAGGAGATCAGACTGTTCATCTTATTCATGGATAATAGTTTCAGACTGATAATTACCCGGATCAATTTCTAAGAAATCATTTCCCAAAACTGAGAATGAAAAGGCTATAGCTTCATTCTTTCCTTCTAGTTGAGTTACATTTTGTTTCATGTGTGGTTCTCTCAGAACCTTGATCTGATTCTGTCTATTTTGATATGGCAACCACAAATGGGACCAATCAGTTGCAAAGTAACCGTTCAACTTTGTGGACCAATCCCTACTTGGGATCAAACCATAGGCTTCGTGAATGTCAACTACCATTATATCAATGAACTGACAAACTCTAAAATCTGCTGACAACCTAATGAGGACATCTTTCATTTCCCCGATAACTTTGACAGCAGTCCTATCTAACTGAATAATCTAAACGGGAGATGGAATTGGTTGACCGTTAATCTTTTTACAGATAGATAGTGGCATGACATTCAAAGATGCTCCAGAATCTACCAGACAATTGTGTACATTGTGATTGAAAATTTCAAAATTTAAAAGGAACGGCAACATCTGAGATTTGGATTTCTCGCCGATACTGGCCTCATTAATTTCAGGGTCTTCTTGAGTATCTGTTAATCGAGTGTTGGGCTGGGATTGAAGAACATGCAACAACTTGTCTCGTTGTTGGGGCAAAATGCACATATCGAATATTGAAACATTTGCCTTTACTTTCTTTATATCTTCAATGATGTCATATCCTATATCACATTCTTTTACCATTCTAGTTTGATGGTCTGTCTTATTCAGTGTGACCTTTGGTTGTTGAACTGTTGTTTCAATGTTTGGCTGCTTGACCGTTGTTGGGTTAGCTTTAGGTTGTGGTGGAATGACTGTTATGTGTCTTCTAGGTAACTCTTTTGAAACTTTAGGTTTGGGAATAGTAGAGCTTGGAACTGGATCTGCAATGGGACCTTTACTACGAGTGTTAATGTTTACAGCAGAGACTGGGCTTTCCACGGGATCATCTTCTACCAATTCAGTTAAAGGTACCCAATCCCATAGCACCATGGTAGTGTCTGGAGATGGTTCCTCTATCTCAAGGCTTGGTTCCTCTGGAGTATCGTCTTGATCTGGAATCTGTGAATCCAGCATTTGATTCATGACTAAACTCATAGAGTTAATCCATTGTGGGCAGCTCTTTTCCGAGTGTGGCTCTTGATGAAAGGTACAAAAGTGTTCCATTCCTATTTCATTCAGATTTAAAACAGGAGAAGTATTCATAGGTGGATGAGATTGATCGTTGTCTTCTCTCTTCTTGTAGAATGGTTTGAAAGGCTTCCTAGACGTGCTAGCTGCTTTATCTTTCTCAAGATCTACAATTTTATTTGACAATTTCTGCATCATCTTAACTACGTTTTCCATATCTGTCGATGACTCTTCTTTATTCTTGGTGAGCAGCAAGGTTTTTTTACTAGTTACTAGTTTTGTATCTGCATCTAAGGCATGTTTGGAAAAGATGTCTGCTTCTTCTTCCACCTTCCTAGCTTCTTCGAAATTTTCTATCAGAGTGGTTTTCTTAGATCTTTTGACGAACATTGCTATAGGCCCTTCAAGTGCTGTTGTATAAGATTCAACTAGAGATTCTTCTATCAGTTTATTTGCTTTGCTAAAATTATTCAAGAGTGTAGTGAACCTTTGGTTGAAGTCTTGAACCTTTTCTTTCTTTTCCATTCTCATGGACAATAATTCTTTCATGAGTGTAGCAATGGTCTTTTGATTTCCATACTTCTTTAAGAAATATGTTTCAAATTCTTCCCAGCTGGAAATCGAGCTAGCTTGTAAGCTAAAATACCAGGAAGAAACTTTCGGTTCAAATGTGTATGGGAAAAGCCTACAAACTACATCTTCATGCTGTACATTTAAAAGATTCAAGGCTAAATAAAAACTCTTGAGATGATCTTCAACAGAAATGGCTTTTCCTAGGTCGAATTTGGGCAAGACTTTCTCTGGATTTTTAGGCAAATTATGTAATGGCCCAGCTAGATTTAATGATCCCCTCGCTCTCCAAGCAGGCACAGCCATGGTTCTATGTGGAGAATCAGGTGGAGAGTTGTGTGGTGAATTAAGTAGGGTGTTCTTTGGAGTAACAAGTTCTCCAAGATTTTTTGGATCTGAAAAATTTTATGGGTTTTCAAGATCGATTTCTTTTAGGGGTTCTGCAATCTCTTCCAAAGTTAAGTTTACAAGCTCTTCAAAATTCTGCACAAGAATCGAATCACGGGTGTATTGTCTTTCTTTTCTAGGAGTACTTTTCCTAGGGAGGAAAGTTACTGCGTTTAAACCACCTAGTTGCCTAACATAAGATCGTGTATGTCTTCTTAAATCTTCTATTTCTGCAAAAGGCATAGCATACAACACTTCTTGATGATCAGAATCAGAGATGGAGTTTTCTTTATTTGTTACTTCAAGATTTGGGATGCCTGAAATTCTAGTCTTAAGCGGGTTTTCAATAACATTTTTGACAATGGGAGATTTTCCTTTATCAGCCATGCACTTCAGGCCCTCCTTATAGTGCCAAAAACTGTTGATGCCCCGAAGATCGCAGCATCAAGCAGAAAGGGATTCTCCCCGATAAACTATCCCAATTAGATTGTCCATCATTTGGTATGGGGAATCCATCCGGTTAGCGGTTCCGACTACCGTTAGATTTGGAGATTTGCTTTCTTTTACACCAGTTATCGCCCGATCCACCGTTGTTTTTTATTTTATTGTTAAGATGATATGCAAGTGCCTAAGCTAATTTAATCTAAATGCAGAACTTGAAACAAATCTGTATCGAAAACTGAAATAAATATAATCTATCCTTGCAAGGAGCAAATTGTAAATATGAGCAATGTGCTGAAAGGAATATCTAAAGATTGCATGGATAACCATTTAAATCATAAAGAAACATTTTCAATAGAAGTTTAAAGATATTAAAGATAGCTTTAATCCACATAAAAGCATTCTATTACTCATTCAGGAAAAACATCATTGCACAGGAAATAGTAAGATCATTCATCACACAGAAACAATTCAAAACAACGAAGAAAGATCTCACAGCAGTGTCAAAATGTCATAAAAATAATCCAGCATGCATCTAGTCCACATTTCCAGGCGAAACAAATGTCTTCCTCAGGCTCTTTATTAGGCAAGATCGCTTTCTTGGAGCAAGTTACAAAATAGTTCGTACAAGCTCTAAAAATTCTTTTCCCTGCAAAAAAGTCCTTCTCATCCTCTTCTTAACTTCTATTTATAACTTTACAAAAAACTTCATGGGCTGACAGTTGTACCCTAATTCTAGAAGCTTCTAATTTGGATTTTGGTGTGTAATTGCATATTTCCCAGATTCGTGGGACATCTTTCATATAAAACAAAATGATACCCAGCTGTCCCTTTAAAGCATTTATACAAAATGTAGAATTTCAGCTTCTCCTTTTATTTAAACAAAGTAAAAATGGTCTATCTGTTCTGCTGGGGCTTCTACCTGTTGACTTGAAGACTCGCCTCCACCAACTGGCTCACTTGCAATTACCGGGCCATCTATACCTTGAATGTATGTGGTCCATTGGTTGATATCTTTTACAATAAGCTTGCTACGGGAAGATACTGTTGCCTGGGACGCTATTTCATGCTTGCGTAGGTCCGATTCAATCAGCGCTTTTCCCTCTATGGCTTCTTTAGCCATCGCTTCTAAGAAGTGAATATGTACTGCAGGCTGGCAAATGAACTGTTGAAATTCATCTTGAGTCAATATTTCTATACTCTTGATCAAATCCAAGACTTCGTCCAGCTCGTTCTGCAGCTCGAAAAATCGATCTTCTTCCTTTGGGAAATCATAAATGGAGGCAGGAAGAATCAGATGACACTTGCTATGTGATTCCCTGAGGGTGGAGTAGAAAGAACAACACTTGTGGATTGTCTTCCTGATTTCCAAACTCAGCTTGGCACTGCAATCCTTGGCGAATTCAAGGATCCCTATATCCACGTCCAATTCATCTCCTGTAACGGCGCATAAGTGTGAAGGGAGTTGAGATTTTCCCTTTTTCCACTCAGATTGTCGTTTCAACTCCTCTACAAGATTTGCAAACTTCTCCCGAGTTCTTAAGGCTTTGATTTCAATTATTGTCATTTTCTTAATCATATCTTTCATGCTCCAAATCTCTTCGGAGATTAGTACTAGCAGCTGATGGATTTTAATTTGCACGTCACATGCTTGTTTGTGAAATGTGGACAAATTTTGTTGGTCCTCCGCTGCCTCTTTGAGTTGTTTTCCCAAATGTTCCTTTTCTTCAATCAGCCCTTCATACTCATGCTGGTGGAGATGAATTTGTTGAGCCCTGCTTGCTTCGAGTTCCTCCAATTCTGTTATTCGAGCTTTCAGATTCTTCAATTCATCTTCAGAGATGGCCAATTGCATCTCTAAGGTGTTTTTCTCATTCTCAAGCTGGAGAACTCCCGCATTTAGCATTAATTGTTCTCCTACCAACTCATTGTATTTCTCTTTTAATTTGTTTGCTTCCAACACCTCCCTCTTCCTATCATCTCTGATCTAAAAACATTGCTCCCTGTAATGCTTTATCTCACCTTTTAAAAGGTCAATATTGGTTTTAGTTGCCTTAGCTGATGCTACAGTGCATTGGGCTTGGAACGTGGGGTCAGCATCAGTTCCTTGGACCAATGTTTTCTCTGTTACCCATAATTCATATTCATCCTCAACCCCGGTTTCCATCTTCTTTATCCTCCTCTCAATAATGGCCCTTTTCCGCTCATGGAAATAAATGGTATCCAAGTCTGCTACTTTGCACTGCTTCCTGGGGTTATATGGGGTCAGCGCTAAGCTCCCTGAAGAGGCACCCCCTTCCTAAGTTGTCCTTGGAGAATATATCAATGGTGGATCTACCTCCATGTCTGTCAGAGTAGATGGGTCCTGCTCAGGAGATTTCTCTGTCTGTTCTTTCTCCTTCTCTCATGCTAACTATTCTTGCTGTGTCTGTAATCCAGCTGCTTCTTCATTCAAGGGCCTCTCTTCCTCCTCATGCTGCTATTTGGTAGCTTGCTCTTGGAACACCCGATCTTCTTCTTCCTTCTAGATCCTGGCAGCCTCTTCCTGCTGTTTCAACTCAAAGGCTTGCTCTTGGAGCACTCTGTCCTGCTCCTGCTTGAGGGTTTGCTCTTGGAGCACTCTGTCCTACTCTAATCCTGATGGATCCCCTGATGGTGAGGCCGATGCCTCCCGCTCCCTTTGGATCAGACCGACGGGTTTGGGGCTTGGATCCTTCACAATTTTCTTCTTGTAACGCTTCCCTAGTGCAGATAGGTTGTGCGCGCTCCTGCGGAGCTCCTCGTCTCGTTCCATAGCATGATCATATTCAAAGGAGATTTTGAGGTCAAGACAATGCTGGCTTACCGCACCGTTGGGGTCATGCCTTCTGAAAGGGACCGTGCCAAAATGGAAAACTTCTAAGCCTTCAGTGTAATTTTCCCCGTCTCTTGCTCTTAGGAGGTTGTAAGCTCCAATGGTAAATGGCATGGGAGGATACATTCCCTTCCTCTGGTCTGTTAAGAACTTACTTATGGCGTCGGTGCCGAAGAGTTGTCTCACGGCCTCCTTGTGAATTATAAAATCTGTAACATACCGAGGGAACATAAATGGCTCATGAGTTCCTCTACTCATCCTGATGTATGTGCCTTCTGAACTGTGATAATAGTCCCCGAATTTTTCAATGATAGCCATTGCATTCTCCGACATACAGTCTGGTTCTTCTATAAAATGAGCTGGTATAATGTCATGATAAACCTCTCGCAAACCATCTTGTAGTGGTTTGTGTATCTACCTTCCCATGTACAATGATAAGCCATGAAGAGAGTTGTTTCTTTTGGCTTCCATGAGCAACCCAAGTCCAGGAACGCATGCTTGCTCAACAGGCAGTCAATCAGGTATGAAGACATGAAGAAATCTGCCTTCTTTTGGGTTAGTCCTCCTTGGGATACTATTAGCTACGAGGCCAAACTATCTGAAATTATTCCATCCCAATTGAAGATGGTGCCATTCATGTCTATATGAAACATTACCGGCACCCATCCGATCTTAAACATATTGCCATTAGGCATGCCTAAGAGTCGACTCAACATCAGGACGATGAGTCTATAAGGGGTCTTCAGGAGGTTGCTCTCATATTCATTGTTCTGCCTCATCCTAATCTGCCTGTCGGTTATCGTCATCTTACAGGTAGATTCTAGTGGGTCCATTGGATGTTTTGCTATCCAATCGTCGTCTAAACAAGCCCTAGGTGAAGGAAATCTGTAGGCAGTAGTGACATGCTCGGGAGCGAAAGATTCCAAACTCAACCCATTTTTATCATTCATGAGCCTTGTGTCGGTCTGGATGTGGGGAATTAGCCATCCCATAACTTCGGAACAAGGGAACAATTCGGGACGAGTTCTTGCTTTATGCAAACAAGACCTTCGGATGTTGGCATATACCAGAGCATCTTCTATGGAGGTTGTTGTACTGTCTTGAGCCACGATGAATCTGTACAGATCACCCCATTGAAATTCAGGGGCGGAGCTCCCATGGGAGATACCAGTGGTAGCTTATGTGTCAGCAAACATCATCTCGAGAGAAGCATCTAATAGGATTTCAACCTCTGAGTCTGAGGTTATTTTCTGCGCTGCCTTTTTCTTTGTTGCCTTCCTATGCATAGTAATCCTGTGGTGAGCAAGGCAATGTCAATAAAGACTTTAGTTTGACCACTTCTTCAAGCATCAGCAACACTCTATCACAGAGCCAAAATATAACATTTTCACAATATAGAGGTTGTCCAAAAAATCATAATTATCTTCATTTCAAGTTTAAGCTTAATTCAACAATGCCATTCCAAGCTAAAAGTAAAGACAAGAGATCAGGACAACAAGCAAGATCATCTTTGAATCTGCGCCATTCATTTTCAACGTGCAGGTATCCCCTGAATTGTCACACAAACTTGCGCAAGTCTGATGAATATTTCTGCGCTAGCGCCTAAATAGAGCTTTGCACCGTGTTTGGGATTCTGCACGCACTAAGATCAATTATCTAATGTGCATTGGGGGACAAGCGGGATTTTATGCTCTAACCTAGATGTTTCATTCGCGCCGGCGCCTAAAATTATTTGTGCGCCAAGCGAAAATGTATTTTCTGCGCTAATGCCCAAAATATTTCGTGCGCTAGCACCCCAATTTTATCCATGCGCCAAAGCTAAAAACATTTTTGCGCTAGTCCAAACAACTTTGCATGCACTATCCTAACCTTATTTCTGCGCTAGCGCTTAACATTATGGATGCTATATTTACAATGCGTCAGTGGTTAAACATTTTATGCGCCGGCAGTTGATAGTGGAGATTGCGTAAAAGATGGAGAAACCCCGCAGCTATTGGCTTCTATTAGTTAGACTTCCAGGCTAGTTTATCATGGTTCTAAGTGGGCACGATGGGTTGATTTAATATATCCTAAGTCAATTTCGGCCGAGCATTGTGGGTTTTACGCGCCTTTGGCGTGAATGAACATTGCTTTCGGTTGAGTAGAGTACCTCAGTGTTCACAGGATGAAACTTTAGCTGCAAGGAACGGGAAGGATTGGGTTTTACGTGCATTAGATGCTTGGCAGGGAGTTTTGTTTTGCGTGGGATGTCACGGCTTCTATAGGTTTGAGTGAGAAAAACTCTTCTACCGCTAAGGTACTGCTGGGACGATTCAGGGATATCAAGGTGGGCGAAAAAAACTTAGTCAAGACGCTGAGGACATGATGGCAGGACTGAGCTCATGCTCGTAGGAGGGGACAAAACTTTTCGGGTTTTGGTTCGCGCAGGGAGACTTCGGATTCTCATTTTGGGATCAAGGACGAGACCAGTCGTTCTGTGCTCTCTAAACATCTTGCAAAGAACTTCCTATGGTGTAAAAAAAAACTCACGAAAAAGAAAGGGGCATAGAGCCTACCTGTCAGACTGGCAGGGTCCGTCGAGGGTGAACGTTCCGAGGCAGGAGATGAATCCGCAGACGCCCTATGAATAATAATAATAAAAAACTTCGCTCTTGATGAAAGTGGGAAACTCTGGTTGCTCAGTGAATATAAAATGTGTTGAAAACCCCGTTGCATTTGTTTAAATAAGGGTGGCATTTATGTCACATACGACGATAGGTTGGCGGATTTACTTTCACAAGGCTCGAGGTTTTTTGCCATTAAAATGGCACATGGCTCTATTAAAGACCCCACCAAACCTGCCAGTGCACAAGGGTCGAGGAGATTTTCCACGCTAAGTGCCGAGCAATGATTTAAATTCTGCGCTAAGGCAGTGATCATATCTTGTGCTTCTTGCGCTAAGCGTAGGTTTGAACATTAAATCTCGCGCTCAAGCGGCGATCCTGCCATTACATATGCGTTCCTAAAACTGTGCCAGAGTTTGAGCTATCGAAAAGACCAAGCGCAACATTGCAAGCAAGGAGGATAAGTATAGCTCTTGCGCCAATGGCGCCGATTCTATAATCCAAGTTTGTGCTGGGAGGAACGTGCCAACTCTTAATTCTTCCAAGAAGGTGACACGCAGCTTCAAGGCGGGGAAGATTAGGATAGTTCTTGCGCCTTCGACGGCCGAGGAATGGTTATCACTTGCGCTAAAAATATGCGCGCCGAATAAAAGACTTGAGACTTTGTCCAAAACGACGGCTGAGTTAGAGCCAAGGTACGCGTTAGACGGAGGACTTGTGATTAGAGTTTGCGCCGAGCGAGGAATTTATCTTTTGGAGGCGTGTCAAAGCGGCGGAGGATGTAAGGATAAAACTTGCGCTACAGCAGGTGAATTAAAACTAAAAGACGCGCTCAAGAGAAAAGACTGATTTTGCCTCAGAAAAATCAATGAGAGAACTCTTTTGGAAACAGGTGATGAAAATCTGTTAAGTTAGAGAAAGAAATAAACTCGAGAGACAAAGGAAAAAAATTGCTACAAAAGAATTTAAAGGAGGGGCCCCAAATATCACCAAAATTTTGGGGAAGGATGTTGTATCAACAACACATTGATCGCAGGATCTTCATCGTCAGGTAAGGTTGGCATCCCATAAAAATAATTATCCGGATTCGAAGGATCGAACATATCGTGCTCGAGTGGATTCATCCAAATCAAACCAAGTTGAGTCTCAGGTGGATCACCCCCCAGGCCTCTCAAGGTGTGGGGGTGTCTTAAGTGTGTTCGACTCCACCCGATGGAATCGTGGTGATTTCTTTCGTGTCGAAGTATGCATCCGTCATAAAGTCGATGACGTATGTCTCATAAGAATCTGAAGACTTAGAGGGAGCCCGCCGGCGTCCCCAAGCAACACGGCGTCAAAGTTCGGCCGGTTCTAAACCAGCTAACCGACAGGATCGACAGAGAGTAGGACTCCGCGCCACGATATCTCCGGAGAGAATATCAAATCAGAACGTCTCCTACGGCCAACTATCGATCAAAAAGAGTAAATCAAAAGCACACACCCAGAGAAACTACAGCCAAGAGCAGACAAACAGAGTGGCTAAATGAGCTCCCGACACTAGACCCAGTATGTCTCGCCTAGGAGAGGCTTGAGACTCCCAAACTATATCCAGAGGTAACAGAATCAGTTATAGAGACACCCAGGCTTCACTGCGTGCAAAGGGTCGTAACCCTCGGCAACAAACGACTGTGTTGTTCGGGTACACAGGGTACTACCAAAGGACCGAACACCAAGAGCAACCACTTCACACAAACAGATCACAGATCAACACACCGATGTTTTGACGTGGTTTAAACCCTCTTGAGGGAAACACTCCACGGCCCCGGCCAAATAGCTTCTACGGGACAATTTATTATGCAAAGAAAGAAAGTTACAAATGAGCTTCTCATAATCGATCAACTAAACAATGACCCTCCATGCTCTTTAAATAGAGATCATGGACCAATCGGGTGTTAAGCCACGGATCAAGGTTAGGTTTGATCTAAGAGAAGTTGAGCCGTCGGATCACTCTATGTCGGAAACATATCGTGACCGTCGGATTAAGTATTTACAAATGCATACTAATGCATACTAAAGAAACACACTATCCCTAACGGATATATTACACAAGTTGATCTTAACTAACTCCTAAGTGTCTAAATATCCTAACATGTGTTGTACAATCCCTATCTGACTTAGGACACAAACAACATAACCACTGCAAGTACCCTATGCAATGCCTAGGTAAGGCAACTATGGTCACCGCAATATAACCAATGCTCAGGGGGACAGTCGCAGGTGGGATCCGTCATATGGGAAGGGTAGCTGAGCCTGAAACTCAATGAGGATCAAATCCCCCAAGAGTCCCAAGATACAAACAAATCCTGGAAATATCTCTCACGTTCAGCCGGTATCAAAGGGATATCCCTTCAACCAACCTCTCGTGACTTTGTGCTTAACTTCTGCTTGAGTAGAGCTTCCTAAGAACACCGATATATACCATGGATTCCTCCACTCCCTGGTCAGACACCTAATGTTTCGTCTAGTAGTCTTGGATTGTTAACTCACAATGATCTATTCCAAGACTCTAAACCTATGCTAATTGGTGTACCCTATAAATGAAATCGGTCTAATCAATTTTAAAATTAAGCGTTAATTTTAGTGGATGTCGTTACTCAAGGGATATGGTCGTGAAACTAGTGATGTGTATGACTCAATAGTATGCAAAATTGTCAAATCCTAGACTCATCTTTCCAATAAAACAATGTCACTAACATGCAAAATCAACCCAACGGTTTCGAAAAAAAAATGCAATCCTTTTTATATTTTCTATGCACAAGCAGAACCTAAATGAAGGTAGCAAGCACTCAATGCAAGACGCAGTACATGAAAGTAAAAAAAAAATTGTATTTTCTCTTATAAGCAAAAGGAAAATGAAAAACTATATGTATTTTTTTTTGTATTTTTCAATATAAGGAAATGAAAAATGCAAGCAAAATCCTACTATCTAGTCACTGATATGCCAAGGAGATCACTAAGACAACCCGACAGATACCAAACAGTAAGACTCAGCCAAAGGAATGAGCTCAAAAGGAAAAAACCAACAAGTCTAAATCCAAAGATGGGTAAAAAACCAACAAGGCTCAACCAAGAGAAAAGAAGAGTTCTGGTCACAACGAAGGCATGGAACAGTCAAGAAACAGGCCAACAAAGACTCAGTATCATCCAAAGCCAACCCAGCAACAACCAAAAGCCATAAATCAACCAAAGCCGAAGTTGTACACTATTGTCGAAGGAAAACCTGCAGGTACCCGTGAGCAGTAGAGTAAACAAAGGTGAGTGTACGCGGGCAGAGCAAAGCTAGCCCACGGGTAAGGAAAGGCAAATGGGCAAATAAAGAGGTCACTGGCTATCTCAACGGCCAATCAGTGACACAGAGCTTCGACAAACAGCAACTCTAATTAAGGACTAATGCTCAAAAATCCCCAAACATGGATGTTTTCCCCAGCGGAGTCGCCATTTCTGTATTGGAGAAAACTCACTATGGCTTGGGGTAGACCACAACAGACAGTTGACTACCAGAAATTAACTCAATTCTCATTACTATGTTGTATAAATGACAATGCTAAGATAATGAAGAATATAACCAACCTCAATCCAACGTTTGATGTAGATCCCCGTTGGAGCTTTCAATCCGTGCACTTGAATCTACAAATTAGTCTTGACAGCCAATATACAACAAGTACATATAATATATAAACGACATTAACATCATCAATATCAATGGTCCATGATATTATAAGTAAACGCAACCCAATGTAGAATAAACAACATTCACAACATTAATGAACGAGAATATGGGTATTTCTATTAATAAACAAGAAGAAGTACAATGTGATACGACCTCTTGCCGACAACCAATCTGAACCAAGCTCTGGATCAATCCACTTGTGCCTCCACCACTTCAATCCTCCATGAATGGAAAACTCAAACTATGGTAGGAGTTTGGAAGGTGAACGTAAGGGGTTCACAACTACAAGGATCAATGAGTGTAGACTCAAGATAGGGCAAAAATCCACTAGAGTTCTCTTGCTCTTCTTTCTCCTCCCATCCATAAGCCATATGTGCTCAATATATAGTCCTCTCGAAGGTAAGTGAAAGGACACATCGAGGCATTTCTTGGGCAGATGGAGAGTCAAAGGTCACCCAATAACCACTTTTTGGGAGTAAAAAGTAATAAACTAGTGATTTTTACCATTTTACATGCTACCCGCGGGCTATAGTGATGCAACTCACGAGTACGCCCACTATAATGATGCAGCTAGTGTACAGGGGAAAAAATAGGGAAAAATAGTGTCTGGAGGATATAAAGTGGATCTGAGTCAGTGAAATGGATCTTGCAGGCCAAAGAATGTTGATACTCACAAGGTGGAAAATTGCGTTGTAACATTTGGTCCAACCACTTCATTTTGGGGAACCTCCTTAGGGCATGTTATTTCTTATTTTGGTTCAACACCGATTGTGGAGACACCACCACCTTCGCACCCTACCAGACTCGTCTCAAAAGAAGATTTTTTCGGACCACTTCAAGATACCGTGACTCGCTTACAAATACTTGGAGAACGGGTAAGGCGCCAAAGTTTCCCTTTCCAATATGCTTCGGAAGTAGTGAATCCTAAACACCATTCTCCAGTGCATTCTTTTACTCTTCCTTCACCAGGAATGTTTGTGCCTAACATGACCCCCTACGAACCAAGCCAACCATCTTTCCCACCTAATGCATATCAAAATCAATTGGTCAGTTCTAGGCCTCTTCTAACCCTAACAACTGGGGGGTAACCTTAGCCACTATTAAATTCATGACTGGAACAAAACCTTCGAGACAAAGCGTGATCAGAGGCCACCCTCTAGTTAGCGATCAGAATATGACCACATGCCAACTTATGGTCAGTGGTAAAAATATAATCACTAAGCAAACTTCGGTTGGCGGACAAATTTTACTGGGGGGGCAGCCCCTAGTCAGTGGACAAAATCTAACTGGGGGGAACCCCTGGTTAGTGGACAAAATACAAGTGGAGGACAACCTTCGTTTGTGAATTATAATACGACTGGAGGTTCACCTCCAGTCATGGGACAACCTTCATGGACACATCACGCGTGGGGACCATCAGTATGGGCTCAACCCACATGGGGTTATACATACTCGGGTAATCATAATATGGAAATCAGTCATGTCTATAAAAATGCTCCAGGAAACATTTATCCTAGAATACCTTACCTCATAAACACAAACACTATGTGTGGTCAAAATACCTTTCCGCTAGCCGGAACTACAACTGGAGGCCCTCCCCCTTCCCCACCACCAGTCCCACCTCCACCTCCACCACCTGTCCCACCTCCACCCCCACCATCCGGACAACCCCCTCATGGGGGAGGAAGACCTCCATCTGATCCACCCCCAACGTTGGAGGACCTCCACCATATAGCCAACCCTCTATGGGAGGACCTTACAATCAATCAATCTATGGTCCTACTAGTACTCAATTGCCTTACCAATATTACCAGTACCCGCAGCCAAACTGACAGTTACCATTTCTGGCTACTTTATATATCCCAGATCTGTCGCGTTTGACCAACGATCCCATTCAACATGGCATGAATTGGCCACCCATTCCTGTGAAACTGCCATCGGACATACCCAAGTTTGAAGGCAAACAAGACGAAGATTCCAAAAACCACGTAATGACATATCATTTGTGATGTTCCTCGAACTCATTAATGGATGATTCTGACTGTTTGAGGTTATTCCAACGAACCCTCACCAGTACAGCCGCCATATGGTACATCGAATTACCACCACACTCCTTCGTCGACTTTTGATTCTTGGATATGGGTTTTCTTAAACACTTTCAATTTCCAATCTGCTATGAAACCGACACTAATCTTTTAACTTCCCTCTGGCAAGGTACCTCCACTCATATTTCCGATGATATTCACGAATGGAGGAGACGATGTAGGCTCATAAAATCTCCCATTCTGGATCAATTATTGGTCGATTGGTTTACCAAATCATTGTTGCCTATCATAGCCAAATATGTCGCTATGAGCAGGGCGGTTACCGAAGAACAAGCTATTTCACGTGCCTAGTACTTAGACTTAGTCTACGCTCAATCTGGCACTTTATACGACATAATTCCCAATGCCCCTTGCCCCAAACATGACCCAATGAAACCCCCATGGGATCACATGTCGATGGCATAATTGGTTCCGTTAATACCCAGACTGCCACTCAATCGATTGGATCATAAAACCATATGGTATCAACCCCAACCTCGTCACAGGCTGGTAATACCACCAATCATTCATGCAATCCTGCTTCCACTGTGGAGGTGAATTTAGTCCAATCTGCTTCATCTCAAAAATCCGGTGTGAAGAAGAAAAACAAAGGTAAATCCAAGAAATATTCAAACCAGCAGGAACACAAAAAGAATACAGACTCTCATGACACCATACCAAAACGGAAGGCCAAGTATCCATGCTTACAGTGCAGTGATGACCACTTCACAAATAATGGCCACATCATGAAGAAGTCCAAAATTTCATCAAAGGAAACCCTGCGCCCACAAATTTAACAGACCCCTTCCCCACACAACAACAACATTTGGTTGCGCAACAGTCCACTCCTTTTCAAGGAGAACCATGCATGAGCGCTCATGTTCTCATGATGCATAGTGAAACTGTTAACTTATCCACCATGGCACATACATATGATTCTGCTCCCGATAAAGAATCTAATGGAGGTAATTACTGAAGAATCCTCCACATCTGCATCCACTATTCCCCCATCAGAAGGTCCTTTAACCATAGACAAACATATACCAGATGCAATATTGCATCCACCCAAAAGCACAATCTGAAAAGCGATTTTCAACCCCAACACCCAGGCCGCTCAAAACTATAACATTGTAGAAGATCTAGCTCAGGCACCATGTGCTATGTCGACCCTTGAAGTCTTACAAAATTGCCCTAATCAACGTAAGACTCTGCTATCTGTTAGAGGAGCAGTGGATCCAGAATCATCTAACACCATCATGTTCATATTACACTGCTTTAAGCTGGAGATTTCCCACCAACTAGCATTTCAAATCATTACCAATGTCGCTAGGAAAAACATCCATCGTATTGTCTTAGACAAAGGAGCCTCTACTTCTATAATGTCCTTGTCCTGCTAGAAAGCCATTGGCTCTCCTGAATTGAACCGTTCCCCTACCACCCTAAAAGCATTTGATGGACGTGGATTCCAACCACACGGGCTCCTACAATCCTTAGGTGTTGAGTTGGGAGGAAAAACTATTTCCATTAACATGGAAGTAATCACTGCGCCATTGGATTACAACTTATTGCTTTGTCGAAATTGGTTTTATGCCATGATTGCGGTCGCATCCTCCATCTTCTGCATTCTGCAATTTTCCCACCAAGGAAAAATTGTCACTATCGACCAACTAGATTTTTGTACACCGAACATCACCACTCATCCTGCGGATAATATCCCTCTTTTAGGACACTCTTCACAAATATATGAGAGTGTGGGGGTAGGACTCCTTAAAGACTCATCTCTTATGGGAGTCTTTCCAACACCGAATCCCCCGTCGCACTTTGCCACAATGAACATGATCTCTTCCATGACTCCATCTTCTTCCGACTCACCAAATCCTTAGATTGTTCTCGATCCTATTGATATTGATTCGATTGGATCACATATGCCTCTCAGCCCAGCTAAAGCTACTTATGATGTTATCCAATCCGCGTCTGATTCACCTGATGACCATCACCTAGTGCCATCAGACCCACGCTCTCTACCATCTTGGTTTAACTCGTCCTCGCCATCACTAGATCATCTCCTCAAAACATTCCCCTCCGATGAATCCATCATGGAGATTATGAGCTTGGATGAGCTTCCATGGGAAGACCATCACCATTGATCATCCTTCCTCCCGCCTTCAGACATGGTAGAGAATGTAATGTACCCACCTATCTATACAATGCAAGGAAGGGAACATGGCACTAAAATATGGGCTTTTAAAACAACTTAGCCAAATTCATCATGAATAAAAGGTATGGCATTACAGTAAAATGCATATGTGTGTAGATGCAAATCAATTGAACATGCACAGCGGAATAAACATCAACCACACACATTTCATAGTCATCTATCATATCAAAATAGCCATCCCTTAAAACATTTGTAGAAGTAAACACAATAAAATACTCATCTGGATGTAATGTTGTCCCAAGCAACTAGCTATGTCACTGTAACGTTCCACCCAACCATAGGTCTCTGCCCAGCCTATATTCTTTCAGCACTCAGAGACCACCCCCCAACTAGGCATGATATCTACAAGGAAATTGGGTCTCTCAAACTCAGATCAGCCCAAAGCAATGGATACCCAACTCAACCCCAGCATTCTCTTGCACACCAAACTCAAATATGGGCTCTGGAACACACTTTCAGCAATGGGACTTAGGAACTAGATGGACATGGGTTTTCCCCAAAACGTAGGCACACCAAAAACAGATTTGTGAGAGGGAAAATCAACCATAGGGAAGAAAACGATTTCTCCCACATATATACAAGCAATCAGTGAGCCAAAACAGCCTCTATGGTCCCCAAATCCATTTCCCTTTCTTCCCCACTGTTATACAACACAAAAACGCCCTTCCCAGCTAGGAGAATGAAGGAAACACAAAACCATGGAGGAAAACACCCAGGTAGCTCCAAATTCATGAGAGAGCAAGACTGATTGGTGAATCATGGCTTGGGAGCAATTTCGTGGCTCTTTTCTTGCCCAAGATGCCAAACACAAAATTCTAAGAAGGGTGGCTTGCCCATAGTCAAATTTGGACAGCCATACCTCTCCATTCCCCAAGGCATTAACTACCTCAACCAACTCTTGGAGGAATTAAATTATTGGGTACAAAAGTCAGCATGGGTGGTTGAGGGTTGATGGATTCTCTCATTGACACTTGGCTTGACTTGATTGGCTCAAGGGTTTGAATATTTCCCTCCCAATTCCTTGTAAATAGCATGCCCCCATCTCTTGTTGCATTGCATAACCAGTTGTGGGCATTATATTAAAATGCATATTTACAATTCCCATGGTTCACTAGCACATGGGTAGCAGAATATCCAATACCTTCCTCTTCAGGGTCGAGCATTCACTAGCGGGGCCTTGGCCTTGAGCTCCAAGCTAGGAATCATACATAATATGCATACAATATTTACATTATAGCCCAAAATATTACAAGGGTCAAAATGGGGACATTACATTCCCCTCCCCTTGGAATAACACTGTCCTCGGTGTTCCAATACCTAGGAATACATACACGCTTTATACATGTCCAAAATTCACAAAATGTGGTAGGTCTATCCTGCATTTCATCAATTGGAGATGTCAAGGTGAGGTTCTTGAACCCCTGCACTTTGCTCTTGCTGGTCGTCGCTTTTCTTGTTACCCCTTGTTGGACATTCGTGGAGGAGGTGACTTCCTCCACATCCCCAACATTCTATTGGAGGTAACTGCCTTTGTTTTCCTTTGTCAGCATTCTTACTCTCTTCCATCCTTGGTCTTTTCTTGATGGGGTGATTGGACGAATGCCTCATCATTGGTCCACTTTCTTTTCCCAAACCGATTGCTCCCAGAATACTTTTTACCTCTTTTTGGAGACGAATAGAGTCCTGCAAAACCTTGTGGTTCATCGCATTCTGCTGCTTCTGTAGCTTGAGCATCTCTCCAGGATTTTCTTGGGTCTTGGCAATTATTTGGAGAAGACTTTCAGCCAAGTCCAATATCCCTTGGTCTGCTGCCATGGTCAATGTGCACAGCTTTCCTCACTTGCTTGCTAGCACCACTTGTTTGTTTTGCAACGGCTGCAACCAATTGCGTTAATTTTCTCACCTATGAAATTCATTATTGAAATTCTTTGTTAGGCCAAGCATAACATAAACATTAAAATTAGTCAATTAATTTCCCAATTGACATGGAACGTCCATGCTTTATTCATGAGACTTCCACACTTTTCATGCTTGCCCAACATACATATGAACTCATTCTTGTTCATCCTTTCACAGGGAGTTAGCTTTTTCAGCATTCACAATGTATTCAAGCAAATAAACACAATCAACTTTTCAGTTATGACATGCATTCAACAATTTTATGTTTCTAAGATGCATTAGTCAAAAAGGAAAGAGAAGAGTAAGAGTTTCCCCCTCTTATTCTTGTTTCAATCCGGAGCCACACCATCACTGTGGTT
The DNA here is from genome assembly GCA_027924585.1 of Larix kaempferi. Taxonomy (NCBI): domain Eukaryota; kingdom Viridiplantae; phylum Streptophyta; class Pinopsida; order Pinales; family Pinaceae; genus Larix; species Larix kaempferi. Next base: position 7,295,965 of record BSBM01000211.1, read on the forward strand.
CTATGCTCCTAGCCTCTTTCACTTTAATGTGAATGCTTGACTTGCCCTTTCTTGGCTATGACACTTAGTGTATAAGGTCTGTCTAAGGCTTTTCTCCATAAGGGAATCTCCTCCCCATGGTTTCCTACAGAACCTTTGGCTGCTAGGACTCGCCCACACATATCCACTAGCATCATTCCTATCATTGTTGCTCATACTAATCTTTCGAGGACAGTCGCGTGTCCAAATGCATCCCTAGGATGCCTGCAAGGCTTCTTGCTTTCCTGCAAAAACCAAAGTTTCCAACAAAGAAACAACAGTGTATCAGCTTGGTTGTCATAAGACTTGTTCATGAAATTTTCATTATCCAAAAATGAATGAAAATCAAATACTTATTTGTATTGGGAAGTTCCTTGCTACTCCACAGGTTTCCTTCTTTGCCTTACAAGCCATGGATCACCTGTGGGGTGGATGTTTAATGCCCAACCAGTACACCTTCACGCCGACTGGGTTTACCAAGCATTTGTGGTGCCCAACCAGTCCCATACCTGGTTGGCCCTCTCCATTGCCGAGCCAGCACATTCGTCTGGGTCATCAACCAATGGAAGGAAACTGCGCCACCAACCATTATAGGTCAAAGCTCTACTACAGAGCCATATGTATATATCACCTTTCACTAATACCTCCACAACATCCAAGTAAATAATTCCAAACCAGTGCACTGACTGGGTTTATTAAGCATGCAACAACCTTTCATAACAACCTTCACAACACCCACAACATCCAAGTAAATAATTCCAAACCAGTGCACCGACTGGATTTACTAGGCATGCAACAACCCTTCATCAAAACCTTCACAACACCCACAACATCCAAGTAAATAATGCCAAACCAGTGCACCGACTGGGTTTATTAGGCATGCAACAACCCTTCATAACAACCTTCACAACACCCACAACATCCAAGTAAATAATGCCAAACCAGTGCACCGACTGGGTTTATTAGGCATGCAGCAACCCTTCACAACACCCACAACATCCAAGTGAATAATGCCAAACCAGTGCACCGACTGGGTTTATTAGGCATGCAACAACCCTTCTATTATGCTTCTTCTATGTGCAGCCCCAAATTGCATCTGTTTTAGCTGACAACACAAGATGGATAAGCAAACTCATCAGTATTGTTGCTCTAAAATTGAAGCATAATTCATACATTCGCTATCAAGTACTGAAACACCACGAATGCGTCCATTCCCTTAGGGTGTAGTCAATATTGAAAACCCTATCATAACCCAACACCTGAAAGGTGTGCACCCCTTTCCGATGTGAACCATGTAGGTCCTACTCATACTCAAGCAATCTGAAATAATATAAATAAGATGGAACATGATCTGTATATTAACCCTAATAATTAGACATGCATGTTCTTAGCTAGGGTTACAGAATAATTATCCCTTTTCAGATGTATTCTCTTTTTATTGCGAAGGATGGGGGCTCCCTTCTCTGAGTCAACGGTCCTTTGGTCGGCCACCCCAATATTTTCATGTTCCATAACCCACACATGCCTTCTTGGCATGGCTTCACCATCTCACTCATATGGTTTTCCAATATGCAGTGCAGTGGAGATGTTATCCTTAAAATATGCAATGGTGTTTCACCCGAAACCCATGTCCAAAGTATGGGGTCATTCCCATGAAGTTTGGATTCTGCAGGCCATCACACATGGTCTTCCTGCAATGTGTCTTCCTGGCACACTTATCAAATAGCCAAACAATCAACAACATTTAACAACAAACTTCAAATCTGATTGTTCCATAACCAATCAATGTCATTAATAATTAAATTCAATATGAATTTGCAATTCTGTTTACTACAGAAATCGACTTGCTTAGTCATGAGTTTATCCTCATATTGCTTGTCCCTTGTAAGTGGCACCCCTCTTCCCATTAGGGCTTTTATGCTTGCTACCATAATATGAGCATCCACTTACAACACGTCCTCCTGACACAGTTCTATGCAAGCCAACTGTGATTAGCATTTATAGGCAAATTCTCAAATCTGAAATCTACAAATCTGTTTTCCTATAGAAATTAGATTTGCAACTGTGAGATTATTCTCATAAACTTAAATCAGACAAATTTCAGATCTATGCCATGCATAAGTTAAATTTCACGACCACGAGAACCTTCTCATGAGGTTTGGCTCTTGCACGTGGTAGATTCCAATCTTCATCATGGACTTACCCACATTGCCATGCCGAAGACAATCTACCTGAAATCTGGAACTTCAATCAGCCAAACACTTTGTGAGTCTTTGTGCATATAATATTTCATTTGTTACAACAATCACTGAAGTGGTCTCAGAATTATAACACTCAATAACTCAAACACCCTCAGCTGTTAACATTTGAAATGCAATGAAATATATACATATGTATATGCATCATTATCATAATAAAATTGCAAGACACAGTCACATAATTTATTCAATTTAAATGAAGCTTTAGATACTCATTACTTCATAGCCATATCATTTTATGCAACTTTGTCCTTTCAAAAGATCACTCCTGATAGCCCATCAACATGTCTACCTTCTATATGCAATCATTCTCCTCCATTCACAGCAGCTTATGAAATGGTCTCAATATTAACAATAGTTCACAATTTCATCTATTATATAAGTGCAATGAAACATACACCACAACCATGCATTCACATAATGCATCTCAACATGTGCACCCATACCTATGCATGCACATTACAATACTCACATAATCTTTTAATGTGCATCCACTCAATGCATAACCACGAGATTGTACAAAATATTTTTAATGCACATCCCCTCAATGCAACCTTGCATTAATTCATGAATACTATGCATTCAAACATATTATGGCCTAACCATGACTTCCCCACATAGCATGCTCTACCATGACAGGACCATAAGTCCTCACTCGCTTTGATTGTTTGACCCGCAACCAACATACACAAATGGCATGATATAATCTCATATGAATGCATTCTAGCATTTAAAATAGTCATATGGTAGAGGGTTCCTCGCCCTTACTACCCCATACCTCACCATACCATGGTAGTATGGTATTCATATAAATGCATCCAACCTTTCCTACATACCATTCTATGATTACAAAATATCGTTCAAAGGGTTCTTACCCGATCTCCTTTTGTACTTGGCCAATCATAGTTAAACCATTACCTGCATGGCTCCCATCAACATCTTTGATGCTACCTGATCAGTTGGTCTCTTACAAAGGATCACACCATCCTTTCACCCACACCTCATGATCATGGATTTGTTGCCCCCAACCTTTCTTCATAAGGTTGTGGGTCATATGCAACTTCATCATGTACATCTTTATGCATGCTTTGGTTGTCTTTGGCCCTACAACCAATGCGAGCACAACCAATTGTTAGCAACCACAATGATTATCTTAGTGGCTCATTGCATATGTAAAGCTCACTATTTTAAAAATGTGCAATATCATATATATATATATATGCACAAACATTTTCACATGCATTGTGCAATGTTTATTAATATGCCATCTAGTGCATATTCATCTTATCTATCCAATCTCTTGCATTTTCAATCATGCTTCTATGGCCTGTTTAATACAATCAATATCAACCACATTAATTGTTATCAACCATAGACAATACCCTTAATGGGATATTGCATGTGTAACTTTGCTACCTTCTCCTATGTGCAACATCATGCTCATGCATAATCAATCCTCATGCACTATGCAATGACTCTTTAACTATGCCCACTAATTCATATGCATTTAATCTGCTACTCTCTTGCATTTCTAACATCCCTATGCCATAATTTCCAGTATATAAATTTCAGGGAATATAAATACAATAGAAAGAGAGGAGTGAAGGAATTCTCCCTTTCCAATTTCCTCATTGTAGCATGGAGTTTCCTCTTCCACATCGTAGTTGATCCAATCTCATGGGCTCTCTATCATGCACACAAGCAATTATTAGCCATGATCTTCTCACAAAGTAGAAATTCAATATATGTATGCACGTATATAAAATTCACTCTTGATACTTTCCAAGCATACAATTATTATGGTATATACATAAATAGTTTAAGGTGAGAGATTTCCCTTTTATCAACGTTGCCTTACTGCTCCCATTTCTCTTATGCAATGCATATCATAGCCAATTACTCTTAATAAGGCTTCCACAAACCTTCCATGCAATTTCTGCTTCTCATTCCCAACATAGAGAATGCACTTCACACTTTCAACGACTGTCTCCGGGGGACGACGGGGGTCAAGGGGGCTTGCCCCCTTGTGGCTTCACCACTGCAGGGCGGGTCGAGGACAGCGCCCTCATTTTATTTTATTTTTTTGTAAATCCTTCGATTTCGCGCAATCTAGCGCATAAGTTCCATGGCATTTTTCAACTTTCAGTGCCTGAAAAATCTCCCTGGAAAACAGCTGAAATTCCCTATTTCGGAGGACTTATCGTGTTCTTCCGACCTGTTTCGGGCCAACTCGCCGAGCTCTGCTGCAGTTTCGGGCCAACTTGCCGAGTTCTGCCGCAGTTTCGGGCCAACTTGCCGAGTTCTCCTGTCGAAAACACTTAGAAAAAATCTCCCGCTGTTTCGGACCAACTCGCCAAGTTCTACCACAGTTTCAGACCAACTTGCCGAGTTGTTCCGCCGTTGCGGACCAACTTGCTGAGTTTGGTTGTCGAAAACACTTAGAAAACTTTTGAAATTTTTCTTCCTTTCCCCAGGCACTCCCGCAACTTCGTGGGCGCAACTCAGCCAAATTCTTCGAACGTGTCGGCTCCACTAAACGAGTTCTACCGTTGTTTCGGCCCAACTCGCCGAGTTTTGCCGCCATTTCGGCCCAACTCCACAAGACTCGCCGAAGCGCATCGACACAAAAAAAAACACTTTAGAAAATTTTCAAAATTACTTAGAAATTTTTTTGAAATTCCGCAAACTTTTTTTTTTCGGCGCAAATTAGCCAGAATCACCGATCGTGTCGGCTCCACTCAGCGAGTTCTGCCGCCGTTTTGGGCCAACTCGCCGAGATTCGCCGACACAGTTTTTTTTTTGGCAAAAAAACTCATATACACTTTGAAAATTTTCTTAATTATCAGTGCTAAGCAGGAAGCATACTTACCTCTACAACTGTGATAGGTAGCCCATAAAGGCCCAATGCTGCAACCAACAGCTTTGATACCAAATGTAATGCATGGCATCTCTGACGAGTGGTTGGTGGTCTACGGAAGTTGTAGTTTATTAACAATTTGTCGCCAGGAGACAAACTATGTATTACATGTACAACAACAAATATGGACACTTTCCTTTCCATAAAGACTCCTGGTCATGGTGTTCCTCAAATGAACAATTTGGAGAAAATAAAAAGCACCTAGAACTATTTATGAACCCTGCAATGTTCCCATGAGTGCGTGGACGATCATTTATATACAATAGGTTCTTCCTGTTAAAGTTTCAAAAAATATAACAATTCATGCACATACTATACATGGAAATGTTGTGCTTGTATTTAACAATATAGAAGTAATCAGACCGACAGTATATAGGACCGCAAAATGGCATAAGTGCTACTAAATGTTTGGGAGGAACAAGTACATATGAAAAGATAAACAACCCAAGATTTGCAACATCTATATTAGATTTGGTAATCATAAAATGATTACCACAAAAGGAGAATTTGGTTCCAACATCAGGCACAGGTAGAAAGGAAAACCAAGCGCCATCTAAAGCGCGGTTGTAAGAATTTTGATATTTACTTTGCAAATTCATAGGAAGGGAGAAATCATCGCTACCCTCCAACAATTGGACGGACCTCGTTGTGTACTTGGATAGTTTTACTCTCAACTCATGCAACTTTTTGGATCTTCTAGTAGAGATGGGTTGGGTGGCATTCATATCATACTTTGGATCACTAGAAATTTCAAATGACTGAACATAAGGGGTTCATCAATTTAGGATGAGACATAGTTTTTTTTGCTTCCAACTTTTTCAAAAATGAGCATAAGGAAGTGTTCATGTGTGTCTTTTAAAAAACACCTATTGGATTTTTTACTGCAGTAGGGGGTATTAGACCATCGACATTAGGTAATATATCATTGGTGTAATGGGTGAGTGTGACACGCCGAGGGTTCTCCTTCAACCCTTTACATTTTGAACAACCACAAACTACTGGGGTGTCATAAAAGAGTTCTAGCTCGCAACAAATTACCGTCGATGAACCACGATGGCGACTTGAAGATGGCATGTTACAATTGGCGGGGTAAAGCGGCTACCCATTTTCATCCGGGAACTGCTTGCGGTATCTTACTCCTGATAAGAGCTTACGATGTTTTGAAACTAGTGGAGTGTCTTGTGCATCTGAACTCGAACCTGAATCGCGATCCTACAATATAGAATAAGTCGATATTCAGATTCACATGGATAAGTAACATAAATTTAAATAAGTAGTCAAAAAATAAATCAAACCTGAACTTACCGGGGATGGAATGGGAGAACTCGTCGAACTTTGAATAAGATGGTATGCGATGGAATCTGAAGAATTAGCCATTTGATACTACAAACTTTTCTTCCTGCATCTAAGCCAAATTAAAAATCAACATATATATACTATGAAATATTGTAATTGGTGTGGTTAAATAGTAAAAGGACATTTAGTATGAATATATAATTTTAAGTGGACACATAAAAACATAGAATTTACAAAATAAACTGGTGTGTTTATTCATACATAAACGCACTGGTGCGCTAACAAAACCAAATGCACTAGTGCATAACAAATGTAAACGGAATAAGCCCAATGGGTTAACTCAAGTGGTTGAGTGTTGTAATCGCAAGCAGAAGGTATCGGGGTCAAATCCTCGGGTGGCTATGCAAGGCCTCACTTGATGTCCCCAACGGGTTAGGGCCGATGGTTTACTTTGGGTACCATCCTCGAAATGAGGGGAAGTACCTGAGGGTTTCCCATGATGTGTTCCATTGGAAAAAAACAAATGTAAACGGACTGTTAAAGTATATTTGAAAAAGCACGGTAGTGGAAAACATCTGCTACAATTGGTAGTGGATATGTCTACATGTATTTAAAAAAAAAATCATTCTGGTGTGTTTTATACATATAAGCGCACCGCTGTGGCAAAATATTACATGCATTGTCATACGGGTTTTAAAATTATTTGAAATATGGTGTGTTTTATGTATGTCCGTATCGATGCGACTTGATACCAAGCGCACCAGAAATGCCAAAAATCAAAATTTTAAAAAATCGCACAAACCCTTTTTGCCCTAAATTTTAAAAATGGCAGCAATTTTAAGTTCGAAAAGTAAATCTAAATAGTGTTTAAAATCCAAAAACCTAAACATTAACTCACTGTTTTGCCAAAATTTTCAAGGGAGAGTTCTGGAAGAGAGAGTTACGTGGAAGGATTTTGGAGCAACTAGAAGGAGTTCTTAAGGTCAAAATTTCTTAGGTATGGTGAATCAAACCAAACCCTGCATCATCGAAATTTCAAGCATGTAAGTATTATTGTAGATCTTATAACATTATTTAGAGTTTAACTAGATTTAGAAGAAAAATAACTTCATTCTTACCTTCAATGTTGCAACCGTTATTTTTTTGCTGCTTCTTTTCGTTTTATGTGGTTGCAAAATTCTTCATTAGGGTTTAAATCCCTCTATTATTATACAGAATTACGATTTCACCTTTATGGATTTTGGATTTACTGAACTTGTGATTATATATAGAAAGCATAGGGTGATATGGGTCCACTTTCTTGGTCGAATCCGTAACCATGTTGGCCCTGTCAATTTTTGGGTTTTTTTTTCAATTAAAAAAGGCATGCGTCAAAATCAACGCGTTTGTATTACTGGAACACACCAGTGCGTTCATATAAATAATGCACCGAGTTTGACCCGTGTCGCATCATTTTTAATTATTTTATAAAAACGCAAGTCATTTTTTGTGTCTCAATTCTCTGTTCCCAGTGCGTCGCATTTACTGTAACGCGCCGTATTTACTATAGCACGTCGTTTTTAAATTATTTTACAAAAACAAAAAAAATCCGATTTATTCTTTTTAATATATTTTTTTCGTATTTTGAAGGTCTGTAATTTGTTTGTATAATAATTGGTAGCTTCTATATTTAATGGTACATGTTGTTTATTAATAGAAAATGCATACAATGAGTTCAATGAACAACAACTTTAATCAACATGATGGGAGCACATCAAGAATTACGAAGAAGGCAAGTGCTTTTAACTAATTTATGTATTTAAATTAATTTGTTTGAATTATTTGTAAAGTTAACTAATATGTATTGGTTAATGTGTGACATGCAGTGCCAAAAAAGGAGGAAGCTTGGTAAGATTCTTACCAAACTAACTCCAGAAGAGCGTAAAACGTTGATGGAAAAGTTGCAAATGGATCAATCAGGTGAATAAAAAATAAGTCGATATGAATTATTTATTGAAAACTGAGTAATAATCTACTTAAGTAAGAATATTGTTTCAAATAATGCAATTCACATATGATGAATGTTATGCAGGTATTGACAGCAACAGAAGTCAATGTCGTCATAATAAAAAAAATATGGAAGATGCAAATGATGATCAATTGGTCCTTAGCTCATCTGGAGTGGTGCAGGAATTTAATAGAAGGGGCAAAGAATTTTATAATACTATGAGGGATTTAGTGGAAAGAACGTACATATGTACTTTTCACTTACAATACAGAAACCAGTCAAATGATTCAAAGAATCATGTCATACGTAAACTACAAGAGGTGTTCCCAGAGCAATGGTCAATGAGACCTATCAGGCTTGCAATAGCAAAAACATACAACAACAACAACAAAAGAATCATTCAAAAGGTAATATTCATAAACATGTATATGTAGAGTATGTATCTAAAACTATCACAAAGCGTTATTCATTCAATAATTTAAATTCTATCATATTTATTTTACATATCAACAGAGAAATAGTTTAATGTCATCTTACATTTTCAGGAAGATTATGAGAATCCCAAAGGATGAATAAGTTTATATGTGAAATGTGCTAGTAGGGATGTCCAAGAAAGTGTACAAGAAGATGGTCAAGGAAATGGACATGATTCCATTGCAGGAAGAGCCATCTCAACAAAAACGTGTTTCAAATGTATAAAATAATTGGTTTTTAGGTTTATGTTATACATTTCATTAATTAAATTGACATTAAATATTAATTTTCAATTTCTTGTTGCAGCAAAGAAAAGAAGAGAAAGTGGAACCCAGTCAATACACAAGACAGGATGACAAGGGAAAAAGGGGTTGATAACAAAGTTTGTGAGTATTTTTTATTTCGTTGTAAGAAATAAACATTTTGTAGTGGTTGTGATTGGTATATTTTTTTTTTAATTTGTTTTCACTGGCAATCCTTGCATGCCTTCAAACAATTGTTAACATACAAAGAGGATCCATCAGAAGAATTGATTGACATTGGGTTAAGCAAGGGTTGTGAGTATATGTTGGCATATCAAAAATTAATTGTGGATTTTCTAAGTATGTATGCTGTTTTACTTCTGTCATTTTATAATTGATAAAACAACAAAAAAACTTTTATATTAAATCTATGATTTGTGACGGGGCATAAAACTTGTAGTAAACAAAGTATGGAGTGGATCCAACATAAGTCTTGTTGATAGAAGGAATGAGATTTGGTTTTGAGAGAATGTGTATCATTCATGAGTCATTATTTCTATGGTATGTCACTTTTCAATTTACATCAGTGTATACTATCTATTTATTTTTCATTCTTCCTGCTGGTAATGTAGATACACTCAGTATACTTTATTTTTATGTTTACAGATGGAAGCTAAAGAAGAGGAAAACAATCAATCCAATCAACAAAACATTATGCCAAATAACCCAATTTATGCAAGTGGCTCAAGCACCAATAACAGTTCCAGCAAAGAATGATGCTCCGTATTTAATTTTGATGCTAATGCAAGCTGTTGTAGCTTGTTGTATATTTTGAAATAATTGTTTGTGAAAATCAGACATTTTGTATAATAATGTACTAGACTGTCATGTCCCCAAATTTTTCATTGGGTCACAATGGCCTAAGCCCCTTGGCCATATTCATGACAGTTTGTCAAATTGATACTAAGGGTCAAATAATTGCCAAGCATGATGTCCAAGTTAATAATAATGTAAAATTGGATCCAAATGGACAAGGTGGGTCACATTAAGAGAAAATTCACAATTCAAAGTTTGTAATATTCTCATCCAAATGAAGTATCTTGGAGGAAAATTACTAGTTCCCTAGGTTGGGGTGGAAGCATTAAAAGTTGGAGTAAAGGAGCTACAAGACCCAAAATGACCTTCGACTTACAAATTCACATTAAAGGGGTCAAATGCATCCATGGTAGTAGTCCACTCAACAATTGTACACAAAATACCAGCATCGACGAGCTTTTACCCTCCAGGTAAATACTGTACTCAAACTTCTCCATTAGTTATCTTCAGATAACCAGTAAAAATAAATTTTACCCTCCAGTTACCCCATAAACCTTGTTTTAAACCTACCAGCCTAATAATTCACCTAAAATGGCCTTTGTGTCCAAAGCTATGCTGCTAAATCCCATATTTTCCGGGTATGAACACATATATGATCACGACGTCGATATTTTTTATACGGTAGTCACCTCCTGTGACCTAAACACTACTATTAGAGAAGCTAGATCCTAGGCCATTGCTGGACAAGACCCATGCCACTTGTGGGAGTCAAATATAGCTAGAGTTGTTTTCCCGCATACTATATATTTCCCTAAATTTATGACATGATGCTCCATTCGATATTCCCCGAGGAAATGAGCAATATTTTTATCATTTAATCCAAAACCCTGTGCATAATAAACAGTGAATCCATTCATAAAATGATGTGTTTTCCTAATTTATTGTCCTTGCAAGTCCTCCATGAGAAAAACCTTGCCACATCCTACCAGTCCTTAAATCCATTTGAAATAAATCACTATTTATATCATCACCTGGAAAGGGGGATTGCAAGCCTACTTCTCCTTCCCCTTATGACAGAGTGGTAGTTTCTGAAATTTACAAGGACATATCCTTAATATGCACAATCTTAGGGTATGACAGTGATAACAAAGTAGTTGATACCATCCTAGGGTTCCTACACTACTTAACCCTTGCATCTAGGGTTATGCCTCCAAAGTTTGAGATCTGTAGTGTTAAGGCTGAAATTGTTCTCTTTTTTATGTGTTTCTTTTAGGATTGTTTGAAATTCTTTTTCTTTTATTTATCCATGATTTTGATTATTTTGTTTTCAATTTTTATTCATTTCTGACTACTTTTAATTTCTTTCGTTCAAAAACATTTAAATGGCTTATGCGACATGATATTTATCTCAAAGTCCTCAATTATACCTATTTAGCCTTATTATAAAGCTTATAACCAAGATCTAACCTTTATCCAAAGTGTATTTGTTTTTTTTTACTAAAACGGTTATAGGCCTTTTTTATTACTCTTCTGGCTAATCAGCAGCCACAATATTACAGACAGAGATTCTGTTCTCATAAGAGCAACGAATCCAGAGATATAGCCGTGGCTATGCTCATTGACCTTTATACAAAAATTGGAAAAATTCTAAGCAAACCTAGAACTTCAATATATCATAGACATGAACTTGATGCGCTCTGATTTTGGGATCTTACAATCTCCTTGATCAATTCAGCAACCATCTTTGAACAAACATAGGACTTCAATATATCATAGACATGAACTTGATGCGCTCTGATTTTGGGATCTTACAATCTCCTTGATCAATTCAGCAACCATCATTTCCAGCTCAGCGAGCCGGTGCCCCATTTCATTTGTGTATTTTGCCAGATCCTTCTACTGGTCAAATTATCGAAGGGTGTACTCCATTATCTCATCAATTTTCTGGATCCTACCCTCCCAGCGTCTAGTTCCCATTAATTACAATAAGTGAGAGCGAGAATCTGCCAATTAGGCACTCTGCTGCTGCTAACTTCATTACAAGAATTCTGGATGCAGTAAACAAGAGGATTCTGACTGATAAACTGGAGAATTCTGAATGCCAACATTTCCTTTTTCAGAGATGAATGCACTAAACTGGAGGATTCTAACTTATTAAGACCCGATTATTAGATCTGCAGAGTCTTGGGATTCAACATAGATCTAGTCGATTACAACATTCCTGCTAGCTGGATACAATTCATCGATGGAGATCATATTATTTGTTTGCAGGCCAGGATAAGAGAGGACATTGGTCATGTAACCAACTTGTCTTATATACTCTGCTCCTCGAAAGCCTCAATCTGCACGATGGTCCCAATAGGAATCTGTCCCTAATCTGAATTTCCATTGTTTATTTCAATTGCAATCTTAACCACCAGTTCATCGATTTCACTAGGGGATGGGCACATGGTTTTCGATACCATTGACTATTATAATTCCCTTGCTTAGGGAGGCACCTGTATTGGCTTCATGATCTGCTATTTTATTGAGATTTCGAAGGACGTGGTAACATTTTACTTCTGCAAAAGCTTTCAGCTGAGCCATAACTTTCTGGTGATAGTGGGCCAACCCCATCCCATTTAGATCTTTCTTCAGATTTAGAGCCTGCATAATGATTCGGGAGTCACTGATGATTGCCAAATTATTAATGGAGAGACTTCTGGCTTGAATCAGACCTTGCCAAATAGCAAGAATTTCAGCAATATTGTTAGAATTTTGGCCCAACCCCCAGGCAAAAGTGAGGATGATTTTCCCAGACTTGTCAAGAATGGCTCCTCCACTTCCCGCAGGTCCGGGGTTCCCTTTCGAGGCCCCATCCACATGCAGACTGTGCTTGTTCAGGGAGGATCTCCATTTTATGAATTCTTGCTCCTCTAGCCTTATTTCCCACTGAGAGCAATGCTTATCAATGTTCTTGGTTCTGTTAAGAAGGGCTGAGTCTAGCCCGTGAAACCAGCTGTATTCCTTTTTGTCGGGGATAGCTTCATTAGTAATTTTAGTGTAGGCTACCAGCTCTCCTATCAGCGCCTTAACTTTAATTGCAACACGGGCTGGCGAGACAGCCATGTCCCTAAAAATTCTGTTATTGCGTTCAAGCCACAATTTCCAGCAGTAGATTTTTGGAACCCACATCCAGCAATGCTTTAGCAGATTCAGGTTGGAGAAGGGAAAGGGAGCATCATCTAACCAGGAATCAAACAAGGAAGAGATGGAAGGGGGAAGGTCCATATTCAGCTGGTCAAGAAGGGTATTCCAGAGTTCAATAGCAAATTGACACTGAAGAAAGAGATGTGTCGAGTTTTCCTCATGGCAGGCACAGAGAGGGCATCTTGAGGGCCCCTCCCATCCTCTTTTCAATAGTTTGTCCCATGTAAGGATGCTGTCATGAAGAAGGGACCAGCAGAAATGATCAATTTTGGGCAGGGAAGGAAGAAACCAGAGGTTTTTCCACTTAGAAGGATTCGGAGATGCCCAAGGAATGGCTTGTAAGGCGGCATATCCCTCAGCTGCATTGTAGAGGCCTGTGGAGGAACCCCAACCTCTTTTGTCCTTCAGCTTAGCAGAAGTAGGGGAGAGTCCTTGTAGGGCCTCTAAAAGGGATCTAGCTTCAGTCTCCAGGGCATACGGGACAGCCCCCAGGTCCCATTTGGACCAGCAATCATCCGGACTCCAGCAGGATAAATCCCAAAGGGTGAATTTGCTGTTTAAATGAAGCCAATTTTTGATATGCTCCAGTCCTTCCAACTCTTTTAAAGGGGTCTGCCCTAGAATGGAGTCCTCCCAGAACTTAATATTGGAGCCATTTCCCGGAATCCAAGTGAGGTTGGAGGTTAACAAATCAAGAGAATTTAGACAAAGAGCAAGAATAGGAGAGCCTTTCCTAGTCCTAGGTGGGCTATCCAAGCACCTCTCTTTGTGCCCAATGAAGTACTTTGTCCTTAGAGCTTTTGCACTCCAATTTGTTTTACCCCTTATCATTTTCCACAAGATCTTGCCACCCATGGCCAAATTCTGAGTGGCCACGTCTCTGATTTGCAGCCCTCCTTCCAACTTGGGGGCTTTGACCTTATCCCAGCTGACTTGGTGCATTTTCCTTCCTGTGTTCCTTCCCCCTTCCCAAAGGAATTTTCTCAAAATATTGTCTATTTCTTTCACAATTCCTTTAGGGGCTAGCAGGATCGAGGCCTGGTAGAGAGGAAGTGAGGTTAGGACAGAGTTAATGAGGATAGTTTTTCCTGCTTTGTTTAACCAGGAAGCCCCCCAAGCCAACATTTTATCCTTGAGTTTGTCTACCAGTGGCAACCAAAGGCTCCTTCGAGGAGAAGATTTTACAAGCGGGATGCCAAGATATTTTATGGATTCCCATGTGGTGGTTCCTTCCATTTCCAGCATTCTTGAGATAGCTGTCATTTCAATGGGGGTACAATTCCAACCATAGATTTTGCTTTTCCTTAAGCTGATTTCACTGCCAGAAATACACGTGTAAGCATCCAACTCTTTTTTGAAAGATCTTGCCGTGTTGAGGTTAGCCTGACCCAGAAGAAGGGTATCATCAGCAAATTGCGCATGGTTTATTTTCTTCACTCTAGGGGTGATTGTGATCCCCATTAGAGAACGTTGCTGAAGACCATTTTCCAGCTGGAAACTTAGGAGCGAAGCTTGGATAACATATAACAAGGGGGACAGAGGACATCCCTTCCTAAGTCCCCGAGAGGCATGGAAGAAGTTTGCTGGTCTCCCATTTACCAAGGGGGCAATCCAAGGTCCCGAGATACAGGCTCTGATCCAGATGATTAACTGGGGGTGGAATCCTAGTTTGAACATTACAGCAAAGAGAAAATTTAACCGAACTTTATCAAAAGCATTAGTGAGGTCCAGTTTGACTATCATACCTTTCTCTTTCCGTTGGCAGCTTGAGTGAATAGCTTCTTGGACCAGGATGATGTTGTCTTGAATATTTCTGTTCTTAATGAAGCCCCCCTGGTTCTCCGGAATGATCCTGGGAAGGACATTCTTAATTCTATTTGCAATGACTTTAGTGATGATTTTATACCCCGTATTACAGAGCGAGATAGGGGGAAATATGGAGAAGCTTTGGGCACCTTTCTCTTTGGGAATTAACGTAATGAATGAAGAGTTAGTGCTTCCTCCAATTTTGCTGCAGTTCTGGGATTTCCTAACCATCTTGACCAAATCCTTCTGAATAATATCCCAGCATACAATGAAGAATCTGTCCGTGAAGCCGTCAGGTCCTGGAGTTTTATCAGGGCGCATTCCATGCAGTGCTTGTCTTATTTCCTCAATCGTTATGGAGCAAGTCAAATTTCTGTTGTCTTCCTCATTGATTAGCTTGGGGAGAACGTTTAGAGGATAACGATCCAAGCTAGGAACTGAGTCCAAATCTTCAGTGAACAGATCTCTATAGAAGGAGTGGGCAGCATACTTTATCTCATCAATTTTGTTGAAATTTTGATCTTGATAGTGAATTTCTCTAATGCTGTTGTAATTCTTCCGTGCTTCTGATTTCTTGTGGAAATATGATGTATTTTTATCGCCCTCTTTGAGCCAATGACATCTCGACTTTACTTGCCAATACTGCTCCTCTATTCTCAACGCCTTATGAAGGGCTTTTTGCAGGTCGAGTTCAACAGCAATCAGCTCTGGGGTGATTGTGGCGTTCTCCATTAGCAGCTGGTGATTGCCAAGATTCCTTTCAGCTTCTTTCCTGTCAACAATGGGGGAGGTCATGAGTTTTGCCCAGCTTTTAAGGGCTGCTTTGAGCCTTCTCAACTTTTCTTCCCATATGAAGAACGGTGAACCACAAACAGATTTTTGCCAGGATTCCGAGACCAGATCGTAGAAGCCATCCATGGAGAACCAGAGAGGGCTGAATCGAAATGGGATAGGGCCCAGTTTTTCTCCCGTAGACAATGAAAGGGATATAGGCTTGTGATCAGAGGTGCAGGCCTGGAGTATTTCAGAAGTTGCAAATAGTCTGAGAGTGAGGAACGAGGAATGGACAAGGAAACGATCCAGCCGGGCCGCAATGTGTCCAGGTCCCACTCTTTTATTTGTCCAGGTGAACTTACCTTTGCTGGGCTTGATATCCTCCAGATCCCAGCCCATAATGATGTCTTCAACCCACTCCCGAGCTGGGTCTCTTACCGGGGATCCTCCTTTTTTTCAGATAGGGTGAGAGTTACATTCATATCACCAGCAAGGACGATATTGTCGTGCCGGTTAGTGGACAGGAAGGAGTTCAACGAATCCCAACACTCTCTTTTTTCCGACAATAGAACTGGGGCGTAGATATTAAAAAGGTTGATCTGCTGCCCCATATTTTGATGTTGCAGCTTCGTGAATAGCAAATGGGTGGTGTTATGATCTTCTAGCAGGTCGAGATTAGTGGAGTTCCAGCAGGTGGCTAGACCTCCTGATGCTCCCCTAGCGCTGACTGCTATACATCCTCCCTTTTTCCAAAACTTTCTACTTGCCTGGATGGTCTCAGGCTCCTCCATCTTCGTCTCCTGGATCAGAAGTATCTCCGGGGAGTTCATCCTTACTAGATCTTTAATTGCTTCTTCTTTAAATTTGCTTCCAATACCTCTGCAATTCCAGGAGATGACCTGCATAAAGATCAGGAGGGTAGGGGGGTGGCTCCTTTCGAAGCCTTGCCTTTTTTTGAAGATCTGGTTTCCATCATGTCCGGAATGGTTTGCTGGACTCCTGCTGTGACATCCCTGTACGATTTTTCCTCTCTTTTTTTCCGTTCTGGTTTCCTTCCTCTTGGATTCTTTTCAGGGGTTCCAATCGAGCTGCTGGTCTCTGTGTCACCCCCATCTGAGTCAGCTACTGGTACAGGTCCTATGATGGTATGCTCATCATCTGATTTCGAAGATTCTTTTTCTGAAAGGGCGCTCTTATCCTTAGCCAGATTTCCTGAAGGAGGTGTAGATTGGGAAACTGCCTCTATGTATTCTTTCTCAGGTTCATTTGATAATACTACTGCTTCAGCTACAGGCTCCTTCGATAGGTTGATATTCGAAGGGGGATGTTCTTTCGACTGTGCAGGCCTTGGATCTTTGTTTTTTTGTGCTGCTTTGCTTTTCTTCACCCTTTGCCATCCTTCAGCTTCTTCCTTCTCAGGGGTTTGATTCTTTGGACAATTTCTCTGGAAATGCCCGTGTTCTTGGCAAGTTCTGCATTTAAATGGGAGGTGTTCATAGTCAACTTTCTGATAGTGAATCCAGGAGCCCACCGATAGCTTAACTGCCTCCGGCAGCCCTGCCTCCAGGTCCACTTCCACACAAATCCTGGCACAGTTGTAGATTGATTTGTTGTCTGCTTTGTCAATAAATTTCCCAATTCCATTTCCGATCATTTGCAGAGCTTCATAATTCCAACAATGGACCGGTAAGTTGGGTAGCCTGACCCAAACTGGAACTTCCTTGGGCAAAGCCACTGAGGGGTCAAAATATGGCGTCCAACGGTTCAGATACAGTCCCTGGGATCCCATAAAATATGGACTGTTTCTAAAGATGAGGTCCTTGTCCTCCTTATTTATGAATTCGAACAGGAAGTATCCACTGCTCAAGGGATAGCAGGTGACTCCTTGCTTTAGGTGGGGCTTCCAATTTCTTTGGATCCAATCATCAGTGGTTTTTGCTGAGGGCCATAGCCCCATGAATTGACCGACAAGCCCTCTTTCTGATAACGCAAGGGCAATCTTGACCGATGTCGTCTCTGGCAAGGCGATTTCAGGGATTTCTGCTAGCTTTTTGATGAATTTCGGGACCAAGGGCTGAGCATTTCTCTTACCACTGCTGGCGATCAATCTCCTAAACGCGTTCATCTCAGCTGATGGGAGGGGAGGGGGATCCCCATCCCCAGGGGCGACCATGGCGGCAACCTGCAAAACCCTAACTACTCCAACTCGCGTGCACCCTAGCGCGCTCCTCCTGATCAAATATTGAAAAAAAAAAAAATCCAAAGTGTATTTGTTAAATTGGCTATGTTAAAAGATTCTTGCAACGCAAAATTCAAAACAGACCCCTAATGCGCTATAGGAATCCAATAGGATGAAAGATCATGGTTATTCATGCTGAATGGTCGCTCGTTATGAGTTATGATGACTTGAGATGCTCAAACCACATGTTGAAGAATGATGATAGTTGCAAGCTCTATTACATTCCATCATTGAGAGAGATCGGGGTTTGAAGTGCCACGAGTCCATTTAGGGATTGCAAAATGCAAAAGCTGAAGACATTTGTAGCTGAACGCGGTTAGTCCTAGATCTTTGAACATTTGTCACCTTTGTTTTTCCTCAGAAGCTTAATTAACAAACTTGCAGTTATAAGATGGAAAAAGTGGTCAGATTAACAGGGTAGAACCGATGGACACAAAGTGGGCTGCGCAATTTCCGAAATGTGCAGACTTGTTTAAAGCAGCTAGATGGTTCAATTTATTCGAGAAAGTTAATGGGTTTAATGAAGAAGTTTCGATTTATTTTGCAAAAAATCTGACTGATGATGTTACTAAGTTCAAAACCTTAAGATTTCAACTCACAGAAGCCTTAATTTCTGAAGCTACTGGCATCGCCATGGACGGGTAATTGTGGTTCAAAAAAGTTCCTTTCAAGTTTGACCCAAATCCTTTCTTGCTACCAGGTAATGAAACCCTAAATTGGAGCAATGGAGTTCATATAACAAATTTTCAGCCATAATGGAGGGAGGTGCTCGGCATTATACAAACCTACATTACATGTGAGGGTAGGTTCTCAATGGTTTTTAAATACCATGTTAGGTTTTTGATGCATCTTAAATTGCACTGTAAAATAAATGTTCCCTACTTCTTGTACAAGAGCATCAAAAAAATGTCAAATAAGATGAAAGCACATCCTGAGCATACAAGGCAATCCATATTTCATCATGGACTTATAAAGCTGATCATCCAAACAGTATTACAGAAGGAAAAGAAGACATGGGAGCATTTTATATTATGGTCTGGATTTATGGCTGAACAGGATGAGCGTATAAATAAGAATAGTTCTAAAAAGAAAGGTAAAAAGGGTAAGAAGGGAGTTCTGATACAAGAAATTTCTGAAAAGCCTCTGTTACAGGAAAAAACTAAAAGTCTCGAAAAGGAGGAACAATTTAATGTAGTTGAAGAAAAAAAAGAACACTGTCAAGAAAATCAAGAACTGGAGAAGACAATTAGTCTTACTGCTAAACAAGTTCAAAGTCCAATTTCATCAGAACAGGGTATAATCAAGAAACTAGTTTTACAATCTTCTGCAGATAATACAAAAGACAAAAGTTTGCAAGATATAGACTTTCAAGCAGATGCAAACCTCCTCATGCAGTTAAGAGAATCAAGTTGGAAGTTTAGAACAAGATCAGCTACAAAGAATAATATGGAAAAAGGTTCAAGTTCTAATCAGAAGACAGAAGAGATAACTTTAATTCAAAGTTCTTCAAGTGATGAAGAGGAGGAAGATAAATCAAATTCTCAGCAGAATCAGATGAGTATACAGCAGGATTGTACAATGGTAGAAGAAGCATATGAAGAAGTTAAAAAAGTTGAAGAAGAAGAAACTATTCTCAAGATGGAACAAGATGAATTTGCAATTGCAGAAAGAGTGGCAAAGGATAAATATGAAGAAGATTTAATCTTCAGAAAACTGGATATTCCACCTTTCACATCTCAAGACCCTACTTTGCTAGGAGAGGTAAACATATGCTCAAAGGTTGAATGTCTCAGAAAGGTTCAGGAGCAACATCAAATAGAAATTGTTTCTTAATGAGTCAAATGACAGGCTTACAAAGACCAATAAACGTTTGAGGGAAGACTTAGGAGAAGCTAATGCTCGTTATCAAGAGCTAATCATTGTGGCCAAAAAAGCTCTGAAGAGGAAAAGGGAAGCAGAGGCCCAAGTTGATGTCTTAAATAGGCAGGTGCAGAATGAGAAAGAGAAGAACCATCTTCTGTTGAAGAAAATCAATGATTTAGAAGCAGAACAACCTCAACATAACAAAAGGTCTCATGCACTCGAACGAATTGCCATGTTAGTGGAAGCTACTAGAAAGACTTCTTAGTGCCTAGTTTATTAATGCATTCTCATTTTTGTATTAAATATGTAATTGTTAATAGTTAAGTTTTTAGAAAAGATTTGAAGTTATCTTAACTACTTTATGTAACTGTTTTTGAGACCTAAACCTAAAGTAGTTACAAACTACTCTTTTTGTAAATGGATAAAAGGGAGTAAAGGACAATGTAGCAGGGTTCCATTTTTTGGTTTCAAAAAGCTATATATAGTGATGATATTGAAGCTTTGCAAGACTCTTATGTAAGTCCTGAAGACTGAGATTAATATATATGTGATATAAGCCATTTTATCTTGTTTGATTCAGTTTTTGTTCCTGATCAGTTTGATCATTCAACATATGAATTCATTTTCTGTTTTAATGTTTTAATCCAGTGAATGCTTATGTGTTGTAGATAAAAACTTGTATGTGTGGTTATGAATGTGATGGTTTATCCTTGTTAAGATTTATGATTTCAGTTCTTCAATGAATTACATGATTTAGTAACTTGTTTTAGTTTGATTTCCTTTTATTTTCTTGAAATTGAAACCTTCAAACCAACAAACCCTAAACCAAGAAAAACCTATTTCATTTTCATATTAAGATTATTGAGATTGTGCTAGCTTGCCCCTTTGTAGTCTAGGGACAATTTCTGGCACTAACATGTAGTTACATCGCCAAAGTAATCCATGCCCAGTTGGAAGAGATTCCCGCAATAGAGCAATTCAAATACCCTTCCTATCTGTTCTATATGTTCCTATACCATAATTATGAGCACTATAAAGGCTTGAATTTGAAAATAAAAAATGAGAGTGGAAATCAGTTTATTGTATATGAACGGAATGACCTAAGTTTGAGAAAGCATGGTAACCCAAATTACATAGATTTTGCCAACAAGCTTATGAATATAACATACACTCCAATTCATGACTCGTCACCTCAGGGGATGTTCTGAGAGAACAATAAACTGTTACAATTGAGTCCTAATATGAAAATATGAGATTGGTTTATATATGAAAATTATACTATTTTGAGAGTATATGGATTTGAGGAGGAGCCCTACAAGCTGCCAAATTTCCTCACACCAAGGGTGTTTACCATGGAGTACACAAGGAAAAGGGTCATATCTAACCACACACATTTCCTGCATTTCAAGCATCAAAGAACCTTTTTGTTACCCGAGTAGATGGGACCCTTCCAAGTAAAATGATTAAATTCCTTGCAATATATGGAAGAGTTCCTAAAGCAACTGAATTTGGAAAAGGCAGAGAAGGGATCCTATGATACTCATCATAGCATTTCCAAGTTAAGGAGTGCAAATAAAAACTCTCCCTACAATTATGTTCCCAAGATTGAGTGGGAGGAAATTGTAAATGTAGAAATATAGGAACAGGTAGTGTCAGTTTAGAATAGTGTATAGGGGAAGGATGCCACAGGTGCACAAATATGATAGAAGAGGGGAGCTGGAGAGATCCATACATACATGGAAATTTATGGGGATGAACAAGGACCTCAAACTGAAAGGGCTAGAATAGAATGAGGAGGAGCATAACAGGTATTGGTAGAGAAAGATGGGAGTGATAAGCTCCCAAGAGAGTTAATTGAATTGATAGAGAAACCACCAATTAGTAGAGAAGGGCCACTAGTCAAGTTCACCCATTACCCCTCTTTAGAATTCAGAGTGCCTCAAGTGTTATAGGTCTCACCTTCTGCATGCCCAATACCAATAAAGTCAAATCTTCAAAATAGATATATGAATATAAGAGAAAGGAATGTGAACGCAATCACATATATCAAGAATGTACTCACCTATCTATACAATGCAAGGAAGGGAACATGGCACTAAAATCTGGGCTTTTAAGACAACTTAGACAAATTCATCATGAATAAAAGGTATGGCATTACAGTAAAATGCATATGTGTGCAGATGCAAATCAATTGAACATGCACTGCGGAATAAACATCAACCACACACATTTCATAGTCATCCATCATATCAAAATAGCCATCCCTTAAAACATTTGCAGAAGTAAACACAATAAAATACTCATCTGGATGTAATGTTGTCCCAAGCAACTAGCTATTTCACTGCAATGTTCCACCCAACCATAGGTTTCTTCCCAGCCCATATTCTTTCAGCACTCAGAGACCACCCCCGAGCTGGGCATGATATCGACAAGGAAATTGGGTCTGTCAAGATCAACTCAGCCCAAAGCAATGGATACCCAACTCAACCCCAGCATTCTCTTGCACACCAAACTCAGATATGGGCTCTGGAACACACTTTCAGCAATGGGACTTAGGAACTAGATGGACATGGGTTTTCCCCAAAACGTAGGCACACCAAAAATGGATTTGTGAGAGGGAAAATCGACCATAGGGAAGAAAACAATTTCTCCCACGGATATACAAGCAATCAGTGAGCCAAAACAACCTCTATGGTCCCCAAATCCATTTCCCTTTCTTCCCCACTGTTATACAACACAAAAATGCCCTTCCCAGCTAGGAGAATGAAGGAAACACCCAAAACCATGGAGGAAAATGCCCAGGTAGCTCCAAACTCGTGAGAGAGAAAGACTAATTGGTGAATCATCGCTTGGGGGCAATTTCATGGCTCTTTTCTTGCCCAAGATGCCAAACACGAAATTCTAGGAAGGGTGGCTTGCCCATACTCGAATTTGGACAGCCATACCTCTCCATTCCCCAAGGCATTAACTACCTCAACCAATTCTTGGAGGAATTAAATGATTGGGTACAAAAGTCAGCATGGGTGGTTGAGGGTTGATGGGTTCTCTCATTTACACTTGGCTTGACTTGATTGGCTCAAGGGTTTGAATATTTCCCTCCCAATTCCTTGTAAACATCATGCCCCCATCTCTTGTTGCATTGCATAGCTAGTTGTGGGCATTATATTAAAATGCATATTTACAATTCCCATGGTTCACTAGCACATGGGTAGCAGAATATCCAATACCTGCCTCTTCAGGGTCGAGCATTCACTAGCGGGACCTTGGCCTTGAGCTCCACGCTAGGAATCATACATAATATGCATATAATATTTACATTATAGCCCAAAATATTACAAGGGTCAAAATGGGGACATTACAGAGAATGTGATTCCAACCATTGTTTCACTGAATATCACTTCCAACCCTCGGTCTCCTATTCTCACCTAGGATACAGTAACCGAAGGGAATTTGGCAAACATTACGCCTACCACTACCATTGACATCTCGGTGAAACCCAGCGTCGTGGAGCATATCCATATTGGCCAAACTTGTTCTTCTGAAGAAATCAAAACTTATACGGCCTTGTTCAAACAATTCCGCGGCGTATATGCATGGAGCTATGAATAAATTCCCGAGATTGATCCTGCGATTGTTGTCCATGAGATCAAAACTTATCCCGACGTAAAACCAATACGACAAAAACTTTGTCTTGTACACCCTCAAAAGACTGCATAAATTAAAGGAAAAATTGAAAATTTGTTGAAATTTGGTTTCATTTACCTTGTCCCCTTGATAGATTGGGTCTCTAATATTGTTCCTGTAACAAAAAAACAAGGAACCATCAGAGTTTGTGTTGATTACAGAGATATAAATAAGGCTTGTCCCAAGGACAATTACCCTACCCCATTTATCGACCAAATTATTGATAAATGTGCCGGTAGTGTCATCTTCTCATTTATGGATGGCTTTTCTGGCTATAATCATATTGAGATCCACCCAGCTGACCAACACAAGACTGCGTTCATCTTCCCATGGGGTATATTTGCATACCGGAAGTTACCTTTTGGCCTAAAAAATGTTGGTGCTACATTCCATTGGGCCATGTCATATGCCTTTCATTATATTAAGGATTTTATGGATCCATACCTAGATGATCTTCCAGCTCATTCCAATCATCATGAGTTTCACATCGATCATCCGACGGTCGTTTTTATCATATATCGATGCTATATCATCTGCTTAAATCCTCGCAAATGAATATTATGTGTCGAGGCTAAACGTCTCCTCGGCTTCATCGTCTCAAAAGATGGGATCTGCATCGATCCCCTCAAGGTAGAGGCCATCCTGTCCCTACCCCCACCTACGAACATTACTAAACTTCAAAGTTTGCAGGGGAAAGCAAACTACTTGTGTCATTTCGTGTGTAATTATGCGGAAAAAACACAGGGTTATATGCGATTGTTAAAAAAGGACGTCCCATTTATCTGGGATGACTATGCCTAGAGTGCCTTTGATAATCTCAAGCATGCCATTACTCACGCACCCATGTTATAGCCACCTTATTATACCAAGGATTATATCCTTTATCTTGATGCCTCTACCTCAACCATTTGTATGGTTTTAGTGCAGGAAGATAGCAACACGTAAGAACATTTGATTTATTACCTTAGCAAGGGTCTTATCGACTCTGAAACTCATTATTCACATGTCGAGAAGTTGGCTCTGGCAGGTGTCATCGTTGTCCAGAAGTTCTGTTATTACATTCTGCTCTGTATTGCCACTATTATTGCTAAATTCAACCCTATGTACCACGTCTTAAATCGTCAAGTACTAGGGGGGAAATATTTGTGCTGGATCGTGATTCTTCAAGAATTTGATCTACAGTTTGAAAATGCAAAATCGAAAAAGTCATTAGTATTCGTGGAGCTAATTTGCGATCTTTCCCATATTGATCAAGATTCTGAGCCCATCAGCTCTCTTCCCGATGAGTCATTGTTCCTGATCAGTACCTTCGATCCATGGTACGAATATATAACCTTGTATTTCCAAACACAATGCTTTGAGCCTCACCTATCCCACGATGAACATTGTCGTATCCTCCGTCATGTCAAATATTATCTAATCATCGATGACACCTTATATCAACGTGGAATCGATTCAATTTTACGACAATGTTTGACTCATGAGGAGGATGAGCATGTGTTGAATGACTGCCACTCGGGGGCATGTGGCGGTCACCTTTCTAGGGTGGCTACATCATAGAAGATATTACGCATTGGATACTTATGGCCATCCATTTTTAAAGATTACATGGAAGTCGTTAAGAAGTGTCCCCCGTGATAGTTTTTATTCCAAAAAGCGCACTCATCCTGCCCCTTTACATCCAGTTATTGTCGTCGGTCCCTTTGCAAAATGGGGCATAGATTTCATTCATTATAAGCCTACCTCGACCGGAGGGCATGGCTACGCTATTGTAGATGTTGACTATTTCACAAAATGGGTTGAGGCTATGCCTACATATAATGAAGATGGAAAAATTGCCTCACTCTTCATGTTCAATCATGTTATTGCTAGGTTTGGGGTTCCACGAGCCATCGTCATAGACCATGGCTCACATTTCCAAAACCAAATAGTAATTGAACTGAGCGCCAAATTGGGATTTCTCCATGAACACTCAACCCCCTACTATCCCCAAGCGAATTGTCAAGTAGAGGCCATCAATAAGGTCTTGAAAACCATGATACAACGCATGGTAGGAACCCATAGATCAAATTGGCACTTAATGCTCTTTTCATCCCTTTGGGCATATAGAACCTACGTCAAAACTGATACCGATTTCACTCCTTTCGAATTGGTATACGGACTCGAAGCAATATTTCCTATAGACTACGAGATCCCGTCTTTGAAACTAATCGTCGAACTTTTACCAAACACCACAGCTGAAGAAGAACACTTTCTATATTTGGAAAAATTGGATGAAGCCCATCATGATGTGGCTCTTGACAATGAGATACATAAGAAACGCATTAAATACCAATACGACAAGTCTTTCAAACCCCGCATATTCAACGAAGGCTATATGGTCTTGACATATGACCAAAAACACGATAAGTTGGGGGCAGGTAAGCTCGATTCCATGTGGCATGGGCCCTACATCATGAAACATGTGCTAGAAAAAAGGAGCCTATGGGTTAGTTGACTATGACGGGACACCTTTGGGGGAGCCTAGAAATGGGCTCTACCTCAAAAGGTACTATGCTTAGAAAAATCCTGCATAAGTACCCTGTACATTTTGTATATGATGTCTATCTAATATGGTGTGAATTTTTCTTTTCATAGGTTAAGGACTCATCTCCATCGTGATTGCTTATACTATGTTCTGCTTCAATGTGCAAATGAAAACCTACTCGGTATTTGCAGACGGTGCAAGCCAGCATACTCAAAACCTCGCTTCGGCGACTTGGGTGCTCTATTTCCCCGCTGATGAGCTCATACACTCAGGAGGACCTTGCCTAGGTCCTGCAACTAATAATATCGTCGAATATCACACGGTGATTGGATTGTTAACCAACTCATCCTCCCTTGGTGTGAACCACATTATCATCTATTTGGATTCCCAACTAGTAGTCTCCCATCTAAACCAAGTCTACATGGTCCACAATCCTACACTACTTTGTCTTTTCCAATGAGTACGTCTCTTCGATAGGTCTTTTGAACTCTTTCAATACCTACATATCCCAAGACATATGAATATGGTTGTTGAGTCCTTGTCCAATTTCGTTTTAGATTGGTACATCTTGCATTCTTAAACATTTTATTAACAAGCATAACATGTAAATTATGTATACAGAAGCAACATGCATGAGATCCATGCACACATTGTATATAAAATTGTTTTTATATTAAATATGATAAAATAAGTACTAAGACAAAATTTGAACCTCATGGCTTTCAGTACATCATCATTGCAAAATCTGAAGCTCATGGCTTTCAGTACATCATCATGGCAAAAATCTGAAGCTCATGGCTTTCAGTACATCATCATGGCAAAAATTTGAAGCTCATGGATTTAGTACATCACTACATATAGATAATGGGACTAGTCATGACGCTACCGATAATATATCACCGCCTAGGCTACTAGACGGAGCAGACATCCAATACTCGCAGAGACACCCACCATATGGCATTGATAGTGTCAAGGCAGATCATCTAGTGACATGTTTGGGATGTCAGCAGTCAATCTCTCTAAGTTATCCTCAGTCTCTGCAAGTATGTGACTCGCTTCTCGGTCATGAGTAGAAGAGTACCTACCCTCTCCTCGTCGTTGTATAGGGGGAGCTCCGGGTGGCCTCTTTGGCCCCACATCTGCATTAACAAAACATAATAGGTCTTAGTACACCAAAAAAATCATATATTCAAAAAATACATAAATACTTGAAAGAGCATGAGTATCTCTTATTACCTATCTCACACCAGACTGACCCCTCTGGCAGTGCTAAATTGGGATCTCCTCGGAAATATGTGCCTGCATAGGCATAATCCTCTACCATAAGGAGCTATCAGCGCATCCATCGGAAGAAATCAGTCCCATAACTGTGGATCGGACCACCCTGACGACCAAATAACTCGGTCCACTTCTTCATGCGTTGCTCCTGGATTGGGGCTAGCTACCTCTATATGCTGAGGGTGGAAGAGAGGAACCTGCTCCATAAAGAAGGATACCAATATTGACCCATAACATAATTGTTTAGTTCTACATGTCTAGCACTTGGTTAGTTGGTATTTCATAATGCTCAGGAGGCTCTCACACCAGTTAAACACAGTAGGTTCCATACAGGCTATGGCACATAACATCTGAGACCTGGTTTCGTAATGATCGGACTTATTCCCCGCTACTCGGACCACTGTGAAGAGAACAGTCCTCAATGGTAGACTATGGACTTGTGCAATTGGGATCTTCCCAGTGACCTTCCTAGTCTCGGGCTCACAATATTGGTTGATCAACTCATATGTGTTTCCGTCACCTCTGTTGTACCTAGTGATCATAGCTCAAGCCCCTCTCCTTGAAAGCCCAGTCAAAAAATAAATTTCATCTACTTCGAGGGTGAGTATATGGGCTCCTACTCTAAAATATTGTTCATCAGGATCCCACATATCCACTAAATACCCCAACAAATGCACTTGGGCTCTCATATTTGGGGTAAGGAAGAATTTCTTCAAGCCACATTCTTGAAGTGCCAGCATTGTGTTAGCATCATGCAACCCTTCCAAATCCTCCCATTCGTGGTCTCATTCCTTCCATTCTAGCACCATTTTCTTTGCTTAAAGACCTGCAAGACCAAAGACAAAGGTTAAAAACCCTTCATATCCGAGAAAATCCAAAACATTTGCATGTTTTTCTTCTTTTGGGTCGCCTTTCACGGCCGACACGGCCTAGTTTTTCCCATAGTGCGCCATCGATGCGCCTGGCCTTTTCACGAGTCATGACGTGGTTCACGAAAAGGTAGGTCACGTCGACCGGGGCATGCATTTTAGGACCAAAAAATTATCCGAAACCTTAAAAAAAGCATGAAATTTGCAGTATTCTAGCTTAGGAAATGAGAGAGGAAGGTGAAGATGATTATCTTGAGTTTACAGAGCTCGAATCTACAGCCTGGACTGTCCACAATCTTCAACACCAATTTTCTACCACAAATAGTTTTTTACACTCCTTGGTAAAAAGAACAAAGGTAGAATGGTAAAATGAGTCATTTTCACTCCCTTTTATAGAACTTAGGGTGAATATTTTAACGTTTTACTTTGCAATTTTTTATTATTTTTTACCATTTCAATTTAAGAGACTTTTTGTTGATAAATTTCTATAGTTTTGTTATTAACAACTTGTTGTTGAAGTTACAGGTCAAACATAATAAACGAGTCATGGCTCAAATAGTCTTTTATATTCAAAGGTATTATTGGAGTTCTCCTTAAGCTCTTTTTAGACTCTTTAAATATGAAAAGATCGTTGAGCAAACTTCCTTCCTTTCACACTCATAAAAGGATTTGAAAGGGCATCTATTCAGTTTTAGTTTACCCCTTTTCGAGATGAGTAGTATTAATTACGAAAAAGAAATACCTTAGTCAATCATCGACTAGGAGAGTTCTTCTAGGCATTATTTTACACTTTTTCGGGCCTAGGGACCAACTTTACGAAAAAGTTCATCATGGAGTCTTCTTTTGACCGTTTCAGACTCTCCAAATGTGAAACGTCATTGAGTTTGTATTCTTTGGACTCGTTAAAATTTAACATTGAAGGGCCCTTATAGGGTCGAACCCCCACTTTCTCAGATTCATAAAATATATGAGATCAGACTCATCTAAAGGACGAGTTATATCGAGCATTTGTTATCCTCCTCAAGCTTGTTAATAAACAAAGAGGTACTCGTCAATCATGACGGGGCATAAGGGAAGGGAAATGCATCTGTATTCACCTATATGGCAGCCTCTTGTGACCTTTGAACATGGCACATGTTTGTATTTCATCCGAACAGTTGGGTAATCAGCTTGTCCTTGAGTCATGTCAAGTTTGTGAGTCTCTGTACTCATTTGGATCATCCAAGGAATACTTTACTCATATTGCATCGTGTCTTGACCTTTGTTTTACCAAGTCCATTCCAGGTTGTTAGTTGTGCCATAAAATGTTCAAAGGAAGTCCTTCATTTAAGTCAAACTTTGCAATCATTACTCTTAATGCCAGTTTATTCCAAAACAATTTCTCAACAAGAATTATCCATACGCCTTGTGTCAGTCCACACTCACTTGATTTGCCACTCGAAATCTTCTTCATATATTGGTTTCGTGTCGATGATGTGGGATACATCATGGCCCTCCTTAGATGAATCTGTCCCTGTCGACACCAATACATCATCTAGGGATTGGATTTAGAAACTACCCAGTACCTTGAAACATGCATGCCTCAATGGTAGGTTTTCTCGCTTTCAACAATGGGTTTACATCATTGACCTATGATCGAATTATTCCACGAATGTTCTACTACAACTCATTTATTCGCGTTCGTTGGGATGTACTAAGATACCTTGAGGATCATTCTCATCATTGGTGATTTCCCCCACACTTGTTAATGGTTCACATCATTGATTGGTAATCAAGTGGTTTATGCCATGTTCGACTTCAACACGTTGTAATCACATGGTTAGATTCATATCATTTCGGGAACGGGTTGAAGACCCTGGGTTGTTCTAATGACTTATTATTGAACCCAGTTTGCGATGGAGATTTGTAGTAGGCTCCCACATTGAAGTTACAGTGGAGACCTCATTGTTGTATTGTCACATAGATCCAATCTTGTATTGGTCGTGGTTGTGTCATTATCTCATCATGGATCTACAATTGTATCTTAGTAGCCATGATCGTGTTCAGTCATTTAGGTATGGATCCACGTTGTATTTTATGTGGCCATATCCTTGGTCGGTACCAGCATGGATCTGCGGTGTATCGGTCGACAGCCATGTTTTGATTCAGTGAGATATTTGGTTCAGCAATGTCAGAACTTGTATTGCAAAGCCTTTGATCGTTGTTGTCAGTTCTCCAACTGATGGTTCTTCTCTCTAATAATCAAGTCAAAGTACACCATCTTTCGTTTTTCTCTAGCTTTGTACTTTGGGAGGCAATCTGTTACACAAAATTTTCGTCACTCATACAAAACCCTGCGATCCTGACTTGCCGCAATCCTTGAAGTCACTTTCATAGTGAATGAGCTTTGATTGGTTTTCCCTGCAACTTAATTTTTTTGTGGCTTCAACATGCTTTGCTTCGCTAGCAACACACGTCGAAGTCCATCGACGTAGTTTGCTTCACTGTCAACCCGCGTCGATGACGTAGCTTTCATATATGTCAACGCACGTCAAGATCATTTGACATGTGTTGCTCAATACCTAAGTCGAATCGATGTCCCCACAGGAAAAACCTAGGTTTTCAAGAAGCTTCCAGAGCGAAATCTTGAATCTTGGCCTTTTCCTCCTATTGTTATGGATCTGGATCGACTTCCACCATTGAGGGAGATCATATCTCATCCACTCCCCTCATTTATGTCAACCTCTCTCTATCCACATTGTCCTACAAATTGATGCTTTGGGCCATGGGTAGGGAGGAGGAAGATCAGTAGTAAGGAAATGTTGGAGGAATTTCTCTAGACTTCTAGACTCTTGAGATTTTTTATTCAAGGTGAAAGTGACTCGTTGGAGCAAGAAGAACTCATTGGAAGGAAGCTACAACACCAAGGCCTAAACGGTTGTAAATTATTTATGTCTTTGACTAATACAATTGTATTTTCCTTCCCATACATCTGATGTTCTTGATGGTGTATTGTGAGATTCCTTAGTCACTCGCATAAGTCAATCGTATTGTTTTTACTTCACTTGTTGTTCTCTCGTTCCGATCTTTGGAAGATTCCTTTGCGTGTGAAGCTAGATCGTGACTGCTCTTGGATCGTTACAATGACCGTTATATCAGTGGTACATATCTCCTATACTCGTCCATTGTTATCATTTGACTGACTTAGGTGGAGGTTCGTATGATTTGTTCCCTTTTGTTCTAGATCTGAATCATTCAGACTAGGGACCTTGATCTTTGTCTGCATCGATTGAGAAATCCTATAACAATGTTATTTGGATGCATAGCCCAATCAATCCTAAACAAACTAAATTGTTGTTCCTATGGAGTATTTTAGTTGGCTTGAGAATTGCAAGTGCAATGTTGATTTTAAAATGGTCCAAATTTGATTAAGGAGTGCAAGAGAGGTATTTCAAGATTTCAAACCATTATAATCCATCCAGATCACTAAGAATGCAAGATGGAGAGCATACTAGATGTGAAAGAGACTTTAGGTCTCTTGGTGTGTGCTTACCACACATGTGTTTGGAAAGCAAATGAAATTGAAATTTGCAACTAACTAAAGAGCATAAAGTAAATACATATGAGCATTGATGGCTCTTTACTCTACTTAATTCAACTCTATGTATGAAATGATTGTTTGCAAATAAAAAATACCAAAGTGATTTAATGAAAGAAATGTTTGCAAGGGAGGCATTTCAAACCTTTCACCCTTTTTTGATTTGCCAATATCACTAAGAGTGCAAGGCAAAGAGCAAACTTGGGGCAAGAGGGGTCTTTAGGTCCCTTACTTATGTGAGAAAGTGAGCTAAACTATCTTGCATAAAACAAAGAAATAAACAAGAAGCATTAACATATCTAACTAGAGGTATTTAAATCGAATTGACCACACTAACAATTTCTATGAGATGGCAATCATAATCATTCAGTTACTAGTGACTACTAAGGGGTCCATTGAAAACCCCAAAGTCTTTTAGCCTAAATAGTATGCAATATATCACTTCTTTACTTCATATATCGAGATAAGTTATGTAATTACTAGAGAAAATACAAGTGCATGTGAGTTATTAATTTTATGGTTCATTAAGACGTCGTTGAAATTGCAAGTGATTGTGAAAACATAGGTAAAAAGCAAAACAATGCCACAGTCATGTGGGTTTTGGGCCCACAAACACGTTATGTAGTGTGAGTACAATGTTACATAGGTTGCACTAATTTACCACGTGATTACAGTGAAGAAAAAGTGTGTGAGATAGCATTGATGTTGAAGAGATTTATGTGCTATGTTGCGCAGCTATGACGCAGGGAACCACACTACTAATAAAAAAATTAATTTGGGTACAGGGATTCTGAATTCTGACTATTGAGAGGTTGGACAATAAGCTCTTGCACCTGCACAACACCAAAAATAAGTTATCTAGCAAAAGACAACCTAACTATAATGCAATGAAGAAAAATAAGAGTGGAGTCACCATAAATACTGTAGTGGGAAAAATAGCCACAAGGGTGAGTAGTCCTCCCACAATTGAGAAATACTTGAGGTTGCAACAAGGACCCAATATTGTGTTTGTAAATTGTTAGTATGTCAAACTCCAAATTGCAAAACAAACTCTAAATAAGAAATAAAAACTAAACTAAACTAACAAGAAATAAATGGCACAGGTGCTAAGAAAAACAAAATAGAACAAGAGTATGCCAAACCAAGTGTTGATTGCCCAATAGTCCATCTAAATACAATGGTGGATCACCTAGGAGGCAAGGGCTTCAAAGGGAAGCCAACAATATCCCTTAGGGAGGTCTTTTTTGTCCACACAATTACAAGATAACTAGCATAGAACAATGGAGAAACACTTGTTTCTTAGAGGAAGGAAGCAAGGGAGCTTTTGCATGCCAACTTGAGGTAGGAAGTGGATTGAAAGGTGAGCTCTCAATGCAATTACAACAATATAACTTTGCTTCAATTTTATCTTATAGAATGCATGCCCATGACTTCCTTTTATAGGCCAAATGGAGGCCAAGAAACATCTATATCCAAATGTGGACACTCTTGCCTTTGAATCGGTTCTCCAAGTACATGAGGGGGGCTATTGAATGCTCCCAAGCATGTGAGGAGTATCAATCAAATTTGGAGCCAAGAGAGTCATTTTGAGTTTTGAATGCACCGTGAAATTAAGTGGTCTTGTCGTTTTGACAGTTGTGTGGGTTTCAAAGGAAACTCTACGTGGTTATGTACAGGTCACTAAACAAGAAGGTTGCGCTAATTAGCGCTAGTGTCCAATTCTTTTCACTACAAGATTTTCTATATTGACTACCTTTGACATTTTAGGGATCAATTTATTTGTTGGTTTAGATGAGGATGTATTACGTGAGATGCATGTTGTATGTTGATGACGCCTTTATGTAAGATTAGCCATAATATCGCATGTGTGCGAGATTTAAGCATTAACAATTGGAAATTATGACCATGTGTTGAGTGCATTTATTGTTAGGTTCTCATCATAGATAGAATGAAACATGCCATGAGGTAACCTATGAAGCCATCCAATCAACTATATCACGTACTTGTTAACTCGATTCTTGTCAATTCTACATTTATGATTGCATTGAGTCAATAGTTACACTCGATACATATTGTTATAAACATACCAACATAGTCGACTCTTTTATTTGTTTTTAACACAACAATTCTACAGTGCAATGACACAACTCAAGGATCCTATATCGGTATGATTTCCTCACTAAATCAATCATTTAGAAAGATAATTTCCCCTCGAACATAAGGTGGTGCCCAACTTCCTAAAAAAATAATAAAGAACTCATAAATTCAAACTACCCACCTCCATTCGCAATTATACTTGATTGGTTAAAGACTCTCTCAAGCACAAGGTTAAGACCTATTCAATTAACATAACTAGATTGACTATCTCATAGTATCTAGTCTGATATGCCCATAGTATCCTCGGTATCTAGTCATCCCAGTCATCGTGGTTAATGACATAAACCTTTGTCAAGCCCTACTCCAATATCATATTAAATGCCTCAACCATCCCACTTGCTTCTAGATGATATGGGTTGCTTGTATGATGTTGCACCATGAATTCCCAAGTCAAGTTTCTAATAGTGGAGCTCATGAAATGTTTTTCTTGATCAATTGTTAAACTTTTGGGACATTCAAACTTAGATATAATTTTCTCAAAGATGAATCTTGGAATCGTATACGTGTTGTAGTCCCCGGTTGGTGTCACCTATGTTGATTTTGTAAGGTAATTTATCACAATGATGATGTATTGGGACCTAAAGTGCATAGCACAAGGGTTAATGGGCCTAATAAATTTAAATTTTATCACCCATTCTCAAAGGGATGCAACTCAACTATCGGGCATAGTGGAAACTTATCCCATTTGCTACTAAATGTTGCAAGACTTAGCATGTTCTTTTACATCCTTGAATAATGTAGGCCACCATAATCCTACCTACAACACTTTATAAGCTATGGCCTTGCCTCTAAAATAGCCTCCTACCACCCCGTTATGACTTTCCCATAGGATTCCCCACATGTTCATGGTCCATAATGCACCAATTTATTGTTTTGTCTCTATACAACTTGTATAGTTTTCCCACAATTAGTTGATAATCTAGAACCTTGACGACTACTTTTTTTTTAATGTTTGAGTATTCTTGAGACACGACTCCCATGGTTGGGAAGATGGCGATATATTCCAACTAGTCATGTACCACTTCCACTTTGAACAAGTCATAGTATAGCAACTAGTCATCCAGTGACCTTTGTAATCTCTAGTTTCCTCTCTAAATAGGTGGTCTAGCTCAACATTAGTCATTCTCAACCTCACCATAACCTCAAAGTCAAACTCTTGGAATAGTAGTATCTATATATAGATACAACCTTCTATATTTGTCTTGTTTACAAGGTACTTAAGTATAGGATGATCTATGACTAATTTAAAGGGCCCTTCCAAATAGCTAGGGCCTTATAATGAGTACACCATTCCCAACCCTTCCATTTCTATGATGGTGCACTTGTGTTCAACATTAGATAAATTCCTACTACAAAGTAGATTGGATGATCCAAATTTCCCTCCCCAAGTTGTGTCAGTAGTTCTCCCAAGGCAATGAATGAGGCATCAACATCCACACAAATATAGATGGTCCAATTTGGAAAGACTAGGGTTAGTGCACTTACCAAATTTTCTTTCAAAATGTACAGAGAGATTTAGCATTATGTAGTATAGACAAATCCTTCTATCGTCTTCAATAATTTCTCCATAGGAGATTTGATAGTAGTGTACCTTTTGATAAATATATGGAAGTACCCATTGTGTCCCAAAGTTGACTAAGATGTATGAACATTGGTTGGAGCATCTAGATTACCACATCCACTACTTTATCTAGATCTACAACCACTCCATCTTTGCAAAAGACATGATCTGGCAACATGACAAACGACATGTAGAATATGCACTTCTTTGAGTTCAAGGATATAAGCAATTGTTGACACCTTTCAAACATCAATCACAATGTCATGACATGATCCTTTGGTGGATTGTAGATAATCTAGACAAAGTAAACTTCTAGGAGCTTATGGATGTATTATATCAAGGATACTATTGCTATTGTGGAGGACATTGTTGGGGTGTTCTTTAGGCCGAATGACGTGAAATTGTAAGCATAGGAACCCCACTCCATGGTGAAAGTTGTCCTCTTCTTGTACTCTTTGACTATTCACACTTGATAGTATCCTAAGAATGTATTAGTGAATGAACATGCATGATTCCGTACTACTTGATATAACATTTCATCGCTGAATGGGGTAGGGAAAGGGTCATGAATGTAGGTTGCATTTAGGCCCCAAAACTCCACATGGACTCTAATGCCTCCTCTCGCCTTCTTTTCCTATATAACTATTATACTAATCTAATTCAACTCCTCCATTGTGAATATATCAACCCAATCACAAGCATCTAGTCAATCTCTTTTTTACCCTTTCTTTAATCCGCAAGTTCAATCCACAAGATATTTACGGGCTTGGCATCTAGATTTAGTTGTATTCACATCTTGCTAAGATCCCCTTTGATCCCCTTTGTTTTATCGAAGCTCAATGAGAAGATATCTACATACTTTTTCAGTAATGCCATGGCCTCAAAATATCATCTCACCATCCAAATAGTCTTCAATAGACCCCAACTGAGGTTGGTTTCCAATACCAATGTTTAGCTGCAATATCTGTAAGAGCTCCCTATATATATTTTCTATGGGGTCTTATGTTGTCTAATTCACTAATATTTCTTCTTTTGGTTCCCATAATGATAGGTGTCCAACTTCTATGAGTTGTCTTCCTCTTTCGGCGATTTTTTTATCTCAACACTACACTTAAAAGCCCAACTATTAGCTATCTAGTTATGGACAGGTTCTTCTTGTTGTTGCATATGTTTATGTGCTTTATAAATGTACCCTAACAATATGTCCATTCTAGTATCGACCATGAAAGACTTAATGGACTTTATAGTATAAGTGATACCAAGTGCCTTACCAAGATATGAGAAAGTTGAGCAAGACCCTTCTACGTGAGTCTTCTTCTTGTGGGTCTACAAATGGATTTTCTCATGCAAATATTAGGCCTTGGAGATGGACCTCAAGGTGTAAATGAAGTTATGATCCCAATATTGATATGGAGATCCCTTTTTGGTCCATCTCTAAACACAACCATCAACATGTAAGACCAGATCTGTCTTTCCCTCATAGACTTCAAGAAAGGTGATCAAACCTTATGTCGTCCCTAGAATGTCAATCACTTAATATTCAAGTGATAGGGTAAAGTGATGCCATAATATTCTCTCATAATGGTTGAGGCTATCTATATGAGTATCCCTCCATCTAGATCGTGTGGACCTCAACATCATGTCTATTAGTGGTATCAAATGCTCTCTTAGGATTGTTAAGATTATATTTTCCATAAACTATTCAACATCACCTATGCCATCAAAGATGGGAGGGTCTTATAGCTCTATAATAATCCAACAAACTAACCTAACCATGGTGCAATCATGAGATGAAATCCCATGGTTGTTCTTCTACCAATATTTGAATGCTTATTGGTTGTCCAAATCTTATGAACATATGCTTCTCCAGATGACTACTCCATCTAACAGGGATTAAAATAGTCATCTTGCATTCCTATCAACAATTTATAAGCAAATATACTTACACGCCATCCATGATATCATCCACCAACTTTGTGTATCGATCGCTTTTAATAGGACTGATGGGTAGTATCACTCGTGTTCCACCATCCTCAAAAGAAATTATGGCCTTGTTGTTATTTTTCCATTCGAACCCCAAGAGGGTGGGGTAAGTATCATTTTCATCAACAGTCTCAATGACTTCAAAATTTGCCATTGTTTTCATAGTTATGAGATTGACCTCCACATCCTCCAAGCAACCAATGTTGTATATTATATACTAATTTGTTGGCCACTATTGAATGGGTGAGTACACTAAACGACGGCTCCCCATCACTCACACAATTTATTCAGTACGATGTTCACGTCATATCCCAGATCCAACATGACATCTCATACCTCATACCCATTGATATGAACATCCATCTTGAACTCTCAAATTGTCATGGGCTTCTTCTTTTGACCAACCCATTGAACTCGTTTCTTGGGTAAGGAAGCATAGATGGTTATTTCCTCCCCGCCATAATAAGTTAACCAAAGGTAGATCGCAACCTCTTTATTGTACCTTTATCATCCAAATTTTTAATAAGAGAATCGGAAAAGTCACAAACTACCTCACTTGGGGCAACTTCTCCTATGGCTCCTTGTTGTGGCCCTTGTATTTTTATTTTTGGTCACATATAGCAAAGGGATTCCAAGCCATTAAGCTACTTCTTACATCGTTTTCTACATTGTTGGTTTCTTCTTGTAGTGCATCTAAGGCTTATTTATAATAATAAGCCTTATGTTGTTTCACTACATCAGAGCTAAGGCCTGCAGGAGAAACTTTTCTTATGTGGGGAGGTTCTTGATGGTGGGAATCAACTCCCACGTGAGCTCCTCCCCTAGTTACCACATTGATCCTAGGCCCCATTGACCCTATGATGATATTGGGTTTATAATTTACAAGGTTTTCATTTTGCTATTAGATCGAGATAGTTCTATGTCATGTGAGCTGGTGATGCAATGGCCACATCGCATTCCCTTAATTGTGGACAATCCCTGGACATGTCCTATCCCATCACAATTATAACATATTATGGAGCCTTTGTTATCACCATTCCTACCTCTTTTATACCCTCCTTTGTATCCTCTTATGTAGCTTTTGCCACATCCTTCTCAACCCCCTCCTTCGATAGGTCCAAAGTTCATCTCGTCTAGCCAAAAGGATATCCTCTTGAACAATTTTGTGAGCACTTGCAAGGTGTGGTATTTAATCATTAAATGATTATTTTCCTTGCAAAAGTGGTAGAGAATGCTAATTATGGAAGAAGTGTACTTATGTAGCATTGAATAGAGCTACAAGGGGTGGCCACAGATTTTACAAATATCACAATATTCACCCACTACATTGCTTGGGAATCTAGTGGGTGCCAGTATTGGGTTAGGAGGCATGATCTTGACTCTCAACAAGGGGTAATCATTTTCCATGTGTCCCTTTAACTTTCATATGATGCACAAGACTTATTCCCTTCCTACCTTGGAACAATTCATCTAATGGGTTTGTTTGGCTAGGACTAATGAATATGGCTAGAACTGCATAAGGTTAGGTGTTACACTAGTTGAGGGCATAACTACAATACATGAGTTGACTTCTCTTGGATATCCATTTATTTATTGATATTCATAA
Source organism: Larix kaempferi (assembly GCA_027924585.1). Classification (NCBI taxonomy): domain Eukaryota; kingdom Viridiplantae; phylum Streptophyta; class Pinopsida; order Pinales; family Pinaceae; genus Larix; species Larix kaempferi. The sequence continues at coordinate 7,335,086 of BSBM01000211.1, forward strand.
ATTGGGCCAAGGCCTCCCATTTAGTACTCCATTTTCCCTGGATCGATGTACTTCAGTAAGGAGAAGAAGGCCCTAAATGAACCACTCCATATGTTGTGTCTTGTGGATCGGTTAAGAGATTCCATTAATTAGGTTTCAGAATCACTGGTCATATTCCCAAGCACTCTTTTCAATGATTTATTGATCTCTTTCATCTTGACATAACACTATTGCTCCAAGTTTGGCCTTTGGAACTTAGCCACAAACCCCACCTTCACCTCATTCATGGTCTTAGCTACAACTTAGAGATTGGTTTATGTAAAATTCATATACCGATGTAGAGCCCTCACCCACAATGTGGTTTGAAACTCTATGTGTTTATCATATGGATTTATAACCCTCTTTGCTCTCTAGTTGATTCACATAAGGACCACTGTTAATATGCATCATTATCACCCTTCCTCGAAAACTCAAGGAGATACATTAGTGTACTATATACTGCTCCAACCATATCATTGGACTAATCACTCAATAAAATGAAACCTTGTAGACATGGTTGACTAACTATACTAGTTCCTCCATTTGCACTAGAACCATAACTCACTGTTACAATCCCACCACCACTAGTATTCCTAGCTTCACTCAACTATCCACCATTGCTATTCTTGTAACCATTGTTTGAATGTGCTTTTATATCATTTTCTTGGGATGCAAGGGAGTGATGATTTTTTTGGAATGGCTCCATTATCTCCAAGGCATACCATGTCTGCTACTCATCCTCCTTATTATTAAAATAGATGAAACACATTGTTGAGTGCCTCTTCCTCTTTTGGCTTGGAAATCATGCCCTTATTCATGGTTTCATCTACATTCTCTTTAGATGTGGATTCCCATTGTAACATCCATGTTGGAGGAGCCTAGTCGACTAATCGAATAGGTCCTCCCAACCGACTAAAGATCAGTCAGCTTAGTCGATCAGGTCGGTGAGGCCGACCGACCAAGCAGTTAGAGGATTATAACTGCATCACTGATTAACTGATTGTAACCTGTATATATTCGGTTGGTGATCCAAGATGGAAGATGAATCTCCTTTTGTACAGTATGGATGAATGATAATAGAATACTTGTTGTTGTTATCTCCACTACTTTTATGATATTTCTCTTATTCTTATGTATGGATGCTTGATCTTACATTCTGTTGTGTGTTATTGTGCTACTGGTAGCCTCATGTAATCCCTTAGATTACAACATTGGTTCTATTGTCAGTAGTACTAATTGGGATAAAAAGATGGTCATTTTCACATAAAGGTGAGTGAGGAAGAAATCAGAGAGTGGTGGAACATAAATATAGAAAATTATACTTAGAACTATGTTAGAAGGAACAAGTTAACATTAGCAAAAGCCATAGAAAATTTCTTCATTGAAATGCATGAAAAGTTCATCGAGGTTGTCCCCAATGAAATAAAGAAGCTTTGACTAGATTAATGAGCAAACTCGACCCTCTCAATGAAAGACTGTTGATGCACAAGCTTAACAATAGAGGGGTGAAGAAATTTGTATGAGTGGATCGAAGACATATGCGACAACTACCGTGAGGAGAAAGCTATTGAAGAAAGGACATCGCTCGACGAGATTAAAGCAAGATTCTATAACAACTTCCATGATTCCTTCTTTGTCACTATACCAAAATTGCTATTCAAATTTTTGATTGAAAAAGGAGTTGGTAATATAGTAGAATCATGGCCACCATTTCATCCTAGTGGAAGTTCAAACTGGGAAAAAAAGCAAAGAGATTGGGAGTGCTTTGTCTACAAACGAGAGTGGGAGTATTTTATCAGCAAATGAACATTCCTTTTGACTCTGCACTAGTCCTTCGGCAATAGTCGAGTTGGAAATGGGGGGGGTCATCGGCCGCGTGAGACGAATTAGAGAAATAGTTCTAGTCGTCGAGGGAAAAAAAATGAAATCTACTAAGAAGACAAGTCTGCCTTGATGAAACAAAACTTTGGCTATCCATAAATAATCAACAGATAGTCAAAAGCTTGAAAGAGATAAGAGATTCAAAAAATGGGAGGAGCTGAGAGACATTACCATCCCACTGTGAGAGAGAAGAAGTATGAGAAAACCAGATGTAATAGTTGAGATACCAAAATACCTACTTGAGTTGAGGGAAAGTCGACCAAAGGATAAAAAGGGTGAGGAGCCGATACCGATGGTTGAGTCACACGCAATGGTGTTGACCCCACAATCTTTACATATTACAATTCTAGATGTCTTGACTCCCGTCAACTCTATTAAGTTTATCATGATGACCATCCCTAGTGTTAAACAAATATCCAAACCTGAATTGGGACTTGGACCTGGTGGTAAGAACATCTAGTGTCGACTATATCAATATGGACAAATCATGGACTGATTGATGATCTCAAGACCGCAACACGGAAATTGGATCATCTTCATGACATAAATTGGGAGAAATTGGTTTCATCTATTCTACTCAAAACATGTGGATGTACCCCTTTGCTAGCAATACTATCTATTGAAGCCAGAAGTCCGTCAGAGCCACAACCTGTCAACGAATAATCAATAGAAGAAGTTAGATTGTCCTAGTACATAAGCTAGTCATAAGTACAAAATTCATAGTCGGTAGGTCATTGTCAGTAAGTAATATAAATAGTAGTGGTTTAGGTAATAATAATATTCTTGTTAATATGGCACACACTCATCCAGTCCATTGTCCTATTTACGAAAGGGACAAAGACCCCATAAAATATTGGTTTGTCTGCAAAGCTATTTGGGAAGCTAGTGTAATTCTTGGTGAGAAAAGACACATAACATAGTTTGTAGGGGGACTCCACAAAAGAGCTCTAACATGGTATATGTATTTCATAGAAAGTGGGAGAAAGAAAAAACAAGAAATTAAAAAGAACTTCTTAGGAATCTTCCAAACTCAAGACAGTAAACATCTAGCTACACAAAGACTTAAAGATATATCTCAAAGGTTGGGAAAGTATGTACGAGAATATGACAAAAGATTTAAAGACCTTCTCAACCAAATGCTAACAAAAATGGATGAATCCATTTTGATTGAATGGTTTGTTGCAAACATGCTACAAAGAATCATAATTCCCCTGAGCTTATATGAGTTTACTACTTATGATGATGCTCTTAAGAAATCCCAAAAGGTCGAGTCGAATGCAGACTTCTTCGTCGGCCTAACCGACCGTAGAGTTGAAGAAAAACTTGAGATGATGCAAAGGTTGTTACAGCATCTTGCATTACGACACAACAACATGTGGTGCACAACGTGCTTGACAGAAGGACATACAAAAGACACCTACTAATATGATTACCAAATACAATACCACGATGACAAAAGGTCATTCCCAGAAGAAATAAGATACCTCCAAAAAGAACCAAGAATCTTCCCAGAAGAAAGGAGACATGAAAACTTCAGAACTGCTCAAACTACATATTTCTATGACATATGTTAAATATTTGAACCACATTCGATAGTTGAATGCCCTTACAATGTTGACATTGTCAAAACAAAATGGTGTGAAATCTATCAAACCACCCAGCATAGTATGAATTAGTGTATAAAGAACCTGAAGAATACAAATAATTACCACACAGTCTATCAAGCACAGACATTTGACTAGAACAATCATTGAGGTTGGCACGACAATAGAAACAATGACCAACATAATAATGGCTACAACTATCAAGGAGGATATCATGGTCAAGGATGCTACAACAATTATCAGGGGAACATTCCTCATGGTCGTGGGAATTCATTATGCTTCATCTTCTTCAGCAAAGAAAACTTGAGTGCTGACAGTCCTTGGAAAGACATGATGGATCTTAAGTTATGTACAACATGGGGGGTGGGGGAGCATTCAAATCTTGAAGATTGCCCCATTATTCTCAAGAAAATCATAAATAAAAAGAATGTTAATCTTTTGTCTGGTGTACCAAAATATGAAGTGCTAAATCATAAAAAATTACAAATTGTTACAAGACAAGGTACAAAAATCGGGGACGACAATCCACAAATTAAGAAGCAGTCGAACAAAGCAAATAACTATCCCCACCCATCAACATAAGGAAATCTTTAATAAAGCTTCAAGAATATTTGAGACTTATCAAAGGAAGAAGATATGGAAGAATCTAAAAATAAAACTCTGAATGAATTGCTACAATTGCTTACAAAAGAAGAATTCATTGCAAGGCTAATATATTTAATGTATATAATACAAAATGATGCAAAGATTCCTAAAAATTTATGTAGACTAAATAAAAAAAGAGAAGATGGACATCGCCCCCCTAGTCGACTTAGATGTTAACGGATACCGCATTTCGCAAGTTGTCCTCGACTTTGGGTCACAAGCAAATATAATGGATAGAACGACATGGGAACATATCGTTTGTCCTAATCTATTAGAGTTAGGTATATACCTCAAGCTTGTCGACCAAGGTCTAATTGAACTCATTGGAGTATGGAGAAATGTTAACACTGGTATCATGGGCATAGAAACACAAATCGACTTTGAAATAATTGATCCAAAGGAAGGAGCAAATCCTTCTTTACATTGGTTGGTCACCCTTGGGGCCAAAAAATGAAAGCTTCCATCTCTCTGGAGAAAGATAGAATAAAATTGAAGGGAGATGGTCAAAAAGTCATTATACCATTTATTGATCACGAGAAAAATATTGGGAAGAACCCGACGATAATGAGGGAGATATAAGAAGATTGTACCAAGTAATGGAGAATAATGAAGACACAGTTGAACCAAACGAATACGGAGAAATCCATTTGGGATCACCCATGTCAGATAACAATTTTTTTTGATTAAGATCTCTACGACTGGAAAATGGAAAACTATGAAGAACATGCAAGACATTGTTGGTCGGTTGAGGTTATCCTTCAACAACTGACACAAAAGTGCTTCAAAATATCTATCATTCCAAAAAAAATTGAGAAGAAAACAAGGGACTATATAACTCTTGTGCTGACCAAAATAAAATCTGCCAAATTACCTCCCTTTCAGTACAAAGAATAAGAATCATTGACTCTGCACGTTAAAGAAGTATCTAAAAACATAAGTGAGCAAGGACACTTGCAAAGCTTAGTATAAACTTTTACAGGCCAATCGAGTAGATGGTGGGGCATGCATCAATCGCACATGTAGAATTCAGGCAACTGCATCTACATATTTCATTGAAAGGTTCAGAGGTAAGAAATTAACAACCCAAGCCCAGATTCCAAAATTTGTGCAAGGATTAGATCCTGAGGGACATATCGAAAAATGTGAGAAAGAATGGAAAAGACTCGAATATAGAGACAAATGAATGTGGCCTCATCTATTTCCAAGCACATTAGATGACCTCACTAATAAATGGTATAAGATGGAGGAAGCAAGAGGAGACACTTTCAGTTAGCCCGTGGGGGGCAACTCAAGTGGTAAAGATGAGAAGTTGTAATCAATTGTAAATGGAAGGTCACGTGTTCGAATCCCCCCAAATTTACCCATGCGCCATGGTTCAGGCCCTGTGGATGCACCTAGGGGTATAGTGGTAGCGAGATTGGATCCCTGGACACCGTGTCACTCGAGTACCATCCCAACTCCAGTTCTCGATTCCCATAGTCAAAAAAAAGAGAGAAGAGACTTTCAGTTGAAAAACAATTAAAGAAATTTTTATCAAAGACTTCTCATTTTCTCCTGATGAAGAATGTTTAAGAGAAGTTATCCAATAAATAGAACAATTCATCACACGGTAAAAAAGACAATCTAGTGCCAACCACACAACCGACATGCCCAGTACAAAGTGTAACATAATCTTGACTACCAAGAAGTAGTCGGTCGATCGAACAACCCATCTACATATGTAAAATGAAGGCATTGTTGGGAAAAGTTTTCGATGGAAAACAGACCATCTGTGTATGGCCGAAACAGTTAAGGCAGTATTAAAAATTAACACATAAGAAAAAATCGAGGATGATGAACACAAAGATTTTCCTCTGTCTTTCACAAAATTTAAAGAAGGGGAACAACAAATAGTTGAATACAAAGCATAAGAATGGATGGGCGCATAAATTAAACTCAAAAAGTTGACATTTCAATCGACAGGAAACCAAAGATGGAAAATATTGACGACTAATGGTTAGAGCAACAGACTGTAGAAATAACCAACCTATTAAAAGAAAATCAAGATTTATGTTCTTGCAATTATAAAGATTTGAAAGGTTTGGTCCAAGAGATGGGTGAAATGAAAATAAAAATCATGCCTGACACCTAAGTTGTAAAAAAAGACCATATAAGCTAGAACATAAATATAAGGACAATATTAAAAAGGAGATTGGAAATATGCTAGCTACAAGAATAATCTATCCTGTTGATTAGTCGAAATGGGCCAACCCCATGATTGTATAACAAAAGAAGCACGACTCAAAACACCTGAGGATTTTCATCGATTTCAGAGGACTAAACAAATTAACCTTGACTAACCCATTCTCGACGCCTTTTGTAGATAAAATCATAAATGAAGTCACTGGACATGAGTGCTACTCTTTCACCGACTGATTCTGTAGGTATAACCAGGTGCCCATAGCCAAAGAAGACTAGCACAAGACCACATTTGTGTGCGATATTGGCTCATTTGCCTACAAATTCATGCCATTTGGACTGAAGAACCTATTGTATTCTTTTGCATTATTATCAAATCATTTCAAGAATTTTTGTATAAAACAATGGTTGTCTACTTCAACGACTGGACAATCCATTCAATGCTCAAAGACCATGTACAATGGCTTAGACTGATGTTAGAAAGGTGCATACAAATCCAATTGTCACTTAATATCAAGAAATGTACTTTTGCTACACTAATAGGGGTGTTATTGGGTCATGTTGTATGCAAAGAAGGCACACAATTCGATTTAAGAAAAATTAAAAGCATCCTTGAATTGAAGCCACCGGTCGATCCCAAGTAGGTCATAATATTGTTGGGGAATACAGGTTATTATCGAAAATTTATTAGGCACTACTCTGATATGACTTTCCCATTGGAGGAGCTCCTAAGACTAAATGTTAAGTTTCATTGGACTCGGAATGTGAAGAATCCTTTGAGCTTCTCAAAAGAAATTTAGTAGAAGCTCCAATCCTGAGATTCCCAGACCGGTCAAAGAAATTTCATGTACACATAGATCTGTTGAGCATTATAGTTGGATCAATACTCACCCAACCAACAAACGACATAATGGCCTATCCAAATGCATATGCCAGTGGGAAGTTGAATCAGGTAGAAAGACATTATTCAACTACGAAACATGAAGGATTTGGAATTATCTTTTTCCTTCAAAAATATAGACATTAATTGTTGGATAATTTATTTATATTCTTCACAGATCATCAAGTATTAAAGTATTTGCTAAATAAGTCATTGCATCATGGTCAGATATGCAGATGGCTCCTGCTATTCCAGGAATTTGAATTTGAGATATTAGTCCGACTAAGAAATTCGAATGTGGGACCTAATCACCTATCACAAATATAATCTAGTGAGGACCCAGTTGCAATTGACGACAAACTCCTTGACGCACACCTCTTTAGAGTTGAGGTAGTACTAGGAGAATTAGTAGACATTGCAAAATTCTTACAAGAAGGACAGTCTCCAGAAGGAAATTATGAGAAAAAGAAGAAAATATTATAAATGAAGGTTGCCCCTTATACTTTAATCAATGGGTATCTATACAAGATGGGCCCATATGACGTGCTCCATCAATGTGTTCTCGATCATGAATGCCAAGTTATTATTGAAGAAGCACACTCTGGGTCAGCAGGAGGACACTACCAGACCAACATGACTACGAGAAAATTTTTACAATCTGGATTGTGGTCATCTATAAATAAAGACTGTAAAGCATACGTTAATAAATGTGACAAATGCCAATGAATGGGATGACCATTGAGAAGACATGAAATGCTGCTTATTTTAGTAAATCCTAGCCTCACATTCGAAATATGGGCACTCAACTTTATCGATCCATTTCTGAATCCTGGTTATTGAATAGGAGCGCAATACGTTATTACCGCAGTTGAGTACATAACTAAGTGGGTGAAAGCAGAACCTATTGAATCCTACACAAGTGAGGTTGCATCCAAGTTTATTTATGAAAATATCATTATAAGATTTAGATGTCCACTTACGCTCATCAGTGATCGAGGAAGACATTTTATCAACAAGACAATTGATGTGCCATTAAAATAATTTATGATCAACCACTAAAAAAGTTCAACATATCATCCGCAGTCGAATGGTGTAGTCGAGTTGTTTACTAAAACTTTGACAAAAGGATTAACCAAACTATGCAACATCGATAAAGACGACTGGGATGACAAAATACCAGCGATACTTTGGGCATACCAAATAGCATATAAAAGGTAAACAAGACACACACCATTCAAGTTGGTATATGGACAAGAATCTGTCATTCCATTGCACTTTAAATAGTAGGCTCTGACAATAGCTCAAGTATTATAGCTAGACGTTGTACAAGCCATAGAAGACAAGAAGTTTGAATTAACAAAACTATAAGAACAACGTATGCTTGCGTTACACCATCAGGAAGTATAAAAACAATAGCAGAAAGCTTGGCATGGTAAAAACATTGGAAGGAAAGATATTTCAGTTGGCGGCCTAACATTATTATACAACAACATGACAAAAGGCAAGCCCAAAAATCTTGAGACTATGTGGTTAGGCCCATATGTCGTCGAGGAACTTAACTATAACGACTTTGTTAGACTAAAACATTGCAAGGATGAGTGTTCAAAGATGTCATGAATGGGGCATGACTAAAACACCACCGACTCTAACAAGAGGCACGTCGTCAACTATTGGTTGTATCACCACTAGTCGACCGACGTGCCCGCAAGGTTTGCGTAGAAATAGGAGCAATTAAATAATCTAACTAAAAATTTCGTTACATAACTAAATTTAGGATATATGATAAATATAGGAAACTTATACATGTACTCCGTAGGAAAAATGGTGGATCAAGAACACTTGTGCATGACGGTGCATTGGGCGGAAGAGCCAGAGAGTGGAAATAAGGAAATGCAGCCGACGCATAGCAAACCCTCACCATCGACTGATAGATAAAAGATTGAAACTAAAAATTAGATGCCCAAAGCATACCGAAAAAGATAGATGACTAAACCAAGCAAATCGCTTCCTCGACGACTTAGCCATCACAACGTTAGACGAAATTCTAGAAGGCAACGAACCCATGATATGGAGCGCTGACAGATGAGCGAACCGACTAAAGCACGATCAAAGCTTTCTATGCAAGTTTCTTCAAGCATGCGAAACATTTGTCAAGCTTCAAATTTTTCATTAATGCACCCACCTAACTAAAATAAAAGCACTCCAAAGCCTGTGCATATAAAAACAATAGAGATAGAAGATTCATGGCTTCATTTATGTATAGAAATTGGACAAGTGAATTCCAATCCTTAGATAATAGATATTATACTAGAACTTCCCAACTACAATCATCTGTTACCTGACCTCGACCCACCGAAATTCACTTGCGAAATACAAAATGGGTCCAAAAAAGAACACTATCACTGTGCAAGTTAATGCAACAGAGGAAAAGGCACGTGCGCTACACGAAGAAGCCAGCATGACTCCTATGTAGGCGTGACTACACATAATTAAGAAAGCTAAGACATATGAGCATAACTGGGCGAAGCAATATGTGGAAATGAGGGAATGGGTTATTGAAAATAACCAGTGGAGAAAACCAGCCAACAAGTTAGCCACTACCAAAATACGCAATTAATTGGGAGCCCCGCTGATGAGCTTCTTCGAGGACATAAAAGATTTAATAGTCAAATTTCTAGTAAGTCGGTACCATGATGACAAGCTGTAACTCAACAAGCCTATTGCCATAACGGATTCCCTCATCAGTCGAATCATGAGACTGTCGAGCAAAGGACCTCCAGTACCGTCAACACCTAACCCTGTCGAGCTCGTCAAACATTTTAGAGGGGCAGAATAAGGGAAAAATTCTAAAGGGATCATTATCAACACAATCAAGTTTGACGATGTCAAATGGGAATCTATCATATTGTCCCTTTATCCAACAAGCTCAAGCCGACCTTCTGACCAGGAGCTAGAAACTCTTGAGGTTTTGCGACAAATTGTTGATGAAGCCAAAGTATTTAACCGGGCCAAACATGTCACCCAAATCGTAAAAACCAACTGTGTAAAGTGTCAGGAGTTGAGCCAAGCAATATGATTCTTGCCATTACTCATCTGGATGGCAATGATGAAGGTTCTCCCAGTTGACGAGGTTGCTTTCACCAACACGATGTCGTCGCTCATGAACAACTTCAAAGTATTTCAAACTAAGAGAAACATTCAGACCAACAAGGCTAGATACTCCTAGAAAATTGGTTTAGGGTCATTAAGACCGTGTGTGGTCGGCGACGAGTTCCACAGCAAGTCCGACGAAGTCTTCCCCTTGAATCCCACATTGAACTAGGCCTCGACCACACCAATATTTGGTATATCCAAGGCATGATAGGAGCAGAGCCACATGAACTAAATTATTATCCTAATATCTAAGAACTATTTGTCGTCCTCATCAAATAGTCAAATACAATATTTCTAATACCGACATTGGCATATTCGTCTAGCTGGAAAATGATAGTTTACTTGACTGACAGAGATTTAGAGGACCAGAAGGAAGCAAATCTCTACATCACTACTTTTGGGCCAGACGACGAATTTGACAACCCTCTAGCTATAGTACTAGTCGCAGGCCATACTAGTCATCCTAGTGAAGAATCGAATGGAGAAACAATCGTGGAAGATGAGGAAGAGCCTCAAATTGCAGATGGAGTCAAGCCTGATTTCAATGAGCCCAAGCTAAAAGAAAAATTTGACCAAGTGACTCAACAGATACTCGACTTCTAGCAGAACCTCAAAGGAAAAGCAACAAGGCAACATACTAAAAAGAAAAGGCAACATATCTTGGACACCACATAAGACAACTTATAATAATTAAGAGAACAAGTTAAGCACGTAATCACGGAAGCCGCTAGAAACAAATTAGCAGTTGACATGGAGATCCAACACAATATGGACAATAGCAGCTGGTACAATCGACTACACCCAAGCTGGTACAATCGACTACACCCAAGCCCTCTACCGCTGCATTACCCCCTCTAGCAAATAAACTTGAACTTACAGAAAAAATATTATGAAGAGGACCCCTTCGACATTTCAAATGAATCCCCTGTACCATCCTTGACCCAAGTACAGATGGAAATTCTGGAGATCCTATCCACTAAGTTTGATGAACCAAGCACACAATTAAATATTGATCACTATCTTCAAAATATTCACTCTTACTTACCCCATCTAAGACAGCTAACCAAAATCCAACAAGTTAAAGAAGCCCGGTTACCACCTGAATAATAAACGCTTCCCCGATCCCTTCGCTTGGAAGCAAAACCCTAAAGAAACTTAATCCCCCTCATGTTAAGTTTGTCCTGAGCACTTTGCTTTACCTAGCAACTACTGTCACTCTACTCCCACCATCAACCACACTACCGTCAAGACTTACTTTTCTGACTCCCTTCCCTTGCTAACAACTCCAACCCTGACCCAACCCACCAACCAAAGTACCCTTAATTGTAACCATTCCTTTAACTGTACCCCTCTCACATCCCTTGAATAACACAACATATCTAACTGTTTCACTACCCATATCGACTACAACTGCTTCTACCATCATCACTACCCTACCTTCCATTGCTACTATTGTTATCCCTGCTTCAACTTCATCTGTACCGACTTCGTTTTAGGAAACTCCTTTACAAAATCCTTAAGAATTGCTTCTCCCGGTCTCAAGTATACCAACTACTACGATTGAAGCCATCCCATCGACAACCTCTCCCTCCACTTTTTAGCTGACCACAGTCACCTTGACTGCTCCCGCATTAACTGCTACCACATCAATGACATTAGCAATGACGACAACGACATAGACTCCAGAGCAAATACCGCTAGAATCAAAATCATACAAGAAAAATGATGGAAAGGAAAGTACTAAGAATAATTCAAAGACCCCTGCTCAAATCAAGATGCCAGTACATGTTGCATCTGGTGCACCTTCCTCGTAGGCAATATTTGTCCCAACAAAGGCTTCCGATCAAGAACTAGAAGGTATTATTAAACTTGCTTCAAAAGAAAGAAATAAGAGATGGTCAGAATATAGAAAAATATTGAGAGTAATGAAGGATGGACAATAACACGTATGGAAAGTTTGCCATGAAAAAGCAGAACAGGTCATGGGACCATTATCCGAGCTCCAGTCTGATAAACCATTGGAAAAACTCCAACACTTGGTTAGAACAGTTTTGGATAAGTATCAAGAACAGGTCGCGAAGGTCCAGTAGGATGAGAATGGTCTAATCATCGACGACCAGTTTCATATTTTTGAAGAAGTAGATAAACAGTTGAAAGAATGTGAAGTGGAAGCAATCAAAGTGACTTTAGTCTTGAACAATTGGTATACCTACTATGGCAAGATTTGCATGGAATTGCAGGCAATTCAAACCACCTTGCTCAAGATGTATAAAATAAAAAGCTTGGTTGATCCTTCAACAACCTAAACTTTGGAAGACCAGCTGGTAATGGAACAAAGCAAACAAACAAAGTTGAGAAAGAAAGAACACTAGTGGCTGAATGAAGCAAAAGAAGCACAGGAATAAGTCAACCAACTGACTACTAGAATATACCACTCTGTGAGAGCTTCTCAACTCCAGCATGACGATTTTGGGCTCCAATTTTAGAAGATGCTGCAACGACAATGAATGTAAAACTGCTACAGTTGTCGGAGCTTACAACAATCACTGCAGAAATAAAATCTGTTCTCACAGATTGGGACCTCTTTCAGGAATGCCTCACCTTGTCTGTCGTGATCATAGTCAAAGCATGTGTATATTGTGTGCCACCATGCCAAGTATCAGGAATTCAGTTGCCTTAGTTTTTTCTAACAATCAATTTTGTAATTTCTTTTGTAAATGAAGCATCTCCTTGTTCTCTTCGGGACGAAGAAGAGTTTTGGGGTGGGGGGGACGTTGAAGGAGCCTAGTTAGCTAGAGATCGGTCGACTTAGTTGGCCGGGTCGGTCATGCCGACTAACCAATCAATACTGATTAACTGATTGTAACCTATATATATTAGGTTGGTGAGCCAAGATGGAAGATAACTCTCCTTTTGTACAATATGGTTGAATGATAATAGAATACTTGTTGATGCTATCTCCACTACTTTTATGATCTTTCTCTTATGTTTATGTATGTATGCCTGATCTTACATTTTGTTATGTGTTGTTGTGTTATTGGTAGCCTCCTATAATCCCTTAGATTACAGCAATCCCCTATCTATTCGATGAAACATGTCCACCCACTTGCTTCACTATTTAGTTGGCTCCTCTAACTCTCTAGGCATATCTCCCCTATCCAATCCACTCTTTGGATTTTCATCACCTACCAATCCCCATTCTCACAACTATCCTCTCTGGCAAACCTCTCACAATTTGTTCAATCATCACTTCTTAGTTATTGAGTATTGTTTGAAAGCTCACTTGACTCACTCTAGAGCCCGTGATTCCTCCATGGTACATACGTCCCTTAGTTATTTATTATTTCCATCCCCATCATAATCCACCCTTGAGCTCAAGTGCCCACATTGCGGTGACTAGTTGGTTAAAATGTATATAATCTTCTTATGCCAAAAACATCTTCACCCAAGTTACAATTTCCTTCACCAACCTTTCATGAGTTCCCTTCTTGAATTGTTCCTCTACACTTGAGAAGGTATGGTTCAAATCCATTTTAAACTCAATAATGCAGCCTTCTATTGTAGTCTTAACCCAAACATCAATAACTCTTACAACTTCGTGATCAAATCTCTACAGTGCAACCAAATTTTGGACATTCCATTGGATCTCTCTTCTCCTCTTCCAAGTAGGTCTTGGATGTTCTCCCAATCTACTTAAGAGCCATTTAAACATTATCACCAAAAACTCCACCCAAAATACCTCATATGTATTGTGATCATCATGCATCTAATTGGATTGGTGACTTGTAATGCACTATTTCCCAAAGAACCACAATTCTTCCACATAGTTATGCGTCAACTTGTGAGTTATACCATTAGAATGTCATACACATTATGAAATGTCCCAACAACGGAACAAATGTCATACACATTATGAAATGTTAACCCGAATTAGAAATAGACCCCAATCCTTGAACTGAGATTAAATTACATATTTTTAGAAGAAACCCAAAAATAGTCCGAAATTAGCCCAAATAATTTTTTACTCGCCTTGCTCGTATTTGAAATGGATGTGAAAGGGTCAGGATGTTGGCACACCCCCCCTATAACCCCCCTTGAGCCAACACTATGTGTAACGCTCGATGCATACAATAGAGCACTAGATGGTGGGGATTGTTAAGTGTGCTATCCTCCACCTACACACACACACATGCAAAGAATACACCACATAACCAACATTATTGATGTTACCCCTTAATGCTGCTAACAATCTTCAATCCATATGGCATGACTCATATATTTTTATTTGTCGAGTCTGGGCCACCATGTCCTTTTGTGCAACTGCGATGTGTCCATTGTCAAAATCAAAACTAGGTGCCCAACACAACAACTTCTAGCGCTTTATATCCAAGCAATTTCTCACTCTCTCAGTCACTGCACAAATGTCCTATATACTCATCTCGTGGTTTGCCACTGCTTTAGAGAATTAAACTTAAGGCCCGCATCATCCTCAATGTTAACCAACCCGTCAAGATGATCTTCAATTTGTTTCTAAATCTACTCCAACAACACCTTCCAACCAATATGGGAGGTGTGACTAGTGTATTGTTTCATTGTTACTGCAACTACGTACATGCTCTTGCAAGGGTGAGTGTTTTTCAAGTCATCATGTTTTGGCCCCTCTTGGACCATGGCTTTCTTGACTTCTCAAATTCTATGATACAATATTTCCTATTTTGATGCTATTGCTTGGTTCTCTCATGAATCCATGGCTTCTCAACAATTTTAGGGTAGGCATCGGATGTATCCCCTCTTTAACTCTTCATTTGCCTACATGAACTCAACCTTCTTATGATAAGGTAGTTGTAGAAAGCTCCAACAAAATTATCAGGCTTAGATCCATAAACTTCTTTTCATCCATACATCCCATTCAAATAACAAGTCCATCTCTAGGCTCTTGCCGGGTTGGATTGTCGTGCATAACGTTGTTGGAGCATGAGAACTAACAAGGGCCTACACCCTTCATAAAGCAAAATTCCTCGACATAACAAAGATAATGATCTTAATTAAATAATATCTAAAATTAGGATTTAGTGACGAGGTGATCTAATAAAATAACACACATTGTTAAATAGAATGGAAGACTAATAATGGTTTATTTTCCTCTCTAAAATTCAGTCTTTAACAAAAGAGGGAAATCGTCTCATTACAAACATCTTGATCATTGAAAAACCATAAATAATAAACCCATACCTCATCAACACAATGGTCACATGGTTAGAACAAGCTCAAAGTTGAAATTCAAAATCAATTTTCTCTTTTAATAAGTGTAATGCTTACTCCATTTTTGCTATAATAATTAAAAAATAATATCACTAACAAAATAAGAAAAAATATTTTATAATCATAAAAACCATTCCCACTTGTTGAGAATATGAAAACCATTCCCACTTGTTAAGAATATAAAAAAATAATTAAAAAATAATATCATTAACAAAATAAGAAAAAATATTTTATAATCATAAAAACCATTCCCACTTGTTGAGAATATGAAAACCATTCCCACTTGTTAAGAATATGAAAAAATAATTAAAAAATAATATCACTAACAAAATAAGAAAAAATATTTTATAATCATAAAAACCATTCCCACTTGTTGAGAATATGAGATTAAGTTATACCCAAAATACCCCAAAACAACGATACGACATGGTCACAACCCACCCTTACATTAATATCTCTTGTCCTCACATAGCACAACTAATCGATCTACTTTACCCATAAAAACCTTGGAATCATTTTTAAATCGAAAAAAATTATACTAACAAAGACCTTCGAATCATCTTTAAATCGCGACCTCAGTGCAATCAGTCCAAGACTTGCATATAAAATCATCGTAGAAGTCGGTACAGTTGGAAAATAAAAGGAAAACGAAAACCAGAGTGCCAATTCAGACTAGCGACCATCCTAGCTGGGTCTGCCTGCCATTAAATTCTGTTTAACACCGAGAGTGTGATCGATCGGTGGGCTGATCTCAATGGCCGTGAGGGCGAGCGTGTCAAGGTTCCCAAGCGAGGCAGAGGCGCAGGAGAAGGGGGGCCTGCCATGGGGGATCTCCGTAACTCCCTTCGCTACCGTGGACGAAACGGGCACCCGCCCTGCTTATGGCACCGACGGAGACCTCCTCCCCCGCTGCGAGAACTGTTGGGCCTACTTCAACGCCCTCTGCGAGATGGAACAGTGGGCGTGGAACTGTGCCATCTGCGGCACCCTCAACGGCCTCTCCGCTCAGATGGCTGCCCGCTATTCCCTTCCTCAATCCTGCCCCGAGCTCACCTCCTCCTTCGTCGATTTGGAACTCCAAGGTACGCTCCACGTCCAATTCATTCCACCAGTGCTTCTCAGCTGTTAAATTTTAAAGTGATTGAAAGAGGTTTCGTTTCTGAGCAGATGATGGATCGCGAGACGAGGAGATGCGGGCTCGTCCGGTCTATGTTGCTGCAGTTGACTTGTCAGGTATGCATGCCGTGTTTCCAATAGTTCAAACATGTAAAATGTACATAAAAATTGGAGTCCTTCGTGATCTTCCACTGTAGTTAGGGCTGCTTCTTGCAGACTTTTATGCTAGGGTCAAGGTCAGTCAACATTAGTCCGCTGTCGAAGTTAATTGTCAAGCAATAAACTTACTGTCTGAAATTCTGAATCGGCTGTTATTTTGAGTTAGTGAAGCTCAGGGTTTAAACATAACTTCATTGCTCAAATACTCTCACCATGGTTTGAGAGCTCTGTATCATCCACTTACAAATCATTCGATGATCATCAGTGCTAGACAATTGAACCAGGATCAGATATTTCATGGGTGTATGATCCACACCTCTCCCTTGTTGGATTCGATTCTGCATCACAGACTGTGCTGAGTATATTGAGCTGCAGTAACTTCTCTTCCAATTGGTCTCTTGTATCTGACATCTTAGTTTGCACTGAGAGAAGTGAGGTGCATTTTACAGTCCAGTATGAGGAATATGTGTAATGCCCATGCCATGTGACTGGTATAATTCACTTCAATATAATATTACAAAATTACAAAACTAGCACCTCAGTATGGATGAGATATGTGTCATCTGTGTTTGTAAATGAAAATATAAAATAAAATAAAATTCGTAATGTAAAAAAAGAAAATTTAAGAAAACAATACAAAGCACTAATTAATACACACACATGCTAGTGTAGACTCATCTTAACTTGAGATTTTCTTAAGTGCCAAGAGATTTGCATCTCAATTTCTTTTTGATCCCTCCTGGTGCTTAATCTATATGGAGTTAGAGCCTGGTAGCTTGAGTGGTTAAGTACCGTGAATAAGGTCTTGGGGTCAAGTGCTTGGGCTGGCTGCCTTTGTGATATTGATGCTTGTGGGCCTTAGTTGATGTCCTTGCCAGGTTAGGTGCACTAAGTCTATGTTGCCCTCTTTACATTGGGTACCATCCTCGGAATGAGGGGAAGTGCTTTGGAATTTCTTGGGGATCTATATTTCAAGGAAAAGTATATATATATATATATATCTAGAGTTAAGGTGGTCTAATGGTAAAGTAGAAAATTCACTAGATGAGGTCTTAAGTTTTATCCTAACCATTAGCATACACTTTGGTTGTAGACAATAGTTAAGATGGCTATCATTTTGATGTCATGCTTGAAGGGTGGTAGTGATCATCCAAGCTAGTTTAATATTCCAAATGATAATTTCTGTCTGTTTATGGAGTTTCTGATGATGTTGTTGCTTGCTAATAGCCTTTATGGACCAATACTTGAAGGAAGCATGAATGCATGTACTGAACTATGCTTGCATGAGCATGTCTGAGTTTTCCAACCCCTAAATAACCCAGATTATCAAAAATGCTATAAAGTAGGGATAGAAAGATGCATGTACGTACCAATAGTATCAGCACTTGATGTAGATCAGTATAAGCTAAGCATTCAAGCCATGCATGAAGAAACTGTTGAGATATGAGTTGTCCTCTCTCCAATGATGTGCCCTTGGTATGGATGTGCCTTCTTCAATATGTGGATGGATGCATGAGTGCTCAAACGATGTTGGATTGCTCCCAGATGAAGGTACTAGGGTTATAATGCCCTCCTGGTCAGTATGGAAGCCGCATGTAGATCTTGCATGAACTCTAGGTCAGAGGGCGAATATCTTCCTCAAGAAAAGTCGCCCATGCAAGGAAAGGCGCCCTTCTGAATGATGGAATGGCGAGATCTCTCTTCTGAAGCTGAATAAGAAGCCTGTATTCAGTAACTAGGCTAATAGTGGTGCTCTCGGAAGGATAGAAGCAACATGCAAACTGAATAGTGATTATCTGTCAAGATATAAGCTATCCTCCTTTGACCAATTCGCCCATGTAAGAGAGGGCGAATCCTCCTTCTCCAGGATGTAGCTGGAATCCTGCTGAATGCTGAAGAATCTTGTATGTTGATAGTAATAATGTTGAATCTGGATGATCCAACACTGATAGTGACTAGGGCAGATAGATTTCACTGCCGAAATACACTTGATGGTTGAGTGGTGCCCTCAACCCCAAATTGGCTCTCTGAGCTCTCCAAGTCGACTTCTCAAATCAATAATCAATAAGCAGACCTATTCATTCACTTTATCCCTCTTTTATAACTTTGACAGTGCATGACCTAACTTTTGCATGTCGAGGTTGCTTTTCTCTTCTAATTCTCAGTTGACTTGCATGCATTGCTTTCTGTGTGCATGAAGGCTTAATAAAGGTATTTCTGTGCATGCATCATGAAATATGGCCTGCATGCAGGTGGCCCCTAGTTCCCATGGCCCTCTTTTATCTACTGATGATCTAATAACCATGATTAAGATCTTCTTTTGGTCTGAATGGTATCAATCCTCAGTCAATTCCACTATATGTTAAAAAGGGAACATTACAACTAGCTACCATTCTCAATTGTCCATTCATAGGCACTTTCTATCAAAGGTTGGAAACAATGAGTGCCAAATTAGTAGGAGGAAACAATGGTGATTTCACTATGAAATGTGATAATATGCATCCAATCTATCAAAGATGAGCAAATGCTACAATTGATGCTTACCATGTCCTTACTGTGGAATCAACACACACACACACATATAATGGAAGGGAAACCATGTAGACAATGAAGAGGAATCCCAACAATTATATAAGTGAAAAACAATAGTTATTTTTTTTGATGAAATGCACATCTTTGGTGTTACTGCTCAATATAGCACTCTCGACCAAGGTCACAGATCATGGGTGCAATGAGTGGTAAGCACAGGAGGAGCTAGTGCCCAATGTCACCACAACCTAGCTCCTTAACACTTTAAGTCAACTCATAAGACCAAGGGGGAGTCTCTATATTTTTGTGAATGATATCTGCAATTGCTTAAACAACACTCAAACCACCTTTCCCAAGAAATCTCTCAGCAAAGATCAGTGCCTTATGGAGTCAAAACAAGGAAGCATAAACATCTTCGGAAGAGAGGTAGGAGTTATAACGTTTTATCACAGATTCCAAGAAATATAACTTCAATATGCTACTACTGTCATAAGATTGTGTGAAAATTTGAGCATAGTCTAGATATAGCTCACAGAAAAATCCTCACAATGAATTGACAAGAATGCATAGAAGAGAGAAAATTTGAGCAGAATCACATGAGAAAGAAAACTCAATTGAGTAAAATCCATCATAATATTATTGAACAATAAGAGTATAATAAATAATACACCTCATGAGAGGAAATCGAATGCACTAAAGGCAATTCGAAAAGCTCACAGAAAAGCAGGCTTATAATAGACCAAATCCCCAATCTAGACAAGTATCTATATCCAACTCCTAGCAAGTGATCGCAAATGGGCAAGTAAAGGCTTGATGGATCATGAGTGAGACAAAATCAGCTAAAGAGTGGCTTTATGGAGAAAAAGATGGAAGTGGTTTAAGGCAAAAAGTAGCAAGCTTGCCAAAATGTATCCTAGTGCAACTTCCTTATCCTAATTTATTTGAAAAGCAGTAAAAATATGTCTTTATCTCAGAAAACTAGGAATAAAGTAGGAAATGCACTCTGGCTATAAAAGTAGGATCATAATAGAATGGTGGGCGCTCTAGTATTCTAAAGTTGGAAAAAGTGGACAACTATGGTCTAGACTATTGACTTTGGTAGCCTAACACATGAAACATCATATCTAATCACCTAGGAACTTAATGGAAGTGTTTTAACCTATGGTCTAGATGGATTTATGTTCTAACACCCCCCCCTTAATCCTGACTTAGAGTGAGTAAAATCTGATTAGAGCCCAAGCAACAAAGGCTTATGGTCACCCCATTACAATTATTATGCCCATCTAAACTGAGGAAACAGGGAAAACCTCATGGGAACAAAACCCTCCCTCAAAAATGGACATGTGCACACCAAAACTTAACTGCTCCAAACTCAAGTAGGTGTGATGCTTGATCAGATGCCTGGAGTTATCTTCCTCTTTGGCACAAGAGGATCATGCTCCCAAAACATGTGCTTGATTTCTCCACCAATAGAAGCAAGCGAATCTGGAAGCTCTTTGAACTTGCTCTTTGAACCAAACTTGATCAGAACAAATCCATGAATATGAAGATGATCCTGGAACTTGAATTTCGAACCAACTGAGGTAGGGTCAGCTCCAATAAGATTTGATTGCTCTTGAAACTTGAACTTCTGATAAGTGGAAGTTAAATCAACTCCAAGAATTGATAGATGGTTCCTTCAGATCTCCTTTGAACCAACAGGGGTGAGATCAAAACCAAAATCACCAAAATATGCTTGAGACTTGAACCCAAGC
The DNA here is from genome assembly GCA_027924585.1 of Larix kaempferi. NCBI lineage: Eukaryota > Viridiplantae > Streptophyta > Pinopsida > Pinales > Pinaceae > Larix > Larix kaempferi. Next base: position 7,356,265 of record BSBM01000211.1, read on the forward strand.
GAATGGTAGTGTCCTCCATCTTTAGTGAAACTCTGAGAACTGGTGCTAGCAATCAGGTAGAAGTAAATAGGAAGCATGCAATCAAGGAGGGCGAATGCATCACTTCCAAATTTTGATATATCTTCCAAAACTTTCAGTAGATCATCATTTTGCACACCAGTAGACTCATGTGAAAGAGAGGAATTGAATTCCTCTTCAGCTTATAGAGCATGAACTGGCTTATCTTGCTCATAATTCAAAATAGAAGACTCATAGGAGAACATGAGAGAGAGATGGAAGTCTTCATCTTCAACAACTGTATGTATTGAAGAAATTTCTGCAATTTCTTTTTCTTTTCTTTGAACAACTTCTTCAAAGAGAGTTGAGGTCGAGATATCAGGAGGGAGAGCACATGATGACATGCTAGATTCGCTCCAGGCATTAGCTTCTCTTTTCTGCACTCCAAAAGCTCTATTCAGATTGCTCCAGAACTCAAATGGATACTCAACAAAATCTATGAGATAATGCATATTTGGAGACATTGCCAAGCACATACCTCTAAATGCTCTGTCACAGTCATTTAGCCATTCATTCTTCTCTTCAAAGGACTCAGGTTCGCTCACAACACTAATAGACACGTCATAGAGACATTGTCTCTTGAGAGATGCAACCATCTTTGGCTTCCACCCAGCATAATTGAATGAGTAAGAGAAGGCACTGATTTCGAATCCAAGAAGTTGTTGTACTTGCACAAAATACCTGCAAAAAATACTCAGGAGGAAAACTCTGTAATCTCAATCATGCTCTGATACTGTGTGAGAAATTGAGCACAGTCTGGATCTAGTTCACAGAAAAATCCTCACAATGAATTTACAAGAATGCATAGAAGAGAGAAAATTTGAGCAGAATCACATGAGAAAGAAAACTCAAGTGAGTAAAACTCAATCATAATATTATTAAACAATAAGAGTACAATAAATAATACACCTCATGAGAGAAAATCGAATGCACTAAAGGCAATTCGAAAAGCCCATAGAAAAACTATCTTATAATAGACTAAATCCCCAATCTAGACAAGTATCCATATCCATCTCATAGCAAGTGGTCACGAATGGGCAAGTAAAGGCTTGATGGACCATGAGTAACACAAAATCAGCTAGAGAGTGGCTTTATGGAGAAAAAGATGGAAGTGGTGTAAGGAAAAAAGTAGCAAGCTTGACAAAATGGATCCTAGTGCAACTTCCTTATCCTAATCTATCTGAAAAGCAGCAAAAAGCTGTGTTTATCTCAGAAAAGCAAGAAATGCGCTCTAGGCTGTAAAAGTAGGATCATAATAGAATGGTGGGCACTCCAACAGTCTAAAGTTGGAAAAAGTGGACAACTATGGTCTAGACTATTGACTTTGGTAGCTTAACACATAAAACATCATATCTAATCACCTAGGAACTTAATGAAAGTGTTTTAACCTATGGGTCTAGATGGATTTATGTTCCAACAGATAGCAGTAGTCAATGCACTTCAGAAAACTTGATAAAAATCAGTCAAAACAATATCAACCTTACCTTGTGAGATGTACCTTGTATAGTGGGGCAAGGGGGATGTGCGATAGGGTGAAGAAGGGGCCTTAAATCAGATCAGAAACTATAAAGTCAGATCTGCTATATGAGTCTTTAAACTTGTTGGCTGAAATGATCAATATACCGGCTACACCTGCAATAACATATCTGCAAAACAAAACCCTAGCAAGTACAGGTCACCCAAAATCTCACAAATTAACCATAGGATCAAAACACCCTTGAAGATTCACCATCAAATTGCCTAGGGCACACTTTTCTGTCTGAATAGAAGTTCCAAATTGTAAATATTTTTTGAGATATGAATTTTTCTAATTTTTAGGGTTTTTCCAATATTATATGTTTTTGTATTTTTATAATATATATATAAGAAAATTTTGATAAAAAATATGAAGAGAACGGGTTATGACCTTAGTTCTCAACCCTAGGGCAATTAGAGATCAATGTCAACATTCCTACTCAATTTGGCTATTCAAGATTTACCCACTAGGGCAAAGGCTAGTAACCCGATTCCAGGTCAAACTTTTAAAGTAGCCAAAACCCTAATTAGGGCAAACAATTGTTAATGTTTATAGTAGCATAATAGGATCACTAAAAGAATGGCAAAGCACAGAAACAAAATGAGCGTGGATCTCGTTTAACCATGATGATAAGAACAATCATCTCCCAACCATAGACAAAGTTATTTGTCTCCCCCGAGCTCAGACCTTCCAATAGAGAACGATGTACATCCAGATAGTAGTAGCGCAAACCCAAGAAAACAAGAGAGAAACTTCTCCAATAGTGGAGAACCCCAAAAAATCAGTCTCCTAGCTACAATAGCGAACCTTTCTTCGCTAGAGCGAACTTGCTTGAGTGAATGACCAAATGAGAGGTCGAACTCTCTATTTATACACATCAAAAGGTGACTTTTTCCCTAACTGGGCCGACCTGACTGGGGCAGTTTTGCCCATTGTTTGGGGCAAACTGCCCACTGTTTTGGGGCAGTTTATCCAGTGGGCGGACTTGTCTTGGGGGAATACAAAAATTACACTTAATAAATCTTTTCTTTTTGTGATTTCACCCCAAGGTTTACATTGATTCTTTCAAGGATTTTTCATGATCAAATACATTGATATCTTTTCCCGTAGGAGGTATAATAACAAGATGAAATACAATAAGAATAACTTCCGAAGTTGCACTATTTCCAACATTCTCTCTCAACAAGGAAGGTATTATTCGGACATGGTATTCTAATTTTATTCTTTCTTTGGTCGACCTATGAGGTGATGCTTCACGCAGCTATTACTCCAACACTCCCTCTTAGCTAGGGAGGTATCATCAGTATTATCATACCAAAACACATCTGGATATCATCTGTACATCACAGTTATCTCTAACCTCTCTATATCATAAGGAAGGCCTTCCAACACAATCTCAGTCCGTCGAGAAGTGTCCACAAATCAATCTTCGTGCATCTGCTCAATCCAGTCCATCGGAGAACATGCACTAGCTGTTAGATTTTTAACTTTTAATCAATAGTTATCTAGGATCTTATTGAGAGAATAACAAGCACAACATAAACACAAGAGACACAAAGATTTTCCTCAGGGAAACCATAAAGGAGAAAACCCCGCAACTTCCTCAGAGATAGAATGATCACCAATACAATGTCACAAAAGTTAAACCCTAAAATAGAAAAGGTCTTCAGCAACTTCTCTCTTCTCCACTTGTGCGAACTTGCCCTTCTTCTCACTAATGCGAATTGAGTGAGTAAGTGAATGATCCAAATGAGAGAGGCACCCTCTCTACTTATACTTTTACTTTCACTTGACCTTTACCCCAACTAGGTCGGCCCCTAGTTGTACCTGACTGGGCCGACTTCTCTAGGAGAGTCTAATAACCCAATTACAACTTAAATCTGGGGTCTAATGCCCCGACTTACAATGGAGGGTTAACCTCAATGACTTTACATGACCCAAATACAATAATGACTTTCCTGACCGGAGGAATAAACATCTCCGTCGGAGGTACAATAATAAAATACAAATACAATATAAAATATACAAGTGAATATCTTCCAAAGTTACAATTACATTAACACTTCCTCTTAACTAGGAAGGTATTCTCTTGACACAGTCATCAACACAAGTCTTCGTCGTTGGATCAACAATGCTGGAATATCATCATCAACACTGGATCGTCGTCGTCACTGCTGCTGCAATCCTTGTCATCTCGACCATCGATTGGTGCTATCTCTCAGTTCTACTCATCATAGGAAGTTCTACAGAGCCAACCCTTTTTCATGCTGGATGTAGGCCTAGCCTCCACGTAGGTCTTCATCATCTTTGCGAGTAAGCCATCAAGTAGGTACAGCCCAGGACTTATTATATTGCCTCCGCAAAAACCTGCGTCTCCTACTGTCGACTCATCACGTCCAGATCATCTCAACGTCAACGGAGCACAACCTAGATGCACATCACACAACACTTACATCGACCGACATGGGAGGACAAACCTACCACCATTCGGGAAAGGCTCAACACTTACCTCTATGCCATGGGAAGACAAACCTCAACCATACGAGAATGGCACTGCCCTTACATCTACGCCATGGGAAGACAAACCTCAACCATGCGAGAATGGCACAACACTTACATCAACATCCATGGGAAGACACACCTCAACCATGCTGGAATGGCTCAGCACTTACATCAACAGCCATGGGAAGACAAACCATGCTAGAATGGCTCGACACTTATATCAACGACCATGGGAAGACACACCTACAACCATGTCGGAATGGCCTGACACTTATATCAACGACCATGGGAAGACACACCTACAACCATGTTGGAATGGCCCCAGCCCTTACATCTGCACCATGGGAGGACACACCTACCACCATGTGAGAATGGCTTATGTGCATCTGCGTCTTCCGGACTCATCACTTCCACTTGGAAGGAACCTCGATCTGAAGTACACCAAGCTTCTCTCTGAAGTACTCAAACTTCACTCTGGATAGTGGCTTCGTCAACACATCAACTATCTGCTCGTCCATCGCAACATACTGGAGCTTCACTGCTCCTCTCTACACCATATCCCTGATATAGTGGTACTTGATCAGACAACTTCACACAACTCTGGTTGTCACAAAATATACAAGTCGCATCCAACTGGAGATCAAACAAATCAGAGAGTAGCTTCCTAAGCCATACTGCCTCACAACTAGTCGAGCAAGCTGCGACATACTTTGCTTCGGCTGTACTCAGTACCACGCAGGACTGGTTCCTGCTAAACCAAGAGATCACACCTGATCCCATACTGAAGCAACACTCCGAAGTGCTGTTCCTATCAACGACACTGCCTGCCCAATCTGAATCAACATAACCCTCCAGGTTAATCTTTTGATTCGCATCATACTTGAGCCCATAATCAACCATACCCTTGAGGTACCTCAGAATATGCTTTGCAGCAATCAAGTGAACATGTCTCGGATCTGTCAGGAACTGGCTCAATGTGTTCACAACAAAGCAAATATCTAGTCTCGTATTCGTCATGTACATCAAAGATCCAATCATCTGACGATACATAGTGGCATCAATCGACTTTGATGAAACATCACTCAATAGCTTCAGGTTCGATGCCATAGGTGTGGCCATGGCCTTGCAGTCCATCATCCTGAACCTCTTCAGGATCTCTACTGCATACTTCCCTTGTCCAAGGAAGATTCCATCCGTACTCTGCCACACCTCCATACCTAGAAAATAGTGCATCATACCCAAGTTCTTCATCTCGAACTCGGCAGCAAGCTTCCTTTTCGTGTCTACAATAAGCCCATCCTCACCTGTCACAAACAGGTCATCTACATAAAGTAGAGGTATCACTGGGTTCCCTTCCTCAACCTTGTAGTAAAGGTTGGAATCTGCTTTACTCTTGGTAAAGACCAAACTAGTCAGGAAGCTGTCTATCCTGCCGTACCATGTCTTTGGTGCCTGTTTAAATCCACACAAGGCCTTCTTCAATTTGCACACATGATTCTCCCTATCATGTGTCTCAAATCCGAGTGGCTGCTCCACATACACTTCCTATTCCACTACACCATTCAAGAAAGCTCTCTTGACATCCATCTGGTGTACCTTCCATTTCATTATTGCAGCCAGAGCAAGTATTGATCTGATGGAAGTGTATCTGACTACAGGTGCAAATGTCTCCTCATAATCTATCCCTTCTTTCTGGGAGAAGCCACGTGCCACAAACCTTACCTTGTGTTTCTCTATGCTGCCATCTGCAGCATGCTTGATCTTGTAGATCCACTTGGAAGTCACACCAGACTTCCCTACTGGTCTCCGGACCACATCCCAGACATCATTCTTCATGATCGACTGGTACTCCTCGATCATGGCATCCTTCCATTCCTTCCTTTCTGCTGCTTCTTCATAGTTGGCAGGTTCCTTGTCAATGATGTCGCACAACAGGGCTACATAACTGGAGTATGGCCTCGGTCTCTTGCTTTCTCTGTGCATTCCTTCTGGAGCTCCATATTTCTCTGCATCTTGAATTGCCTCTCGTACCCATGCTGGTTTCCTCTTGTGAGAATTCTTCTCACGGGGTGGAGCTACAGGTTCCTGTGGGTCTTCCATCTCGCGGTTTTCATATTCTTCTGGGGTTGCTTCATTCATTGTTGTATCTCGGATCCTGGGTGCTTCTGGTTCTTCAATGTCTTCAACAGGTAGCTTTCTGGATTTATTGTAAGCTGAGTCTTCGTCAAATGTCACGTCCCCGTTGATGTCGATCTTCTTGAACCCTGGAAAATATATTCTGTAAGCCTTCGAGCTTTCACTATATCCTATGAATATGCCCTTCTTTCCTGAAGGATCTAACTTCGTCCTCTTCTCCTTCGGAATATGTATGTACACCGGGTAGCCAAATATCCTGAGATGGCTGACTTTTGGTTTCTCGCCTGAGAAAACTTCTTCTGGTGTCGTGTTGTCAAGTACTCTATGTGGAGTACGATTCTGTACATACACGGCTGTCCTCGCAACTTCTTCCCATAGATGCATAGGAAGATCCTGGTCATGAAGCATTGCTCTTGCTGCTTCCATGATTGTTCTATTCTTCCTTTCTGCAACGCCATTCTGCTGCGGATTGTATGGAGTAGTCAACTCCCTCTTAATCCCTGAATCTCTGCATAATTTCTTGAAGTCTTCTGATGTGAACTTTCCGCCATTGTCTGATCGAAAAGTCTTGATTTTCTTTTCTGTGTGGTTCTCGATCAAGGCTTTGAATTCCTTGAATTTGCGGAATACTTCATCTTTGTTCTTCAAGAAATATATTCATGTCTTCCTAGAAAAATCATCAATGAAAGAAACATTATATACATACCCACTCAATGAACTGGATGACATCGGACCGCATACATCGGAGTGGATGATTTCCAAGATTCCTTTTGCCTTGCTCTCGCTACTTGGAAATGTCTTCTTTATGTTCTTTCCCTTCGCACATCCTTTGCAAACGCCTTCATGCTTTGCTTGGATTTCTGGAAGACCTTCAACTGCTTTGCTTGCAAGAGGTAGTGCTCTATAGTGCACATGTGCAAGCCTCCTATGCCATAGTTCACTTGGCTCCATTGAGTCATGGACCAAAGCTTGTTCAGGTTGGCCCTTAAATTTTTACAAACCTCCCTCTTACTCTCCCATCACAACTGGATCGTCTATAGTCTTTCCCTTTGGCCACATTAGGGGCCATCAACAAATGCAATCCTCATACCTTTTGCATCCAATGCAGATATGGAGAGAAGGTTCTTCTTGAGTCCTGGAACATATAGGACATCCTTCATCTTCAAAGACTTCCCAGAGTCTAGCTTGTAAGAGGCTTCACCACTTCCTTTTATGGGGTATTGGTAATCATCCCCAAGTTTCACCTTGTGGGGTGACTCATGTTCAGATATGTTCACAAAGGATTCTTTAAATCCTGTCATATGCTTGGAAGCCCTGCTATCTAAAAGCCAATCATTGATTCCATGTGTAACAGTGCCTGTGAGAGCTGAAATTAGAACATACTCTTCATCACTTGAAGAATCTTCACTGTCTTCTCTGGTTCTCTTCCTTGGAGGTTCATCATCCTCTGCAGTATGAGCATGATGTCTTTTCTTCTTGTTGTGGGAGCTACTTTTGTTCTTGGGAGAATCTTTGGAGTAGTGTCCTCTTTCATCACAAGCAAAGCATCGAATATGAGATAGATCTCTCTTGAAGTTCCTTCTTTGATTCTGGTGGTAGTGTCTTTCTTTCTTGTGATGAGGATGCTCCCTCTTGGAGTTATTCTTCCTGGTGTGTGCTGTGAGAGCCTGGTCTTCATTACTCATCTTTTCTTCTCGAGCTACAAGTCGAGCTTCTTCTTGTGAGCATTCCTCCCACAACCTACTTAATGCGATTAACTTCTTTCTAGCACAAATCCCTTGAATGAAAGAATTCCATGATCTAGGAAGACCATTCAAGGTGGTCATCACAATTTCTCCATTTTCTACATCTTCTCCCACAACTTCAAGTTGCTCCTTGAGTTGAGAGACCCTTGTAAAATAGGACTGCACGGTCTCTGCATTTTGTATCTTCACATCCTTCAACTGGTTTCGCAAGGTCATCTTTTGATTTATATTCTTTCCTTCAAATAGCTTGTTCAAGGAATCAAACATCTCTTTGGGTGTCTTTAAGGAAGACACATGTGGGATGAGGTGATCCTTAATAGAATTAGTAATGATCCTCTTGGCCTTAACCAAGTTGTTCTTGTGTAAGGCTTTAGCCTCATCTCCCTCGGAACTAGAACCTCTTCATTCACATAGGTGTCCAATTCATTCTCTTCTAGGACAAGCCCAATCCTATACTTCCATGCTCGGAAGTTATCAGCCCCTTCAAGCTTATCCTCAAGCTTGGTGTGGTGAGACACATCCTTAATGAGAAACTCAAATGGAAATAGAAAAGCTTTTAGGTCTTACCACTTTGATTTGCTGAACCCTGAAACTGGTTCTGGAGTTGGCTAGGGTTTGTAAGAGAAACCCTAAAATTTCAAACTTGGAATTTGAAACTTCTGTCTGGATGGAAAGATGCGCTTGACTGAGGCGAGCAGGCTGGTACACTTGGTTTCTGAAGATTCCAAAAATTGACCCCTGAAAATTGACTTGCAAAATTCTGATCTACAATTTCAGGCTTTTTTTGGTTTTTTGGTTTTTTTGGTCCAGAGTCAAATTAGGGTTTGACTTTTCGGGAGTTTTACCCAACCAAAAACTTCGATCTTGGTCTCTAAATTTCGATTTTGATGAGGTGCACTTCCCTATGCTGATAGCATCCCAAAATTCCTTTTTTGTGAAAAACCTTAATTTCCGGCAGTAGTGACAGGCCAAAAAATGAAAATGCTCAGAATCACTTTCTGCTTCGACAGAAAGATGCGCCTTCCTAAGGCGAGTTAGCCTAGCCTCCTTTTCTTGATGATCTGTGGAGAGAAACCCAAAGATTAAGAAGCCCTAGCTTCTGCAGCTGCACAGTGTCTTCTTCTCAGGTTAGCTCTGATACCATGTTAGATTTTTAACTTTTAATCAATAGTTATCTAGGATCTTACCGAGAGAATAACAAGCACAACATAAACACAAGAGACACAAAGATTTTCCTCGGGGAAACCATAAAGGAGAAAACCCCGCAACTTTCTTAGAGATAGAATGATCACCAATACAATGTCACAAAAGTAAAACCCAAGAATAGAAAAGGTCTTCAGCAGCTTCTCTCTTCTCCACTTGTGCGAACTTGTCCTTCTTCTCACTAATGCGAATTGAGTGAGTAATTGAATGATCCAAATGAGAGAGGCACCCTCTCTATTTATACTTTTACTGTCACTTGACCTTTACCCCAACTAGGTCGGCCCCTAGTTGTACCTGACTGGGCCGACTTCTCTAGGAGAGTCTAATAATCCATTTACAACTTAAATCTGGGGTCTAATGCCTAGACTTACAATGGAGGGTTAACCTCAATGACTTTACATGACCCAAATACAATAATGACTTTCCTGACCGGAGGAATAAACATCTTCGTCGGCAGTACAATAATAAAATACAAATACAATATAAAATATACAAGTGAATATCTTTCGAAGTTACAATTACATTAACACTAGCTCCACGACTCTGCCCTATCCATAGGGGAGTCACTTGTGCCTTAGCTCAACAACTCTGCACAATCCATCGAAGAGTCAATCATGCATCAATATAATATGCCTCAGCTCAACCCAGTCCATTGAGTGCCTACATCATTAACACTCCCTCTTAGCTATCACGTCGGAATACATCCGATCATCTCGTGTGAACACGTATGATCATCACATCGGAACACATCTTGTTATCATAAGAAGGTCCATTTCCACACAGGGATACACTCCACAAAGGAGTACTCTCCACAAAGGAGAACGTTCCACAAAGGAACCATCCACAAAGAAGCATGTTCCACAAAGGAACCATCCCACAAAGGGACACACTCCACAAAGGAGCACGTTCCATAAAGGAACCATCCCACAAAGGGACACACTCCACAAGGGGGCACGTTCCACAAAGGAACCATCCCACAAAGGAGCACGTTCCACAAAGGAACCATCCCACAAAGGGACACACTCCACAAAGGAGCACGTTTCACAAAGGAACCATCCCACAAAGGGAGACACTCCACAAGGGAGTACGTTGCACAAAGGAACCATCCCACAAAGGGACACACTCCAGAAGGGAGCACGTTCCACAAAGGAACCATATCATCTTTTCAAAGAAGATTTCTGATCTATATGATCAACTTGGTCATTCTAGACCACAGAGGATTACTTCTTCATACACTTTATCGATCTCAAATCGAAAGGAGGCTACACTTCCCAGGAATCTTCCAAGCACTTTATCGATCTCAAATCGAAAGGAGGCTACACTCCTTATTAAGACACTTCTTCCAAGCACTTTATTGATCTCAAATCGAAAGGAGGCTACACTCCCCAGGAAGGCACTTCTTCCAAGCACTTTATTGATCTCAAATCGAAAGGAGGCTACACTCCCCAGGAAGACACTTCTTCCAAGCACTTTATTGATCTCAAATTGAAAGGAGGCTATACTCCCCAGGAAGACACTTATTCCAATTTACTAGTCATTACAACTGGAAGGCGGTGATAACTACAGCTAGTTCACCCCTCTGGGCCCACACTCCACATAGGAGCACTCTCCATATAGGAGAACGTTCCACAAAGGAACCATCCCACATAGGGACACACTCCACAAAGGAGTCCGTTCCACAAAGGAACTATCCCACACAGGGACACACTCCACAAAGGAGTCCATTCCACAAAGGAGTCCGTTCCACAAAGGAACTATCCCACACAGGGACACACTCCACAAAGGAGTCCATTCCACTATAGTAGTCTCCAACTCACTCTCGAATAATCCTGAGATCAACTTCCTTTGCCACATCCCCTCACATGTTGCCATGCTGGCTGCCATGTACTCAGTCTCTGCCGAGCTCAATGCAACTGACTTCTGCTTCCTGCTGAACCAAGAGACAACCCCTGATCCAATGCTGAAGCAACAACCCGAAGTGCTCTTCCGATCCTCTAGACATCCTGCCCAATCAACATCTGTGAAACTTGCCAACTGTATACTCCCATTGCGCTCATAAACCAATCCATACTCCACTGTGCCTTTGATATAGCGAAGTATGTGCTTCGCAACTGTCCAATGTGTTCTTCGAGAGTTCATCATGAACTAACTCAAAGAGTTGACTGCAAAGCTAATGTCTGGTCGGGTGTTGACCAGATACATCAATGACCTGATAAGTTATCAATACAATGTAGGATCAAACACCTTTGATCGTGATACATCAATCTTCCTCCAGTTGGTAACTAGAGGCGTGAACATGGGCCTGCAGTCCTCCATCCTGAATCCTCTCAAGGTCTCTACTGCATACTTCCCCTGTCCAATGAAGAAGCACCCATCTCTCTGCCAGACCTCCAGACCTAGGAAGTAATGCATCAACCCAAGGTCTTTCATCTCAAACTCCACTGCAAGATCGGACTTGCAGTCCCCTATCAGCGTCTCATCTCCTGTAAGAAAGAGATCATCCACATACACTACCAGTATGAGAGGTACCTCACTTGACAAGAAGTACAGGTTATGGTCTGCCTCACTCCACTGGAAACCCATCTCCCGTAGATAGTTGTCAATTCTCGAGTACCATGCTCGAGGTGCCTGCTTGAGCCCGTAAAGATCTCTCTACAACCTGCATACATGTGACTCTCTGCTCTTCACCTTGAACCCCTATGGATTCTCAATATACACCTCTTCCTCAATAACTCCATTGAGGAAGGCAGTCTTCACGTCCATCTGATGAACGCGCCAACCTATCTTTGCCGCCAATGATAGGATAGTCCGAATACAAGAATAGCTGGCAATAGGGGCGAAGGTTTCCTCATAGTCAATACCTTCCTTCTGTGAATACCCCTTAGCCACGAAGCGTGCCTTGTACTTCTCCACACTTCCGTTTGCTGCATGCTTTACCTTGTAGATCCATCTGGATCCCACCACCTTTTTATCTTCTGGGCTCGACACAACCTCCCATACCTGGTTCTTCATGATTGAGTCATACTCCTCAACCATGGCCTCTTGCCACACATCATGTTGTGCAGCCTCCTCAAAACTGGAAGGTTCAGAGTCAATCAACTTTGTCATCAGTGCCATATAACTAAGTCTATCTGGTGGCTTGCTCCGCCTCATGGAGCTTTGTGGAAGATTCACCTGCCTGGAATCCTGAACAGTGGATCTATACCACCTAGGCCATGGCCTAGTGTCTACATGTTGCGGCTGCTGGATATCCTGCTGCTGTTGCTGCTCATCCTCCACATCAATGATAGGAGGATCCTGACCACCTGACTCCCTTTGACTACCAAAACCTGTGCCCTGTGTTTGTACCTGTAACTCCTCCAACTTGACTCTCGAGTCCTCTGCTGGCTGCTCCTGTGTTGGTAAGTCCATATATCTTCTTAAGGCTTTGTCCTCTTCAAACTGGACATCCCTGCTCACAATGATCCTCTTGCGAGCTGGGACATAAACTCTATAGGCCTTAGAAGTCTCACTGTAACCAACTAGAAGCCCCTTCTCACTTTTGGGTCTAGCTTCTTCCTAGTGTCAACATGAATGTGACAATAGCAGATACTCCCAAATATGCGTAAATGACTCACATATGGTCTAGTACCTGTGAATACTTCCTCAGGTGTCTTCCTCCCCAAAGCTGTGTGAGGACACATGTTTTGGACATATACTGCTGTCCGAAATGCCTCGGGCCATAGGAATAGTGGTAATCCCTGATCAAATAGCACGACCTTGGCTGCACTCACTAGTGTCCTGTTCTTTCTCTCTGCTACTCCATTTTGCTGTGGGGTGTGAGGAACAGTGTGTTCCTTCTTGATCCCCTTTGATGCACAGTACTCCAAGAACTCTCTGCCGATGTACTCACCACCATCCTCAATATTCAAATCCTTCTCCTTGTCCGATTCTCCACGAGAGTCTTAAACTCTCCCAAACGCTCGAAGACCTTTGACTTGGCCTTCAGGAAATAGATCCAGGTCTTCCTGGAATAGTCATCAATGAATGTGATGCAATAATTGTAACCACTGAAAGAATGGATGTTCATCGGTCTGCATACATCCGAATGCACCAAGTCTAAGGCCCCCTCAGACTTGTTCTCACTATGTGGGAAAGGTCTCCTGATGTTCTTCCCCAATGCACAACCCTTGTAGTGGTTATGCTTTCCTCCTGTACTGAAGGAACTCCAATAACTGCCTGTCTCAGATGCTTCAGTGCTCCATGATGTAAGTGTGCCATCCTCCTATGCCACAACTCACAATCACTGCTGCTGCTACTTCCCAGAGCCTTTGCAGGCTCGAACTGTAGTCTGTAAACCTTCCCACTTCGGACCCCAATCATCCTATCCAATCTCTGATTTGACCCATGTGGCTTGATATATACTTTCCTATCCCGGAAAGTCACTAAAAAACCCTTGTCTTCCAGTGTGGAAACTGATATGAGATTCTTCGTCATCCTTGGGATATATAACACATCAGCAAAGCTGATGGGCTTTCTAGACTCCCTCTGAAACGAAACAGTACCAACACCCTGCGCTTGATACCGCGCATCATATCCTAACTCAATATGGAGATTCACTCCACCCTCCTGCAAGCTCTTGAAGAATGACCTATGTCCTGTCATGTGACAAGATGCACTGCTGTCCACATACTAGATGCTGTTGTTGATGGAGCTTGCCATGCAAGCTATCAAACAAAAGTCCTCATCAAAACTCTTGTTGAAGTCATCCACCTCTGCTGAACCTGCCATCTGTGTGCTGTTCTTCTTCTTCTTATCCGGGCACTGGGAAGCAAAGTGTCCATGTTTGTGGCATATGAAGCACTTGACTTTTGACATGTCAAGATTCTTCTTGCCACCTTTCTTCTTCTTTGCCTTCCCCTTGTCTTTGCTCACTAAGGCTAGAGCCTCTTCATCCACGATCTGTGGGGCATCGCCGGATGAACCTAAACCTTGACCCATACGGGTCTCTTCTTGCATGAAGTCATCCCACAATCTCTGCCAGTCAGGGAGCTTCTCCCTAGCCACTACGCCTTTAATAAAGACTTCCCAAGGCTTAGAAAAGCCATTGAGAGCTATACGAACTAGCTCCTCATCCTCAGTCTTGGAGCCCACTGCTCCAAGCTCATCCCTGATCTGTGTGAGCCTTGTAAGATAAGGCACCACTCCTTCACCCTTGGCCATCTTGGTACTACGTAATCTCTCCTGCAGCACCATCTTCCGGTTTTTGTTCTTGCTTTGGTAAAGACTTTCCAAAGCGTTCCACATCTCTAATGCGGTCTTCTTCCCGGAAAGGTGAGGGACTATGTGGTCCTTCACCCCATCCAAGATGATCAACATAGCTCTGGAATCTATCTTCTTCTACTTTGCTAACTCTGCCAGATCTGTGGGAGCAGCCTTCTGGCTGTCAATGTGCTCCTTTGCATCACTAACATCCAGGATCCTGCTGATCCTCTCTTTCCAAGTAGGAAAGTTCTGTGCCCCCTGGAGTCTATCCTCAACTCTCAACTGTATGGCGTACCTGTAAACGCTAGGATAGATATGCCCTTGATCTATCCAACCAACTGCTGCTTTCTCTTAGATCTGCTCAGAAGAGCTCTGATACCATGTAAATTTCCTTAAAATCCACACTAGAGTTAAATTATGGCAGATTAATTTATTAAACCCAATTGTCACTATTAACCACACATGGATTTCTTCACTATGCAGTGGAAAATAAATACTGAAAGAAATATAGCATCAATCACATCAATGGAGACAACACAAATATTTTTGGGTATAAACCCCCAAACAAAACCCAAGATGGGAAAATTGGTGCAACAGTCTGAGATGAAATTTTATTATGAAGATATAGAACAAATACAATCTAGAAAATCAATTTAACCAACCTAGCAAAATCGAGCCAATGAAATTCACTGAGCAAACCCCAAGTCAGTTCGGCCCTCTCTGCGTAGCTGTACGGATTTTGTACGGTTCTTCGTCAGTTGTACGGATTCCGTACGGTTCTGCGTTAGCTGTACCGACAGATCCGTATGGCCTCCTCTCACACATGCGGGTTCCTCTGCGGTTGTTGTACGGTCGAGCTGCAGACTTGTACGGTCCTCTCTCTGCAAATCCATAAGACTCTCTCTCTCTGCCTGATCACTCTGTCGATCCTCCTGCTGAATGTTCCTCCGTCTTCTCTGCAAACTTCTCTCTCAAACTTCTTTGTCTCTTTGTGTGTCCTCTCCACCAAATCGATCCTCCTTTTAACTCAATGGCCAAGCGAAAACCCTAAGATCTCACTATGGATCTATGGATGAGATCCTCTGGTGAGATCAATGGCCAAGATT
This sequence comes from Larix kaempferi, assembly GCA_027924585.1. Classification (NCBI taxonomy): domain Eukaryota; kingdom Viridiplantae; phylum Streptophyta; class Pinopsida; order Pinales; family Pinaceae; genus Larix; species Larix kaempferi. The sequence goes on from BSBM01000211.1 coordinate 7,371,774, forward strand.
AGATTAGCCATCACTTTAATTATTTTTCACTTGCACTTTATAAAAGTGACTCCATTAAGTCAATTCATAATTAGATCACTTAATGCACTTTTCCTAAGTCTAAACTTTGGAAAATACATCAAATACATTTGGCTTCCTGATTTATGTCTTCTAGCATGCAAGGACACATGCAAAGCAAGAAGACCTTCCTTGTTGCCACTTTCTAACGCGAACAAGTCTCATCATCCTTCTCTTGTAGGTCATAGCACATGATCTTTCCTACAAGTCAGATTCAGTGAAATAGTTAATAATATTGCATGATCATGAAATTCAATCAACTGGTATTGACATTTTAATGCAATGACAATTTCTTATGCACAGTTATGTAACCAACTTAGCCAATGCTTTAATCACAACACCCATCCAACAGGATGTTGTGCAGCATTATAGTCTACTTACGCATCATATGCATGATATGCACTATATGAGCCTACAACTTGTCAATCATATATAGATGCATAATAGAAAGCTATTTAAGTCTAATGCACAATTTCATAATCATATGACAAAGACTTTAAAAAAACATTAAATACTTATCTTTTGTTTGTTTTGTGCACTCCCACTTGATCTCTGACTCCTTGCAGTGATCACTGAAGTCCTCAAGAACACTTTGACCTTCAAGTTCTGAACTTAAAAAAAAAAACTCTTTGAAGTATTCATGTATAGATTCAAGTCTTCCATCAAAGGAATAATTCTTTTGCATTCTTTGGCCTTTCTTGTGAAGACTCTTTGTCAACATCAACAATTGAGACATGCTGCTTTCTCTTCTTGGTTGTAGGGGCTGAATCCTAGCTTGCAAGGAGATGTACAAGGTGATATTTTACCGAGTCCATCAATATCCTCATAGTTGTGGCTTCATTCTTTTTGAATCTTGATTTCTCTCTGGCTCCCTCCGGCTCTGGAATATTTCTGAGTATATGATCCTTGAGATCATGTTCATTTAGGAGCATGAGCATTCTGCTTTTCGAAGATTGGAAGTTTGAGACTCCCTCTAATCTATCTTCTATTTTGAGTCCAACAACCAAATTGACTGAAGACTGAAAAACTTAAACCTGTTTCAGAAACCCTAGCAGAAGAGGGTCGAAAAATGAAGTTTGGAATCTTGCAAAACTGACTCCATAGATAGATGCGCCCTATCAAGGCGAGTTGAGAGAAGGTAGGATTGAGCCAAATCTGTGGACTGTACAACACAAAACTTGGAACCCTAATTTCTGTAGTAACTGCAGCAGCTGCAGAACTAGGTCAAAAAATAAAACTTCTCAAAACTGGAATTTTCCTTCACCAAAAGATGCACCTTCCCTAGGGCGAAATTTCCAATGCACTTTTCAAGCTAAACTGAGAGGGGAAGGCCCTGAAATGTAAAACCCTAGTTTCTTGTCCCCAACATAAATTAGGTCAGAATTGAAAGTTCTATGAGTGAAAATCTTCCTCCACATATAACTGCGCCTTCCCAGGGCGAATTGAGTAGAGGTCTTTCCGGATCAATTCTGTGGTTGGAAGCCCTAAATTCGGGAAGCCCTAGTTTCTGGCACTTGTCTCTTTCAGCACTGCTCTGATACCATGTTAATGTTTATAGCAACATAATATAATCACTAAAAGAATGGCAAAGCACAGAAACAAAATGAGTGTGGAGCACGTTTAACCATGATGATAAGAACAATCATCTCCCAACCATAGACAAAGCTATTTGTCTCCCCTGAGCTCAGACCTTCCAATAGAGAACGATGTACATCTCGATAGTAGTAGTGCAAAGTCAAGAAAACAAGAGAGAAACTTCTCCAATAGTGTAAAACCCCCAAAAATCAGTCTCCTAGCTACAATAACGAACCTCTCTTGGCCAGAGCGAACTTGCTTGAGTGAATGACCAAATGAGAGGTCGAACTCTCTATTTATACACATCAAAAGGTGACTTTTTCCCTTACTGGGCCGACCTAACTTTCCCCAACTAGGCCGACCTGACTGGGGCAGTTTTGCCCATTGTTTGGGGCAAACTGCCCACTGTTTTGGGGCAGTTTACCCACTGGGCCGACTGGTCTTGGGGGAATACAAAAATTACATTTAATAAATCTTTTCTTTTTGTGATTTCACCCCAAGGTTTACAGTGATTCTTTCAAGGATTTTCCATGATCAAATACATTGATATCTTCTCCCGTAGGAGGTACAATAAGAAGATGAAATACAATAAGCATAACTTCCGAAGTTGCACTATTTCCAACAACAATGAATCCCAAGGCCCACAGTGGAGAGCTCCTTCAAGAGGAAGACCTCCTCAGACAAGACTGACATGATGCCAAACTTCGCGACATACTTTCTACCATTTCTTCCTGCTTTCCTATATCCACCGACTAGTCATCTATCAAGAGTTTCTTCACTTCAACCTCCGATGATAGGAGAGATAGCATCAGGGGATGCTAATTGCCCCCCAGGCGAGAGATTCCCCCTTAGAGAGTCACTGTCTTTGGTCTTTGATTCTTTGCAGTACTAACACGTAATGACATTATCGCTCTTTGTCCTTGATCCATGTTATTATCTTTTAGACTTTTGATCTTCTATACATGGGATAGATTTTATTTCATGTTTTCTCTAGGAGGGGCATTTTGTGCTTGCACTTTGTATTCTCTTAGTGATGTACTTAGCAATCTCATTGATCTTTTTATGTTCATCTATTGGACATTACTAAAATTATCTTCTCTGAGAAGTAGACTGAATAGTAATCCCATTGATAGGAAACCCTCATTTGTAAAAGAGGAAGGTGTTTCCATTGAAGTTGTGACATGAAGTTCTTTTTGTTAATGTGAATACTAATTATATTATTTCATTGTTGCGAGATCATTGAGGAATGAAGTCGTGCTCACACAAGCAAAGAGCCAAACCAACAACAAAAATTCAAGAGAACCAATGATGATCCCATGGAGCACGTGGTGGTAAGGTGATGGAGAAGTGATAAATTGTGAGAGGAAACACATAAGAGCGAACAAAGAGCAAATGAGAGAACAACATGAGGTTGCTTCTTGTGCAAATCATTGATCAATATTTTATGTAGCACAAGCAATGGGCAATAATGGGAAAGACGTTGTGTGACAACATGTGGAGCAAACAACAACACATATCAATCATTGGTTTAGTGTGAGATAGGGAGGAAAACAAGTTGCATTTTGTGGTGATAAACAACTACCAATAACCAACACGTAAAGAAGGATACACAAGACAATGTAGAGGTCGATTTATTTTGATTTAAAAAAATGTTCGAAAATTTAATAGTTTTGTGTTCTTTATAACATCTGCTTGCAACAAATCCCACATTTAAAGGTTTAGGTTTTTGTAATTTGTTTGTAAAACGAGAAGTTTCATTGTTGAGTTGTCGAAGTGACAAGCTTTGAGGCTCCATAGAGGGTTTCTTATGCTTATTTGATAGTGTGATAGATATTGTGGTGACTTGTGTGTTGATTGAGATGAAGGCTAATAGAAGGTGCAAGTCAGTGTCTATTATCATCATAAAGACTTAATTATTATGTTGACATAAGTTGGAAAAACTGTTGGTTAACATAGTTCTTCAAAGCTAATTTTTGCATCAAGAGTAGTGCGGTGCTCTACAACCCAGTATGGGGGAGATGCTGTACATTGCAACGTAATGTTACATAAAACAAAAAATAATTTTAAAAATTAGATGTTGGCTTATACAAAAAATAGTTAATATGGGTAATGCGATGTGGCAACTATAACCCACATCACAAAAGAATAACATGTCGGCCCTCTTATCAATCTTGAATTTAAATTTTACAAAAGCTATAAAACCAACATATATCCATCTAACATTGAGAGGGATCAAATTTCTTGAGGTGTAAATTTTTTATCTTAAACTTTTTACACATTAAGAAAAAAAAATTATACCTCAAGAAATCCCTCTCGGTGCTTGGTAGATCCATATTTAAGTGGATCTATGTTGGTATGTATGTGTTTGAGTGCCATGTGAGGCAATAACAAGTCTTATAACAATAACTTTTGTGATGTGTTTTGAATGACTCAGGGCAAGGTTTTTCTCTTCTAGTATTTTGAATACAAATTTTTTGTGTGTATTTGTGATAAAAGGGTTTTTGAACTTGTTTTTCTTGTGATTGGTAGCAAAAGAAATTCTTGGCCACATTATCCATTGGAGAATTGTAAAAGGTTGAGCTAGTGCATCATTGGTGTTGTACTTTCTTTGTATCTTATTTGAACACTTATTTTCAACTCTCCTTAATTGCAAGCAAAGGACAACAAGAAGCATCGAAATGATGCAACCTAGAACAATGGGATTGAGGAGAGAGAAGACAAGACAACAAACTTGTTCATTACAAGTGCGTAGAATGAGGACAAGGATGAGTGACTTAGGGTGCTATAAACACATGACTTTTGACAAGAAGTGGTTCTCCAAGATGGGGAGGATGTGATGAGATAGTTGTTCTTGGTGATAATAAGGAGTAATGGTTTGGAAGAGTTATGATTAATATGAGTGATGGCAAGAATTGACATGTGAATAATGTGCTCTATATTCCAACACTTAAGTGAATTCTTCTCTCAATTACCCAAATTACAAGGAAAATAGAAATTTGATGGTGAAATGTAGAGTAAGCAAGTACTTAGTTAAGGATATGACTTAGAGGTACAAAATTGTCATGCAAGGTTATGAGGAACATGGAATTTACAAGCTGGACACATCATTGGGTAAATAACACAATTTAAGTGTTGGAGTTGTCAGTGAAGGAAAACTTTGTCATGAGAGGTTTGGACACCACAATCATTGACATCTTGGGCTAATAGTGAGGCTAAAAGTATCAAAAGAGCTTCCTCGGTTATATGGTCAAAAGTCAATTCGTGAGACATGTGCAATGAGTAAGCAACAAAAAAGCAACTTTAAGAAGAAAGGAGCTTGGAAGGTTCAAAGTACTTCTCAACCTTCATTGATGATTACTCAAAGAAATCTTGCGTGTACTTCTTCAAGAATAAATCAGATGCTTTTGAGGAGTTTGTTGCATTCAATTTATTAGTTGAAAGACAAAGTGGTGGAATATGAAAGGTACTAAAAGATATATTGAGTTGAGGGGAGGGGATTATGTTGGAACGAATTCAAATTTCAAAGGTTTGTACAAGTAGCATGGAATCGAGAGACAACTCACTACACCATTTACACCTCAACGAAATGAAGTTGTCAAGAGAGAACGAGGTCATAATCATAATAGAAAGAAGCATGCTCAAAGGAAAATCACCTAATTGCTCCTTTTGGGCGAAAGAAGTTGATACAATAGTCTACTTGATACATAGGAGTTCCTTCAAGTAGTGAGGAACATGATTCCTTAGAGTCTTGGAGTCTAAGGAAGCCAAATATCAATCACTCAAGGGTTGTCAGGAACATTAATCAATGCTGTTAAAGAAAATGTATATTCATTGTGTATGGTGAGAAAGAAACTAAGTTATTGCAAATGCCATCCACAAGTGCTAGAAGCATGTTTTTGCATTTTGGAAATGGACCATTAATTAGATCTACCTTGGAAATGGCAAGGATTTGTTTCCAGATGGGAAACATTGAGGATTCACTAGAGGATCCACCTAAGATATGTTTTCGGTACGGAGGAAATAGATTGTTGATGATTCTTTAAAAAAATCACATCTTCATATTAAAAATACATTAAAAAAACTTATCAAAAACATAAAGGCCCTGTTGCCGCCTAATACACACTTGGGGGGAACGTGACAGGAAACCTTCAAGCCGCTCTGTGTGTCCTTGGGGGCAAGTCAGAGTCAAGTGCTGTTACCTGATTACTCGACTCCTCCGTCTAGGTTTACTCCTAGCAAAGCCAAGGGGGGTGGTCCCTATGAAAATATTCCAAGGCTTTTAACTACGAAAACAAGTAAAAGCTAATCTAGGAGTTAATATGATGAAATGAACAAATATAACAACTAAGCATGATCTGCAAATTGAAATTGAATTAGATACAACACATGATATAGATGCATTCACGACATTTTATAATTGAATTCAAACATTAAGAAATAAAGACTAGTGCCAAGAATGATTGTGAAATGCTTGCTGTGTTGTGTCGTGAAAGTATTGCAGAGGCTTGTTGTATATTTTAAATTATTAATGTGTATTAAAGGAGTGGGTTTATTGGGGGTTTGGCCCAAAATAAACTTAACCTCTCGAACTGAGTGCTGTAGCGGCTTAACCAAGTGTCCAACAAGGCGAGGCATAACCTGCTTAAAGTAGCCTTCTGACTCTATGGTGTCCACCCACACAACCTCCTGAGTTCTTGACGTTGAGTTCAATTGGATTTTCCTATTAAGACTAATTGCTCTACACCTTTTTCTGATTGACCCAACTGTTCAGACTAGGATGCATCGGTCAAGAGCATACTTCATGCTTTGAACGTTGGTTTATTTTATTAAAAATATGTGAAGTGGATTGTTAAACTAAACTAAGCCCCAAAAATCTCTTTTCCACACACCAAAGAATGGTGCAGTACTTTGGGAAAGCAAAGGGAAAAATTATTAAGTTTATTTTATGAACAATTGTTTGTAAAAGCAGCACAATACATAAGATAAATAGATTCGATTGAAAAGGTCCTTTGAGGACATTTGTGTGCTTTTGTGGTGTTATTTAATTACTAAAAACTTAAGGAAACTAATCTAAAAAAAAAAACAAAAAAAAAATGCTAATCCCCCCTGGGGGGATGGGGGCAGGCGCTGAAATAGCCTGTTGAGCTCTTTTTATTTTTTGTTACAATTCATGAATAAGGAGAACTACTGCTGGTCCTTTATCTTTCAGGAACCAAGACAGTTTACAATGATTTGCAAAAATGAAGGAGTAGTCGAAAGGGTTCTCTGGATGGTCACATGAGCCTCCAAATCCAATTTTTTAAAGCTTTAATTGTTCAAACCTGCTAAGCATGCAAAAAATTCCAGTGAGCAAATTAGTTTAAAAAAAGGGCCAAAAAACACTTTAGGAGTGTTTTAGCAATACTACAAACTTGCTGCAAAAATTCAAAGTAAACTAGTTGATCAAAAAGGCCTCCCGAATGATCACGGAAGCCTCCAAAATGAAATTTTTATTGCTTTAAAAGTTCAAACCTGCTAAGCATGCAAAAAATTCCAGCGAACAAATTAGTTTCAAATAATCCCAAAACACACTTTAAAAGTGTATTTGGTTTAAGTACAAAATATTGCAAATTTTTTCTAGCTTAACAGATGTAAAAAATGGAATAAAATGACTAAGGAAAGTGAGCTAGAAAGCTACTTTTCCTTAGGATCTTTGCTTGCTTTTGGAAAAGCCAAGCCAACCGAAGCACTTATTTGCCAAATATTAAGTGGAATAAAAAATAAACTTTAGACAAACCTAGCCTTTTGATGTGCAAAACTAGCAACTAGATCTGAAAAGTCTACAATATCTAGATCTAGAACTTTGAAATAAACTTGAATATTTAATCTAGATTCTTAGTATGATTCAAAGCAAGTCGACATATTCATGATTTAAACTTTTAAAATGTAGATCTATGAATGCTTTGATCAAAAGTAACCGGAACCGAAGATAGCTTTGAAATAAGGAGAAGGGGAAAGAGAAACTCTATCAAGCGAGACTTTTAGACTTGGAGGTGAATTCCTGGATTGCTGTGGGACTAGATCTGAAAGAAAGTAGTTAGAAACAAGAAAGAGCAATAAGCAAGTTCTCCTTCTGTCAACAAAAAGGGTACCTGCAGCTCACATCAACTTATACACAAAGCATGCCCGCATGGGTGTGGCTCATTGGCGGTTCACTTGATATGAAGTCACATGTTGTAAATTGGAGGTCCCGAGTTCAAATCACACCCAACTTTACCCATGTCTCATGCTTGTGGGGTGTGTGGGGCACCTAGGGGTATAGTGGTAGCGGGATTGGATCCTTGGACCCCGTGTCACGCTAGTACTAGCCCACCAGTTGTTGATTCCCCTAGCACACACACACAAAAAAAAAACTTATCCACAAAGCATCATATCTGGAAGCCAAAGATGTAAAAAATTAATACTAAAACATTCATAAACAAATGAAATACTTTAAGCATATAGATCTCTTAACACATGAAGCAACAAGAAAATACAAGTAAACAAACTTGACTAATCTAGCTTACCCAACAAATATTTGTCCTTACAGTAAACCGAGATCGGAAGCGGGAAGCAGATGAGCAACTCACCACAAGTCACCTTCGTTTAACACAATGATCATGCATCCAAACACAGAGCAACATAAGGATTCGACCTCCAAAGCCTTTTTTATTCTCAAATAATATCAATGAAATACAAAGGAGCGAGCTTTGCCTCTATGCACCAACTGGTGAAAGAGGAGGCCAAAGCTTTGCTTAAATAACAAGTTACATGCAAAGTAGGGCGCAACTACCCAAGGAGGGCGCATGGTTTGATTGAAGGAGTTAACTTGGAGCTTGGAGTTTGAGCTTTGAGTGAAGGTAAGTTAAACTAATGAGGGATGCGCCACCTCTCAAGAGGTAGGCTCACCCTCTTCCTTGGAACGATCACCTCCAACCACGAATTGCCACCTAAGAAAGTCGCCCCATGCAGAGAGAGGGCGCATTCCTTGATCATCTGTCAACTGGATCTTAACTGAATTGATTGGATCTGTCTATTTCGAGGCTCAGATAACTTAGTGTTGATTGTACAGTGTCCTTAGTTCAACTCCAGACCAATCCCACTGTTCTAGGAACTTGTCCTTTTTTATTTAATGTCTTTTTTGACATTTTTTTTTTGAGTTTCCGAGTAAATATCAATTTTTGAGATAAATACTTACTCAAAACTTAGGAAAAGTGGGTTTATGGGTTAAATGGGTGATTTGGCTTAGAAAACGAGCATCCCATTGACAAATTCCACCCATAAACCACTTAATTATTACATTTTGAATGTTTTCAATTAAACCACAGGAAAAATGGTTTAATTATTATTATTTTTTTAATAAAACCAAAAAAATGGTCCATGATCGCGAAAATAAATTTTTTTATTAGTTGAAAATAACCACTTAGGGACCTTGTACATGACCATATGACTTTATTTTAGTGTCTAACATGTTTATATATGTTGAAAAATGGACTATAATAATCCTCCAAGGCCTAACCACCATTTTAGGCATTTTAGCTTTGGAGGTGTAGGAGAAAAAATCATCAATTATATTTGGCTAAAGGCAAAGCATAATTGACAAGGGAAAAAGCTCCTTGGAATACCTTCTTTGGTTGTCAAGTCCTAGGGAACCGAGTCACTGAAAGACCACCATGCTAGCACACTTTATTACAAACCTTGTGGGGCATGGTCATGTATTACAAAATTAAAAGGGAGGCCCTGAAAGGCTTGATTTGGAACTTCTGAACTATGAAAAGCACAAGTATTTGTGCAACATTGGCGACTCTCTGGAAGTCCAACTGAAGTGCAACTTAGTTGGTAACAGGCCCTAAAACCTGAACTTCTGCCTATTAACCCCACCATAGTTTTTGCATTTTTTTAGTTTTTGATATGTGCAATGCATGCAATCTCATGTATGTGTCCAATGCTTACATATCATTCAATATTTATATATCATTTTGTATGTGTACAATGTTCACATACCATGTCTACTCTTTTGGCTAATGTTGTATTGAAAGTGAACTCTCTTTTTGGGTATATTTTCAAAGCTATGAATGATTTTGCTTCTAGAAATCAGAATTATCTATGTTTCAGGTTCATGTGTGTGTGTTTCCTTGTATTTGGATCTAGACTTTAAAAAAATTCACATGAATCCTTATATTCCTATTCGGATCTTGGTAACTTAGGAATAAAACAATTGTTGGGCTATATGATTATTCATAAGACAATAAAATCTTTATAACTAGGGATGTCATGTTTGAAGAATATTGATAAATGAAGCCAAGTACTCCATACTTTATGATGAAAAGGCAAACAAAAAGTTGAGTGCAAACAAGTACTTCATACTTTATTATATAAGAGAGTGTGACTCTAGTGAAGCTATTGTTGGCGAAGGCACTAGTTCAAATCTGCCAAAGGCAACCAATTTAATTAAGGAAGACCATTGAAGACTCAAAACTACTAGACCATGGTGTGAATAGACTAGGTGCATTAGGCCGAGATTTAACTTTGCCTTGATGGCAACAATCCAAAATTCATATATTGTAGGATCATTTGACGAAGCTTCAAAATACAAGGAATGTTAGAGTGATATGGATGAGGATTCAGGAATACTCCTCATTGTTGAAGAACAAGACATTGGAGTATATGAAGTTATTGCAAGGATGAAACTAATTGGATGTAGATGGGTCTAGAAGACAAAGTACAAAGTTAAGTAAATATTTTCTCGGAACTGAACGAAAATACTAGGGGACCTAGTGCATGTCCATAATGACTCAATTTGATGTCTAGCATGCTCATAAACATTGACACTTGAGCTTTAATAACCTTCTAAGGCCTAAGCACCAAGACGACATTCCAGCTTTGGAGGAGCGGGTGAAAAACTCGTCGATTATACATCACTTATTCAGCAGTGCATAATTGACAAGGGAAAAAACACCATGGAATGTTTGCATTTGATGTCTAAGTCCGAGGAAGCCAAACTCTTTACATAGACTGTCATGCTAGCACATTTTTACAAAATCCCCTAAGGGGGTATGAACATGCAATTATTAAAAAAGGGGCCAAAACTAAGCCTGATGGATCTCGGAACACTGATGATGAACAATTAGATTGTTCAAGTCTTCGACGGTTCACACGGAATCCACTAAGTGCTATTTAGTGGATAACATCTGGCTCCAACTATGGGACGTGTGCTTGATCTGGCCTTCGGGCAAGGATCTGATCTGGCCTTGATAAGCTTGTAATAGATCTTTGAAGTGCTTCCCCAAATGGTAAGTCCTCCTGCAGGCCTCTTATATCCATGACTAGATAGGACTGAGAAAAAACTCTGAATGATGAGGCAGATCCACTACCTCATCATACTGATTTGAGGGGCTCTTCTGAAGATAACTTTCTGTGAAAGCATAAGCCCCAAGCTGCTCCAAATCATAAGGAAGCACTATATATGAAGATGATTGCTGAGATTGCTCTTCAATTAGATGTATCTGATCTGAACCTTCATTGTACTGCTTCTTCAGGTCTTCCTTGCTGATGCTCATGCATGGCTCATACTGATCATATAAAAAGTTAGCATGTTCCTCTTCCATAACAAGGCTTTCCCAAGTCTCGAGATCAACACTCCCTTCTCTGGATGAATCATAAATTGGTCTTCCAACATGCCATGACCAGACCAAGGGTCTTTAGCTGTGCTAGACCAACACATTTACATAAACAAGCCCCAACTTGGCCTTTTACAATGGAAAAAAGACCCCCCTCTTTGGCACATTTGGTAGGGTGCGTTATAGAGAATCTGGGGCATAACAACTGGCTCCAACTGCGGGACATGTGCTTCTCTCGGGAGTGCGTGAGAACCTCTAAATCTTATAGGACCTGTAGACCTACACAGACTTCAAACAACAAAAATGTCAAATGCACTAGAGGCAGACACATCCGTCTTAACTTGCTCAAATAAAAAATGAAATGCATAAATATAACACAAAAAATGCAATGTTTTGGTAAAGCAAATGACACATCAAAATGCTTATGCAAGAGATTATGCAACCTACCTACCTACTCTAGGCATGGTAACAAAATAAGTTAAGTGAAATTATACCACCAGTGAAGCCACCTTAGCATCTCATTTGTGCTATGGTTTCTTCCCTTGTCCTTTTCAATAGTCCAAGTCAAAACCATGTCAATGATAAGCTGAGTAGATGTCATTACTTTCATTTAGATGGGGCTAGAACAATGGATAAGGTCTCGAATTTGGATGCCTTCAAACCCTTATGAAGGAGAATGGCCCTTTTTGCAATCCCCCTCTATCCAAGCTTAGACAGGGCTCAAATATAAACTGCCTTCATTATGCTCTTGCTCTTCAAAACCTGTTTGTTGCCCCAAATAACTTTCGAAACCAACGCGAAGCCCTAAAATATACGGCTGGAAAAGAGACCTCAAATCTGCCCTAGGAGAGGGCACACTTTACTTCTTTAACCCTGCAATAAAACCACCTTCTTACTGTTCAACACCTGCATTACTCCTTGAGGGACACGATTGAGAATGATGGTTGAAATCCACCCCAAGAGAGGGTGAATCTGGTTCGATATCTGCGCTAGAAATCTCCATTTGTAACCCTATATCATCCTCAATGGTGAGCAAACACGATTGAACCACATTCCGAGAGATACCATCAATGGTAAGTTTTCCAAGGTCTTCAAAATTTACATTTTCATCATCCGAAGAATCATACATGGGCTCTCAAACAAATCTCCAATAATCCATACCCATATCATGCTCATTGGGAAAGTGCACATCATTGTATCCATGGCAACCATCTTCAATAGCAAAGAGATGCTCAAACCTGTCTTCCTCAAAATTTTTGTCTTTAATAACAAAAGAGGATGGAAGGCTCACCAAACCTTCATCAACCGTGTCATCAACATTCTTTTCAACGGGGAATATATTTTCAAGAGCCTTCTTTATTTCATTCTAGATCTGCATAAAAATATAGCTCTAGTTGGTCCAAACTGTCAACTTCTTCACTTCCACACAACGGGAAAAGATCATGGACATCTTTCTCGAAATGTGTATCACCATAGGCTCAAGTACAACACTCCTAGGCCTTGAAGTGTCATAGATGGGAGGGCCAAGAAACTTCCAATAATCATTGTCTTGTTCATCACGCAAAGGAATCCTACCACTTTCTTCCAAAAGGCCCAAGATATCATAGGAATCTTCAAAACAATGATAAGGAGAACTCACCATTTCTTTGCTTTTTTTGATTAGGCCTTCTTGGTCTTCATGTGCTTCTTGATTTTCAATTTGGATTTCCTCGACTTCATTTTCTAGGAATCCTTTGTCTTCATCTTCAAAAGTATCATCCTCTTCACACATAGGGCTCGAAATGTCCTCTTCCTTAGCTTCTTTATTATGATCATTGACGAAAGATTCTTCAACAATGGTTTCCTCATGAGTACTCTCTAGGTGTTGATCTTCGTCATGGCATTCTTCGACAATATCTCCATCCTCAAGCAGTGGACTAGAAGCATCTACTTCTTTGACTATCTCCTCTTCTTTCAATGGCGGTCCGAGACCCTCTTCCATAATATTTTGTGGATCATAGAATCTCTTGAACAGTGTTATAAAACTCAGACTTAGACTTGGAACCGACCGAGGTCCAACTCGATTTGGACTCAGACTCGGCAATGACTTGGACCGGTTTGATTACAATGACTTAGTTTTAAAAAAAATACATATAATATTCAATTTTCAAGGAAAAAATTTATTAAATATTCCAAACCATTAGAGACAAAATATGCAAAGTTTACTCATGTATATACCATGTAAGGGTGAATATATCAAAATTGCACCAAGCGCAATACATATCTTAAACAAAATTGAAAATACATAATCAATGGGGCTCTAAATGGCCTATAGAGTCCAAAAAACAACATGATATGCCTACAAGGCTACACGATCAACGTGATCAATTATTAAAGATCAAACTCATCATATGGGAAAATTTGACTCATTTTAGACTGTTAGCATACCTAGACAGTTAACTGTTGGACTGGGACAGTGGAAAGATGAGAAAACAACCAACAAAACAGCTCAATGGCCACAAGTAACAATGAGATGGGAAACAACTCCTTCAAGCTGGGTTGTAGCTTGCTCAATTAGATGCCAAATCCACTACAAATAGTCCAAGAAGACAGCCCAACAACCTCCAAAACCTCTAATTGCTTAGCTTGCAATCCTGCTTCGAAACCTCTAAATGCTCACAAATGCTCAATGAAGATGGTGTGAGTCAAATAGAGGGTGTTGGGGGGGGGGGTTCCTCATTGTGCAATCTGTATTTGACCCAAAATACATAAACAAAGAGGCTCTCAATGACCTGTAGTGTCCAAAAAACTTCATGCTACAACAAATAACTACATATTATCAAAATCATTGCCTATTTTGGGATCCTATTAATCAATAACACCCTGTTCGCTCCCCTCTAGGCTCTAGCGCTTGCCTCTACCTCGAATTTCGAAGTTGATCCTCCAAGGACAGTAGTCAACACCCTACAAATTTGACTCATTTTAGACTGTTAGCATACCTAGACAGTTAACTGTTGGACTGGGACAGTGGAAAGATGAGAAAACAACCAACAAAACAGCTCAATGGCCACAAGTAACAATGAGATGGGAAACAACTCCTTCAAGCTGGGTTGTAGCTTGCTCAATTAGATGCCAAATCCACTACAAATAGTCCAAGAAGACAGCCCAACAACCTCCAAAACCTCTAATTGCTTAGCTTGCAATCCTGCTTCGAAACCTCTAAATGCTCACAAATGCTCAATGAAGATGGTGTGAGTCAAATAGAGGGTGTTGGGGGGGGGGTTCCTCATTGTGCAATCTGTATTTGACCCAAAATACATAAACAAAGAGGCTCTCAATGACCTGTAGTGTCCAAAAAACTTCATGCTACAACAAATAACTACATATTATCAAAATCATTGCCTATTTTGGGATCCTATTAATCAATAACACCCTGTTCCCTCCCCTCTAGGCTCTAGCGCTTGCCTCTACCTTGAATTTCGAAGTTGATCCTCCAAGGACAGTAGTCAACACCCTACAATTTTGATGAAACTTCCTAATCCAAGTGTTAAAATAAGGTTGGAAAAGCTTCCCATGCTTAATAAGTGATTTTGCTTGACTTAAGGGTACAATTTTATTAAGGTCATGATAGAGGAGTTCAAACAACTTCAACAATCAGGCATCGACACCAACAACATCAAGGTACATAGAGAGGTTGATGTGCTTGATTAAATTCCAATCCTTTACCCTCATACATGATAGAATGCAGCGAAAACTTTGCATTCCTGAAATCTTAAAAACTATTATGTCTGTTGAATTTTGAATGGGATCTAAAATTATACTTTTGCATATGAAGTCCGATGAGGTTGGAACCACTCTCAAACATCCTGAAACAATTAATGGTAATGTTAAAAATTTAAGTAAAAGGATAGAAATGAAAGATAAGGAGAATTTAACATTACCATTTAATATTACTAACTTCAATGTCACTTGTACAAAATTGGTCAATTAAAAAAAATCATGTCTAGCCTCCACATGTGCGCCCCAACTAGATTTGGATTAACTCGACCTAGTTAATGTTGAACTAGTTGGTTCGACCGGTTTAGTACTGAAGCAACCGAGTCAAGGTCTGACTCTGTCGGTTCAGTACCAAACTGGTCAATTGAGCTGGTTTGAAGGTTGGTTCGGAACCCATAACTAACAACTTGGTTGAACCGACCGATTTCGAGTTAGACCGGTCGAGTTTTAAAACACTGGTATTAACCTCTTGAACTTTGGGTAGCCATTGATCAATGTCATTAGGGCACCGACATTTACAAAATGCTTCCAAAAGGCTTGCAAAAGATGTAATTTATTTTTCCAAGAGATTTATACCGATATGTCGCATTGTCCTCGAATCCGTGTGAGAAATAATCCATCATATCATTTTCATAAAGGATGCCATTATCCCTAGCAAATTTAAAAAAGACCACAAGTTGAACCAAACCTGAATCTTCTTTGCCATTAAATTTTGGAGTTTATCTTGTATCTACTTCTGGTTCTTCATTGGCAGGAGTCCAAATATTTGAAAAATCCAAGGGCCATACGAGAAGCCAATCAGGATATTCTCCAAAATCAGAATAAATGTTCATCATATCACATAGAATGCTTCAGTGGAGTTGCTAGGGTGAACCTTTTCTTCTTAACTAACGGATGTGTTGACCCTTTACATCCAACAATGCCATCAATAGCTGAGGCCTCTGCCTTGAAGTGCATCTTTCTGTTGTATTTTCTTTAGTGGAGTTTCCAGATAAGACCTACAAGGTTAGTCCTTAACAATAATCTCATCAAAATACAAAACAAAAAGTTACCTAACTTCATGAAATGCTTTCTCACACAATTGGTTGTTCATGCCAGGGAGATTGAGCTTTAACCCAACAACGTGCCCAAACTGTCATACAACAATCTTCACGCGGTCATCGTCTACCGTGCCAAAAAATGTTATTGCACATATTAGCACCCTTTCGATTAGGTCACTATGGCCGGTGCTAAGATTGGTAACTTTTTAGGAGATGCACTCATTGTCACCTCAACGCACTCTCCTCTCTCTTTAGGCTTGCTCCTTCGGCCACTGGAGGCTTCCCAAATGTGGATAGAAATAACCCTGTAATATATGTAGCAAAAACAACACTATCTGTAACGAGACCTTCCATTTCATTATTGACAATGGTAGCTAGAAGAACCTGATCTCACTCGAGGTCGTCAAGAGATTGAAGTTGCTAACAATGCCACACCGCCAACCATACACCATTGGTTAGTTGAGTGAGGGATGAGACATTTGTGTCAGTCAACAATGTTGCATATCCTTTGACATCAAGCCCTTTAAAGATGAGGTATTGTGTGATGTTGCCCCACTTGGAGTTTGTGATGTTCTTTTAGGACAACCCTATATGTGAAAATGTCATGTTATTTATGAGTCTAGGCCTCATAATGTGTTACTTTGGAAGGCCAACTCTACAAGATGCCTAAGGTAGTTTCAACTATTGTAGTTTGTTTGATCTCCACAAAGCAATGCTTGAAGGTAATCTCTCGGACTAGGAAATTTGTCCTCTTCATGATTCAGTTAAAAGGTGGATGGAAGGTCACTATAACTGCCACAGCCTCATCACGAGGTCTTTCTAGCAATAGAAGTGGGTGCACAAAATTGTAGAAGAATACATAGATATCTTTACCTCACCAAAAGCGGTGCCTCTACACTGCTAGGTCAAACATTCAATTGATTTGTTACCCGATGCTCCTTTACCTAATTGACCAGTATATATATGCTGTCTTTTGGAGAATGAGGAAATAAAGTGTTAGATTCAAGAGCTCATCCAAAAAGGCCAATCATGTTGGTACGGAAGAAGGATGGGACATGGTGACTCTGTATTTTGATTATAGAGCCCTAAACAAAATCACAATCAAGAATCGATACCCAATCCCCCAGATTGATGATCTTCTCGATCAACTTAAGGGTGTGAAGTTTTTTAGTAAGATTGGTTTGAAGTTAGGAAACCTCCAGGTCCAAATTGAGCAGGATGACGTATGGAAGACATCCTTTAAGTCTAAAGAAGGCCTTTTGAGTGGTTGGTCGTGCATTTGAGTGGTTGGTCGTGCATTTCGGCTTAACTAATGCTCCAACAACATTTATGAGGATGATGGATGATATATTGCGTCCATTCACAAACACTTTTGTGGTTGTATATCTATATGGCATCCACATCTTCAGCAGAATTTGGGTGGAACAACTGTAGCACATTCAATAGATCCTTAATACTTTGCGCCGGCACAAGTTATATGCCAATTTGGAAAAATGATCATTTGTCATGGAGAGAATTTAATACCTAGGATACATCGTGGATGAAAATGGGGTGCATGTGGGCCTAGCCAAGATCCAAGTCATTCACGATTGGCCAACCTCGACAACTCTAATAGAGCTCTGCAACTTCTTGGGCCTTTCCAACTTTACCGCAATTTGTGTTGGGGTTCTCTCGTATCACTTGGCCCTTAAGCCATGTGACCAAGGGTGGAGCCAAAGCAAGTTTGCTTAGGGTGCATCATGACAGAAAGCCTTTGAGGATCTAAAACGACACCTCTACTTGGCACCAACCCTCACTATGCAAGACCTGCAACAACCTTTTGAGATTGAGATAGATGCTTCCGACCATGCTATCAGTGCAGTCCTTACTCAATATGGACATACAGTGACTTATCATAGTGAGACACTCTCACTCTCTGATTTTGTTCTCGTGTGTTCCACCTATTGACAATGATATGTACTCCATTGTGCAGGCCCGTCGTCATTGGAAACATTACATCCTAGCAAAGGCGACCATCATCCACATTGATCACAAGCCCTTGTAATTCATGTAGATGCAGGGAAAGTTACATAATGACCTCCATAAAAAATGGTCCACATACCTACAATAGTTCCACCAGAACATTAAGTATAAGAACGTCAACACCAATCAAGTTGCAGACTACCTCGACTGACCTCCAATTGGTGCACTAACTATTGTGCTAAACTCTTGTAGACATGAGACATCCAAGTGGCCCAAATTGTACGACAGTGACCCTGACTTTGCTTTTTCCTATCCGACATTATAAGTAGGAAGATTGGTTTCAAACTTTCATTTCCAAGATGAAATTTTATGTCATCTTAGCCACCACTGTGTTCCTTCAAGTGAGTGTGACAAACTGATTTGGGAGGCACATTACAGTCAAGTGGCAGGGCACTTCGACATAAAGAAGACAATGGCGATATTTCAAAGGTCTTCTACTAGCCGAAGTTGGACAAGACGTTGGTAGGTACATGTGATCTTGCACCGCCTGTGCCATTGCCAAACCTGCAATCAAGAAGAAAGGATTGTACACTCCATTGCCTACCCCAGACAGACCCTGGAGTTTGTCTCCATGGACTACATGTCCATCTTTCCAAATGTGGATAGAAATAGCCCTGTAATATATGCAACAAAAACAACACTATCTCTAACGAGACCTTCTTGCTAGATTAGTAGACTAGTGCCTTAATGAAGTCAACAAGATATTCAATAAATTCTCTATGACTACGAAGGTTTAGGAGCAATGTAACTCTGCTACAGATATGGAGGTGAAATCAGCACCAACTCTCAGCAATCATCTGTCAAAACAAGTGCACCCTCAAGGGAATGAGTCATTTTTTGTTGGTGAGTGGTAAGAGGTACTTTTTCGGACATTTTTACAGTTTAATTCCAAGATTTTACGCAAGTTAAGGTGTTTGTTTTCACTACAGAAAAATAATTCATCTTGTTGATCAAACAATACCAAGTTACATTGCTCCTAAGCCTTCCTAGTCATAGAGAATTTATTGAATATCTTATTATTATTTAATTTTGTAATAATAGTAATAATTATTATCATCATTTAATAATTGTATTTATTACAATTATTAATAAAAAAAGAGGTCAAAGGAAGATTTAAGGACCATATTGGGTTTCTTGTGCTTTTGTACCCAATTATTGTCGAAGAAATAACAAATAGAAGTCATTGAAGCAATTTGTGTATTTATATACCAACCAGGGTTGCCAAAGCGTGGGAGTGGGAGCGCGGGTGCTCATTTTTCAAAAAATGGTCGGGAGCGAAGTGTCTTGGGAGCGTTTATATATATATATATATATTCAAAAAAAACATGTAGAATGCCAAACTAGATGCAAAATTTATGAAACATGTATGTTTGTGCTACTTCCAATATATGAAATGCCATCTAAATTCCATAATTCATGATACAATTACAAAGTTACGAATTGAAATACATTTTACAAATACAAATACAAACCATCTAGATTTTATCAATTACAAACATACAACCTTTAGAACCATATAATAGGGAAGTACACCATTAACTTATGGAAGTACATCATTAAGTACCAAATAGGGAAGTACATACTACATCATTAAGTACCAAATAGTTTTTGTTTACATTTTGTTTACAAAAATTGGCTATCTGCATGTGCCATGAAGCATAACTTATAAGTACCAAAATGATAATTAAACTGACATACAGAGACTAAAAGGTCTCAAAAGTTCAAAACACTAAACTGAGCTATGATTTAAATCCTATCTAGTAAAATGCAAAAACAATCTATTTCTTGTAAATTTTCCTCAAAACCCAGCTAGGACTAAAAGCATACAATTAATTATTTTCAATCATCCAAGGGTTTCTTCACTCATAAATTTGCAGCGGAAATAAAACACTGAGAGATATACCAATCATTCACACCAACAGAAACAACACAATATTTTCAAGTATAAACCCCTGCAAAAACCCAAGATGGGAAAACCAGTGTAGCAGTAGGAGAAATATTTTATTAGAAAATATGGAGCTCTTTTACAAACCAGAAATTTGATTTTCAGCCAACAATGGCAAAATCGAAAACACATACAACAACTGAGAAAAAAACCTGTGGGGTTGGCATGGTAACCGAGGCAGCTGAAGCTGCTATACGACCTGTTGCTATACGGCTTGTATGGAATCCGTACGTTGTACGACCCTGCTGTTGTTGCTGCTGCTGCGAACACCTCCGCCTCTTTCTGCCCTGTCTCTCTCTCTGCTGATTCGGGTGTCTTCTCCAAATCTTACTCCTCCGTCTTCTTCGTAAAACTCTCTCTCTCCTAAATTTGCTCTCTCAATCTCTGTCGGAATGAATGTGTGTCCTCCCAACCAATTGACCTTTCCTTTATAACTCAATGCTAGGCGAATAACCTAATCTCAGTATGGATCAATGGATGAGATCCTCCGGTGAGATCAATGGCCAAGATTATATCTTGCCATTCACTTTAATTTTTCGCTCATACTTTATAAAAAGTAATTTCATTAAGTCAATAATTAAATAGATCACTTTAATTAATTTTCTAAAACTTAGGAACAATTAATTAAATACAATTGGTTTCCAATTGATGTCTTCTGCGTGCAAGGACACATGCATGCACAAAAGATCTTCCTCAGCTGTCATAATCTAACACTCCCTCTCAACGAGGAACGGATTCGGTAACAACCCCAACTTGTCTCTGAACTTCACAAACTTGAGTTTGCAAAGTGCCTTGGTGAATATGTCTACCACCTGCTCATCTGTTTGTATGTACTCCAACCGAATGGTTCCTCTCTGAACACAATCTCTGAGGAAGTGATATCGGATGTCAATGTGTTTACTCCTGTCATGGAACACTGGATTCTCAGAAAGGTTGATACCACTCTGATTATCACAATGAACTATAGTAGTCTCTATCTCACTCTTGAACAATCCTGAGAGCAACTTCCTCAGCCACATCCCCTCACACGCAGCCATGTTGGTTGCCATGTACTCAGCCTCAACTGAGCTCAATGCAACTGACTTCTGCTTCTTACTGAACCAAGAGACAACCCCTAATCCAATGTTGAAGCAGAAACCTGAAGTGCTCTTCCTATCCTCTACACATCCTGCCAGTTAGCATCTGTAAACCCTGCCAATTGAAAACTCCCACTGCGCTCATAAAGCAATCCATACTCCACTGTACCTCTGATGTAGTGAAGTATATGCTTCGCAGCTGTCTAATGTACTCTTCGAGGGTTCACCATGAACTAACTCAAAGAGTTGACTGCAAAGCAGATGTCTGGTCGAGTGTTGACCAGATACATAAGCAACCTGATAAGTTGCCTATACAGAGTATGATCAAACTCCTCTGATCCTGATGCATCAATCTTCCTCTAGTTGGAAACTAGAGGTATAGCCATAGACTTGTAGTCCTCCATCCTGAATCTCTTCAAGATCTCAACTGCATACTTCCCCTGTCCAATGAAGAAGCACCCATCTCTCTGCCAAACCTCCAGACCCAAAAAGTAATGCATCAACCCAAGGTCTTTCATCTCAAACTCTATTGCAAGATTGGACTTGCAGTCCCTGATCAACTCCTCATCTCCTGTAAGAAAGAGATCATCCACATATAGAACTAGTATGAGAGGTACCTCACCTGCCAAGAAGTACAGGTTATGGTCTGCCTCACTCCCCTGGAACCCCATCTCTCGTAGATAGCTGTCAATCCTCGAGTACCATGCTCTAGGTGCCTACTCGAGCCCATAAAGAGCTCTCTGTAGTCTAAATACATGAGATTCTCTACTCTCCACCTCAAACCCCTCTGGCTGCTCAATATAAACCTCTTCCTCAATCACTCCATTTAGGAAGGCTGTCTTCACGATCATCTGATGAACGCGGCAACCCATCTCCGCTGCCAGTGATAGGATAGCCCGAATAGAAGAATATCCAGTGATAGGCAAAGGTTTCCTCATAGTCAATACCTTCCTTCTGCGAATACCCCTTCGCCACGAAGCGTGCCTTGCACTTCTCCGCACTTTCGTCTGCTGCATGCTTTACCTTGTAGATCCATCTAGAACCCACCACCTTCTTATCCTGTGGTCTCTGAACAACCTCCCATACCTGATTTTTCATGATTGAGTCATACTCCTCAACTATGGCCTCTTGCCACACATTATGTTGTGCAGCCTCCTCGAAACTAGAAGGTTCAGAGTCAATCAACTCTGTCATCAGTGCCATATAACTCAGTCTATCTGGTGGTACGCATGTGAAGAACCTGCAACAATTAATTAATGAGAATACACGAGATAGCAGAAATAACATAACTCAGAATCGCTTTATTGATCGTAGGCCACTTCGAGGGGGCAACCTCCTTTGAGCAAGCTCAATACAAATAACTTCACGGTGCCTTCATTGGCCTCAACACACACTTATATACTAAGTCTATGCCCAATACTATGGGTCAATACCATGGGACATATAATACTACGGGACGACTTACAAAGCATATGCGTCCAATACCATGGACTAATACAAACTATGAATCAACAAATACTACGGGACGACTTACAAAGCATATGCGTCCAACAACAATATACTTACAAAGTAAAGAGAAGGGTTGACACGGGCTCCTAACATCCCCTCTCCCTTAGAAAAAGGTTTGTCCTCAAAGCTTTAGATGTGGAAATTGATGCAGAATCTGAAGGAGTGGTTCCCCTGTAGCATCCTCGGGTTGCATTCCGGGCCATTGACGCCTTTTGAGTTTCAGGGAGGATTGCTTGGAAGGCTGTAGACGAAGAAGAACCATATCAGCTGCGTGAAAAGTGCACTTAGAACGGTGCTGATCGACTTGTTGTTTCAGTCGAATTCTTGCAATGTGAAGATTGTCCTGTAGAATGAGAAGAATCTGATCGCGGTTTTGAAGAACCAAGTCAATTGCCTTAACTGGGGAGCTGCTGAGGGTGTATGGAAGAAGAACTGGCGGTGCCTGTCCATAGACTGCTTCATATGGTATCCTTTTAGATGTGGTATTGTACCATTGGAGCGCTTCTAGGAAATCCATAGAAATAGTTGTCCAAATCTGTGTAGGGATGGGCAAGGGTTTGAGCAGTCTCGAAAGGAGTGTCGTTTCACCCTTGTTGACCTAGCAAGTATCACAGTCAACCACCATCTGTTGAATTGTGATTTTTAGTCCCTGCCAAAAGAAGTTACATTGTTCCTAGTCATACGTTTTGAGGAACCCAAAATGCCCTGTTGATGAAGAAGCATGGAGTTCATAGAAGAGATAGCTCTGTTGAACATATTGCAACCAATTTGGAACAAGCAAAGAAATAGCTGTAAGAGAAACTAGGTCATCAAATGTGCGAGAAGGAGCAGTTGCCACCATATTGTCCTTACCCTTCTTGTAAGTGATCGCATAGGCAGAACCCATGAGTTGGATAACCCATTTCAGGTGTCCTGGGGAGGAGACCTGTTGTTGCAGGAAGTTTTCCAGACTCTGGAGATCAGTCTTGATGCTGAAATAATTCCCTAATAGGTATGGCTGCCACTTCTGGACTACATGCAAAATAGCCAGCATTTCCTGCTGAGATGTAGATGCAGCTAAATTCTTACCGGAAAGGTCTCTTGAAGGCGACAAGCCCACTGGTTCAACAAAGACACCTGCATATTTATCCAAGGAAGTAGTGGAGACCGTTGATTGGTGCATCTGAATGGAATGGAGTTGAGCGATGACCCCATGTGAATTCTTCTTAAGGATCTTTTCCAGGCGATGTGAACTGATGATGCGGAGAGACCCTTGTTGTAAGCCCGTAAATTTGTGTTGTTTCCCACTGACTGAAAACTGCATCCAAAGTTCAGCAAAATCCCATAAGATGGGGCCAAGTGTGCGTAACCATTGAACGCCCAAAACCACATCACATCTGCCTAGGGACAAGGAAAACATGTCAGAGCGTAGGTTATAATCTTCTAGAGAGATATGCACATTGTGACACTTCCCCTTGCAAGGAAAGGTTCCCCCATTGGCAACCATGACTTCAAAGTTGGAGCAAGGATGGACAAAACAATCAGCCTGTTTGGCGATTCGAGGGTCAATGAAGTTATGAGTGCTACCAGAATCAATGAGTATTGTAAGAGGAAGCTTCTTGAAGTAACCCTTGACCCACATTGTTTGGGGGGGTGGTGACGCTGGATAAAGCATGGAGAGATATCTCTAGTTGGTCGTCTTGAGATGGGGGGTCAATAGGCGGCTCCTGAATGTCGACCTGATCATCCATTGTATCTGGAGCTTCTTCACCAATTTTAGAGGCAGGCGGAGAATCCATATCCAAGAGATAGAGCTTTTGCTGAACACAATTATGTCCTCGAGTGAATTTCTCATCACAATTATAACAAAGCCCCTTTTCTCTGCGTGCCTGCATCTCTGTTTTAGACAAATGCTTGATAGGAGTTGGTCGAGGAGTTGGCGGGATGGGAGGTCGTTGAGAACCCATATTTCGGAAGGGAACAAAAGCGGGTTTGGAGCGCTGTTGGGCTGCAATCTTGTCTTCTGCCAACTTAGCCAACCCCAAGGCTTCCATCATTGTGTTGGGACAATACATTTTAACCTCTGAGCGGATTTCATCTTTAAGACCACTGATAAAACAACTTCTGTAGAATTCATCAGACAATCCTTCTGTGTGATTGGCTAGTTTCTCAAATTCTATCTGATACTCTCTCACAGTGCCAATTTGGCGAAGTTTAGTGAGGGCTCCTGTGAAGTCATCAAAAGCACTAGGGCCAAATCGTTGCAAAAGGAGTTGGCAAAAATTTGGCCATTTTGGCTCTTCATGAGCCTTGATGTACCAACGGTACCATTGAAGAGCTTTCTGTTCCAAATGAAATGATGCAAGTGGAACTTTGTTGACATCAAAAGTATTATGCAGACTGAAATACTGTTCTGCACGATAGATCCATCCAGTTGGATCAGTACCATTGAAGCGAGGAAAATCAAGCTTCGGACCACAGAAATTGCTGGAAGAAGAGAATCCATTGTCTAATGAAGACTTGGACTAATGTTTGTTGTTCATGGCTGAATCCGCAAGATGGAGGTCGAGAAATTTTTCATCCAGATCCTGGAGTTTGGTTTGGATGGGTGCAAGTGCTTCCTCCATGGTTTTTACTCCTGCGCGGGTGACAACCATAACCAGGAGTTTTTTTTTTTGGGAATGGGTAGAAAAACACAACAGAAGCTTATTTAGTAAAGGGAAATTTGGATTTGGTAAAAACTCTGATGGGTAATTGGGGTTTGACTAGGTTTTGAACATTTTCGAATGGATAGGAAAGCAGAAAATGAGGATTTCAGAAGCGGAGTGAAAGAATGGGAAAATTTGTTAGAGAGGGACAAAGAAGCAGAAATAGGGAATGAGCACGGTGGCAAAATTTGGACGCGAGTGGGTGGAAATTGAAGAAGTTATGGCAAACCCTAAAAATAGACAAATGTGAGATTTATGGCTTTAGGAAGTAGAATTTGGGATAAGGTCTTCAGGAATGAAATATGTAGAATGGGATTGCAGGGGTGTCCGGGAAGTTTCAAGGGAAATAGAGTTAAAACAAGGGAGATATGGCAAAAAACGGATTTTTTTTATTTTTATTTTCAGAAATGGATCTGCAACAATGCGGAAGGGATCAAAACAATTGGATCTGCAACGACGCGGAAGGGATCGACAACAGATGGATCTGAAACGACGCCGAATGGATAAAAAACGGCTGGATCTGAAACAACTGTCAGAATAGATCTGAAACGACTGGATTGGGAACAACTTTTAGAATGGATCTGAAACGACTGGATCTGAAACGACGCGGAATGGATCTGAAACGACGCGGAAGTGATCGACAACAGTTCAGCTGAAAATAGATATGGAGCCCATGTATGTTCGATTTCCTAACAATTAAGGGGTTTCACTCGGCCACCAATGCTGTCTGACAACTTGCGTATTGGGGCAGTACCCCTCACTCCACGGCTCAGGTAAAATTGATAACCGCTTTTCCACAAACGACAGCTCTTGGTTTACCTCACGGGTGGGAACTAGTCAATCAGGTAGGGGTTGTTGCCCTTTTCGCTGGCAGGTCCTCTCAATGGGTCAGCTACTTGGGGGTTCCTGTGGTACTCCTCACAATGAGTTTTAGGGCTTATGCCCAAGTACTTCCCACAGTTAAGCAAATAGGGATTATTCCCATATCGGAACTTGCAACAAATGTGAATTTTTTTTTTTGGCAGAAATTCCACCCAACGAGCTCAAGAAAGTGCTCTGATATTAGATGTGAAGAACCTGCAACAATTAATTAATGAGAATACACGAGATAGTAGAAATAACAGAACTCAGAATTGCTTTATTGATCACACGCCACTTCGAGGGTGCAACCTCCTTTGAGCAAGCTCAATACAAATAACTTCATGGTGCCTTCATTGGCCTCAACACACACTTATATACTAAGTCTATGCCCAATACTATGGGTCAATACCATGGGACATATAATACTACGGGACGATTGACAAAGCATATGCGTCCAATACCATGGGTCAATACCATGGACTAATACAAACTATGGATCAACAAATAATACGGGACGACTTACAAAGCATATGCGTCCAACAACAATATACTAACAAAGTAAAGAGAAGGGTTGACACGGGTTCCTAACATACTCCTCAACCATGGCCTCTTGCCACACATCATGTTGTGCAGCCTCCTCGAAACTAGAAGGTTCAGAGTCAATCAACTCTGTCATCAGTGCCATTTAACTCAGTCTATCTGGTGGTACACTACGTCTGAAAGATCTCTGAGAAAGACTCACCTGTCTGGAATCCTGAACTGTGGACCTATACCACTTAGGACGTGGCCTAGTGTCTGCCTGCTGCGGCTGCTGGATGTCCTCCTGCTGCTGCTGTTCATCCTCCCCATCAAAGATAGGAGGATCCTGCCCACTCGACTCCCTCTGACTATCAGAGCCTGTGCTCTGTGTCTGAACCAGTACCTGTGACTCCTCCAACTTGACTCCTCCTGAGTCCTGTGCTGGTTGCTCCTGTGCTGGTAAGTCCATAGATCTTCTCAAGGCTCTGTCCTCGTCAAACTGGACATCCTTGCTCACAATGATCCTCTTGCAAGTTGGGATATATACTCTATAAGCCTTGGAAGTCTCACTATACCCAACTAGAAGCCCCTTCTCTCCAGAAGGATCCAGCTTCTTCCTAGTGTCAGCATGAATGTGACAATAGCAATTACTCCCAAATATACGCAAATGACTCACGTTTGGTTAGTACCTGTAAATACCTCCTCAGGTGTCTTCCTCCCCAATGCAGTGTGGGGACACCTGTCCTGGACATATACTGCAGTCTGAAATGCCTTGGCCCATAGGAATAGAGGTAATCCCTGATCAAATAACATGGTCTTAACTGCACTCACCCGTGTCCGGTTCTTCCTCTCCCCCACTCCATTTTGCTACGGGGTATGAGGAACAGTGTGTTCCTTCCTGATCCCCTTTGATGCACAGTACTCCACAAACTCTTTGTCGTTGTACTCACCACCGTTGTCTGTCCTCAATATCCGGATCTTTCTCCCTGTTTGGTTCTCCACGAGAGTTTTGAACTCTCGGAACCGATCGAAGACCTTTGACTTGGCCTTCAGAAAATAGATCCAGGCTTTCTTGGAATAGTCATCAATGAATGTGACGCAGTAACTGTAACCACTGAATGAATGACTCATCGGTCCGCATACATCCGAATGCACCAAGTTTAAGGCTCCCTCAGACTTGTTCTCACTATGTGGGAAAGGTCTCCTGATGTTCTTCCCCAACGCACAACCCTTGCAGTGGTTGTGCTTGTCCTCCTGAACTGAAGGAACTCCAATGACTGCCTGTCTCAGATGCCTTAGTGCACCATGGTGTAAGTGTGCTACACCTAACCAGAGCCTTTACAGGCTCAAACTGAAGTTTGTAAACCTTCCCGCTCCGAACCCCAATCACTCTATCCAATCTCTGATCTGACCCATTAGGTCTGATATATACTTTCCTGTCACGAAACGTCACTAGAAAACCCTTGTCTTCTAGTGTGGATACTGATATGAGATTCTTGGTCATCCCTGGGACATATAACACATCATCAAAATTGATAGGCTTTCCAGACTCCCTCTGAAACGATACAGTGCCAACACCCTGTGCCTGATACCGCGCATCATCTCCTAACTCAATGTGGAGATTCACTCCACCCTCCTGCAAGCTCTTGAAGAACCCTCTATGTCTTGTCATGTGACAAGATGCACCGCTATCAACATACCAGATATTGCTGCTGATGGAGCTTGCCATGCAAGCTACCAAACAAAAGTCCTCCTCAAAACTCTTGCTGAAATCATCCACCTCTGCAGACCACCTCTGCAGATCTTGCCATATGAGTGTTGTTGTTCTTCTTCTTTTTCTCTGGGCACTGGGAAGCAAAGTGACCCTGCTTGTGACAAATGAAGCACTTGACTTTTGCCATGTCCAAGTTCTTCTTGCCACCCTTCTTCTTCTTTGCCTTCCCCTTACCTTTGCTTGTTAGGGCTAGAGCCTCTTCATCCACAATCTATGTAGTACCGCTGGATGAAGCTGAACCTTGACCCATCTGGGTCTCCTCTTGTGCAAAGTCATCCCGCAATCTCTGCCAGTCAGGGAGATTCTCTCGAGCCACAACGCCTTTGACAAAGACGTCCCATGGCTTAAAGAAGCCATTGAGAGCTATACGAACTAGCTCCTCATCCTCAGTCTTAGAGCCAACTGCTCCAAGCTCATCCCTAATCTGTGTGAGCCTTGTAAGATAAGGCACCACTCCTTCACCCTTGGCCATCTTGGTACTGCGCAATCTCTCCTGCAGCACCATCTTCCGGTTTTCATTCTTACTTTGGTAGAGACTCTCCAAAGCCTTCCACATCTCTGATGCGGTTTTCTTCCCAGATAAGTAAGGGACTATGTGGTCTTGTTATCACCAATCTTGTAGTTGTCCCTACAGATGGATCCAAGGTGGATGGTAGAGGGGACATGCAACTAAAGTGGTGAACCAAGAGGGCCTTAGTTCCCAGATGGATGGTTGTCACGCCAACCAAGGCACTCTTCGCTTTAGCTATCAAAGCCAAGATAGCAAGGGGGAGACCCAGATCTACTCCCGACAGGAGAGATCAACCCAATTAGCAAATCAAATCAATCTAATGAAGTACGTAGGGTGATAGGCATAGAACCCTATAAATGAGGAGTTAGGACCACTATGGAGGATTAGGAAAGGTGTGATATGATAGTGAAAGATGACACACAGTGATTCAAGGATTAAGTATGATTCCAAGATTCAAAGCTAGTTTCAAATGGTCAAAATCAATTGCCTTGGGAAACGTGACCCTTAAAACAGGGAAAGTGTCCCAAATCAGAGATCTAACAGTTAGGGCTTTCTAGCTGTGCTTGATGAAAGTATATGACAATGTCTAGGTGTGCAAGCAACCAGACAGAGATCAAACCCCAAGCAAACTCAACAACTCAGGAAAGTCGTGAGGGCTTGGAGAAGGATCGATGCCTTGGTAAATGGGCCAAATGGAGTCGGATGTCCACCAAACTGCAGATTAGAGATGTCAAGATGTAAGGCAAGGTGGGTTTTGAAGATCAAGTGCATCCAATGGCTGGATCTCAGTAGATCTGAGATTCAAAGTGCATCACCAAGTGACCCAAGTGGGGCACAACCCTCAAAATGAGGAATGGGGCCCACAAGGTGAAAATCAACAAGGTGAAGCACTAGGGGTAGGTTATCAGGTGAGGAGAGTGTGAATCAAGTGGGATCTCACCTACCCAGGTCTTAGAACTAGCAGAACTCACCCAACTAAGGAGTGCTACCTCACTTGGAGAGGCTAAGTTGCCTTGGGAAAGGGGTCAAATGGAAGCCAATCCACACCAAACTATAGATCTGAATTGCCGTGGATGCTATATAGGTGGGTTTTCAATATCTTACCCAAAAGGCCACTAGATCTAAGTAGGTCTGAAAAAATGTAAAATGAGGGTTTTAACTTATGAGGGTTTTAATGACTTAGACAAATGGATAGATCATGGAATGAGAAATTTACCTTGAGATCATACCTGAGTGATGGATGAGATTGCCTTGTTGTTGAGGAAAGTTCCCGCAGATATCAAATGGGAGATCTTTGATTTCTCTTGCCTTGAGATGATGCCCTAGTCCACACGTGCGACCTCCTCTTTCTGTCAACCAAGGAAAGCGATTTCAATCAGTTGAGCAACAATGGAGGAAATACAAATGAAAAGCAAATGATAACATGAAGTAGAAGGTACTAAGACAGTAATACTCCCTGTTACCAACGAAGAAACCCAAAGAAGAGGCAGGGAGAGTCTTCCCCTACTAGTGCGTCCTTGAACCAATTCGGTCTCCACCTGTAGATGAAAAATACATAGACAAAAAGTATAGCAAGATAATCTCCAATAACCCAGTGCAAAGGAAGAACCAACGAACGAACTCCAAAAGCATTCACCACAACACAACAAGTAGATGCAATAGTATTTTTCTATTCCCTTAATCCAGAGCCAAAAGTCCCCTTTACAATGAGGAGCTCTCTCCTTTAAATAGGAAGGAGAGGCACCAAAACCCTAACCACTTTTTGAATGAGTGGCTAACATTAAAAGATCAAAGTGATCTAATCAATGGTTGAGATGAGCTCAACATAAAAGTACATGGATCAATATAACAATATAATATATCAATGGACCAAATCGCCCTAGGAGAGGGGGTCCCACCAAAAGTGAATGATAAAACATAAGATCTAGCTCATGGTGGGTCTAGGGGGCAATATCTATCCTCCCTAGTCAATCCCCATGGCACAATAATATAAAATAATCAAGCTAGACACCAAATCGTGCCTCTTTGGGATAGTCGTGAGCCTTGGGAAGCTCCCAAGGGCCAAAATCAATATAAAATGCCGGAAGTGATGGGTGTGGGTCCCACTATAAGCTGAAATTGCTGGAGAAGGTGTGGAAAACATCCCACTCATCATCACAAGTCATCCCATGCCAATCCTTTGCCTCAGTAGCCCAAATCGAATCGCTCTAGCCATTTTTACCATTTTTTAACTGTCTTGGGAAATGTGAACATGCCCAAATTGCCTCTTGGAGTGCCTGCGCTGTCAAGGTGAGGCCACTAGGCTCTCTGGGAGGGGGGTAATATGGTAATATCAAGTGGCTGGACCACCCCCTCCATGCACAGTGCCCTAGGTGAACTCATCAAATCTCATCACTGTTCTGACAAAGCCTCTGATAGGCCAAAATTGCACTAGGATAGCCAACTGAGGCTAATAATCACTGTAACTGCTCGGAACTGAAAACAGACTGTCTCATTGGTCTCAGAGATCCCAAATTCATTTAAGATGTGTACTCATACACCATATAGACCTCTGCATGGTAAAAAATAAATGTCCATCATATCCGACAGACCAAATAATAATAATCTGTAAAAGTGCTGAAAAGCACAAATCATCATCATAAGCCTGAAACCACTGCATAGAACCACCATGGTGACCTGTACCAGACCATATATCATATCTCTGTATCATCTGAGGTCTGCCACCTCATGTCCTGTGGTTGACTTTTGGTCAAACTGGCTTTGACCAAGTCAACATGACCCAAAATATGACTCAGGCTATCATCACAATGCTGCAAGGTGTCAAAGGTTAAAGCATGCTCTACAATTTATCAAAGTAACAATTATAACAAGAAGTAATCATTCCTGGCGATCTAAAACCAAATATATAAAGGTCTTCAATATTATTTATGACTCAGACTAGACTTTCAAGACCATACTCACTTCATAGTTGTGATCAATTTGCTAGTGAAGAGTGAAGGCTAAAAATAAAATGGCTAGGCCAAGGGATGATTACCGACTTGACATCATGACACTTTGGAAATGGAAAAGGAATACACACTAGTAACATATGCTGGACAAGCAGTAACACGGGGGATGGCTATGTCTCACAGATGGGTACGTTGTTCAAAGAGTGCTTATTCAAGTTAGGCATCATGTCTACTTTTATAAAAGATGATCTAGTTTCATTAGGATCCATTGATTTCATTTCATGGCCTTTTTGGCCTACATAACCCTTCGGATCTCAGGTGTGTTGATAAGCACAACTAATCGCAGCTTGCATCCAGGGCATGTTTGTACATACATATATAAGGTCAACAATCGTTTAGATATAGAGTTTAAGAACCATTTCTTTTTTGGACCTTTCATTATACTCTTCAAGGAGTATTTTTAGCTTTTCATTGCTCTTGCCCTTTACTCACGTGTGTTGATAAACACATTCTAGAGTTTTACAGTTTCCTGGGTGAATTTAAATATATATATATATATATATATATATATATATATAAAAGTACAACCAGGTCCACATATCTATATGATCGCCAGATCATGATACTAAATGCTAAGACATGCTACGAGAATGAATATAAAAGCAATATAACCATAACACCAAAATATTCCTGCTGAGTCATATACCTGAATGCACAATATCTGAACCATCATCCTGCTGAGTCATATACTTGAATGCACAATATCTGAACCATCATCTGTCCTCTGAAACTGCTGCTGTAACTTTGGGCAATACTGACTGCTCTGTATAAATGGCTAAATGGCTACATTGGTCATCTCTCCGAGTGTCCTGAAACTCAGTCATGGCATGGGGAATAAAGCTGCTGTCCATGTAATAATAATGATCCATAATAGATGCTCATCTCGGCATCTCAATGTAAGGGAGCGGGTAGAACAGTGTATTGGAATCAGAAAAATAATGTATGGTAGCCCGACTATTATATATGTGATAACAGGTCCTTCACCCCATCTAAGATGATCAACATTGCCCTGTAATCAATCTTCTTCCAAGCAGCTAAATCTGCCGGATTTGTGGGAGCAGCCTTGGTACTATCAATGTACTCTTCAACATCACTGACATCCAGGATCTTTGTGATCCTCTCTTTCTAAGTGGGAAAGTTCTGTGCCCCCTGGAGTCTATCCTCAACTCTCAACTGTACGACCATAGTGAAAAGTGCCAATAAACCCTTGGATAGATATGTAGTGATCTATCCAAGCACTTTGTTGCTATCTCTCAGTCTGCTCAGAAGAGCTCTGATACCATGTAAATTTTCCTTAAAACCCAACTAGGACTAAAAGCATGCAATTAATTACTTTCAATCACCCAAGGGTTTCTTCACTCATAAATTTGTAGCGGAAATAAAACATTGAGAGATATACCAATCATTCACACCAATAGAAACAACACAATATTTTCGGGTATAAACCCCCGGAAAAACCCAAGATGGGAAAACCGGTGTAACAGTAGGAGAAATATTTTATTAGAAAATATGGAGCTCTTTTACAAATCAGAAATTCAATTTTCAGCCAACAATGGCAAAATCGAAACACATAAAACAACTGAGAAAAAAACCTGTGGAGTTGGCACGGTAACCAAGGTAGCTAAAGCTGCTGTACGGCCTGTATGGAATCCGTACGCTGTACGGCCCTATTGCTGTTGCTGCTTTTGCAAACACCTCCGCCTCTTTCTGCCCTGTCTCTCTCTTTGCTGATTCGAGTGTCTTCTCCGAATCTTACTCCTCCGTCTTCTTTGTAAAACTCTCTCTCTCCTAAATCTACACTCTCAATCTCTGTCAGAATGAATGTGTGTCCTCTCAACCAATTGACCTTTCTTTTATAACTCAATGCTAAGCGAATAACCTAATCTCACTATGGATCAATAGATGAGATCCTCTGGTGAGATCAATGGCCAGGATTATATCTTGCCATTCAATTTAATTTTTCGCTCATACTTTATAAAAAGTAATTTCATTAAGTCAATAATTAAATAGATCACTTTAATTAATTTTCCAAAAGTTAGGAAGAATTAATTAAATACAATTGGTTTCCAATTAATGTCTTCTGCATGCAAGGACACATGCATGCACAGAAGATCTTCCTCAGTTGTCATAATCTAACATTTCTCCTAGTTCCTCTTTCCACCACCACGATTGCCCCGTGAGGGTACGCGTGGTGGTAGTGAAGATGAAGCATGTGTAGCTGAGTGTGACTATGAAGGTCCTTCTAATGCAGGTACTGCTGGAGTGCTAGTGAAGGGGCCCCGTCCATGGGACCTTGCATCGGATGGAGGTGGCATCTCAGCATGCTCATCCTCATCCAAAAGAGCATTCTCCAACTCCTCCAAAACCAATGTTCCATCCTCCAAGTTGTCCTCCTCTGGATTTGATTTGTCTATAATTGGATCCTCACAGTAATGCGACAATAATCGCAAGTTGTAATGCACATAGACCAAGGTCTCTGCTCGTTGTACATTCAACTTGTTTCTTTTGACATTGTGGATGAAACTGTATGTGCTCCAACACCTCTTAGCTGAAGAAGTGTTCACCACCCGTGAAAGCACCCACATTGCCATAGTTTGTAGCCGTGGTGTACTAGTGCCATACATGTCCCACCATTGAAGAGAAGGAAAATTCCTTCGGTCTCTAGTTGCATGGTTGCTCCCAAAGGCACTAGTGCAACTGATGTACTGGCTCAACTGTCGCCGAATGCTCTCACATTCCTCAACATCTGGGTACATTTTTTCCAATGCTTGCATATAACCAGCTTGAACCTCTGGATCTTGGTGTGGTTTTCTCTTTGCCTCACCACCTGGTGCTAGGGTTGAAAGCCATGATATATGATAGTATTTTGGTGTAAGCACATATGCTAAGGCATGTAGTGGAATATTCAGCTTCTCCCACCGTTTTTTCCACTTCTATACGGATTAAATCATACAAAATCTCATCTCTAGGCTGAACAATGTCCTTAATTTGTCCTAGCATAGTGTCCATTTGCTCATACACCTCCCCAATGACCGATCGATCAGAATCTGCAAATCGAAGCATGTTATAAATTGGCTTGGTGAACTCTAAAACATACTTGACCTGTGTCCAAAAATAGCTATCAAGAACAGTGTCCTTTGCTGCATCCATGCCATCTCTATCAATGCTAATGTCATCCCACTCATCACTCATCACCGTAGCACCCAAAGCCTGTCTTACCCTCAATAGGCGCCTGAAGGTGAGGAAATAGCTACCAAATCTAGTCTTTGCAAGCTTAAGTAATTGCAACTTAGAGTAAGTGCGATAAAAGGCATTGACCCTTGAATGCTCGATGATAAATTTAATGAGTTTCTT
Source organism: Larix kaempferi (assembly GCA_027924585.1). Classification (NCBI taxonomy): domain Eukaryota; kingdom Viridiplantae; phylum Streptophyta; class Pinopsida; order Pinales; family Pinaceae; genus Larix; species Larix kaempferi. The sequence goes on from BSBM01000211.1 coordinate 7,407,106, forward strand.
CCCTCGCTTGTACAAATCATTTATCCATGTGCATTCTTTGTGCTTGATAATATCATGCATTAAAAGGTTCAAATTTGTGCACCAAACAACCAGACCAAAAGATGTGAGTATATTTCCGCTCAATGATTTTTCCTTCTCCTTTACAATTCGCTGAATTATCAATGATTACTTGAATCACATTAGTAGGACCAACCTCATCAATAGTTTTCAGTAAGATGTCTGCTATGTTCTGAGAAGAGGCCATGAGTGATGAGGAGTCTTGTGCTCCAAGAAACACCACACCACTAGACGAAACACCAAGGATATTTATCAAATGTTGGTTTCTAACATTTGTCCAACCATAAGATACAATGGATACCCCAGTATCTGCCCACCCATCTGTAAACCGTGTAAGAGCTCTTTTGACTTTTGCTTTTTCCTTGTCAAGTAACACAGTTCTAGCTTTTTCATACCTAGGGGCCTTGTATCCAGCAGGGGCTTTGTTAATGGCTTTAACCATGGCATGCCAATAAGGGGAGCGAAGAACATTGAATGGCACACCACATGCATAAAGAAACCTCACCACTTTTGCGTCCACATCCTCCCTGCCACTAATATCAAGGAAATCTTTTATGGTTCTCTTACTTCCACTACCAGTTGAGGACTTTCCGCTAGGTGAAAGAGGAGATGAAAATGGGCTCCCAAAGCTAGAAGAAGCATCAGATTGAACCTTTTGTTTTTTAGCATTCATTCTTTGTGCAGCTTCCTCTATCTTGTTTCTTGGACGACAACCATGTGGGCATAAAAACTTAGTGGTTCCACCACCTCTACCCTCCTCAAGTTTTGTGACATACCTCCATAAGGGGGTTAATGAAGGTTTGCCACTATCAGCTTCATTATCATCCCCTTCACCACCCTCCTCTCCTTCATTCATTGGGTCACTATGAGAATGACCACCATCATCTTCTTCATTCACATGCCTATTCCCAACTAACACCATGAGAACCAAAAATGGAAGTAAACACCAAAAGAAGAACATTTTCTTCAAGTTTTAGATGAACAACCTGCAATAGAATGAGGAGGAAGAGGGAATGGGAAAATGTAGGAGAAGATAAAAATACAACAATAAACAAGACATCTTGTGAACAATATTCAATAAAAATACACATTGGGCATACCTATTTTGATCTCCAATGACTTGCAAGTAGATGGAACCCTTTGTTGTCTCTTCCAAGCTCTCTCAAATCCTCTTCAAGCTCTCCAACTTTGCTTGAACACCAAGCCAACACCAAGAGCTCCTTCCCTCTCCACTCCAACTCAAAGATGAAACAATGAGGAAGAAGAGAGAGAGATTGTGCCTTATCTCCCTCCTCTAACAAAAAAAAACATAAAAAAACTTTACCTATCCGCCGGTTTTCGGGGAGCGACGGGCTGTCCGTGGAAGTGCTTGGGGAGCGATGGTGAAGCAAGGCGGGAGCGATGGGAAGCGCGGAGGGCGGAGTTTGGACCGCTCGGTAGGGAAAATGCTTCGCATAGAGCCAGGGAGCGGGTTTTTCAAGCCCGCAGCGGTGTTCTGAAAATCCAAAGCGAGCTTCCTTTGATGCTTCGGCAGCGCTTTCGCTCGGAGCGCTGTTTGCTTCCTCGGACCGTGGGGGGGGGGGGGGGGGGTGGACGCTTCGACAACCCTGATACCAACTAATTATTGAAGAAGTGAGTGGTGACGTATGGATTCCTTATATAAGTCCAAATTTTGGACTAAGTGCCCTCATTGCGAATTAGAGTTTGAGTATGTGTCAGTTTTTAAAAATTGCAATAGCCTCTGTCCGATATGTAGCAAATATTTATTTTGGGAAGAATATCAAAGAAATTCTCAATTGCAATCGCAAATAGAGAAATTGGAAGGTGAACTACGATATTACAAGGAAAGCAATAAAAAATTACAACTTGAAAATGACAAAGAAGTATTTTAATGGTTTAATAAAGACAAAAAATTCCAAATTGAAAGATTGTATTCGGGAGTCCACCACACAAATTAAGGAATTTGAAACCGCAAAAAACAAATTTGACAAGGACATACATGAATGAGATGAAGAGATCTCTCGTCTAAGAGATCATAATCAGAAATTGCTGCTTCAAATCAAGAAGACGAAGGCTAAAACACAGTGCAATCAAAAGTTAGAAGAGGAGATTCAAGATTTCTAGCAAAAATTATCAGGAAAAGACGAAGAAAATTCCTTCTTAAAGAAGGTTAATTAGGAATCGCTAGAGCAAATAAAAACGTTAAGATAAAGAGAGCAAGAGAATCAAGATGCTCAAAATGAAGTCGGCAAGTCAGATTATAAGGAAGAACTCTTACGCTTAAGGAGACACATTCAAGACTCATCATACAAATTAGGGAACTAAAGCATGATAAGAAATCTTTACAAGAAAAGTTAGATCGCAAGGGATCAATTGTCGAAAAAGAAACGATCACTGACCCAATAGCGAAGTCGCCAGACGCTCAAATTCAAACACCAAAAAGGGGAACCAATACAGAGTCAATTGGCGTTCAAAATCAGAAGAATGTTTATATTGACAAATCGCTACAAACATCAAGACAATATGGTTCCGAAGAACAATCACAAAAAATTAGGATGCCTTCTCATCATCCAAATCATAAAAGTCGATATGATCAACGACAAGGTCAAAAGGAACATAAACAGACGAGTTGTGATTTCAAAACATAATGGGGACAAAATCAACAAACCGGGTGGTAGCAGAAAATGATAAGTTCTATCCGAACAATTGATCAGCGAACAGTTCCATTGAAGGTAGATCTCGGATGGACCACTTCACAAATGACGCAACATTTTCACTCAATGTTCAAAAGAATGCATCATCTCATTTTGTCAAGTGTTGCAGCTACCAACACAGAAGATCTGAGAAAGCGTTATGAGCAAGAACAAGGGATAAAATCATAAAGGTCTTCCATAATTATGCTTTGAGGACAAAACATTTCTGAGGGAGAGGCAATGTAATAAACAAAATAATATAATATATAAATATTAAATAAACATATTACATATAAATAATAATAATTAATTATTATTTTCTCTAAGGGACACATTCTTTCACGAATGGTCACCATAAGTGCTTTTAGGAGTTATATTAATATGACACTCTTATTCTATTGTGATCATACCTCTTATCTTCTTATCAATATACATTTTATTATTTATTATCCATTTATGGATTATTGTACGTTGTCTTATTTAGACTGGTTATTTCTGTACTGAATTTCAGCCTGATCTCTGAGGCAAAAATATGGGCAAAAATATCCATACATAAAATGGTACAACTGGTGTAAATTAATAAATTTATATGAAATGACAAATGAAGTTCGAGATGTGTTATTGAGAAATAAGTTGTAAAATTTGAAGATATCTGAAATAGATTCAGTGACAGAACATGTTCAGAAGATGGAAGAACTTCGAAATAAATTACTGGTAAAGGAAACAACCATAAAAGATAAAAAGTTTGTAAACTTTTATTGAATAGTCTTCCAAGCGTGCATCAAAACTTTGTGACCTAATTATGTATTTCTTCCAGAATTGAAATACCATAATCTCAAGAAGTTGTAGGATTGCTTATACAGAGAGGACAAAGATTGAAGGTGGATGAAGATGGAGGACTGGACCAAGCATTCACGGCAGACATTGAAGTAGAGGTTGATAAAAATAATTGGCAGTGGAATTAAAAAAGTAATTCACAAAATTCTAGAGTTAATTCTGAAACCAACAAGCGTAGATGCTGTAATTATCGTGGAAAGAATAAGCACATGGATGATGATGCTTTCTAAAGAAAAGACATAAAGCAGAGGCATAGAGCCAAAGATAGAAGTATAGGTCTAGGTAATAGACATAGAAGTAATTTTACAAAAGGTATTGCTTGTATCTTGTTTTTTGACCTATTAAATACATCACTGTGAAAAAATAGTTTTTTTAAGAACTATTGGGATAATGACAACACAGAAATATATGTATAGACACATTTGTTGTAACTTGTAAAACTCAGGGATAATCTCAGATTCTCATATTGGCAACTAAGGGAGAATCTCATATATAGATGGATTCTTAGATTGAGAATCCCATAGCAGCAACTAAGCAAGAATTGACAAGTAGACAAGGGTTTAGTATGTTGGGTTCCTTTTCATTTTTCCGAATTTTATAATGGATATCTTGATGATTTGAAGAGGATAGCTGTTGTAGAAAAATACTTGGGGGGAAAAAATTACATCTGTTTCTACTAGTTCATATGATGATATAGGCACTTTTTTCATGACTGGGAGACATGATGGGATGTTGGTAGTTAGTTTACTCATGGAGATCCCATCTATGACACTAAGAGTGTGAGCTTTAATGGAGGAAGATATAAATTTGCACCTTCCATTTCCAATCAGCATTGGGATCCATTTCATGGTGCATGAAGAGGACATTGCAGGTCCTGTTTCTTTTGATCTTAGACAGCCGAAAGATGTTGACGTATGTGATGCATCTTTTATCGCTGATCAACATCCATATGTCCTCATCAATGGGGTAGAGGCTTTGCAGCATAATAAGCCTTATCATCACATTACACATGAACAAATTTTCCAGCCATTGATATCTCCAGCTTGTACCCTTTATATGTACAAAAATCAACAAAGGGGTGTGTTTTTGGGGCTACAATTTATTTTGGACAACAGCATTCACAATCTTTGATGTATGGCAGCATTTTTCAGCTGTCCGAAAGAGTACATCAAGCCCGAAATCATGAACTGCTTTTTTTTTCCAGATCTGACTTTTTATGGCATGCATCATGTGGAGGTTTGATAGAGGGCAGCAAAATTTTTTCAGGTTACCTTGAAGCCGCCAGCTAGACCCTTATTTCTTGAGCCTTGGGTGGATGATCTACATGGCAGCAAAAAATGGAAGGTTATTAGAGCATTTGGAGAGGTAGGTTGTAGTGTACGAGGATGATTCATGGATTGATGATTAGCTGTCTTATTCATATAATGGAGGTGACTTTATCTTATACGAGCTCTATTCGATATTCAATAGAGTGAGCATGTAGCAGCTCACACCGACAATTGTGTGATCTTGATGCCTTCCTCCATCATCAAGAGTTCATTTCAGTTTTCAGCCCCATAGTGATAGATGTTCCAGCCTATTTTTGTAGGATGTTTGATGTAGCTTTGTTTTGGTTTGTTACTAAACACAAGGCAAGATCTCATATTTTTTGTTGAGGTGATATGGTGGTTGCATTGGCTCGTTGATTTCACTTAGCATTGCATCTTCCGGCTGTAGAGTGAGGTAGGAAGAAAAAGTTTAATTTTCACGAGCAGTAGGTTTCTGTTTCATTTATGCTATGTTATGTTTGGCATTTTGGGCTCATGCCTTGTCTGTAGAGCTCCTTGAGAATGAGTAGTTAGATGAACATTCTCAAGTCTTTTGTAATAAATTGGGATTGAAGACATTCTGTAGCATGTGACGGGGATGTGAAGTTTTTGATCCATCTCGTCACAGACAACAATCCCTTTGATTCACCTTGGATGTACATCATGCAAAGATTCTGGAGTTCTCTTGCACTCCGTGAGGGAGTGTAGGCCCCACATGATGCTAGATTGTTGCCACCTGAAATGTATGTCTCATTTCACATTTTCATGGGATTTCTTCTCTCACCAAGCACAATAGAATATCCTTGGAGTTCAATGGTTGTTACATGTCATAGGGAGAGATTGGGAGGCCATGCACCTTGTTCTATCTTGCTTTAGCACCATTCATCATCGTTGGTAGGAACAAAGGTGTAGAGGGGTATTGTTGGCTTGATGTAGGCTCTTCTGGAGGCATATTTCACCATGAGGTTCCATTTGGCTACATTGTATACATATTTGGGTTTTATGGTCGCATGGCCTATATTACCATTTGTTGCATCATTGGTGGAGTGGCCTATTCATAGGTTGAACGTAGGGCTTGAAACCCATGGGTGGAGGATGTGTGCTAGACAAAAGACTCAAAAGATGAACACCCTACCAAGGGAGATGTCCAAGGCACAACTTATGATGAGGTAGGGGTCAAGCACAACCCAAAAGAGAAAAAACCCTACCTTGTATGAGGTGCAAATCATGACATGTGGCAAGGAAGGAGATTAAATGAGAAACACCCTACTTTGTAGGATGCCTAGAGTATGACGTGGCAATGAGAGAGGGCCAAGGAGGAACAACCTTCCCAGAAAAGTGCCATGTGGTGCTAGAAGCACCAGTATGGTAAAAAAAGGGGTCACGTGATGAGGAATGTTCCCATCCAAGGGTGAGAATAATGACCTTTTTGTTGCTTGATCATGATACTACCCTCTTAATAAGGGACACCGTCTTCAAGAAGGTATCGAAAGCATTCTAAAGGATCGTTTTTGGCATTATACATTATTCGATTAATCTCGTTCACATATTTGGAGGAGTGACCTCAAGGAGAAATTGACATTTGTCAATTTGAGACTAGATCAAACTCTTGAAGCCACTCTAAGAGGAGCACGCTACTACCTAGTTCTAGGGTTTCTAGCTCTCTTTTAATATTATTTCATTGATTGGAGTTTGATTTGAAAGGTATAAATAGAGGGGAGGAATTCATTTATAAGGCATGGTTGGAAGATGAAGAATTCCCCTCCAAGTACTTGGTTGAGTATCTTTGGGAGGATTGGAAGGGCATGTTGAGTTTTTCATCTTTTTTGTACACTTCATGGGTTGAATTGATGGTTAGAAATTACTCTTACAAACTGCTAGTAATCTTTGAAGACAAACTGCGGGTAATCTTTGAAGAAGGGCAATTTGCTCCAATAAGAAGATGTTAGGGTTGAGGTTTCACCCTCCCTGTCTCTTGCTGTAATCATTGTTCATTTAATGGATATTACTGCTGTCATTTATGCATATTGAAAGGCTGTTGCTGTCCCTTTTGTTGTTCATGGTTACATGTTATATTTGGCTGTTTTGTAAGTGTTATTAGGTGCATCTTTGACAGGGCCCTGCTTTAATTTCGCCATATTGAAGAAGATCCATGTGGGTAGTTAGAGCATAATGTTAATAGCCTAACTAGGCCTCTTCATCATATTCAAACTCTCCTGTTCATTGCTCTTGATTCCATAACCTAATTGGATAGGCACTGGTCTTGGTGAATTCCACTATCTATCTTATTCTAAAGAAAATAGTAAATACCAAAACAATCTTTTCTAGGGTTCCCCCCCCCTTGTACCAGAAAAGAACTGGTCTAAAGTGAGTGGAAATGTTGCCAAGGTGACAATGGGAAACCTTACCTTCCTAAGTGCCCCTAGGGTTGCACTTTGTAAAGGACTTTGTAACATTTGAAGTGCAGGTTTGGGAGGTAAGAATACCTTTGTAATAAACATTTTAGATTTTGTGTGAGGGTCTCTTGGCTGTGCGGTGAGCACATAATAATTGATTTAGATAACATATGTGGGCCTCAAAGTTGTGCCATGAATGATTTATTAGGCCTATGTTAACTTGCATATATGATGTTAAATCGCTAATTGTTTACTAAAAGCTTTAGATATTGTCTTAGGATGGGATAAGGGTTGGTTAAGGCTGATTGTTTACTAAAAGGCTTTAGATATTGCCATAGGATGGGATAAGGGTTGGCTAAGGCACACTGGGGGACTTGTCAAATTGAGTGGCTGTGGCCTTTGACTGAACATATTGTTGATACTTGTGTTTTAGGCTAGTGAATTGTTTGAGATATGGACTTTCACACTTAGTAGCGCAGTTAAGCCTTTGGTTGTTGCCATGGCATTGCTACATTGGTCATTTGGTGCTATCTTAAACCATTGGCAATCATATTGATTAAATGACCCACTAATATGAAGCAATGCGATGGGGTGAGAGTGAAATTGCTTAGAAGACTTTTATTGCTGCATGCCATAATCTCTCGTGTAAGTAGTTGGGTGTGTGGAACTCTAGTGCTTTCTAAGGATTGATGGCTGTGGTAAGTGCATGTGGAGGTTTACGTTATTATGACATGCAAGTCTATTATGAACTCTCTATTGCAGCCAGCAATGGGTGCTACCATGTGTGACACTGCCCATTTTATAGAACTAATTTCCCTCATCTTTGTATTTGTCTTTGTGCATTATTTGTTTTGATGTAAGAGATTCTTTTGAGTTTTTCATTCTGATAGGTCGGGTGATAATTTGTTCTTATCTTTATCTGGTGCATGATAATATTTGTCTCCATGCAACTTCCTTGTCATGTTAACTGTCGTTCAAGGATTAGGGGTCTAGTGTCACAATATAGAGCACAAGTTTCAAGACAGCATCTCAATGGATGTGGAACACTGAACAGATTTCTTTGTGTAAACTTTGAATCACCCTTTTTCTCATTTTCTCACTTCTGAATCACGCTCTGTTGATTATGTTCCCGGTGTTGTTGTCTTTTGCTGCTTTCAAGAACTATTGGTTTTCTTCTTTTATCTTTTCACAATTTTTTTTGCTTGCTTCTTTATTTGTTCTATTAATGGCCTCACCTAATAAATATCTTCTCATTCTCTATTACATATGCTACTGAAGGGAACTAGTTGAGTTTTTGGATATAATGAATTTCCAATCGTGATATATTCTCTAACATACACTTCTCAAAATTTTCTTCAGCTTCTGAGGAGTTTCTGGAACTTGTGAAGAGTGCCCTGCTTGCTGCATTGGAAGGTAAGCTAATTGCTGGAGAAAACTCGCTGGGGTTTCAGTGTTTCAACTTTTCAATATTCTTTCGATAAGGCCAACGCATAAATGTTTTCTAATCGATTTTCCATGTTTCTCTATGCCCTGCCTGCAGCTCTAGGACCAGGATCATTGTTTGGACTGATTACCTTCAGCCACAAGATAGGCTTGTATGATGTCCAGGGACCTGTTCCAGTTGTGAAGCACATTTTCATTCCTCCAGACTTGGATGGACGAGTACCTATAGAATTGGAAGATGCAATGCCTTTGCTGTCTTTTTTAGCACCTGTATGAGAAGGATAGGTGTTTCTTCTTGATGAAGCTAATTATTATTTTGTTGTAAAACTTTAAATAGAGTTGTAAGAGTTGTTTGATTATTGGTGCGTGCAACTTATCACTGACAGTTGGATAACTTCTTGAGTTGCAGTAATGATTTGATTCTATTGCCCAGGTTGAGAATTACAAAGACTGCATTGCAGCAGCGTTAGAAACATTAAAGCCATCAACCTCCTGGGAAAGAACTACAGCTGCAGGGCAAGGGATAGAGGGTGTACTTTTGGGTGGACGAGGATTTGGAGTGGCAATGGATGCTCTTATCAATTATCTAGGATCAGAGTATGGAAATACATTTGCATTAGGTATATTTACTGGAAACCATGTGTTTGTGGGTATTTTTCCCTTGAACTTACAACATCCAAGACATTCCAAATATATGTTGACAACCACTTCATTCATCTTGTTGTTAACCAGCCCTTTACCCAATCTGGTAGACACCAAGATATAATTGGTAACTCTGATTTGGAAATTTTTTGCAGCAAGGGTGTTTTCTTTCTTATCTGGCCCCCCTGACTATGGAGCTGGACTGTTGGACACCAGGCGCTATGGTGAACAATATGCCAGCAAGGGTGAAGATGCAGACCGTGCATTGCTTCCAGAACAGACTCCATTTTACAAGGATCTGGTAACATTGTTTCAAATCTTTGCTTGGTTTCAAAGTTGGTTGACGTTGATCCTTATGACCAATTTAGACTGATATGCATTTCACAGGCTTCTGTGGCTGTTCAAGCAGGTGTCTGCGTTGATATATTTGCTGTTACAAATGAATACACAGACCTGGCCTCACTCAAGTTTTTGAGCATTGAAAGTGGTGGTTCATTGTTTTTATATTCAAGCACTGATGATTCAACACTTCCTCAGGATTTGTAAGCAATTTGCCTGTGCTACTGTATAATTTTTTCCATATTGATGCTTTATTGTTTCTGTCAGTTTCTCATTTCTTCAGATATTCCTTTGTAAACTCACTAATTGTAGGATCTTATACTATTATCATGGAAATGAATGCTAGTAACCTTTCCAATGATTTTATTGTCTTTCACAATATTTTGTTCATGTATGCATCTCTAGCCTAAACCAAAAAATGAGGGTTCAAACTTGTTTGTACTATGGTTTTAACTTTTGACGTGTATATTTTTCTAGAAAGGTCACTTAAATTAATAATATATACACTCTTGTCAAACATCACTATTCTGTGGAAGTTTGTTTTGATCAAGGAAAACTGGCCTTAGATAAATGTCCTGCATCTGTTTCTTGACCTAATTATATACCTTCATTTATTGTTACTAAAAACTAAAAAGACCACCATTAATGGAGGCTTCATCTATCTACATAGCATCCAAAAAACTAATTAAGAATTCTAAGAACAGCTTGGAGATGAATAGTCTCGGTAAATGGAGATCAAATACATCTTGAAGGTGAACTATCTTGGTAAATGGAGATCAGATACATCTTGAAGGTGAAATATCTTGGAAATCGGAGATCTAATTTGATATTAAAAATTTAATTGGTGGGTTACAAATTTGGTAACATAGTTTTCTATATTCATGATTATGAAAACATTGTGTCTGTTCCAAAAGGGATAAGTTTCTTCACAATACCTTTATATTCCACATAATTTTTTTTGCTGGTAAAAACAAAATTCATATCAACATTAAAATACAGGTACAAATTCTGTTTAAAAGGGTCCACCTTTTTAACAAAATTGGGAACCAAAAAGATCATAGAAAAATCAAAATTTGAGACTATCACACAGGTACCGGACTGGACTCGGGAGTTGATTCATTTCAGACAGGGACTTGGCAAATACTTGCCACCATGAAAAATATGAAAAATTATAAAATTTTCAGAAAAATAAATATGTATTTTTTATACATGAAATATTACATTTAAATTTTAATATAATGCAAATACATTGAATAGAATGCATAAAACCAATTGACAAAACATAACCAATACTAAATAGTAAATATGATCAAATTTCAATCAAGAAGAATGATTCATATCATCATTCATCCATCATGGATGTCAAATGTCAAGACTCAAGACTCAAAACCCTACCCATGAAAATAGCTGTATATTTGATGCCCTAGCTGTGGGCCAAAGAGTAAGACTCAAAATCCTAGCTAGATAGTGTATTGTGTCCCTAGTACAGAGTTCAACTTCAAATCTAAGCAGTGGTGTAAACAATGTAGTTCTGATGCTGCTGTTGTAAACCGTGGCTAAGAAATCCTCTCTGATTTGAAACAAAAAGGTGTAAAAATGTGTAATGTGACCCCCAAATTTGCTTTTATAGATGCACGATGAGTTGACTCAGCATTGATGTGCCAAGCCTCAGGAAATAAGGGGTTGATTCTGAGTTGACTTGGTGAACAAACAGTAGGGCAGGTTTTGACCTAGTCAACCCAGGTTTGACAAAGGTTTTCCAAGATTAGGCGCGTTGTTCAAATTCATGTTTCAGCTAAGTTTGGTAACTGTAGACTAGAGTTTAACCATAATCTGTCTTTTAGATCAAAATCTATTTCTGTGTAAAATATTAGAGCAAGAAACGGGCACTTCTTTTCTTCCTAAGGAAAATCTCGCGGGGAAAGCCAAAAACTACATAAAATATGCAAATTTTAGCGAAACAATATAAATTTATATACATCAATGTAAAGCCAAAGCATTAAACACCAAATATGCAAAGTTTGCTCATGAATACCGCATGTAAGGGTGAATAAAGCAAAATGGCTCTGAGTGCGATATGTATCTGAACCAAAATACATAGCATTGAGTCTCTAAATGGCCTCCAGAGTCCAAAAAACATCATACTATAGGCTACAACAAAATTACAAATCACTACATGTCATAATTCATCATATGACATAAACATTAAAATCCTCATCATCAACCTCTGCCTCATCCTGGGGCCTTGATCTTCCAGGGACCTCACTAGTGATTGGAACCTCTAGTGGTGCCTGTGGTCTGAATCCATCCACGCTAAGTCATTTATCATTTGCAAACACTGTCAGCTTACTCTCCATCTGTCAATTTTTTAATTCAAGCAACAATACATGTCAAAATAAGATGCACAAATTCATTCCACATAAAACACAATAGATTTATCCTGGAGAAAACCCTTAGAAGGGAGAAAAACTCCACCCAAACAACCTTTCTTATATAAGATATCAGGTTCAGATTACATCATCATCATAAGCTTCACTTTGACTGTGCTAAGATAAAATTTAATAGCAGAAGTAACAACTTACACCAGAATTGTATTACAACCTTGAACTCTGCTCACAACATCCTCTGTATGCTGCAAGTATCCTGCTCTGCTTGCTGCTGCACATTCTGCTCTGCAATGGACAGACAGACCTCACAGCTGCTGCACATATTACTCTTCAATGGACAGACAGACCTCACAGACCTGCTTCAAGAGGATAAGAAAAAATTGAGTGAAATAATGGGGAGGGGTGGCTCCTATTTATAGTTTGGGTTTGCTGCCCCAAGCAGCCCCCTAAAAGTATGACACTTGTCACTTGGCATGTGAAGCAGCCCCCTATACATGACACCTGTCACTTGGCATGTGAAGCAACCCCCTCTACATGACACCTATCACTTGGCTAAGCAGCCCCCTTAGGGACACATGTCACTTGGCACAAAAAAGGTCTTTTTGACAGAACACACAATAGCTGCTGGAGCTGACATGTGGTAGCAGAAGTGATGATCTGTAATAGCTTCCGAAGCTATAAATTTAACACTCCCTCTTAGCAAGGAAGTTATTAAATTATTAACTGATATTATCTTATATAAGAAAGATTGTTTGTTTCTAGCTTTATAGGAATTGTAAGTTCTTCCTAACGTTTGCTAGATACCTTGACTTTTGCTAAATGCTCACAAGGTTGCCTGTCTTGACTTTTGACATGACTCACAAGGCTTGTCCTTTTGCCTTGACTATTGTCATAATCTCACAAGATTTTTAAAGGCCTTATCACTTTTATTCTGACTTTTGTCTTGGCTCACAAAGCTTTTTATATTCACTTTTGACTTTTGCCATGACTCACAGAACTGATTAATCTCCAAGTCTCCCTGGCTAGCTTTAGGGTGGTCACTTATGACCTTAGACCGTGGAGGATGCCTTTTAGATCATTCTCTTTCTCAGAGATGGAGGCATTCTCTGCAACTCCAAGTTTGCCTCTAAAGTGAGCAAACTTCACCAACTGTAGTGGTTTTGTCAGGATATCAGCGACCTGATCATCTGTTGCAACATACTTCAGCTTGATCACATTTCTTTGTACCATATCTCTGATATAATGGTACTTTAGATCAATATGCTTTGATCTGTCATGAAATACCGGATTTTCTGTGAGCTTCATGCAACTTTGATTATCACAGTGGATAATCGTAGTTTCAAGCTTTTCATTAAACAACCTAAAAATGAGTTTTCTGAGCCATACTACTTCTCTGCTGGCATTACTTGCAGCAATATATTCAGCCTTAGCTGTGTTCTGAGCAATAGATTCCTGTTTCTGACTGGACCAGGAAATCATGGTTGTTCCCAAACTGAAGCAGTAACCAGAGGTACTCTTTCTGTCTACTGGACTTCTCGCCCAATCTGAATCTGCATAACCATGCAACATCACACCACCACTGGACGTGAACTTTAGCCCATAGGCTATGGTACCTCTAAGATATCTCAGAATATGCTTACCTGCCACCCAATGTCGTTCTCTTGGCTCAGCCATAAATTGGCTTAATGCGCTCATTGCAAATTGCATATCTGCTCTGGTATGAGTTAGATACATTAAAGATCCAACAAGCTGCCTGTACATGGTGGGATCCACCAAATCTTCTCCTGAGCTTGAGTCATGTAACTTCTTTAAATTTGCAACCATAGGAGTTGACACACTCCTGCAATTTATCATACCAAACCTTTTCAATATGTCGACTGCATATTTTCCTTGAGATATAAAAATCTCGTTTGGTTTATGCCAAACTTCTAATCCTAGGAAATAGTGCATCATTCCTAGATCTTTCATTTCAAATTCAGTAGTGAGTCTCTCTTTGCATTTGGCAATCTGCTTTTCTTCTCCTGTAAGGAAAAGTTCATCTACATATAACACCAAAATTAGAGGTTGATTTTCAACAAGCTTAAAATAGAGGTTAGAGTTTGCGGTACTTTTACTGAACCCTAATCCCTGCAGAAAGCCATCAATTCTGTTATACCAAATTCTAAGTGCTTGTTTATGAATGTTTTGAAATCCCAACCCGGTTTAAAGCTTTAGAAGCTTCTCTGCATTGTTTAATGCCCAAACCCCAGTATGCACAATTTTTCATAAAAAAATGACTTCAACTTAAAACACATGAGATTCTTTTCATGATTAAAATTCAAAAATGTAATTTTCAGTCAACAATTTCAAACTCAGAAATTTTATGACAGCCATTCAACCATGAAAATAACACAGGAATTTTTGACCAATGGTCCAGGATAAAACCCCGAAGGGAAAACTTGTAAGAGAGAGAATTTTTATTTTCAGAGACAAAATATAAAAATTACAGCGGTACTTATCTCTCAAATTTCATCTCAAAATTTGTGCCAAAACCGGCCTGCTGTATGGACTGTTTTATTTATTAAAATCTGTGCCCAATCATTGGCTGTACGGCTCACAAGTGTGCCTCGAAAACTGTGCTTAAATCTCTCCTTGAAAACTGTGCAGATTTCTGTCCCTGTACGGACTGTACAGACAGTATAATTTCTGTACTTTTCCAGCCTTGAAAACTGTGCCGGATTTCACCCTCAAAAACTATGACAACCTCCTCGAAATCTGTGTTGTACGGACATCAATAAATGCTAGTACGGATTTCCTTGAAATATGTGCTGTACAGACACCATTAAATGCTGTATGAATTTCCTCGAAATCTGTGCCGTACAGACACCATTAAATGCTGTATGGATTTCTTCGAAATCTGTGCCAGATTTGTACTGTACGGCCACCTTGGAATTTGTGCCAATCTGCTGTACAAAACTCCTTGGGAACTATGCCTGAAAATGTCTTCTTCTCCTTGAGGTCGATTTCTCTCAAACCCTAGTTTTCTCTCTTTCTCCTCCTCTCCAAACTTTTTCTTTGAAAAGTGAATAATGATGAGTTTGCCTTGCCCCGGCCCCTTTTTGTTCATGGCAACTTCCTCTTTCAATCAAATGGTCAAGATTAGATTAGATGTGGGGTTCTCATTAAATGCTCATTTAATAATTAATAAATGACATTTAGTGCACCTCATGTCATTTAATAAAGTAAGAGCCCCCCTTTTTAAATAATCACTCACTTAACTTTTAATTAAACTTGAACTTAGGATAAACCATGAAATTAACTTTTAATGAAGTCACTTTAAAATTATAAAGTGCATCTCACTTCATTAATTAAATGACTAGGGGTCACCAATTAAAGTGTCCTTGTCCACCCCAAGGCAATACTAGGTGAACGACACTTCCTAGGTAACTTTTCAACACTCCCCTCTTACCGAGGAAGGTGTTCTTCACCACTCCCAACTTGTCTCTGAAATAGACATGTTTCCCTCTACCCAAAGACTTCGTGAGAATGTCAACCACCTACTCATCAGTAGAAATATACTGCAACTGCACTGCTCTTCTCTGAACATAATCCTTGATGAAGTGATACTTGATCTCAATGTGTTTGGACCTGTCATGAAATACCGGATTCTCAGAGAGCTTGATGCAACTCTGATTATCACAATGTCTCACAGTGGGTCCCATCTCTTGACCAAATAAATCAACCATAAACTTGCGAAGCCACAAGGCTTCACAACTGGCCTGACTAGCAGACATGTACTTAGTCTCTGCAAAACTCAATGGTACAGACTTTTGTTTCAGACTGAACCAAGACACAACTGCTAAGCCCAAACTGAAACAACAAGTGGAAGTGCTCTTCCGGTCCGAAACACTACCTGCCCAATCTGAATCTGTAAAGCCAACCATTCCCACTCCATCAGATCTCCTGTAGTCCAGACCAAAATCTACTCTACCTGCAAGGTATATCAACACATGTTTTGCAACTATCCAGTGTACACTCCTGGGCTCCACCATGAACTGACTGAGAGTGTTAATTGAAAAACTCATATCTGGTCTGGTGTTGACCAAATACATCAAAGAACCAATCAACTGACGATATAAAGTAGGATCCACCAACTCTCTCTCAGAAGCATGAAGCTTCGTCCAGTTGGTGGTCATAGGTGTAGACATGGGCCTACAATCCTCCATATGAAATCTCCTCAGAATATCTGCAACATATTTTCCTTGACTCAGGAAAACATGTCCATCCTCCTGCCATATCTCCATCCCAAAATAATAATGCATCAGTCCAAGGTTAGTCATCTCAAACTCTGAAGCAAGATCTTTCTTGCATGCTTCAATCAAGTGCTCTCCTCCTGTAATGAACAAGTCATCAACATATAGCAGAAGAATGAGCGGAGCATCACCAACAACAATGTAGGTTGGGATCTGCCTCACTCTTTCGAAACCCAATCGATAGCAAATGAGAATCAATCCTGGAATACCAGGCCCGAGGGGCTTGCTTCAGATCAGACAAGGCCTTTTTCAGCCTGCAAACATGTGAATCTCTCCCATGAATCTCAAGGCCATGAGGCTACTCTAGATATATCTCCTCCTGTAGAAAACCGTTCAGAAAAGCGGTTTTCACATCCATCTGATGAATCCTCCAACCCATCTCTGCCACAATGGAGATCACTGCTCTGATCGAAGAAAATCTAGCAACGGTGCAAAGGTTTCATAGTAATCAACTCCCTCTACTTGTGAGAACCCTCGTGCAACAAATCGAGGTTTGTACATGTCGATGCTGCCATCCGCAGCACGCTTGATTTTATAGAGCCACTTGGAAGTCACCACTGACTTCCCCTCTGGTCTCAGAACAACCTCCCACACTCTGTTCTTCATGATGGATTTGTACTCTTTGATCATGGCATCTCTCCATACCTGGTGTGGGGTAGCCTCCTCAAATGTAGTAGGCTCGCAATCACTCAAGCTAGTCACCATCGCTATATAATTGGAAAACCTCTCTGGTGCTTTGCTCTCCCTGACCTCCCTCTTGGGCGGTCCCATAGACTGCTCAGCTTCCTTCACAAGATCCTTAAGCCAACTTGGCTTACGTTTCTTGGAAGTAGCTTCCTCCTGTAGGTGCTCCTCCATAGTCTCCTCATCAGACAACTGTCTACTTGAAGAAGTACCTGTGGCTTGAGATCCTGTACCTGGTGATCCTGAACCTGTACCACCCGAATCACATGAAGGTGAAACCTGTGAACCTGTGACTAGAGAACCTGTCCCTGTACTAGAAGTCCTTGTAGACTGAGTCCCTGAAATTGATGTACCTGTAACCTGTGACCCTGTACTCTGATTCTGTGAACCTGTCACCTATGGAGATACAATCTGCTGCTCCTCCACCTCTGAATCATAAGACTTCCTGAAGGATTTCTCCTCCTCAAATCTGACCTCCCTCCTAACCACAACTTTCCTCTGTGTAGGAAGGTATATGCGAAATGCCTCTCTTCGCTGTAGGCTCTAACTTTGTCCTCTTCTTAGAAGGGACATGAGAGTATGTAAGGCATCCAAATATACGGAAGTGACCTATCTCAGGTCTCTTCCTCGTGAACATCTCCTCAGGAATTTTACACCCCAATGCTCGGTGTGGACTCCTGTTCTGAAAATAAACAACAGTGCTACAGGCCTCTGCGCATAGAAAGAAAGGAAGACTCTGATCATGCAGCATGGCTCTAGCTGCTCCCACTATCGCCCTGTTCTTCCTTTCCGCAACTCCACTCTGCTGTGGAGTGTATGAAACTGTCAACTGCCTCCTGATGCCCTCCTGTCTGTAAAACTCATCAAACTCCTTGGAGGTATACTCACCCCCATTGTATGACCTGAGTGCCCGAATCCTCCTCCTTGTTTGGTTCTCCACAAGAGCTTTGAACTCTTGGAACCTCTGCAAGACTTCCTGAGATTGTTTACTTCTCAGAAAGTAGATCCAGGTTTTCCTGGAGTGGTCATCAATGAAACTAATATAATACTCAAAACCTGTCATTGAAGCTGAAGACATAGGTCCACATAAATCTGAATGAATCAAATCCAGAATCCCACCTGCTTTGGTGTCACTGCTTGGAAAAGTAGTTTTGGTGTACTTTCCTAAAGCACACCCTCTGCACACACCACCCTGCTCTGTGCTAAACTGAGGCAAACCTATAGACATCACCCTCAACAACCTCAATGCCGAATGATGAAGGTGGCCCATCCTCCTGTGCCACAACTCACACGTCTCGATGCTACTGCTAGTATGGGCTAATGCATGGTGAGGCTGGAAGAGAAGCTTGTACAGTTTCCCACATCTCACTCCAATGGCACATGAAGTAGATGGTCTTGCTGCTTTGGAAAAGATATGAACTTTCCCATCTAGAACACATACTCCAAAGCCCCTGTCCTCAATGGCGGAAACTGAAACAAGGTTCTTCTTCAGCCCAGAGACATACAAGACATCCCTCAATGACATAGGCTGCATGGACTCCCTCTCAAAGGTGACAGTCCCTCGCTCAACTGCTCTCACAACTGTGTCATCTCCCAATACCACCTTAAGACTCAAGCCTGTCTTAGTCATCTGTGTGAATACATCACGTACACCTATCATATGGCTCGAGGCCCCACTATCAATGTACCAAGTGGAAGTAGTAGTGGTAGCACTAAAAGAATGGCCAACCAATAATGAACACTGAATCTGATCCTCCATGTCACTCTCCATATCACTGTTGGTGAAAGATGTCCTCTCTGTACATCCAGCATAGAGAGAGAACTCTCCCTCAAACTGTGAGGAAAAGTCATCCATCTCTGCTGTCCTTGATGTCTGCTGCCCTTTCTTCTTCTTGTTCGGACACTGTCCAGCATAGTGTCCAAACTTCTGACATGCGAAACACTTGATTTTACTCAAGTCTTTCTTTTGCTCACCTGTATGCTGTTTGGACCCACCCTTGGGATCCTTCTCGAACTTCTTCTTTTTTTCCTTCGTTGCCAACGCCAAATTCTCATCATCTCTGTGATGTGACGAACTGCCTTGTAAGTATCCTCTACGTGTCTCCTCCTGTATAAGATCATCCCAAAGACGATCCCATGTAGGCATGTTCTCTCGACCAATAATAGTCTGCACAAACACAGCCCACTGCTGAGTCATGCCATTTAAGGCGGTGCGCACCATCTCAGTGCCCTGTATAACCTCTTCTACAGCTGCAAGCTCATCCCTCATCTGTGTAATCTTGGTGAGATAGGAAGCCATGCCTTCCCCTTTGCTCATGTGTACATTCTCCAACTTCTCCCTTAACACCATTTTCCTATTCTCATTCGAACTCTGGTAAAGGTTGGTCAAAGAAGTCCACATCTGAAAAGCATGTGCCTTTGCTGATATGTGGGGGATTACATGATGCTTCACGGCATCAAGTATAATCCTCCTTGCCTTTACATTGGCAGGTACTGCCACAGGATTTGCTGTTGTACTGTTGACTATATCCCATAGCTATTTTCTTCAAGTATCAACATAATTCTAGCCTTCCATGGACTAAAATTAGTAGCCCCATCCAATCTGTCTTCAACCCTAAGCCCAGACACCATGGCTATAGCCTGTATTACCCAAGCAACCTGTTCAAGAACTCTTTCCCAAATCTGGAAATTTCTGTCAAAACCCTAACTTTTTCAAATCTGAAATTTTTTCCACAAACCCCTGTTTTCTTCAAATCTGAAATTTTTTCTGTAAACCCCTGTATTTTTGAATGTTTAAATTCTGAACTTTAAATGCGCTCTGATACCATGAAAGTTTTGAAATCCCAACCCGGTTTCAAGCTTTAGAAGCTTCTCTGCATTGTTTAATGCCCAAACCCAAGTATGCACAATTTTTTATAAAAAAATGACTTCAACTTAAAACACATGAGATTCTTTTCATCATTAAAATTCAGAAATGTAATTTTCAGTTAACAATTTCAAACTCAGAAATTTGATGACAGCCATTTAACCATGAAAATAACACAGGAATTTTTGACCAATGGTTCAGGACAAAACCCCGAAGGGAAAACCTGTAAGAGAGAGAGAATTTTTATTTTCAGAGACAAAATATTAAAATTACAACGGTACTTATCTCTCAAATTTCATCTCGAAATTTGTGCCAAAACCGGCCTGCTGTACGGACTGTTTTCTTTATTAAAATCTGTGCCCAATCATTGGCTGTACGGCTCACACATGTGCCTTGAAAACCGTGCAGAAATCACTCCTCGAAAACTGTGCAGATTTCTGTCCCTGTACGGACTGTACGGACAGTATAATTTTTGTACTTTTCCAGCCTGAAAACTGTGCCAGATTTCACCCTAAAAACTGTGCCAACCTCCTCAAAATCTGTGTTGTACGGACATCATTAAATGCTGTATGGATTTCCTCGAAATCTGTGCTGTATGGACAGCATTAAATGCTGTATGGATTTCCTCGAAATCTGTGCCAGATTTGTACTATACGGCCACCTTGGAATTTGTGCCAATCTGCTGTACAAAACTCCTTGGGAACTGTGCCGAAAAATGTCTTCTTCTCCTTGAGGTCGATTTCTCTCAAACCCTAGTTTTCTCTCTTTCTCCTCCTCTCCAAACTTTCTCTTTGAAAAGTGAATAATGATGAGTTTGCCTTGCCCTAGCCCCTTTTTGTTCATGGCAACTTCCTCTTTCAATCTAATGGTCAAGATTAGATTAGATGTGGGGTTCTCATTAAATGCTCATTTAATAATTAATAAATGACATTTAGTGCACCTCATGTCATTTAATAAAGTAAGAGCCCCCCTTTCTAAATAATCACTCACTTAACTTTTAATTAAACTTGAACTTAGGATAAACCATGAAATTAACTTTTAATGAAGTCACTCTAAAATTATAAAGTGATTCCCACTTCATTAATTAAATATGACTAGGTGTCACCAATTAAAGTGTCCTTGTCCACCCCAAGGCAATACTAGGTGAAAGACACTTCCTAGGTAACTTTTCAATAGTTTAAGACCATACAGGGCCTTTTTTTACTTACATACATGAGTTTCCTTTTCATGCATTGCAAAGCCATCAGGTTGTTCTACATATACTTCCTGCTCTATTTCACCATTAAGGAAAAGCAGTCTTTACATCCATTTGATGTAATTTCCAACCAAGTATAGAAGCAAGAGAGATAGTTGTGCAGATAGTAGTATACCTGGCTATTGGTGCAAATATCTCATCATAGTCTTTACCTTCGTTTTGGGAGAAGCCTCTAGCAACAAATCTTGCTTTGTACTTTTCAACATTCCCATCAGCTACATGTTTTATCTTATATAGCCATTTGGATGAGACAACTGACTTATTTTTGGGCCTGGGAACTATGTCCCATACATTTTTCTTCATGATGGATTTGTATTCCTCCAACATGGCATCTTTCCAAACCTGCAATTTGTTAGCTTCATTAAACAAAGAAGGTTCAACATCACTAATGTTACTTACCAAAGCAACATAATCTGCAAATCTTTGAGGCCTTTTGCTCTCTCTAAAGGTTCTTGAAGGGGCTATATGTTTCTATGCTTCTTGCTGAGTTTCTTTGAACCAAGTAGGTCTTCTCTTGGTAGGAGGTTCTTCAAGAGACTTTTCTAACACCTCAGCAGGTTCCAACACTGAATCTTGATCCATCGGATCATGACTTTCCTCCCTCTGAATGTCAGAACCAGATGTCTCGGCTGGAGTAGAATCTGGCTCAACATTGATCTGAAGCTCTCTAGATTGTTTAAAAACAACTTCCTCATGGAAATTTACATCTCGGCTAACCTCGATCTGTTTTTTGACTTGGGATATAGATTCTATAAGCTTTAGAAGATTCGCTATATCCGACAAAGATCCCTTTCTTTCTTGAGGGTTCCATCTTTGTTCTCTTCCCTTTAGGCACTTGGATGTAAACTGGGCACCCGAGTATTCTTAGGTGATCTACATTTGGTTTCTTACCAGAGAAAGATTCTTCAGGAATTTTATCTTCTAGGATAGCATGTGGACATCTATTCTGGATGTATACAGCTGTGGCTGTAGCTTCTGCCCAAAGAGAATTTGGCAGATCTTGATCAAACATCATAGCTTTTGCAGCTTTACAAATAGTTCTATTCTTTCTTTCAGCAACGTCATTTTGCTGATGATTTTATGGAATAGTTAACTGACATTTGATACCAACTTCCTTATAAAAACTTTCGAACTCACAAGATTCATATTCCCCTCCATTATCAGATCTTAGAATCTGAATGTGTTTTCCTGTCTGGTTTTCTACTAAAGCTTTGAATTATTTAAATTTGGAAAAAACTTCACTTTTCAACTTTAGAAAATAAATCCAACATTTTCTAGAAAGATCATCAATAAATATGACATAATACAGAAAACCTTTTAGGGAAGGAGAAGACATTGGTCCACAAGTATCAGAATGAATAAGCTCTAAGATTTTTTCAGCTTTTCTACTACTGTGAGGAAAAGACTTCTTTGCATTTTTTCCAAGTAAACAACCTTTGCATACTTCATTTTTATTAGAAGAAATAGAAGGCATACCACTTACCATAGATTGAAGTCCAGAAAGAGCTTTGAAGCATAGTGGAAAAAATCGCCGATTTCCCGAGAAATTGCGATTTTTTCAGCTTGCCGATTTTTTCGATAGAAAAAATCGCGATTTTTTGACAAAATCGGCGATTTTTCCTAAAAAATCGCGCGAAGACCCAAAAAATCGCCATGGAGTTTTAAAAAGTTGACCAGTACATCAGACATTGAAGCCAGTAACAGTAAATGGTAATGTTAAATTCTTAAAGTAAAAGGATGGAAAATAAAAGATAAGGAGAATGTCACTTTTACTGGAAAATAAAAGATAAGGAGAATGTCACTTTTACTTAAATTTTTAACATTACCATTAATTGTTTCAGGATGTTTGAGAGTGGTTCCAACCTCATCGGACTTCATATGCAAAAAGTAGACTTTTACATCCCATTCAGGTTCAACAGACTTAATAGTTTTCAGGATTGCAACGTTTCCACTAGATTCTATCATGTATGAGGGTAAGGGATTGGAATTTAATCAAGCACATCAAACTAGGTACATACCTTGATGTTGGTGGTGTTGATGCCTGATTGTTGAAGTTGATTGAACTCCTCAGTCATGACCTTAATAAAAATATACCCTTTAGTCAAGCAAAATCACTTATTAAGCATGGAAAGCTTTTTCTACCTTATCTTTACGCTTGGATTAGGAAATTTCATTACAATTGTAGGGTGTTGACTAATGTCCTTGAAGGATTAACTTCAAGATTCGAGGTAGAGGCAAGGGCTAGAGCCTAAAGCCTAGAGGAGGGGGTAATGACCAATGTTCCAACCAGTGTTGAAACTTCCAAATTTCCAGTCTTTGAAACTTTGATGTATCATTTTTTATTTGGCATCCACTACATCATATATATTAGTGCTTTCTCCATATTTATGTGCCAATGTGTTTATCTAATGCTGTTGTTGCTTGATATGTTTAAAATTCTAAAAAAAAATGAATATATTTTGTATTTTTTAATGTTTTCCGCGGTTTGCCGATTTTTGCCGATTTTTTCGCCGATCTTGCCGAGGAGTTGTATTCGGGACCCTTGCCGATTTTTTGCCGATGCCGATTTTTTCCACTATGCTTTGAAGTGAAGGTGATCGAATCTTCCGTGCCACAACTCGCTGGGATTGACTGTAGAATGAACAAGAGCATGAGCATAATTATTCGTTACCTTGTAGAGACCTCCTTCTCGAATTCCAATGACTTCAGTTGAACTTAGCTGACCACCTTTCGGCCAGAGAACTGCCTTACCATCCATGAAGGCCACCTTGTAGCCTTTATCTTCAAGTGTAGAGACTGACAACAAGTTCTTCTTCATGCTAGGAACAAATAAGACCTCATCAATATGAATGATGGATCCAGAATTTAATTGAAGAGAGATGGAACCGACCCCTTTGATATCATAACATGAGTTGTCACCCAGCTGAACCTGCACTGAGCAAGACTTCTTCCTGTAATTTGAAATAATATTTTTGTAACTAGTCATATGTTTTGAAGCTCCACTATCAACCAACCAAGTGTTCTGATCAATAGTTAGATGACCAGAAAGAGCAGACACATTGTAGTATTCTTTTTTGTTCTCCTGCCTCTCGGGAGATTCACTTGCCTTCTTACCTGATCCTCTTTCTTCAGCAGTAGATGCATTATGCTTCCTGTTATGAAATATTTTTTTCTTGGATTTTGCAGTCTTTAGCAAAATGTCCCATCTTGTTACAACCATAGCATGTAATCTTAGACATATCAAAATTTTTACCTTTGAAGTTTCCTTTGAGCTTGTTTTCCTGGAAATGCCTTTTAAAGAAAGGTTTCTTTCCTCTTCTTGTTTTTGCAACCAAAGCAATACTATCATCATTAGCAACATGATTTCTTGAAGTCATGCGACTTTCCTCCTAAAGGCAGTCATGCCATAAACACTCAAAGGTGGGCTGAATCTCTCTACCATTCACACTGGAAAGGAAAGTACTCCATGAAGATGGAAGACCATCAAATATGGTTTGAACAAGATCGTCATCATCAACAGTTACCCCTGTGACAAGTAACTGATCACAAATCTGAACAATTTTAGAACAAAAGGATGCAACAGACTCACCTTTCTCCATCTGTAAAAACTTCAATTTGTTCTTCAGATTTCTCTTCTGACTTGGTGTAGTCTTCTCATACAACTTCACAAGAGTATCATAACAGTCTTTAGCTGTCATTAGAAAAGTTAGTATAGGCATGATACTATCTTTTACAGAATAAAAAATAACTCTCTTTGCCCTAGCTTGATTCCTCCTGAAGGCTGCCCTACCAGCATTAGAAACTGGTTCTTCCACCACTGTAGTCACAAAATGATCTAGTTCTAACTCTTGGAGAATATTCATAATCCTGAGCTTCCAAACATTAAAGTTTGAAGCTCCCTCTAGCCTATCTTCAGGCCGAACAGAAATAGAAGAAGACATGCTTGAACAGTAAACTTTAGGATTGTGCTTTATAAAACTTAAATCCTAATACCTATGTAGGCTCATGAACTACAAAACTGAGCTTTTTTCACACCCAAAGCTCTGATACCATGTCAATCTTTTAATTCAAGCAACAATCCATGTCAAAATAAGATGCACAAATTCATTCCACATAAAACACGGTAGATTTATCCTGGAGAAAACCCTTAGAAGGGAGAAAAACTCCACCCAAACAACCTTTCTTATATAAGATATCAGGTTCAAATTACATCATCATCATAAGCTTCACTTTGACTGTGCTAAGATAAAATTTAATAGCAGAAGTAACAACTTACACTAGAATTGTATTACAACCTTGAACTCTGCTCACAACATCCTTTGTATGCTGCAAGTATTCTGCTCTGCTTGCTGCTACATATTCTGCTCTGCAATGGACAGATAGACCTCACAGCTACTGCACATATTACTCTTCAATGGACAGACAGACCTCACAGAGTTGCTTCAAGAGGATAAGAAAAAATTGAGTGAAATAATGGGGAGGGGTGGCTCCTATTTATAGTTTGGGTTTGCTGCCCCAAGCAGCCCCCTAAAAGTATGGCACTTGTCACTTGGCATGTGAAGCAGCCCCCTATACATGACACTTATCACTTGGCATGTGAAGCAACCCCCTTTACATGACACCTGTCACTTAGCATGTGAAGCAGCCCCCTCTACATGACACCTGTCACTTAGCATGTGAAGCAACCCCCTCTACATGACACCTATCACTTGGCTAAGCAACCCCCTTCCTAAGCAGCCCCCTCTACATGACACCTGTCACTTAGCATGTGAAGCAACCCCCTCTACATGACACCTGTCACTTGGCTAAGCAACCCCCTTCCTAAGCAGCGCCCTTAGGGACACATGTCACTTGGCACAAAAAAGGTCTTTTTGACAGAACACACAACAGCGGCTGGAGCTGACATGTGGTAGCAGAAGTGATGATTTGTAATAGCTTCCGAAGCTATAAATTTAACACCATCATCCATTTCAAGGAGGGATCAATTTTCTCCATGACAATGGGCTCTACATCATTATATAAGCCTGGACTAGGATTTGTCGAGGAGAGGTTGTGGGGGGGGGGTCACTATTTTTTTGTTTTATTTTGGGCACAAAAGTACTGTGGGTGGGATTTGTTCACACATGGCCGGTTTGGATTGAACTTGGTCAATTTGGTTGGTTTTGGCCCAAATTGGCTGAAACTAATGTTGATTTCAGTTTGGGGTCTGGTTTGGACCATAAAAATTGTGAACCATTTTGGAATGATTGTACGTGATAACACTACATCCAATGGAACAAGGTAACATTAAAGTTGCATCTCTTATCCTCTAAGAGATTGCCTTAGCCTTTTCTTGTCTAGTATTTCAATAGGATAGGTAATTTGTTAACCTACAAGATTTCTTATGTTTGAGATAAACTAGAAAAAATGACATAGCAGCATTGACATGTTAAAGTTAATGCAGTTGCGAGACCCATTCTCAAGGAGGATAGTACCCTAGTCAGTTAACTAGGGTTCTTGGTCAGTTAACCAGGTAGAGTAAGTCCCTAGAAGGTACCCTAGGGTCCCCAACAATCTCTTGGGGTTCTTGGTCGGGGACCAAGCAGGTTGATGCCATGGCAAAGTCCCTAGCATGTGGCTAGGGCCCCTATCTGTCTCTAG
The DNA here is from genome assembly GCA_027924585.1 of Larix kaempferi. Lineage (NCBI taxonomy): Eukaryota > Viridiplantae > Streptophyta > Pinopsida > Pinales > Pinaceae > Larix > Larix kaempferi. Next base: position 7,433,944 of record BSBM01000211.1, read on the forward strand.
GCCCTAGGGTATTCTGGTCCGAGACCAGACAGTTTCTTGGTCACGAGGACCAAGCATATCCTGCAAGTTGAGAGAGAGACATCCTGGTTTGGGACCAGGAAGATTCTTGGTCTAGGACCAAGTAGTTCCTGCAGGTACATACCTGGTCAGTTAGCCAGGTGGATCTTGGTCAGTTAACCAAGATGATGATGTGTGATGCCCTTCTCTGCTAGGTCTTCGAGATGGTTGAGCTAGGTTGTCTTCTCAAGGGACTAGCCACCCCTTGATGGAGTCACTAGCACTTGACCTTAGGAGCAGTCAGGAGGACCACAGGATCACATCATCAAGTGTGGACCTTCCTTATACAGTGATGATGAACTTTCAGTTATTGTATGGAACACTTGTACATTTGAGAGAGAGATGAATGGTTGTAAGTTTACCCCACCTTGTTTGTATGCCCTTGGTCTTCCACCCTTGTTATTCTTGGTCTTATGGTTAGAAGGTTTACCACCTTGTCTTGTTCGCCACCTTGTCTTGTGGTTAGAAGGGTTGTCTACCCACCTTGAGTTGTCTTGACTCTTACCATTTTGTTGTTTTTGATGTTATGGGTAAAATTGTTGTTTACCCACCTTAGTGGTACACCTATTGTTAAAAGGGTCATGTACCTTTCCTTGATTTATGGTTTGTGTTGGTGTGGTCTTGAGTTGACCACTTGTTGGTCCTTGTGTTAGCGCCTTTTTTAATATGGTTCCTAAACCCCCTTATGTCTTGACCCTAGTACCACTACTTAAAGACACCTCAACTTTATATTATATTTGTTCCACCGAGTTTCTGGGACACGGGAGTGGGGAAACACAGATTGGGGACGTGTAGAGACACCCCCAAATTTTGGGGAATTTTTTTCTTTTTTTTTGGGGGGGGGCGCAGGCGTACCTAACATAGGGGGCCATATCTCTAAAATTATTAAAAAATTTAAAAGTATGAATCCCAACATACTAACATATCAATTCCTCATCCCATCACCATTTACATACTAAATTGAAATTTATTAGTGTGCAATGTATACATGATATTCAATTCATAATGGCTATTTTTATTTTCTAATACATGCATGTCTTCCATTATAAGTTATAACTTTGAAATTTGAATCATAGACATAAACAATAGATAAATTTAAAATTATAAATCATAAATTTGAATCATAGACATGTCAGATAAACACCCACAAATAAAGAGTGATGAGTCAAAGACTCAATCTGAGTTCATCAATGACAGTAAATAAAATTATAAAACTAAAAGTAGCAAAAAGAAATCATCAAAAGAGCATCAAGGAGATAGTTCCATGGATTGGTCTTGCTGATGCATCTGTTGCATGAAGTCACCATCTAAGTTAGAGTCACTCTCAGTCTCAGCCTCGAGAACGATTTATTTTTTAAGGTTTTTTTGGTTTTTCATAAAAAAAATTAAAAATTCACGAAGGGGGAGCACCTGGGCATCCCCCATTTTCGGGAGGGGGCGTCTACAAGCCCCCCTCTGCGGGAAACTCCTCCTAGTGCGTTTCCCCAAGTTTCACAGAAAAGGGGGCGCTGGGAAACGTTTCCCATGGAGCCTCCTAGCCCCTGGGGCGTGGGAAGCGCAGGGGGCAAGCCCCCGACCCTGGGAGATGCGTCCCCGTGGAACACTGTATTTTTTTATAAGTAGTGACCCTTATTAATGGAACCCAAGTCACTAAAGAATTATAATATGACCTTTCTAGAAGCAACCAAGATACTATAAATACATGTCTATGTTCTTCATTTGATATATCAAAAAGTCATATCTCAGATCTGATTTGTATTGGGTTGTTCTAGGGTGACGACAAGGTTGTTTTAACTTTTTTCTGCTGCTAGGGCTGTTTGTCTGGGCCGTCCTCCTACTGAAGCCTACTGTCCATCCTTATGACTGATCTATGACCTTCATGCTCTGATCTAGCTGCCCGTGAACTGTTTGAGGGGAGGCCGCATGCCCTAGTGGCTAATTTATTGCTCTGTGGACAGGCCGCTTGCCTTGTTGAGAATGCTATTCCTCTTTGTGGATTGTTTTGCTGTCTTTTAGCAGGCTGCTACCCTAGGGCTGCCTACCAAACCCCACCGTGGTCTGCTGGACTGATTTTGAGAAGGCCACAGCCTCTAAACTTTAAAGGTTGCCTAGTGCCCTAATAAGGTGGGCCGTGACCTCTTGTGATCAGCCTGCTGTATTTTGTGGAGGCCACATCTCTTGTGGACAGTCTTGTGGACAGACTGTTGGCTTGTGTGGAGGCCACCTACCCTGTGGACTCATCTGTGGGCTGAATGTTATTTTTATGAAGGCCTCTGACTGCTGATGCTAGCTTTGGGTCCAGATCCATGTGCTGATGCTTGCTTTGGGTCAGATCTAAACTGTTGATGCTTGTTTTGGGTCAGATCTATCTGCTAAGGCTGCCACATGTAACTTCTGAAGGTCACTACCTGTTGGAATTTTTCTTTGGCTCATATTCACTGAGATTTGAGGTCTGTCATATCCTGTTGGTGACTGTTTTTGAGTTTGTTACTGTTTTGGAGCTGCCATTTAATTACTGGGTACCTGTTGACTGTCCCAAGTCCTTCTTTACCTACAGCACGTCATCTCTCTCTCTCAGGTTTGTACTAACCCTTAGGTAAGGGTCAGATTGTTCCTATTGATTGACTTGCCTTTGAGAGGCACAGTCTGTTCAGAAAGTTAGTTTTCTGAGTACAAATGAAGGTCTCAACACTCCAGGTAAGTAATCAGATCTGTTTCTTTTATTGTGAGTTAGATATGTTACTGCTGTTATAACTTTGTTTAATTTAGTTATACTACTGCTGTTGATTACATGTTACTGAAGGTTTCAACTTTAACATAGAGACCTCTTTGGGAGTGTTAAAGTTGAAAGAGATGAAAATTATGTTTTAATTTTATCTTATTTTGTTACAGCTGTACTTTTCTGCTTCCAGTACTAGTTTAGAAGTTTATTTTTGCATTAAAGCATAAAGATTTTTTAATTTTCCACTGCAAACCCTAACCTAACCCTAAATTTAACATGGCAAACATGGAATGAGTAACATATATACAGTTATGATTGATGAAGTTGATATACATGTTCATTGATTAATTGCTTGAACTAGAATATTAGACACCTCTTTAAGCCTTGCAGGAAGGCAGCAAAAAACTTAGAAAAGTTACCATACTTTTGAAGTTGTGTGTTTAATAGAAAAAATCATTGTGTTTTAAAGAAAAATTAATTGTGTTTGATTATAAGTTAATATGGAGGTTCCTATCGCTTGAGGCTTGTAGTTTGTCTTACACCCTAAGAGACAAGGTTTGTGGAATTGATAAAGAGAAGATCACTTTGATTTGAGTGAAGATTGATTTTTTTTTTTGGGGGGGGTGAAAAAAATAGCTTATATTATCTTCACATAAAAATATGGGCGTTGATGTACAAGAAGTCAATGACCTGAGCTCCATTGTTGATGTTTGCATGAGCTGATGCGTCCCTTTGGCTATACCAACATAAGACTACAAACAATCTGCATCCCACTTATACATGACGGAGTATGACCCAAGGATGCCTCACGCTCAATATGTGATTCTTTTGTAACAGAACTATTGCAAAATGTCACACAGCATAACCATAATGTTGTCATAGTTAGCCTGCTATTAAAATTATGCAGTATCTTGCTCATGTAAGAGACTAGCAAAACATAGTTAAAATCAAAATTGGAGAAAACTTACTAAAAGTTGATTAGAAATACATCCATTTAGATTTGTGTTGGTGATCTCTAATTCATTTCATCCCCTTCTAGGTTTGGGGCATTGGGATAATGACAACACAAAAACAACATTTGCGCAACAACAACAATAGTTTTAGATCCACATGTGGGAAACCATGATTTCCGTGCTCAAGACCATGTATCAGGTTCTTCAGTCACTGCTGGTCTCTAATTAGGAGGGTTTTACTCCTATGGCCTTTTTTACAATGTTGACACCTGTTGCCTCTGTTCATGATCATTATCATGCTCCAACATCTGACTCTCTTCTTGCTGATGCTAGCATACCTAACACTTCACATGAGCCACAACAACCACAACTGCAGTTTGTTTCGGTGTTTTCTCTTTCTTTGGAATACAGTCCTTTGGCAGTTCTTCATGTTGCCAACACAACCACATATCCCCAGACTTCTGCAATGCCACTACTTGAAGGGCTCCTTACTAGTGAGCCAATGGATGGAGCCATATTTTGAATGTCTTTACCTCATCCTCTCTTGTCTTCATACCATTGATGGACCAACCTTTTGTTGTCCATCCAAAGTTGTTCTCACACTCTTCTATCCCTTTCAAAGTATTCCAACTAGATCACGGGTTCCTCCAACCTCAGCGGGGAGGTCTCAAAATACTGCCTTGTCCTTCATATCATCATCTTGCTTCAGACAAGGATCCATTTCACTCCTTGTTCCCATGCATTACAACTATTTAGCAAAATGCATGGACAACAAGACTACATCAGTGCTGCTTCTTGGTTTTTAGCGTGCTTAGAGTTTCTTCCCACAGGGAGGAGCTCCACCGACATTATTTCACGAACCTATTCTCTTTGACAGAGCATTCTGCCACTGGGTTAAGCACTTTCTTTCTAGTAGGGACATGGATTTGTCAAAAGACCCTATACTATTTTATCCTTCTCTCTTTTTGGTAACTTAGTCTTAAATTTAAATTGATTGCTGACCCACTTTATTGTATTTTATTGGAGACATGGTCAAATTTGATCACTCTCCCAAAGTTCTGAAATCTCTATATCCTTGCATACGTGCATACTCGCTCTCTTGTACTATCTTGCATGTGAGTATCTATGTTGTTGAATTTTTGTTCATGTCAAATTATTAGCTATCTGACTCTGAGGCAACAAATGAGTCAGTGTAGAAACAGAGGGTTAAGCTTGATCTATCTCACAGCCTCAGGAGGATGGATTTGAGCTTGGCAATTAGCTACATTTCTAGATTTATGATAGTCCACAAAGCTGATCATTGGATGGCGGTCGAGAGAATTTTAAGGTGTGAAGGGTACCGTGGAGATTGGCCTCATGTATGGCACAGGAGAGGATTTCCGATTCACAGGTTAGTTATATTCAGATTGGTCAAGGTTAGTTGATGACATGAAGTCCACAATAGGGTATATTTATTATTTTTAGTCTCAGTACTGGTGCATTTTTGTCGCTATGCAAAAAGCAGCATGCAGCGTCACTGCATGTCTACTGCAATTTCAGAGTATTGCTATATTTGCTGAATGCAGGTTGTCAATGTTACTAGTGGAACTTGTGTGGTAGATCTAGGTTCTCTGTTTGAGGCATCTGCCTTCACATGTTTTCAAATAAGAACCATGTTCAATGAAAATTTTTCTCGTTGTGGAGAAGCATGCTGTACCTTGATAGATGCATGATTCTTTGCCATGCTATTTTTCTTTTCTGAAGATAAAGGGCCAACATTATCAGACCCCATCATTTCAATGTGTAGTTGGCTAGTTGCTATATGGGTTATCCCCTTAAGCAGGAGAACTTTATCTGCTTTGATATAAATGATAATTTCCTCCATTGAAGTGGAGCATAGGATAGCAGTGATTGCAGCTGAAGAGCCAGTGTAGTCAAGGAGGATACTTGTTGATTTCTAAGTCATGCGTGCTGGCCCTACTACACTTTACTGTGATAATCAGCATGCTATGAAGTTGGCAAAGAATCTTGTTTTTTATGATCAAACAAAGCAAGTGGAAGTGCATTGCCACTAAACTTGATAGCTGTTGGAGAATGAAAAACAAAGTTGCAATATTATGCAACTCATGAGCAAACTACAAATATATATAACTAGCCTGTTGGCCTAGAAAAGTTGTGTATCTTAGATAAGTTTGGTATAATTTCTAGTATGACTATTAAGGGAGGATGGACGTATATCTAATGGTCATATCTAGTACTTTAAATATTTAAGTTAGAAAATACACATTAGAATAACTTAATTTGTTATCACTTTGGAATACCTTGACATTAAAATATAGTCTAATTCTGTGGAATATGACCGATTGCTTCCTCTATGTACTTACATAAAAGATTTTTTGAGAATATGAAGTATGTCAATTGAATGATTTGGTCTCATTTGTTGGTGTACTTGTTTCCTTCTATTGTTGCATGTATTTACTAACAATGGGAAAATCAAAGAGAGAGATGATTGTATAAAGAGGGTTAACCCTGATCCGAATTGGATCTGAATGGCAACAATCGGCTTCAGGTGCAGGCTCAATGATGATCGACATAGGTTAGATTCAAGGCTATGGATGAGGTAGGAGACAGGGTTGATGGCACGAAGGGCCCATGCTGTTGCCATTGGTGTTACCCTTACATTAATATAGTACTCGAAAGTCAGCATGGGAAATGCCATGATTAAAAAATGTATTAAAAAAAGACATTTCAAAAATAGAAACATCAGACTATTACTCAAATGAGAAATGAAGAGAAGACAAAAGATGAGCTCAATGTGCTTGGGGAAGTTGAAGGGTTGGGGACGCTTGGCCTTCCAACGACCCTCCAATATAGCCATTATCCTATTTATTCTTTCCCCACAAAGGAAGAGGCATCCTTTGGTCGAGAGTGGGGTAAATGCTGCCCAAGTTTCCCATGTATAGAAGGAAGATGAACCAGAGAGCTAGAAGGTGTTGCAACTTGAATATTGCTGAGAAATAAAGAGCCATGTTGAAGCCAATTGAATGTTGATTTTCCCATTTGGGTTTCTAGGGAAAATAATGTCTCCATGTGCAATGATTTTCTTTGTATGTTGTTAGTTTGCTCTGTTAGCTTGCATATGTGGTTCCGATGGCTGCCAAATAGTGGTAAAGGTGAGAGAGAGTGGAATTTATAATGAAATTTGTAGGTTTATTGAATTGCTTGGTTTTACTTGTCTAATATAGATTATTACAATTTTGTTACTACCACCATTGGTTGCATTTCCAAGCTCAGATATCAATAATTGCCATCTTGGAGCCGTTGCACTTCCTAGGGAGTTGGTCAATTGGTTTTATTGAGAGTATTGAATGCTGGGCAAATTTATCTTTGTTTCTGATCGTTTTGACTTATCCCCGGGCCTTACACCTCAATAGCTGATTGATTTAACTCTTGCATGGGCATTTTGACCTTTCCTCTCACTGTACACATCTATTTGTTGATCGATTTACCTCTCTGCTGAGTGAAATTCTTCCTCTAAGGACCATACACTACATCTGATATCATATGGAGGCCATATGACTATTGTATGACTGTGTTGGGCCGTGCTTGCTCTTGTAAGGTTGTACAATTTTGGAAATGCTGGGCGTGTTCCTTACTGAGTGATGATTGGTTAGAGTAGATTGAAATTTGTGCTTGGGTTTAACTTAATGGATGGAGTTGGCAAGATAAAACCTCGTCCAATTCTTCTTTGCCTCATATGCAACAAACCATTTTTAAATTCTAATGAATTACCATCCCATATATTTGTTAGTCATAGCCTTGTGCTCTCAGGAAAGGAGTGTTAGAGATATCAGATATATCTATCCATGCACTATAATCCATGTTAATGTTGTGTATGGTTCGTCTCATAATCACTTTACATATGTAACTCAATTAGCTACTAGCTCAAAAATGCGTGGGTTATTGGGATTAAGAGCATGGGGATCGTAGTGATATATATGCTTGCAATTGCATATATGTTAATGTGGATAAGCAAAGAGTTGGAGTAGGTTCGGAATAAAGGCTTTGTGTGTGTATGAAATTGTGAATATCATTGCTGAGAAGAAGTGATGATCCACTGAGTGAGAGGTTGAGTCTAGACCTAGTATAACAAGTCATTATGAGCTGAAGTTGTTGAGGTGTACTAATGCTTCTTTGTTTCGCACTATTAACAACATTTATAGGAATTGAAGGAGACAAGACATTCATTCTTCAAGAATTCGTGTTGATGAAATGGACGGGTAATAAGCCTACAATTTAAGAATCAAACCCACACCATTCTACATGTGGCAAGCAAAAAGAGTAAGAGGAGTGGAAGTGTGGGAAATAAAGTAACGTGAGTGGGGTGAACTTTCACACACTTGGGCAAGAGAGTGGTATGAGTGGGGAAAATCTTCAATGAGCGAAAAGAGATACAGACATAGATAGAGCAAAAACCCAAATATTTAATATTCACTGAAGAGGAAGTGGATAGAGATCACCCAACCATTAAAAATATTTTGCTAAGATGATAAAAATATGTCCAGGAAGCAATGGGTTACACCCAATTATGGAGTAAAAGTTGCAAAGGCTGTACTTGGGGCCACATGAATAAGGAGGGAAAGGCTAACTAGAAGATAAGATGGCTTAGGAAAGATAGTACCAAACTGATAGAAATCAGAAAGAAATTGGATGCTAATGATATGGTGTGGAGAAACTTGGAGAGGGTAGGATTGCCCCAATATGTGGATATACCACAATATAAAGTATATGGAATATTCCAATAAAAGCAAAGTTACTAGAACCATCTATTTGTGGTGTTGGATTGAAGGATGCACAAATCGGATATGGATATGATTTGACCTTGAAACAAATCTTGAAAATGCCTAAACAGATCTTGAAAAACCAAAATGGATCCTGAAAACTGATATGCATCTCAAAAAATAAAATGCATTCATAGTTGTTTGACCTCGGATCTATTCCAAACACGTTTTTATTGGTTGAAAAATTCACAATTTCTGGCAATCCTAAACCTCACGTTTTCTATCTATAAGATCAACATTCCACCCATAATAAAACATAGAAGATACATTAATATACTGCTTGTACATTAACAGTTGGATAGTGGATGCGTTAATATATTGCTTGAACACTAGAGCTAGAAATCAAACAAGGCAACAACAATCAATTAAAGACTTCAATGTTCCTTTTTTCATACAGGAACGAGTAAATATATTATATCATAAAACGACTGAGGAAATCCTTAACAGCCAAAGATTTACAATAGATTCAGAACCAAAATTTCTGCCCCAATTCCTACTTACTAACTGGCATGTGTGGCTGCTGTTGTAAGAACTCAAATGTTAGATATGGTTCTTATGAATAACTGTTGTAACTATGCTTCATGGGCTTCATCGTTTTGACCTTTATTCTCTAGGTTGTATAATTACTACATGATCTGTTCTGATAATACAAGAACATTCTTTGTCTTTGCATTATGCTTGATGAAATGGGCATGACTGGCAAATTTGTTCGTGCAGATATCGAATGTTGAGTCGTCCATATGCTTTTGCTTGTGTATTGAGGCTCAGAACATCACCCGAATTCAGACCTGGTCGCTCAGTAAGTTTCATTCTTGCAATTATGGTTTATTCTATTAGTTCTTCTCATACTTGAAGGGTATTTATTTGAATTGCTATATGTTTTCAGCTTCTGTTATTTCAGTTCTCTGTGGTTATTAGAATACATAATCAGTTTTCCTTACAGCCAGATATTTGAATCCTTTTGCAGCATGGTCACTTTTTCCCAGATCCACAGTATGAGAACGTACAACATATTATCTGTTGTGATACATATGCCACTTATGCCTATGATTTTGAGTTTGAGAACGGCAATGGCTTTGGCAGGTATAATAATTTTTATTTTTGTTGTTTTATCTGGAATTTCAGACATACATCCAGCTGTTTGAAATGCTCATTTTTTCCTTTCGATAATTTGGTCTATTTAAAATCATGTCTTTGCAGACCAAGTAGCCAGTAAGGTTTCAACATGTAGTCTGTAGGTATAGTATGATGCATAAAATCTGATCCTTCACCATCATGCATGATTGTGCTGCTATAACTTGGATGAATTTTATAAAGGAAAGTACCAATTTATAGTTGTTTTTGTGAATGCTATTGATAGATGAAATGCTATGCTAAAAGGTCCTGTTTCTTGGACCAAAACCTATTGGTTCTGTAGATAAACATGTGTTGTAACTACTAGTTAACATACAATACACAAGGATAATTATAATTTGTAGTGTCTTTATAAAGATATTTTGACTAGCAATTGAAAACACACCTTAAATGATTAAAGGCATAAAATTACAAGAAAATAGAAATCAAAATAGGAGTTGCTAGCTCCCCAGTTAATGTTCTCTATATGTTATCAATGTTCTTTATAGCTCTCGTGCAATAACCATAGAGTGTTTTCTTGGGAGCACCGTTGTCTTCTAAATGATTTGCATTTTTATTGTTCAAATCCGTTTGTCATGATATTTGATGGTTCATTGCTTTTGGTATCTCTCCCCATGTGAGGATTTGGATAGCTTTATTAACATAGTATAATTTAAGAATGTGATGAGAATTGGCGACTGGAAGCCCATATTGCACAAGTTTCTGGAACATGAGCATTGGGAGTTGGGATATGAGTATCTGATAATGTTAGAAGTTTCACCCAAATTTAGAGGGAGAGGCATTAACTAAGTTGCCAGGAAACTTGGGTATGGGGATGGGGACGGGGATGGGAGTGGAAACGGGGACACCACGTTTTGAAATGGTGGACTTGGGTATGTCAAGGGTACTGTAGAAACACACACACACACATATATATAATATTTATAATTATAAATTATAATACATATGAAATTCAAATCATTTTCACTGTTCAACAAGTAACACACTATAAAGTCTAACATAATAAGTGAAAGTTACTAACTAAATAGTAAAATATGCACATTGCATCAAATTTCATTGATATAAAGTGGAAATTACATATGAATCATAAGTCTAAATATGATAAATCAAGTGGAAAATTTTATTATTTTTCGTTTTTGAGACCTGTAGGTCTGTGGAACAGTGTCCGAGCGTCCCCAACAATGTTATCAGAACCGGACCAGTCATCAAATTGGTCAAGCGCAAAAATCTGAACTGTATTGGAACTAGAAAAAAATCAGACCAAAAAACCGGTCGACAAAAAATAAATAACATATTCAAGTTTTGAAGAAAATCATATATATTTAAGTGCATCCATATGAATCCAAACAGTTATACACAACTATGCAATGTTTCTCATCCATATAGCAAGGGTGCATATAACTAAAATAACATCAAGTGCAATCCATATCTATTCCAAAATACTTAAACAAAGAGGCTCTATATGGCCTCTAGAGTCCAAAAAGCTTCATGCTACAACAAACAACTACATATCATCAAAATCATTGCCTATATTGGGGTCATATTCATTAATAACAGTCTGTGCCTTGCTCCTCTAGGCTCTAGCCCTTGCCTCTACCTTGAATCTCGAAGTTGATCCTCCAAGGACATTAGTCAACACCCTACAATTTTGATGACACTTCCTAATCCAAGTGTTAAAATAAGGTAGAAAAAGCTTCCCATGCTTAATAGGTGATTTTGCTTGAGTGAAGGGTACATTTTTATTAAGGGTCAGGACAGAGGAGTTCAACAATCAGCACCACTAACATCAAGGTACATAGAGAGGTTGATGTTGCAATCCATACCATACCGTCATACATAATAGAATCCAGTAGAAATGTTGCAATCCTGATGTCCTGAAAATTGCTAAAGCCTATTGAATTCTGAATGGGATAAAAAATTCGACTTTTTGCATATGAAGTCCGATGAGGTTGGAACGACTCTCAAACATCTTGACAATTAATGGTAATGTTAATTAATATTTGATATTTAATGTTTAATGTTAACATCCTGAAAAAATCATTATATTTGATATTTCTTAGAAGGAAATCAAAATGTACATTATTAAGTCCTGGATGGACCCAAAACCTATCTAGCTCACAAGAGCTGGTTTCTTGAGACATCTGCAGCCTTAAACCTACATAATATAGTCATTTACCAACCCTCCAAAAGCCTAAGCTACACAATTCAAGCTTTTTGTAGTAGCCATGACTACTATTTCCCAGCAAAGAGCATCTCAAAATTATATACAGATGAGAGTTGCACCCTCAGTACATTCAAATAAGCACAGATTCTATATCAGCACTAGACCAACAAAAAAATACATTCCGAAAGATCCATTTAGTATAAATTTCTTTCAATGGCTGGCTGGAGAGTGCCCTCCCTGAATTCTTGTTCAAGTAAGGTATCCTCCTGCAAGATCAAAGACTCTTTAGATAACCTATCTGCCAGGGTATTAAATTCTAGCTATACATGTGTGAAAGAAATAGAATCAAAGGAAGCCTTTACCTCCAGGACATGATTCATGATTGCATGGAGACCTAAGTTTCTTATGCAATATTGATGATTTCCCTAGTCAGTCAGAATCTTGGACTCTCCAAAGACTTGAAAATTTTTCAGACCTTGTTATTCTGCTCCTTTTTAGTAGGATACATAGGATGTAGAATTCATCTTGATTATTGGATCCTTGACCAGCTGTATATTTCATCATAAATTAATGTGAAGAATCAACATAGAGCATTGCCTTACTCCACAGATACTACAATAGCCTTGACTTGCTCCATCAGAGAAGTTCCTAGGGTCTTTCTTGATTGATATGTGGTCTTAGTAACACTCTGGTAGACACTTCTTTGGGGAAAGTTTTGTGATCTGCTCAAGCTAGTCTTACTTGATGTGCTACTTGTAATCTTGAAACACCATTTGATTCTTTTACCAACAAATTCCATAGACAAATAGACAAAGGAGATCCATGAAAACTAAGGTTGTCTTATCGATTAACCAGTCAAAGAGACAATCCACTAGAGTTGTCTCAGCACATTTTGATTTACCAACCATAAATTGTGTTACACCATTCCAAACCTCTCTAGAGAAGGGGCAGGTCACAAACAAATAGCCCGCCAATTCACAAACAAATAGCCCTCCAATTCTTCACTACTTTTGCAGAGGCTACATCTACTTTGCCCTACCCAACTTTGCTTTTGTCCTTATCCCAAGTTAAGGGCTTATTAGCTAGGGCCAACCACAATAAAATTTTGGATTTTAAGGGGCAAGATAACTTCCAAACAGTTCTCCATCACCAAACTCTCTCATATCTACAATTCGCTTCAACTCTAGCCACATACCTTAGCTTAACAGTGTAATCTTTGCACTCAGATATTTTGGACCATTTAAGATTGTCCTCTTCATTATTTAATTTAATTGCATTATGCTGTAGTCTCTGACATATTTCTCCCATTCCTCTACTTGTTCTCCTTCTAGATTTAGGCTATCTGATGCCTCCCATTCTTGTTCCCATATAAGTTTATGTTATCCAGAGAAGTTTCATCCCTCAAGTAATAAATCCCCTAATTGTGGAGCAATTCCAACAAGGCTTCTGATAACGTGTAATTGTCATTGACTCCAATCCATGTGTCCTCATCAATTCTTACGTTGCTACCATTTCTAATTTGCCATGCTACCCATTTCCTTAAATCGAAGAAGGCTTTTACCAGGGCTTTCCAGACTAAAGAGGCTCCATCAACCTGTTCCTTTCCACAGGAACTGGTTCTCCATTGTCATCCCTCTTAGGTATTTGGTTTTCATTACTTTTCCTGAAAGGCCATCATTGTAATCTAGCCTTCAAAGGCTTTTCGCTGCAAGTGCCAAACTGGAGAGAGATGTTTTTCAACCCCCACCACCCTGCTTCTTCTGGAGTTGCCAATCTTTTTCCACTTAACCAAGGGAATGCCTTCCTTTGCTCTTTTCCCTTTCCAAAGAGTTGAAACATTTCTTTCAAATTTTATTTAAGGTTCTCTTAGGAATTTTGTTTAATGATTCAATTTGACCTCCAACAATTTTTACAATGAAAGGATTTTGAAACTTCACCCTTTGTACAATTCAATGATTTAGATTCAATGACCTAACATGTTCTTGATTGATGGATTTGCAATTTTCCCGTGTAACATGGGTACCTGTACCCAGGGGTAGGGTACACGTGCCTGTACCAAGTACCCGTACTGGGTACTTGGGTACACGTAAGGTACGGCTCCACATACCCGAGACGCCATTATAAAAAAATGGGTACATATAGGTTCAATGGTATGGCGTACCCCGTGTTTGGGTACTCCGTACCCAGTGTTTGGGTACTTCAGGTGTATGGCCGACTCAGCAAAATGCAAATCCATTGGGGAAAATGTAATGACCCCCAACCAAATTTGAACTAAATTTGTGCTAACTGCTTATGGGGTCTGGTTCAGGACTTATGTCAAGCACTTCGCAACACTGTTCAAATTCCACTGAATATTGTCCAAATCTGGTAGATTGATTTTGCATCCATTTACAAGGAATACTTTTATGGTTTTGTGTTCAGCACTCATGGAACATAATTTGACTACCAAATGTGCACATAAAAAATATACATATGCATTTAGTACTGAGAAATACACTCACATCAACCCAAGAATATATTTGCAACTTTTTATTGCCTGTAACAACAGTACAAATAGGTGTTTAAAATCATATTTCAAGTGTACCTTCAGATCTGAGTTTGACTGTTTGTTACAGCTGCCTGGTACAGTGATTTATTGAATTTTATGTAACTTCCAGTCTTCCATTTGGTATGAGTCTATGATTTATCAAATTTTATGTCTCAAATTTTCAATGTGAATGTTCATTATTCAATGAATCATTGAATTTAGAATAATGTATCATGATTCATAATTTATGAAGAAATCTGAAATATGCATTTATAATGTGACTGACATTTTTTATTTTTATAACACACACACACACACACAGAGTACCCCCGATGTACCCAAGTACCCTGTTTCAAAAAGTGGCGCCCTCCTCCCCGTACCCAAGTTTCCTGGCAACTTAGCAATTTTCACATAATCTTTTACCGGTTTACAAAAATGGTAGGTTTGTGAGGACTTCAAAATACTTAATTGTTGCAATCCCCATTGCACTTCATGAGCATATGATTATGAACATGTATGCTTGTGTTGTTTGCCAATTAAATCTGTGTTAAAAAATTAGACACAAAGCACATCATCATCATCAAGTATCCAAAGAAATCATGCACCACCACACAATGGCACTACATGTACCTTAGATCCCCTTATTCAGATTTCGGGCAGATCTAGGACACAATTACCACCTCATTTGTTTATTATCAACTGTCGTAGATGAAGCTCTCATCTATGCTTATTTTCTCCTCTTATACAAAACAATTCAAGAAAATATTGCTCTCACCAGCATCAAATTATATTTGTTTTCGAGGCTTCCCAAGTCTTCCACTATATGCTTTTTGAGCAAAACATTTTACATGCCTTTTAAGTAAAAGTCCGCAATTGCAATTTCAAACCTACAATTACTAATAACTTTTCAATAATAGCCCAAAAACAACAAGGTTTTTATAACTTTTCACATGATAAACTATAACGCCAACTTATGCTAGTGCTCAACCACACAAGCAGTGCTTCACTATCAGCCTATCAGGCCATTATAACATAGATTGTGATATAAAGTGGAAATTTAAAAATCTTATTTCATAAGGGATTGTAATAGTTAAAATATATAAATAATAAATAATAATAATAATAATAAAAGATAAATGATAAATGATAATTAGAAATTAGAAATGATTTAAGTTAGTTAAAAGACATGTCCTTTCATGTGAAAAGGCACAAGTAGACCTCTTTATTTGGGTCCCGATCGTATTGTAATATCATATTCATATCATCTTTTATATTTCATATTATACTTATTCATGGATTATTTGTCCTATTTACATTGGGTATTTCTACAGTAAATGAATTTTATTTGTTTCATTGGTATCAGAGCAAGTTTGATCTAGCCTTTGGCCATAATTTTCAGACATTGTCTAATCAATTTCAGGGTCTTTGACCAAAACAATTGGCCCTTGGCCATTCAAATTTTCATTGAAGAAGTAATCATTCCGCTGCAAATAAGAAGAGGAGACCAAGAATAATATATATATATATATATATATATATTACAAAGGAGAATTGGGGAAAAATAATTATCTACTACAAATTTTGGGTACAGTTCCAATTCCAATTCAGTTAAAGAAGGAAAAAAAATAAAGAAAGAAAGAAAAAGGAAAAAGAAAACAAAGAAAAATATATATAAACCAACACATGGTTTTATCAAAAAAACCAACTGTCACGATTTGGAAGATATAAAGTATTCCATTAAGGATTGGAATGATTGAAGCTTTATTTTACACGGTGACTTTTTATATTATATGTTTAAAATATACTTTATGTGAAAGGTAACTTTTAAAAGTAAAGTGAAAAAAAAACTTTATTTAATAAAGTACACATAACCCAAAAGGAAAAAAAAGTTGTAAAGTGTATTATTTAAAGGAGTAAATTTGAAAGGACATATTTATTGAAGTTATATTGAGGGAGATATAAGTTCATATTCATATTTTTGTGGTGAAATTTTTTGACAAAAATCAATTGGAGCCTCGTGGCGAAAAACAAGAAGATTCCCCATGAGACGACAATTACAAGTAGAGCCTTATCATTGTTAATTAATCTTAGAGCCTTTACCAAAAGTTCACTGATTGAGCACACTTCTTCCACTCCTGCCCAAAAGGAGTCAGTGTGCACTAATCTAGCGATGGCTCTCCCATCCTCTCTCCTGCTATATGTGGAATCACGCCACTCATCACAAACAAATGTTTGCTTCAACTCAAACTGAGATCGAAGTAAAGACCGAAGAGAAATGAAGTTGGTGGCAAACCGTGTGATTCCAGGACGTATCAACTCCCTGTTTCTCGTGCATCTCCTCATGAGGTAAGAACAAAAGCATGGTTATATATGAATTTGGTGACGCTCCTAGTCTGATCAATGACCTCCTTGATGAAGGGAATTTTCCCCACATCCTCCAACATCAAGTCAATACAATGTGCAACGCATGGAGTCCAAAACATTGAGGGGCGCCTCTTCATAAGCAATCTACCAACAACCACATAATTAGCTGCATTATCTGTTATGATTTGCACCACATTGTGCAAACCGATCTCTTGGAGTATCCCATCCATCAACTCAAATAACAATGCTGAATCTTTTACCTGTGCCGATGCATCAATGGATTTGATAAACATGGTACCTTTAGGGAAATGTGCCAAGAAATTGAGAAGGGTCGTACCCTTCCCATCTGTCCAACCATCGGACATCATTGTGCATCTAGAGGTCTCCCATGACTATTTGAACTTCTCCAATCTAATGTTGATGTCCTTCTATGCTTGAAGAATTGGTCCCCAAACCTCCTCATATGTAGGGAACTTGTACCTTGGGCCAACAATAGCAATGGCATCACACGTCGACTAAAAAATGATTGTTTTGTGTGAGGCAAAGAGGCAAGTCAGTCCAAAAAAGCATCCTCCCTGTTATGCCTTAGAGTATTTGCAACATTCCCAGTCAGGTTACTAGAGCAAGGGGTTAAATTTTTTGATATAAAGGTCAAGTTGAAGCATTGAGTGTTGATTTGGGGCTAAATAGTCCTAGTCATGTCATGAATGGCCCACTTGATTTCCACCTCCCCGAGGTGCTTGCCCTGTTGGGGTTGGTGCCCTTGGGAGGCTAATCACTTGGACACATGAACACACTCATTTATTTTCCATGTAAAAGGTGATAGCATTTGTTTAACACACCTTATTTGCTCACTTGGACCTATTTTACCCCTCCTTTGGGCAGTGTACCCACAAATTGTACATCCTTATTGAAGAATCCTACAAGGATAATGAAGGAGGACATTGAGGGCGCACATCTATTGGGGTTAGTTGGAGCATGACGTCCTCCTTTTGGCACACCTAGCACTTGGTGTAACCTAATTGCATTTTTATATTGTTATTTTGTGTCTTTTTAGTGGCTTAGCCCCCAACGCTGTGGGTGAACAAGCCAAATGTTATATTTTTTTACATTATCTTGTCGTCTAATAACTTAAAATTAGTCGAGGCTAGTCTTATATAAATAGTGCCCCACTCTCATTGTAAAAACACAACAAGGTATGGGTTCATTATGAGATCTTTTCTTTTTCTAGCAGTGTATTGGAGCTCTTGATGTTATGCGCACCTCTCTTGGGATGGTTTTCTTTGCTTGAAGGATGAATGAAGGTGTTATCTAGGGTTTCTATTGCACATGCTATTGGTTGATGCTAGAATGGCTGTACTACCCCAAGCACAAAGGTGACCTAGGATGAAATTTTGCTCATCTTTGTTAAAGAATCAGTAAGTTATACTTTGACCTAGTTTAATGATGATCTATGGTGCATTACTCTTATATGTTGGGGTTTCTTGCTAATATTTTGTTAACCTAGGATTGTATTGGGCCTTGGACTCCTTCGCTTTCCCTAATTAGGCTCTTCTACCTAACCCTTGAGGTTGCTAGTTGATGCCCTAGTTGCAAGTATTGGAAACCATTTCATGAGAGGGATGTTGGTATCGATCTCTCAATGCCCTAGGGATTGAGACAAGAATCATATGCCCTATTTTTTTCAACAAAACCATCTCTCTTTTACCAATTTACTTGTCTTTTATTTTACATGCGTTTATATATATTGAAAAGCCCAAAAAATCTAAATATTGTTGGAAAACCCTAAAAATTTAGATAAATTCATAAATCCAAAAATATTTGCAATTTGATAATTCAGGTCCACCCACAAAATTCGCCCTAGTGGATTTATCCACAGGTCTCTGAGGGCGTCCTCATTTGCCTTGGTACATTGGGAAACATGAGCTTGCCCAAATTAGGGTTTTTGCAAGGCTTTTGGAAATCCTGATTGTATCATCAAGTGTGCCCTAGTTCACTTGATCTTCTCCCCTTCAGAGCTCACTTTTTGAGGTAGTCCCTTGGGAAGTGTGAAACCCTACTTGGGAATTGTGAAGTGCATTGAAAGTTGCGATATTGATTGATAGATTGAATTAACTCCTTTATATGTTTTATGTGTATTTATCTAAGTTGCCAGGAAACTTGGGTACGAGTACGGGGACGGGGACGCCACTTTTTGAAACAGGGTACTGTTATCACAGTTATAGTAGCCGGGCTACCATACATTATTTTTTTGATTCAGTACACTTTTCAGCCAGTTCCCTTACATTGAGATGCTGAGATGGGCATCTATTATGGATCATGATTATTATATGGATAGTAGTGTTGTTCCCCATGCCATGACTGAGTTTCAGGACACTCAGAGAGATGACCGATGTAGCCATTTAGCCATTTATACAGAGCAGTCAGTATTGCCCAGAGTTACAGCAGCAGTTTCCGAGGACAGATGATGTTTCAGATATTGTGAATTCAGGTATATGACTCAGCAGGTATATTTTGGTGTTATGGTTATATTGATTTTATATTCATTCTTGTAGCATGTCTTAGCATTTAGTATCATGATCTGGCGATCATATAGATATGTGGACCTAGTTGTACTTTTATATATATATATTGTCCCCACTCAGACTCAGAAGTTCACTACCCATACTCATTGGTTTTACCCTCTCTAGGGAGAATAGAGGTGATCATTCCCACCATACTTTGGCTTGCTAGTGTTGGTCTCATTATTCACTGTCTGCATCCATCCATTACCTTCTAGTTTGTTTATTACCCTAACTTACTACTTGACTAGTGGCATGGAGGACCTTCCCCAACTTTAGCCTCTGTGTTGGATGTGCCTCCCTGTTTATTTGTGTCTCGGCTCTGAGTTGGTGACAAAACTTACCTATGGTGAGTTGGATTGCAGTCCTAAATCATTTTGGTTGGTTGTCCCGATGTTTGGCACTGGTACGAAGTCCCCCTAGTTGCTTAAGATGTGTTGGCTAAAACTGAAATCTCATCTACTACTTATGGAAACTTATGTGAATTCGCCCATGAAACTGTAAACTCTAGAATGTGTTTATCAACACACGTGAGTAAAGGGCAAGAGCAATGAAAAGTTAAAAATACTCTTTGAAGAGTATAATGAAAGGTCCAAAAAGCAATGGTTCTTAAACTCTATATCTAAACGATTGCTGACCTTATATGTATATGTATCAAACATGCCCTGGATGCAAACTGCAATTAGTTGTGCTTATCAACACACTTGAGATCCTAAGGGTTATGTAGGCCAAAAAGGCCATGAAATGAAATCAATGGATCCTAATGAAACTGGATCATCTTTTATAAAAGTAGACATTGGGCCTAAGTTGAATAAGCACTCTTTGAACAACTTACCCATCTGTGAGACACTGCCATCCCCCATGTTATCTGCTTGTCTAGCATATGTTAGAGTGTGTATCCCCTTTAACATTTCCAAAGTGTCACAAGGTCAAGTCAGTAGTCACCCCTTAGCCTAGCCTTTTGTTTTTACCCTTCACCCTTCACTAGCAAATTGATCACAACTATGAAGTGAGTATGGTCTTGAAAGTCTGGTCTGAGTAATAATAATAATTATTGACTTTATGTATTTGGTTTTAGATTGCCAGTAATGATTACTTCTTGTTATAATTGTTACTTGAATGAATTGTAGAGCATGCTTTAACCTTTGACACCTTGTAGCATGTTGATGATTGCTTGAGTTATATTTGGGTCATGTTAACTTGGTCAAACCCAATTTGACCAAAAGTCAACCACAGGACATGAGGAGGCAGACCTCATATGATACAGAGATATGATATATGGTCTGGTACAGGTCACCAGTTGGTTCTATGCAATGGTTTCAGGCTTATGATGATGATTTGTGCTTTTTAGCACTTTTACAGATTATTATTATTTGGTCTGTCAGATATGATGGATATTTATTTTTGATCATGCAGAGATCTATATGGTCTATGAGTACACATCTTGGATAGATTTGGGCTCTCTGAGTCCAATGAGACAGTCTGTTTTCAATTCCGGGTAGTTATAGTGATTTTTAGCCTCAGTTGGCTATCCTAGTGCAATTTTGGCCTATCAGAGGCCCTATCATAGCAGTGATGAGATTTGATGGGTTCACCTAGGGCGCTGTGCATGGAGGGGGTGGTCCAGCCACTTGATATTACCATATTACCCCCCTCCCAGAGAGCCTAGTGGCCTCACCTTGGCAGCGCAGGCACTCTAGGAGGCAGTTTGGGCAGTTTCACACTTCCCAAGGCAGATCAGAAATGGTAAAAATGGCTATTGAGGGATTCGATTTGGGCCATTGAGGCAAGGGATTGGCATGGGATGACTTGTGATGATGAGTGGGATGTCTTCCACACCTTCTCCAGTAGTTTCAGCTTCCAGTGGGACCCACACCCATCACTTCCGGCATTTTATATTGATTTTTGGAGCCTCCCAAGGCTCACACCTTTCCCAGAGAGGCACGATTTGGTGCTTAGAGCATTATTTTATTGATATTGTGCCATGGGGATTGACCGAGGGTGTTAGAAATTACCCCTTGGACCCATCATGAGCTAGATCTTATATTTTGTCATTGAGTTTTGGTGGGACCCCCTCTCCTAGGGCGATTTGATCCATTGATGTATTATTTTATTATTGATCCATGTACTTTTATGTTGAGCTCATCTCAACCATTGATTAGATCACTTTGATCTTTTAATCTTAGCCATCCATTCAAAAGGTGGTTAGGATTTTGGTGCCTCTCCCTATTTAAAGGAGAGAGCTCCTCATTGTAAAGTGGACTTTTGGCTCTGGATTATTGGAATAGAAAAATACTATTGCATCTACTTGTCTTGTGGTGGTGAATGCTTTTGGAGTTCGATTGTTTGTTCTTCCTTTGCACTGGGTTATTGGAGATTATCTTGCTATCTTTTTGTCCATGTATTTTTCATCTACAGGTGGAGGCCGAATTAGTTCAAGGAGGACGCATTGGTAGGGGAAGGCTCTCCCTGCCTCTTCTTTGGGTTTCTTCGTCGGTAACAGGGAGTATTACTGTCTTAGTACCTTCTACTTCATGTTATCATTTGCTTATGCTTGTATTTCCTCCATGCTTGATCATTCTGATTGAATCGATTTCCTTGGTTTGACAGGTAGAGGAGGGCGCACATGTGGACTAGGGCATCACTTCAAAGCAAGAAAAATCAAAGATCTCCCATTTGATCTCTGCGGGAACATTCCTCTTACAACATGGCAACCTCATCCATCACGCAGGTATGATCTCAAGGTAAATATCTCATTCCATGATCTATCCATTTGTCTAAGTCATTAAAACCCTCATTGCTTAAAACCCTCATTTTACATTTTTTCAGATCTACTTGGATCTAGTAGGCTTTTGGGTAGGATATTGAAAACCCACCTCTATAGCATCCACGACAATTTGGATCTATAGTTTGGTGTGGATTGGCTTCCATTTGACCCCTTTCCTAAGGCACATTAGCCTCTTCAAGTGAGGTCGCACTCCTTGGTTGGGTGAGTTTGCTTGGTTCCAAGATCTGGGTAGGTGAGATCCCACTTGATTTGAACTCTCCTCACTTGATAACCTACCCCTAGTGCTTCACCTTGTGGTCCCCATTCCTCATTTTGAGGGTTGTGCCCCACTTGGGTCACTTGGTGATGCATTTTGAATCCTCAGATCTACTGAGATCTAGCCATTGGATGACCTTGATCTTCAAAACCCACCTTGCTTTACATCTTGACAACCCTGATCTACATTTTGGTGGACATCCGACTTCATTTGGCCCAATTTCCAAGGCACCGATCCTTCTCCTAAGGCTCATGACTTTTCTGGGTTGTGAGATTTCCTTGTGGGTTGATCTTTGTCTGGTTACTTGCACACTTAGATACTGTCATATCCATCTATCAAGCATAGCTAGAAAGCCCCAACTGTCAGATCTCTGATTTGGGACACTTTCCCTGTTTTAAGGGTCACGTTTCCCAAGGCAGTTGATTTTGACCATTTGAAACTAGCTTTGAATCCTGGAATCATACTTAATCCTAGAATCACTGTGTTATCTTTCATTATCATATCATACCTTTCCTAAGCCTCCACAGTGGTCTTACTTCCTTAATTCTAGGGTTCCATACCCGTCACCCTGCGTACTTCATTAGATTGATTTGATCTGGTGATTGGGTTGATCTCTCCTATCACGAGTAGATCTGGGTCTCCCCCTTGCTATCTTGGCTTTGATAGCTAAAGCGAAGAGTGCCTTGGTTGGCGTGACAACCATCCATTTGGGAACTAGGGCTCTCTTGGTTCACCACTTTAGTTGCCTATCCCCTCTACCATCCACCTTGGATCCATCTGTAGGGGCAACTACAAGATTGGTGACAACAGGTACTTGGGTACGTCGGATATATATATATATATATATTATAAAATAAGACATGTCATAGTCACATTATACATGCATATTTCAGATTTCTTTATAAATTATGAATCATGATTCATAATTCTAAATTCAATGATTCATTGAACAATGAACATTCACATTGAAAATTTGAAAAATCATAGACTCATAGTAGATATCAAGTGGAAGACTGGAAGTTACATAAAATTTGATAAATCACTATACTAGTCAGTTGTAACAAACAATCAAACTGTAATATGAAGGTACACTTGAAATCTGATTTTAAACACCTATTTGTACCGCTGTTACAGGCAATAAAAGTTGCAAATGTAATACTGGGTTGATGCAAGTGTATTTCTTAGTATTAAATACATATGTATATACTATATTTTTTATGTACACATTTGGTAGTCAAATTATGTTCCATGAGTGCTGAACACAAAACCATAAAAAACATTTCTTGTAAATCAATGCAAAATCAGTCTACCAGATTTGGACAATATTCAATGGAATTTGAACAGTGTTGCAAAGTGCTTGACATAAGTCCCGAACCAGACTCCATACACAGTTAGCAAAAATTTAGTTCAGATTTGGTTGGGGGTCATTATATTTTCCCCAATGGATTAGCATTTTGTTGAGTCGGCCGTACCCCCGGAGTACCCAAACACGGGGTGTGAAGTACCCAAACACGGGGTACGCCGTACCATTTAGGCTATAAGTACCCCTTTTTTTACAACGGTGTCTTGGGTACGTGGAGCCAATATGGGGTATGACATGGTACGATAGGAGATGTACCTTACGAGTACCCAAGTACTCGATACGGGTACGCGTACCCTACCCCCGGGTACAGGTACCCCTGCTACATAAGTATTTATTATTCATTGCTGACTCCATATAAGTCACTGATCATGGTTATAAGGCTAGTAGGAGGGTGATTGCAGGTACTCATTCGTCCATTAGGGACTCTCCCTTGGCTTCAAGAGTTACCTAAAGAAGTTAAGGAGGTAGATTGAGGTGACATTAGGTCTTACCTCATCTTTAATGCGTACCATCACTAGCACAAGGCCATACATAGTCTGCTTTGAAAGTATTGCTAGTTTGAGCGGTAATACTCCCTATAATCCTATTTGCTTCTTCTTTCTCCTTTTTTCTAACCATCGACTTGATGGAAGGTTGTGCACCACTTCCAGTCTGTGGAACAATGAATGATGAGGCGGCACTCATAGTAGGTGAATCCATGGCCGTGGAGCCCCTACCACTACCCTTAGTGGGATGATCATGACTATATATCCCTGAAGTTCTAGCCACTCCACCAGATGCAAGTTCGGCTCTGTTTGTGGCTGACTCTTCCCTTTTTCTATCCTTCGAGTGAATTGCATCATGGGCAGTTCTCATAATCTCGGGGGTAATCTCACTACATAGCCCCACATAATGGCCAGTGAGTTTTTCCAAATGGTACTTCAAGTCTGAAGTTCAACTTGCTAATGCCTCTTGTCACACAATTTGCATTTCAAGTGTTGTTGGTTTGTTCCATCCAGTGTAATAGGAATCATGCTTTAAAGCACGATTTTTTGATTTAAATCAGGATTGGGCCCTAACGAGCCGATTTGAAATTTTCGAAATTTAACTTGGGTTGATTGATTTTGACTCAGTCAATGCGAGTTTGAATCATGATTTAAATCTTCGTCCGAGTTTGAATCACGATTTGCTGGTTCGCATGCCCGAAACTGTTTTTCCTCATTTATGGAAAAATACTCTTACTCGACTTACTAGTTCTTTTCTTGCTACTTGATATCTTGCTATTCCTGAATCTCGTGTCTCTCTCGTTGAATCATTGACAGTGGATGACACCTATGTTGGATTATTGGGAAAATTACTTGACCCTGTGAGTCACGAGTCCCAGCGGTAATAAGTGCGCAATAGATGACAAATTCTCCATGCAAATATCACCTCGGGTTAAACCACCGACCTCAGTTAGTCGAGAGATTCTGTAATAATGGCTCACCGTCAATTTTTTTAATTCCTATAACCCTGGGACCGTCCACGACTTTTTTCTAAGGGCATCAAATGGGATTTGCGTGGTCCAAAATTGGTTTCGTATCAAAAATTAATGGCATGAAATGCCAACCAATAAATTTGTTTCACGTCATCCAGATTGAATCCAAACCGAGCACATCCATTCTCAAAGACTGTCAAATTTCCTCGGGTTCAACCCATTCAGTGGTTAAAGGATGCCGCATTTGTCACATTATGGAAACCCTATATATATATTTTAATGAAGAAAAAATTACAACAGTTTTGTGTTTATTGATACAATCTCAAAACTTCCAAAATGTTGCTGTATAATTATATATATAGACAAAAAGTTGGTTATCTAAAATAAATCCCTCGTGATGGTAGACTTTCACTCCAATTAAATTCCTTTAGGTGAATGTAAGATGGAGCAAACTTACACCCCATACTTTCACTCCAATTAAATGCCTTTAGGTTGTAAATATTTGATTCAGAGATCACTACTCCCTCTGAATCACCCTGAAATCTCAAGCGGTATGAGTCTCAATATTAGTATATTCTGATAAAAATATAGACTCAAACAACTAGATGTGCATTTACCAACTGAAATATAAATGCAATCAAACACATAAACAACAGATGTACCCTGGAACCCTTTCGGCGAAAAACCAGCTAACTGTGGGGCTATCTTCCTCTCGAGCCCAGAGCATATAGATATAAATGAGACAATACAATACAAGATTACCTTAGCAGGTAACTCAACCGGTCCAAAACTGGATAGACTCTACTTTGCATGCATCCAGCTGATGCATGCACTAGATGAGTAAGTCCCAACTGTCAAACTGGATCTGAGTAATCTGAAGATGCCTCTGATTGATCTGCCCTCTCTGTATCTCACTGCTCTGATCTGCTCTGAAACTGATGAAACCCTCTAATGAACTCGGCCTACTCTGCATGCACAAGTGCGCCCTCCCTCCAGATGTCAAATGCTCGTACTGGACCGAATCTCAGCAGATCTGAGCTCTAATTGTCCCTAACCTTCCTCCAATGTTGAGGCAAGGCTATCATGGAAGTCTCAGACTCCGAATCGGTCAATCCAGCTCACAACGAGCTTCTCTCTCCTTGGGAAATGTGCCCTCCTCCAAGAGAACTTGGCCTCCTCCAATCTAATCAGGAATCACACTGTTGAGCTCTCTCAGCTCACAGTACTGGGTGTCTAGCCTCTCTGGAACTGAAGGTCACTGATCTAGCTTAGATATGACCTTCTTAGCTCCTGCAGCAACTCCTGTCTCTCTCAGAAAGTCGCACCACATGTGCAGCTATGCCATCCTCACTCTAGCAGTATCTCTCTCCGATAATGCAACTGAGTAACATCATCTGGGGACCCCCTGCCTCTATAAATAATCTCATCGATGAATTAGGTTTGCCAAAACCCTAATTCCTGGTACATGCAAAAAGTCACTTTTGCATGCAGTCACTGAATGCTGACAGGTTATGCAAAACTCATGCATGCAAAGGTCAATCTCCCCTGAAGCTCCGCATGTAGCCCCCACTGGACTCATGCCACTAAGTAGAGTGCCTCTACTCCATCCTGATGCCTATGCAGTTGATGTACCTCCATGTAAGGCATCTGAACCATGGAGGACATCCCGAAGTTACCATAATCTAACACTCCCTCTTAACAAGGGAAGTCCTGACACTGATGCCTGGATCCATCAAGTCCATTGCTGCTGGCACTGATCTGCCTGTCACTGCTCTCTGACCTGAAGAACTCTGATCAATCTCCATATGTGTGGCTTCAGAAGAATCCCTCCTGTCAACCGCTGCTGACTCTGCCACTGCACTCTGACTCAGACTCCCTCTGAGTCTCTGCTGCTGTAACCAACCCTGAAGACCTCTGTCAAGTGGATCTACTGCTTTGTAGATCATCTGCCTATGGCCCTGAGTTGACTCAGGTCTGTAAGTCAACTCCCTGTATCTCTGAACTGACTTAGCTCTCTCCTGAGCCAAGTCCATCTCAATCATGTCATACCGGCTCACTCTCTGACTGGTGCCTGCATGAGCAACATGCTCATCCATCTGATATGAACCCAAGGGCTCAATCTCTTGAGACTCATCACTGTCAAGAGCATCTCGCTCGTCCATCTGAACTCCAGAATCGTTGCCCTGATCCTCATCATGGTGAGCCTCTCGCTCACCCATCTACTGAATAGGCTCACTCCTCCTGGCCTCATCTCTGCTATGAGCATCCCGCTCATCATCCCCCTCTGCATCTGAAGAGGATGCACTCAACCATCCTGATGTGCTCGAGGTAGGCTGTCCATGAATCAAATAATCACCATCAATCCTGTGACCAAACAAGACTGGGTCTACTCCTCTAGGATAGGTGAAGAACTGATCCATGTGAAACACTACAGGGTAGCCTGTTGCTGCCAATGCGGCCACTGAAAGGACACTCCCTCTCAGTCCTGGAACAAAGGGTACCCCTGAAACCTCCAGGAGCTCCCCATGGTCAAGCAAAAATCTCACTTTGCCTACACCAGTAACCAAATGGTCAACCCCCTGACCATCTCGAGTCAACTGTATGGATGTATACTCTAAGATCAAGAATGCATCTCGCACTCCTGTCATATGACTACTGAGAGTGTTTTCCACTCTCCACCTCTGATCAACCTGAGCCTTTGGTAGGCTACTATCATGTCCTGACTGAACTGTGGCCAACGAGAATTCCTTCTCAAACCGAGAAGAGAACTCATCAACCTCCTCTGTTGCTGCCACCTGCTCGTCCTTCGCCTGCTTCCCCCTCTTCTTATGCGGACACTGTCCCGCATAATGTCCATACTCATTGCAGGCGAAGCATTTGATCTTGCTCAGATCCATGTGAAACTCTACAGGGTAGCCTGCTGCTGCCAATGCGGCCACTTAAAGGACACTCCCTCAGTCCTAGAACAAAGAGTACCCCTGAAACCTCCAGGAGCTCCCCATGGTCAAGCAAAAATCTCACTCTGCCTACACCAGTAACCAAATGGTCAACCCCCTGACCATCTCGAGTCAACTGTATGGATGTATACTCTAAGATCAGGAATGCATCTCGCACTCCTGTCATATGACTGCTGAGAGTGCTGTCCACTCTCCACCTCTGATCAACCTGAGCCTCTGGTAGGCTACTATCATGTCCTTACTGAACTGTGGCCAACGAGAATTCCTTCTCAAACCGAGAAGAGAACTCATCAACCTCCTCTGCTGCTGCCACCTGCTCGTCCTTCGCCTGCTTCCCCCTCTTCTTATGCGGACACTATCCCGCATAATGTGCATACTTGTTGCAGGCGAAGCATTTGATCTTGCTCAGATCCTTCTTCTGTCGGCCTCTTTGTTTCCCTCCTGCTGCGAGAGCCACATCCTCCTCCTCTGGAATCGCAGAAAGTGAACCCTGAATGTACCCTCTCTGGATATCCTCCAATGTGAAATCATCCCACAGGCGATCCCACTTGGGAAGGTTCTCTCAAGCTATGATAGACTGAACAAACACTGCCCATGGCACAATGATGCCATTCAAGGCCTGTCGAACCAACTCACTATCCTCTACCTTCTCACCAACTGCTCCCAACTCATCTCTCACTTGAGTTATCTTGGTGAGATAGGTAATCATACTCTCATCCTTCCCCATCTTGATGCTTCTCAGCTTCTCCCTGAGAACCATCTTCCTATTTTGATTGGAGCTCTGGTACAGACTAGTCAACGCATCCCACATCTCAAACACATTGTCGTTGGTAGAGACATGTGGAATGAGGTGATCCTTGATCGCATCAAGAAGGATCCTCTGAGCCTTCACATTTTTCTTGTCATACATTGCTTTGGCAGTGGCATCAGAGGAAATAGTAACGGGATTTGCCGTTGTGCTGTTCACAACATCCCATAGCTCACTCTCTTTCAGCAAGAGAGTAATACATGCCCTCCATGCACTATAGTTGGAGGCACCATCCAACCGGTCCTCCACCCTCAAACTAGTAGCCATACTCACCCAACTGAAGAAACTGTAACCCACAGTGAACAAGAGTCTCTCCCGATCACAGATCTGGTAGATCTATCACAGATCTGACCACAAAACCAACTGATTTGATAGATCTGACCTCTACAACCTCAGATCTGAACTGGTATGTTCAAATCTGGTAGATTTGGTCTCTATCTCCACAGATCCATTAGATCTATCTCAGATCTAGTCACCAACACTGTAGATCTATGTGTGATTGCCCACCCTGACCCTCAACAGGGCTCTGATACCATGTAAATATTTGATTCAGAGATCACTACTCCCTTTGAATCGCCTTGAGATCTCAAGCGGTATGAGTCTCAATATCAGTATATCTGATAAAAATATAGACTCAAACAACTAGATCTGCATTTACCAACTGAAATATAAATGCAATCAAACACATAAACAACAAATGTACCCTGGAACCCTTTTGGGGAAAAACCAGCTAACTGTGGGGCTATCTTCCTCTCGAGCCCAGAGCATATAGATATAAATGAGACAATACAATACAGGATTACCTCAGCAGGTAACTCAATCGGTCCAAAACTGGACAGACTCTACTTTGCATGCATCCAGCTGATGCATGCACTAGATGAGTAAGTCCCAACTGTCAAACTGGATCTGAGTAATTTGAAGATGCCTCTGACTGATCTGCCCTCTCTATATCTCACTGCTCTGAAACTGATGAAGCCCTTTGATGAACTCGGCCTACTCTGCATGCACAAGTGCGCCCTCCCTCCAGATGTCAAATGCTCGTATCGAACTGGATCTCAGCAGATCTGAGCTCTGATCGTCCCTAACCTTCCTCCAATGCTGAGGCAAGGCTATCCTGGAAGTCTCAGACTCCGAATCGGTCAATCCAACTCACAATGAGCTTCTCCCTCCTTGGGAAATGCGCCCTCCTCCAAGAGAAATCGGCCTCCTCCAATCTAATCAGGAATCACAGTGTTGAGCTCTCTCAGCTCACAGTACTGGGTGTCTAGCCTCTCTGGAACTGAAGGTCATTGATCTAGCTCAGATTTGACCTTCCTAGCTCCTGCAGCAACTCCTCTCTCTCTTAGAAAGTCGCCCCACATGTGCAGCTACGCCCTCCTCACTCTAGCAGTATCTCTCTCCGACAATGCAATTGAGTAACCTCATCTGGGGATCCCCTGCCTCTATAAATAATCTCATCGATGAATTAGGTTTTCTAAAACCCTAATTCCTGGTGCATGCAAAAAGTCACTTTTGCATGCAGTCACTGAATGCTGACAGGTCATGCAAAACTCATGCATGCAAAGGTCAATCTCCCTTGAAGCTCCGCATGTAGCTCCCACTGGACTCATGCCACTGAGTAGAGTGCCTCTACTCTATCCTGATGCCTATGCAGCTGATGTACCTCCATGTAAGGCATCTAAACCATGGAGGACATCCTGAAGTTACCATAATCTAACATAGGTGAATGTAAGATGGAATAGACTTAACCCTTTTTAGATTTCAAGGATGGGGAGCACTTGTTTCAAGTCTAGGGAGTCATCTTCTGGTGACTAGACCTACCTTACCCGCACTCAATCCACCTAGATCTACAAATAGGAAGAGATTAATGGGGTTAGCAAGCTTTTGCCACACACATCAAAGACGAGACACCATGGAAGACATGGGGGCCATCCTAACAAAGAGGTCATAGAGGGGGGTGTCCTTGAGTTACTTAGCCATATCTGTATCAATAGGGGATTTGTATTATGCAAGGTGGATGGGTGGAAAAGGGACAAGGTCAATTATTGGAAACCAAAGGGCGAGGTAATGATTTGAGCAACATTGTGGAGACCTGCCAGAGAACAAAATGTATATAACACCTAAACTAACACAAATTGTGATGCCATGCTAATGTCCTACTCATCATACTCGTCAATAATCACAAGTTATAAGATATATCCTAATGCAAGTCGGTTCATCAATATCACATATAATCTGTTAGACACAATGCTCACTGAGAGGGGGGGAGGTGAATCAGTGAGCCTATACTTTATTTAATTTCAACTTCAATCACCAACTCTTATATCATCATTTCATATTCACATGATATTCATCAATGAACTAACGATCAATCAACAAATGAAACACATCAACACATAATACGAGACACAAGATATAGTTGTTGTGATCTTTTTGTATTTGGTTCAACGGCTACAACCGTGAGGCAATTCAGCACCAACTGAAACAAAAGAGCACCAACTCTTTATCTAGGACCCTGCGTAGTTTTTTCTTAGACCCAGCCAATAAATTGATATAAGAACCTGCTTGTGATTACAAGTACATTTCTGTACAAGACCCAGCTTGTAAGCCAATATACATTGATCATGTTACACTTCATGAATGAACACATTACATCATTCATACTGTCCCTCACCAGCACTGTCCATACTGTCCAAAATCTGGGCTCACTGAACCATCCGAATTTCTCCACCAATCACCGAAATCTTCACTGCTGCACTGAAATCTTCACTACCTTCATTCTGTCAGCATGTTCACCAATTCATGTACAAATCAGCATGTCATTCTGATCATAACCAGCTTATTCATCATGAGTATCATGTCTTCAGCTGCCCCAATTCAATCCATTATCAAACCCTGTCTCAGCATAGCTTCATACTATTCATCAACATTCTGTCCTAGAGATCATTTTCAGCATGTCATCATTATGTAGCCCCAATCAAAAGATAAAGAACATTTTGTCCATTACTGGTATTTTATCAGCATTCTGTCCACATCAAGCAGCTGCCCAGAAATCAAGCTAACTCATTAATTCACTGTCTCAGACAAACCCAGAAATAAAGATAAATAGAGAGATCTTATTTCTGCTCCTGCTGCTGTCATCACACTGTCCTCACGCTGCTCCTGTTCACACCACCGAACTGTCCTCCTCAACCTCCGAACTCAGAGCTTACTCCCCATACGAATTCACTTCACACCTTCTCACGAACTTCTCTTTTATTTATACATTTGCTTGTCCAAAATATAGGGAGGCCGACATGTCATAAACAAATAATATTTTTTCTATTTCATAAAATGATATTCTTTGGAGGCCGGCTTGTCCAGCATTAAATCAAATTAATTTTGGTTTCCATAAAATTCTCAACAAATATATATTTATTTGTTTGGTCATCTTGCCATATTGACCAAGTGGATTCAATACCACTTTATCCCATCTCATGGTGGTCTCTACTCTCATCGCACTGTCCTTCATTTTCATGCTCGCAATGTCTCCTTTGATGATGCCTGCAATACACATCAAAGCATGCCCGTAGGCTCTATTTCTAGATGCCCGCAATTCCTTGTTTGAGCCATCAAAGATGCCCACAACAAAGGTGTATTCTGATGCCTGCAAGGGCTATATTTCATGCCCTCTACATGCCCGCATACACAAAAATTGCCTTCAAGTGTGCCCGCAGCTCTTCCAATTTTTGTGCCCTCAAGAGACATGCCTGCAAGCTCATGCTTGCTTGGCATATGCCATTTGTCCTTCATTTGTTGAGCTTGATCTTCATTGTCCTAGCCAGCCTTGTCTTCAATCCATCCAACGTCTTACTTGTCTTCTTTGTCATTAGCCTTGTCACTTGCCATATCACCAAGTCATCATGCATCATGCTTGATTTTCAACCTTGTCATCCTTGGTTGCATTCGTTCATGCTTGCCATCTCTTAGTTCTTGTCAATCTTTTTCCTTTGTACACCTCATCATCTAGGGTATTAGGACCATCTCCAAATGACCACAGAATGGGTCATTTGGCTCATTAGGTGTGCCAATGCCCATCACCTTCATGCTATGTGTGTTCTTCAAGCCATCCACATCATCATCTTCTTTGCCATTCCTCAAGACTTTGTCATTAATGTTGTCATCAATGACAATCATATTCATCATAATCATCCATAAAAATATACTCAGGACACATTGTCTGGTACACAACTGCAACATGTAGGGTACATCATAGGCACATAATGTGGTGTAGTGTAAGTCAAGATCCAATCCTTTGTCCAACAGTGGAGAAATCCACTGTATGCAAGATTCTAAAATGTATGGCAAAGGATCCCAAAATCAGTAGGTAGATGACCTGGGGCCCTACTCTGAAACTCTGCCCACTTAACTGATCCAACTCTAATCTCATAACTGATCCATCTGCAACTGATGATCTGTCTCTGGTGCTTACTATAATGGATTGCTCAAAATCTGGTTTGCTCTGGAAAACATGAGAAGTAAATCCCCTCTACATATTGTGTGATAACTGACAGCTCCTTACTCTTCCATTCTCGAGACCTCAGACCACTACCTCCGTTGCAAGCAAGGAGATCGATGGCAGGTTGTCACCTACGGCTCAATATGATGCAATGAATCTCTTGGGTAATACGTGATTTTGTAAAATTATGCATTGTTCTAGCTCGTTGAACCTATTAGTTGTCATAGATTAAGTTGTTTGTAGTGTTAGGGCAGTTTATGGTGCACTTACTTTGAATTTTCTTCACTTAAGGTGCACATTCATTCCATTAATTTTTTTGCAGCAACTATCTCTAGGATTTGATCCCAACCATTTAAAATTATTATTTGAAACTTACCCTTGCTCTTGACTGTTTAAAGACAGTCCAAGAGGGAGTCTTGTGTGCTGATCATCTTGGATTTTGTGTCGATTTATTGATTAGATGGCAGCATACACCATTTAGGAACACCCCCTTGAGATTGGAAAAGCACCAGTTGAAAAGAGAGGCTTCTAGGTGGCCTATAATTATTGTGCGAATCTCTTGGTGCAGATTTGCGTGATAACAGGGAGCAAAGATGATGAAAGAAGTTTGAAAATTGAAAAGGAATGGAGAAAACTAGCAAGACAATTAGCAATACACCCTACCAATTAGGTCAACCAAATCAATGTACAGAAACTGAATATGATGTTCATTAATGAGACGTCACATCCATATAAACATCAACTCATGTACCCTGCAACTATAAACACAAAGAGAATGGTAAGACAGCTTTCAAAAAGTAAATGAACGGTCAACAAACTTCTTCATAACAGATTTGGTTACATCAAGAAGGCCAAAGAGGTCCAATAGATTACAGCCAAGCGCCTCCCCTTACCCAAAAGCAGCACACAAATGAGTGAAAACAGCTCTGAATAAGAGCACTGCAATGGCAAATTTTTGTTTAGAGCTTTACACACCAATTTGCTCTACAGGAAAAGAAGAAGAAGATAATAGATGCATATATAGGTCACCAGCTCTTCCTCCTATCACCTGAAAGATCAATTTACTTGGCCTTTAGGGGGGATTTCTCCCTCACATGAGCTCCCCTTTCAAATGAATGATCTTCTCCTTTTATAGCTCTTCTTCAAACCCAAAGGTGATTAGGTCAAGGCAAAGGAAATTAAAAATTAGTCTATCTCCTTCTTTTCCTCCACAAAAATTGTCAGAATGTTCCTTGGGATTCTCTCCAAGCACATTGCTCCTCCTAGAATGGCTTGTAGACTTTTATTTGAGGTGTAATTGTGTTCTAAGTGAACATGTCACCTTCGTAGGCAAAGTGTTCTCCAAGAAATGTTATCTTAACTTGTTTCCTTTATAAAATCACTCTAGATCCACTTTTGGAATCTTGACCAAGTGGAGTGCTTCTCTAGAGATGTGCAATTTACCCTTACTAGAGATCCACTTTTGGAATCTTGACCAAGTGGAGTGCTCCTCTAGAGATGTGCAATTTACCGTTACTAGAGGTGTGAATGAGGTCTTTTGTCCACATGGAGCCTCCTCAAGCTAGGGTTTCCTCTATCCTTGATCTTTGTGCCCTGTCTAGTGGTGTAAAGGGGCTCTTGGAACCACTTCCAAACTCTGCAATGCCAATGTGACTCATGAGATAAGCTTTTAACCCTAATTTGAGACATGGATGGGGTTAGGGTCCACTTGATAGTCTTCCATGGCTGGTTCTCCTCAAACAATGAAATCTTTCCCTTGAATCAAGGTGTGAATAAGGTGTTAAGTCACTTTGAATCCTCCTCCTGACTAATGCTTCTCCCAAGAAGGTTTCCTTGCCTTGTTACATGCACAAAATGGTGACTTGGGTCCTCATATAATATGCCAATGCTGAGTGCTACATTAGAAAAGGTTTCTATACCTTGTTTCATGGAACGAAGGAGATTTTGGGTCCACTTGGGAATCCCCCAAGCTGAGTGCTCCTAAAGAGTACTCTATGCCATGTCTCGGGTCATGTGCAGCAGATCCAGGTCCATCAATCTGTCCTACAAGAAAGTACTCCGATAAGCATATTAGTCTTCATCTTGGGGTATGTGCATCATGTGAGGTCCATACTGGCAGTCTCTTCCACACAGAAGACCTTTGGTAGTGCCAAGTGTCGTAGCTTCACCCTTAAACCTCAAGAATAGTGCCATCAAATTCACTTCATCCACCATCAAGCCAAGGGTTAGTTCTTTACTTTGCTGATCAGGCCATGAGAGATGAATGCTAGTATGCCCAGGCTCAAATCAAACTACCAAATTTGTCCTCCAGGTCACTGCTCATCACCCATAGCTACAACCGTTATTCTATTTCCTGCAAGGATTCACATCTCCATGTACTGCTTGCTGATGTTAAGATCCATTTTATGGTAGAAATTTTTTCCATAACTACTCTGCAGCATGTTAATTGAACCATGCATTTTCAGGTGGCAACACTACCCATATTTGTATAAAGTGTAAAGTCTTGTTTGCTATTTTTCTCACAACTGTTTGTGGATAAGCATGGCAGCATTCAAGAATTATTGGAAACAGAGAGCAAAGGAAAGATTACATAAGTGGCAATAGCTTCCAGTTTATTTGTCAAAATAACACATACATTTGCACATTAGTTAAACTTGGGTATTTTTTTTGCCGCTTAAGTGTTAATATTTCAATAACCGTATCTCTGAAGAAATGTAAAGCCATGGGTTTTCTTTGCTAGGCCATTACATAAATTATACTACTATTTAGAAAAACGTGTATGTTGAAGAGCATTAATGTCACACCCCTGTATTTAGTATTTGAATTGTTATTATCCTTTCACTCTATTTTGATTCTTTTGGTTTTCAGGAACTCAGATGCTCCCCCTGTTTTGCAATTTGCATTTCAATATACAGTCATTGTACCACCTGAAGAAAATTTCAAGAAAGGATCGATTTCCCTAGACAGGTAATTGGAAGAAAGAGTGATGTCTGTCAGTGCTATAGTATATCTGTTTTTCTTTTCATTTTTTGACTCTGATAGTTAACTGATCTTCTTCCTTTCCTTTCATTTTTAGGCCTAGTTAAGGACACACTCCTCTTGATTGGTAGAGATATTTTAAAGAAACATTTCATATAAGTGGTTGTTTGATGCAACGGGAAACTTTGACTGAAATTATCATTGACTTTAGTAAGTACCTAATATTCAACTGGTACAACCCAGAAAGCTTGGTGAGAATCCCAGCTTGAAAGGAAAGGCCTGGAAAAATCGATATTAATCTTTAGAATTATTGCCAATGAGAGCAAGACACTCAACAATAAGTGACACCTAAACATTGATATATTGAAATGTATGACAAAAAATGTGATAAGTGGCATGTTAATGTATTTGTAACTCCAGAAGATATTCACTTGTATATTGTATGTATTACATTTGTACCTTATTGTATCCCCAACGGAGATGTATTATTCCTCTGATTGGAAGTGTCATCATGTGTACTTGCAAGTGTCGCAAGTTATATTGCAAGTGTCGTAACTTATACTTGATGGGTTATTAGACCACCTTGATGGGGTCGGCCCTGTATGAGTCATGTGGGTCAAAGGGTTATTAGACCACCCTAGAGGGGTCGGCCTAGTCAGCATTATGTTAAGTGGTTAAGTTGGGGCTGACCTAGTTGAGTAAAGGTCAAGTCAAGTTAGTGTATAAATAGAGAGTGTGTCTCTTTCATTTTACACATTCTATTATTCACTCACTTCGCATTAGTGAGAGAGAGGAGGAATGCGCACAAGTGGAGGAGGAGCATGCTGCTGAAGATATCTATCTCTTGGGTTTGATCATTGTGATCCTTGTATTGATGCTTATTCTATCTCTGAGGAAGTTGCGGGGTTTTCCACTTTCTTGGTTTTCCCTGGTGAAATGTTTTGTGTCTCTTGTCTCTTGTCTCTTATGCTTGATATGTTGCACATGTTGTTCTTTCAGTTAAGATCCTAGATCTATTGAATTAAATGATGAAAAACTAACATGGTATCAGAGCTAGCCTGAAGGAAGGCATGATATGGCATTTATGAGACTTGTTGCACTTGCGACAAATTGGAAGCTAGGGCTTGATATAGCAAAAACCAGTCATCGTGGCACTTTCGCTATAACTCCATTTTGGCGAAGGTTCATGATCTGAAACTTTTACAGGTCGTAGATAACATCCCCATGTACCTTGTGTCCGAAGCACAACATCTAATT
Source organism: Larix kaempferi (assembly GCA_027924585.1). Taxonomy (NCBI): domain Eukaryota; kingdom Viridiplantae; phylum Streptophyta; class Pinopsida; order Pinales; family Pinaceae; genus Larix; species Larix kaempferi. The sequence continues at coordinate 7,471,608 of BSBM01000211.1, forward strand.
CGCTGTACTTTCTATTTTATGATCAGTACAATCTAGGGTTTTTGCCTCTTCCAGATCTCAGTCATAAACAGGTGACCTAGGCAAAAAGGTCACAACTTGGGTTAGGAAGCTCCAAATGAAATTTCGTAAAAAGTGACAGGTAGAGCCGAAGTTGAACCAGTGACATGTGGCACGCTGTACAAGTTTGCTCTCCTGTTTTATCGCATAAACAGGCCACGTTGCGACACTTGGCATAACTCTCTCTCTCTCAGAGAATCCAATTGAGGTTAGACCTGTCGGGTTGGAAAGATGACAGGTCAGGCTACCACAGGCTGAAGTTTCAGACCTTGTGGATTTGTAATTTCAGAGATGCACCAGAAACAATCAGGTGCATATTTCTGTCAAAACAGAATTGGATTTTGAGCACCTTCATTCTTGGCTTGTCACTGCTGCGGGAATTTAGGGCTTCAGAGAAAGTTGGAACTTTTGGAATCGAAGTCCACGGCTGAATGCTCCTCATCAAAATCGAAATTTAGAGACCAAGATCGAATTTTTAGGTTGGGCAGAAGGTCGGGCTTGATCAAACCCTAGTTCAGGATTTTGATCCTTTAGATGGAAAATTAGGGTTTCTGCAAAAGTTGGAATTTTTGAAATCTGTGACCATGGTTGGAAGCTCCTCAGAAAAATCAAAGTTTAGAACATAAGATCGAACCTTTTGGATGGGCAGAAGACCGGGCTATATCAAACCCTAGTTCGGGATCCTGTCCAGACGATCCAAAAGTTTCAAATGCAATTTTGAGGGGTCAAATTTTACAGTTTTCTAAATTGAAGTATACCATCTTGATTAGCTCAGCAAGGTGCATCTTTTCATCCAATCAGAAGTTTGAAATTCAAAATTTGAATTTTTAGGGTTTCTTTGACAAACCCTAATCCATCTCCAGATCCAGTTTCAGCAAATCAAAGTGGATTGGGTTAATCCTAGAAGAGAATGAATTGGACACCTACATAAGTGAAGAAGTTCCAGTTTCAGAGGGAGATGAGGCTAAGGCCTTACATAAGAAGACTACAAGCAATCTCGACAGGTATGACTTGATACAGGTATGTTTTGAAATCTGTTCATGATTAAGTTTATGATATGTTTGTCTTCATATTATTGAGGTTAATACAATCTTGATTAATTTTAGACGTGTCTTATTTCCCTAGTAAAAGTATGAATGCATGATAGAATACATTCATTGATTAGGGTTATGACACTTATGATTGTACCAATGCACTATGATGTTGTATGAGGTTGATGTTGTCCGCTAACATGAAAGGTACATCAAGAAAGTTCTAGTTCAAGAACATATGACCATGGTGACATGAAGACAAAGACTCATCCATAGTCATGGATCACATAGAAGCTCCACTTATGAGGTATGTATAATTTTGGTTCTACAATGGTTAACTTATGAGTTATGCAGGTTACTAGCACAAGTCTTTGAAGAAGAACACGAAGACATTATGCGGGTATGTTAGACATAACTAGCTAACATGATAATCCAGGTATGTTTTTCCTATATCAAGTTAGAATCCTACCTTGTGTTAGGATCTTATACTTTTGTATGAATGATAATGATTATTCTTGAAGTTAGAAGTTTAAGTAATCAAGGGTTTATGCATATTATGTTTCTTACTTTGATTGATGATATGACTAACCAGAAGAGTCCTATGGTCAAATAAGAATTTGCATGAGTAAACGAAGTCTTCCCTGAAATCTTGAATACTAACGCTTATTACCTATGTATGAAATGATCATGACCATACATAAGATTATTTAGAATCATAATGTTTTGATAGTATTGAGATTATACTAATGTATGTATAGTTGTCTATGAGATCTTGAGGATAACACAATGGTGACACTAGTGCACACTTAAGCATGCATAGTGGTCTAGGATGAGTATAAGTTCAAGGACAGGTAATCCAGGAAGCAAAGATCAAGAGGGAGCACACTCCAATAGTTCTTGCAAGGAAGCAGAAATTGAGAGGGAGTCCACCCTACACCTAAACAAAGATAAGTATTTGAATTGTCAGTTCTTATGATTACTGAAATGATGTTGTTTAGTCATGTACATACTTATGTTCCTAGATTTAGGATGTATATTATGCATTTTAGAAAAGTTGCATTAATGAACAAGATACTACTAATATACAAGTAATGGGTAAGTGGCCTATGCTACTGTACAACATTCCATTGCTACTTATCTAGAATGAAACCTCTTTGCTAGCATGTTGGGAGTTGTGCACACTCTTAACAAATGTTCTGGTAGAGATGGAAGGCATCTAGAAAGTTGCCGTGTGAATACAGGATATGGATAAATGTTGTATTGAAGCATTGGCTAAGATAATTGCATGATTGTATGACATATGTCTTTATGAGTAAGAATTTGTTCTGAAATATTGGCTAAGAATTTGTTCTGATGTTTCTAATCATGCAATTAAACTTGTCTTGTAGGAAAGATTGTGTACCATCACCTACAAAAGAAGGACTACAACATTTTTTCCAGCAATGAAGTTCAAAGAAAGCTATCTATTGAAGATATTGAAGAATCTGAAGTTCCCAGGATCTGGGATGAAGTAATGGAAGAATGCCATGATCGAGGAATACCAGTCGATCATAAAGAATGATGTCTGGGGTGTGGTCCCGAGACCAGAAAAGAAGTCTGTTGTGACTTCCAAGTGGATCTATAAGATCAAGCATGCTGCAGATGGTAGCATAGAGATATACAAGATGAGGTTTGTAGCTCGTGGCTTCTCCCAGAAAGAGGGAATAGATTATGAAGAGGCTTTTGCTCCTGTAGCCAGGTACACTTCCATCAGAACAGTACTTGCTCTGGCTGCAGTGTTGAAGTGGAAGATACACCAGATGGATGTCAAGACAACTTTCTTGAATGGTGTAGTCGAAGAGGAAGTGTATGTGGAGCAGCCACTCGGTTTTGAGACACATGACAGGGAGTCATATGTGTGCAGGTTGAAGAAAGCCTTGTATGGCTTGAAGCAAGATCCCAGGACTTGGTATGGTAGGATGGACAGCTTTCTATCCAGTTTGGGCTTTATCAAGAGTAAAGCAGATTCCAACCTTTACTACAAGGTTGAGGAAGGAAATCCAGTGATACTACTATTGTATGTGGATGACCTATTTGTTACAGGTAAGGATAGATTGATTGCCAACATGAAGAGGAAGCTTGCTGCCGAGTTCGAGATGAAGGACTTGGGTATGATGCATTACTTTCTAGGTATGGAGGTGTGGTAGAGTGCAGATGGAATCTTCCTTGGACAAGGAAAGTATGCAGTAGAGTTCCTGAAGCGGTTCGGGATGATGGACTGCAAGGCCATGGTCACACCTATGGCATCGAACCTGAAGCTATTGTGTGATGCTTCATCAGAGTCGGTTGATGCCACGATGTATCGTTAGATGATTGGGTCCTTGATGTACCTGACGATCACGAGACTAAATATTTACTTTGCGGTGAACACATTGAGCCAGTTCCTAACAGATCCTAGACATGTTCACCTGATTGCTGTGAAGCATATTCTGAGGTACCTGAAGGGTATGGTTGATTATGGGCTCAAGTATGATGCGAATCAAAGATTTAACCTGCAGGGTTATGTTGATTCAGATTGGGCAGGCGGTGCTGCAGATAAGAAGAGCGCTTCAGGGTGTTGCTTTAGTATGGGATCAGGTGTGACCTCTTGGTTTAGCAGGAAGCAGTCATGTGTAGCACTGAGTACAGTTGAAGTAGAGTATGTCGCAGCTTGTTCGACCAGTTGTGAGGCAGTATGGTTTAGGAAGCTATTGTCTGAGTTATTTGATCTCTCGTTGGATGCTACTGGTGTCTTTTGTGACAACCAGAGTTGTGTGAAGTTGTCAGAGAACCGGGTGTTCCATGACAGGTCGAAGCACATTGAGATCAAATATCACTATATCATGGATATGGTGCAGAGAAGAGCAGTGAAGCTCCTGTATGTTGCGACGGATAAGCAGGTTGCAGATGTGTTGACGAAACCACTAGCCAGAGTGAAGTTTGAGTGCTTCAGAGAGAGGCTTGGTGTTCTTCAGGATGAAGACACTTCGAGGAAGAAGTGATGGGACACATTTGTAGGAGCCATTCCAAGCATGGTGAGAGGAGGATCCTTCCCATGGCTGTGGATGTAAGCGCTGTGTGATGAGCATCAGGATAATGCTCCAGTTCCTGCTTTGTATATGCATCAGTTGGATGCTTTGTATGATCAGTTGGATCATGTATATGTATATGCATCAGTTGGATGCTTTGTATGATTAGTTGGATCATGTATGATGACATGCCTCAGGACGATGCAGTGACGATGATCATGTGTGATGAGTATCAGGATGATACTCTGGATGATATGCATCAGGACGATGCAGTGATGATGATCAGTATGATCATGAGTATCAGGATGATACTTCGCGGCCGCAAACAGATTGTGCAGATGGCATGTAAAAGATCCTGAGAGATCCGATAGTCTGTGTTCGGATGCTCTTCAACGTTTTGCTACAGATTGGCCGCAATCAGATTGTATAGGTAGCATAGAAAAGATCTTGAGAGATCCGATAGTCTGTGCTCTAATGCTCTTCGAGGTTTTGCTACAGATTGGTCATGGGAAGATTAAACAGGTAGCATAGAAAAGATCCTGAGAGATCCGATAGTCCGTGCTCGGATACTCTTCGAGGTTTTGCTACAGATTGGTCGTGGATAGGTTGTGCAGGTAACATAGAAAAGATCCTGGGAGATCCTATAGTCTGTGCTAGGATGCTCTTTCGAGGTTTTGCTACAGGTAGCATAGAAAAGATCCTGGGAGATCTTATAGTCTGTGCTAGGATGCTCTTTCGAGGTTTTGCTACTAGAGGCATGTAATCAGCCCTGGAGATCCTATAGTCTGTGCTAGGATGCTCTTTAGAGTTCTTGTAGGTTGCAAGACACTCTTTTAAGGTTTTTCCTAACCACATGTAAAAGATCCTGGGAGATTCTATAGTTTGTGCTAGGATGCTCTTTCGAGGTTTTGTGGTGGTGGTCACATAGAAAAGATCCTGGGAGATCCTGTAGTTTGTGCTAGGATGCTCTTTCGAGGTTTTGTGATGGTCACATGTAAAAGATCCTTGGAGATCCTATAGTCTGTGCTAGGATGCTCTTTCAAGGTTTTGTTGACGCACGTAATCAGTCCTGAGGATTCCACACTATGACCAAAGATGATGAAGACCCACAGGATGGCCAAAGATGTTGAAGACCCACAAGAGGCTAGGCCTACAACCAACATGAAAAAGGGCTGGCTTTGTAGAACTTCTTATGACGAGAAGCATTATGAGATAGCCCAGTGATCGAGATGTCGACTACAGCAGCAGTGATGATGATGATGCTACGTGATCCAGTGACGATGATCCAGCTCCAGAATTGAAGACTTGTGCCTATATGTATTGATGACTTGTGTCAAGAGAATACCTTCCTAGTTAAGAGGGAGTGTTGATGTATTTGTAACTTCGGAAGATATTCACTTGTATATTGTATGTATTACATTTGTACCTTATTGTATCCCCAACGGAGATGTATTATTCCTCTGATTGGAAGTGTCGTCATGTGTACTTGCAAGTGTCACAAGTTATATTGTAAGTGTCGTAACTTATACTTGATGGGTTATTAGACCACCTTGATGGTGTTGACCCTGTATGAGTCATGTGGGTCAAAGGGTTATTAGACCACCCTAGAGGGGCCGACCCAGTCAGCATTATGTTAAATGGTTAAGTTGGGGCCGACATAGTTGAGTAAAGGTCAAGTCAAGTTAGTGTATAAATAGAGAGCGTGTCTCTCTCATTTTACACATTCTATTATTCACTCACTTCGCATTAGTGAGAGAGAGGAGGAATGCGCACAAGTGGAGGAGGAGCATGTTGCTGAAGATATCTATCTCTTGGGTTTGATCATTGTGATCCTTGTATTGATGCTTATTCTATCTCTGAGGAAGTTGCGGGGTTTTTCACCTTCTTGGTTTTCCCCGGTGAAATGTTTTGTGTCTCTTGTCTCTTGTCTCTTATGCTTGATATGCTGTACATGTTGTTCTTTCAGTTAAGATCCTAGATCTATTGAATTAAATGATGAAAAACTAACATGGCATATATTGAAGGGTTACACAATGGTAGAATGAAGGGTCTCAGGGTCTTATTCAGGTAAGAATGATTATTCCTTTCTAGTTTTGAATCGATCACACCCCAGTTTTACATGCCATCAATATGATCTGTGTAGATGCTAATTGTTTATATCCTCCTAGCTTATTGCTCTTGTTTTTCACACTTGGTATCAGATCCAGATGTCCCTGATCTATTGGAGATATGATGGTTTGGGTTGTTTGCACTCTGTATTGTAAATTTTTCTAATCCTAGGTGAATGCCGCCCTTATGTTCTCAAATTAATAAACTTTAATTTTCAGAAAGTAAATTTTCCACATACCAGTATTCACACATATAGTAGGTAAATGAACAACGAAAGCATAAACACAATATACAGATAATTTACTCCTTCAAATCAGCTTTTCATTAATAGATCTAGGCTTACAAGGAAACGTCCACAGCTGCAAAAGATTACAGCTGTACAGTATACTCAAATAGGCAAAATTTGCATACCTTACTGAGGAAAACCAGCCTCCAAAACTGAGAAAACAGCCTGCTTCTTGTTACCTTGTTGTACGACTGTCCAAGGAAATAATTTCCCGCGTCCAAGGAAATAATGCAGGCTCTCCTCTATCATTTCTAACTGAGGAGAGGTTGTTGTTATAAGGTGGTATGCTATTACATCAAGGGCAGCTAGGCTGCTAATCCAAATGTGGCTGCATTGCTACAAGAATGAGCCAACAACATGCATTCAGGGGTGGAGTATATCCGTCCGGGTTTGAACTATTAAAATTTTGTGCTTTTCAAACTTCAATGCGAAACATAAATTTTACATCTTTGATTAGAGGCTTCCCTTATTTTAACTCTGTGAATTTTCATCCTTAGGGCTGTTTTGAAATAGAGTATAAAACCACAGCAGAAAGAGTACAATATTTGACTGATAAAATAAAATACCAAAAATAATATTTCATTTGACGTATATTCATGATTGTGCAATGTAAATACTAAATATATTGATTTATTTTTTAAGTAGTACTAAGTAGGGATTGTAAACAATGAAAATAATGGAAAAACATAAATTTTTTTTCTCAGGGGCATGGGTGGGGGGAAACGTTTCGTCAGTAGTCCCTGGGACGCCGAAAACATGGGAAATGCATCCCCAACCCTACAGGATGCGTCCCCGTGGAACACTGATTTATTCGGAGATGTTTTATTCCCCCGTCGGGATGTTTGGTCATCATAGAGTCATGAGGTAAATCCTCCCTAGAGTCAAATGTATTGGGGTTTTTAAGTCCCCTAGAGGAGTCGGCCCAGTCAACATTAGTTGAGTGGTAAAGTTAGTTGAGGCCGACATGTCAAGTTGTAAAATTAAAGTAGAAGTGAATGTATAAATAGAGAGCTAGACTCTCTCATTTATTCATTCATTCACACACACACTCAATTGTGTAATTCGCAATGGAGAGAGGGAGAGAGATATATGCAAGGAGAAGGAGCACTTGTTTGGGGTTTTGTCTTTGTACTTTTGATCATCTATATTGAGGAAGTTTTGTTGGGATTTCTTCCCCTAGATAGTTTCCCAGGATAAATTTGTGTCTCTTGTGTTTATGTTGTGCTTGTTATTCTTTCAGTGATCCTATATATGCTATTGTTGTGAAATTGAATTGAACACTGATGTTATCTATCTTAGCATATTGAATCTTAACAAAGACTCCTCATCACTCATGGCCTCTTCTCAAAACATAGCAGACATCTCATTGAAAACTATTGATGAGGTTGGTCCTACTAATGTGATTCAAGTAATCACTGATAATGCACCGAATTGTAAAGGAGTAGGAAAAATCAATGAGCGGAAATATACACACATCTTTTGGTCTGGTTGTTTGGTGCACACATTGAACCTTTTAATGCATGATATTATCAAGCACAAATAATGCACATGGATAAATGATTTGTACAAGCGAGGGAAGAAACTCATTAAATTTATCACCGGGCATTCAAGGTTCAATGCCTTTTATGGCACTTACTCTAAGTTGCAATTACTTAAGCTTGCAAAGACTAAATTTGGTAGCTATTTCCTCACCTGTAGGCACCTATTGAGGGTAAGACAGACTTTGGGTGTTATGGTGATGAGTGATGAGTGCATTGATAGAGATGGCATGGATGCATGAAAGGGCACTGTTCTTGATAGCTTTTTTTGGACATAGGTCAAGTATGTTTTATAGTTCACCAAGCCAATTTATAACATGCTTCGGTTTGCAGATTCTGATCGACCGGTCATTGGGGAGGTGTATGAGCAAATGGACACTATGATAGGACAAATTAAGGACATTGTTCAGCCTAGAGATGAGATTTTGTATGATTTAATCCGTATAGAGGTGGAAAAACGGTGGGAGAAGCTGAATATTCCACTACATGCCTTAGCATATGTGCTTACACCAAAATACTATCATATATCATGGCTTTCAACCCTAGCACCAGGTGGTGAGGCAAAGTGAAAACCACACCAAGATCTAGAGGTTCAAGCTGGTTATATGCAAGCATTGGAAAAAATGTACCCAGATGTTGAGGAGTGTGATAGCATGCGGCGACAGTTGAGCCAGTACATCAGTTGCACTGGTGCCTTTGGGAGCAACCATGCAACTAGAGATCGAGGGAATTTGCCTTCTCTTTAGTGGTGGGACATGTATGGCACTAGTACACCACAACTACAAACTATGGAAATGCGGGTGCTTTCACAGGTGGTGAACACTTCTTCAACAGAGAGGTGTTGGAGCACATACAGTTTCATCCACAATGTCAAAAGAAACAGGTTGAATGTACAACGAGCAAAGACCTTGGTCTATGTGCATTACAACTTGTGATTGTTGTCACATTACTGTGAGGATCGAACTATAGACAAATCGAATAAGATGTGGGACTACAATCCAGAGGAGGACAACTTGGAGGATGGAGCATTGGTTTTGGAGGAGTTGGAGAATGCTCTTTTGGATGAGGATGAGCGTGCTGAGATGCCACCTCCATCCGGTGCGAGGCCCCATGGACGGGGCCCCTTCACTAGCACTTCAACAGTACCTGCATTAGAAGGACCTTCACAGTCACACTCAACTACACATGCTTCATCTTCACTACCACCACGCGTACCCTCACAAGGCAATCGTGGTGGTGGAAAGAGGAAATAGGAGAAATAGATTGTTTTTGCATTTTACTAGATAGGATTTAAATCATAGCTCAGTTTAGTGTTTTGAACTTTTGAGACCTTTTAGTCTTTGTATGCCAGTTTAATTATCAAGCTGGTACTTATAAGTTATGCTTCATGGCACATGCAGATAGCCAATTTTTGTAAACAAAAACTATTTGGTACTTAATGATGTAGTATGTACTTCCCTATTTGGTAGTTAATGATGTACTTCCATATGTTAATGATGTACTTCCCTATTATATGGTTCCAAAGGTTGTATGTTTGTAATTGATAGAATCTAGATGGTTTGTAATCTCTGTTACAAGTATCGCCGATATATTGGCAACATCGCGATATATCGCGATACTTACCCTTTGGCGATATATCGGCAATATTTCGACCGATATTTTCCTTGATTTTTTGCCGATTTTTTCCCGATTCTATAGCGATTTTTTTGGCTATTTTTTTGAATATATCGCGATTTTTTGCCTTTTTTTGCTCATTTGCCGCGTTTTGAATAAAAAAATTGTTGTGCCCATAAAAAATGTTGCCTTATTCATTAGTAATTGGTCATATTAAATGGTAATATTAAATTCTTAAAGTAAAAGTGACATTCTCCTTGTCTTTCATTTTCTATCCTTTTACTTAAATTTTTAACATTACCATTAATTGTTTCAGGATGTTTGAGAGTGGTTCCAACCTCATCGGACTTCATATGCAAAAAGTAGAAGTTTAGATCCCATTCATAATTAAATAGACTTGATAGTTTTTCAGGATTTTAGGATTACAAAGTTTCTAGTGGATTTTATTATGTATGAGGGTATGGGATTGGCATTTAATCAAGCACATCAAGCCCTCAATGTACCTTGATGTTGGTCATGTTGATTGTTGAACTCCTTTGTCACGACCTTAATAAAAATTTACTCTTCACTCGAGCAAAATCACTTATTAAGCATGGGAAGTTTTTTCTACCTTATTTCAACGATTGGATTAGGAAGTTTCATAAAAATTGTAAGGTGTTGAGTTGTTGACTAATGTCCTTGGAGGATCAACTTTGAGATTTAAGGTAGAGGCAAGGACTAGAGCCTAGAGGAGGGAGGCATAGGGTGTTATTGATGAATAGGATCCCAATATAGGCAATGATTCGCCGACATGTATTATTTATGGTTTATGTTTCACATTCATTTTTTAAAATGTCCTTGCTCATTTATTAATTAAAAACATGCATATACATACATAGCGATTTAAAATATACATAGAGTCCACTACAACCCCCATGACCGGCATGGCCTTCTAGTTCTAGAGGCAAATCCATTACTAGAGCAATTACCTTTGCTTGTAAAAGGGGTAGAGGGAATCAATTATTCATTTACTTGATTTCACTGTATACAAGATACATTGATTGTATTTTTTTGGTGATTCAAGAGTCGGGGACTCAGGATCCAGGACATGATTCATTTTTTATGTGTGATCTATCACTAAATGTCTTATACATCTTATATATCACTTTTCTTTCCATATTCACGTGGTAATGTGTTTATTCAATGTTCTTGTTGCTTTAGATGTTTAGAAAATTGAAAACAAATGAATATTTTTGTATTTTTTAAGTTTGCCGATATATTGCCGATGTTTGCCGACACTTTCGCCGATAAATCCGATAATTTCTTTTTGGACCCTCGGCGATATATTCACCAACACAATATTTGTAACACTGGTTTGTATTTGTATTTGTAAAATGTATTTCAATTCGTAACTTTGTAATTGTATCATGAATTATGGAATTTAGATGGCATTTCATATATTGGAAGTAGCACAAACATACATGTTTCATAAATTTTGCATCTAGTTTGGCATTCTAGATGTTTTTTTGAATATATATATATATATATATATGTATATATATATATAAACGCTCCCGAGACGTTTCGCTCCCGACCATTTTTTGAAAAATGCGCACCCGCGCTCCTGCTTCCCACTCCCGCTTCGCTCCCACGCTCTGGAAACCTCGATATTTGGGCTAGCTTTGTTCATTGGGGATTTAAATAACACATGTTAGTTCAAGCTGTAACAATTTGGTGCTGTTGTTGGGATAAAGCTCTTTTCTTGGAAATTTTGAAGATCATGCTTCATAACATTTGGTGGGAGGTTAGTATTGTAGATTTCTTTTCTCACATGGTGACTCCACGAAGGGATGAAACCCTTGTTCCTTTGCAAGTTTTGAAGATTGGTTGTTTGTAGGGTGAAGCAAACAAAACTTCAAAGGCATTGAAGATTATGAGCTTAATTTTGACTCAGTTAAATAGTGATTGAGATGACCTTGATTTGGTAAAATGGGTTTAGGGTTGGTGGTTTATGGGCCCATGGTTTGGGTAACCCATGTTATTTTCCATGGTATTGCATGTGATGAAGCCTACTTAAAAGCTTGATTAACTCCATTACAAAGTGCCTATGAGTGGTTGGTTTGCCTATGCCTTGGCAGGAGTGGTCAAGGATAATAGATCTATTGTTTTTGGTTTTCCCAGGTTTAGGTTTATATGGTAAAAATTCTTCTTCATCGTGTGTGCTTTCTTATTTTTAACATGTGGTATTAGAGCACTAGGTTGGGATGGACTCGCTCACGAGAGTGGCCTAAGTGTTTTATAAGGTCACATAGAATGCAAATGAAGGATAGGGGTATGGAAAGTGATAACAACACGGGAAATGGAGTGGATTTGGAAGCGACATGGGTGTGTGGTTGTTAGGATATAATAGAATAGGGATTTGAACCTGGGACGCTGCGATGGAACAACAGCAAGAACATCGGTGATAATTGTGCATAGAGGAGATAAGGAAGTATGTGCACAACCCGGTGCACTTGGTCGTGGCGGGGTGAGATTATGCTACACTTCGATGGATCCTATCAACATTGTCGCGAATGCCCAACGTTGGAGAAGTGACTAGAGAGGAAGAATCAATATTGGAAAAACAACGAGCGGACATAGTGTCTGGTTGCATAGATCGGTGGGACGTGTCGGGGTTGGAGACGATGCTCCATGTGGATGTCCGGCTTGAGGATCGCACAATCGTGAAGATGTTGATGGTTGTCGAGGCTGATTAGAGCCTCTAGAATGAATAGGGTTGGAACGTCTTGTAGGAGGTGGTGTATGCGCTTGAAGACGCCATCACAATGACGATAATGAGGTATTATCAACCCCTCACCTGGGTTGAATGGTGTCAGCATGTCCCCCAGATCATAGACACTACTGGGAGAAGGAGAGATTTCTATGTGGAAATCACTTTCCATTTTGAGAGCTCTGTGGTCCCATTCATCAATCGTATTGGGCCGTTCGATACTTATAGGGTCTGGAAGCGCGGTTCAACCCTTAGAGCTAACATGACCCTGGAAGGATTTGATGGTTTCAAATACAGAGGTCCGCTCAAAGCTTCTTGTTCTTGGGCGAGGGCATATAGGACCCGAGATTGCCTGTCGGATCTCTTATCGTCTTAACTCACAAGAAAAAAGAAATCAACAATGCACTTGAGGGTGTTGGGACTCTGTCATTCGACGCCGAGGATGTGCAAAAGGTTGCCCTAATGGCACAGACGAATTTGTATAAGCCTAGCATCAATGTTACCTAGGACGAGTTCATGCCTCATTTGAATTGGAGGTGGCATGACAGGACTGAAATGGTCTGTCCATTGAAGGCCAAGATCTATGACATGCTGCATGTGATGCTTAGTGTCAAGTCCCAAAGGGTTCTTGGGGCAATTATTGATGAGGAGCTCTTTGCAGTAGTGAATGACAAGTTTGCAGATGAGCTGGGGTGGGGGGGGGGGTTATGAGGAGATTTTGGCGAAGGAGGAGAAAGAAGAGTTGGACCAACCTCTCAGTATGGAGAATTCAAATGCCATCGAAGATGAGTGGGTGACATTATTTGGTCTTGTGGATCATAATGGCGGGTTGTTGACTTCAACAAGGGATCCAAATGCCTCTGAGGCCTCTGAAGCCAATTGTGGCAAAGATAGGTGAGGTTGGTTTGATTTGGAGCATTAACAAAAGAAACACGTGGAAGATGCAGATGAAGAATTGTTCGACTCACTGTACCAATGTTATCAGAGTTGAACCGGTCAAATTTTTTTTATGGAGTTGGATTTAATCACAATGTAAATGGGCATATGGCTGTAAGACTTGTTTAGACATGGATACCCTTTGCTTGGTGGGTCACCTATGAAATGTCAAGATGTAGATTTAGGTAGACTGAAGAGAGGGGGCACGCTGTCATTCTGGTACTTATTTAAAACTGAGGGGGGTTGGTGTTTATCCCAAGTCAAGTCTAAAGGGGGGATCGTTAGATTAATCTTGACTTGGTTAAAGTGTGATTGAGATAACCTTGATTTTGTCAAATGTAAGTGATCAGTAAATACTTCAGCAGTTAAAACTTAAAACCCTTATGCAGGTGCTCACTTACATGGTCAATATCATTGATCACTGAAATTTAGTGAAGATAGGGAAGCCCCCAAGAGACTTTCATAGATAGTCCTGAAGAGAGGGAAGAAGGTACTAAGGTGATAGTGGTAACTCTTTTGAGTTCCACTTGGAGTTTCACTGTGGTGAAGGATTTGCACATTAAGTGTAAGGTTGAGTGGTAACACTGTCGCTTCAGGAAGGGGATACTGTTGTATAAAGGGGATAATGCTGCTTTTATGTTTAAGATCATCATACAATTTCTGTTGATGGGTGCTGTCTTTTTGAGTAAAAAATATTGTTATCTTTTTTGTGTCAGATCTGCATGAAAACTGACGAGAACAGATTATGAAGGCACTGTCCATGTGTTTGTCTTGTGATGATTATCTCAGCATGTAGGAGTAATTAGGGTGCTGCTTCGGAGGCTGTTTTCAGCATGATACATGCCAAATTTAGTGAGGAGAGCATACTTATCTTGGTGATAATTTTGTGGTTATTGAGCTGAGGAAAAGTGTAGCCTTTTGGAGTCCAAATTCAATTTTCAGGAAAGTCATATTGATTTTAAATACAGTGCTGCTTATAGATGATTCTGGGGTCATCTTCAAACATAGATTTAGAGGGATTCTAATTCAACATGATTTATCTTTGGCATCAGCTATTCTTGGAGAAGACAAAGCACACCAAACACTTAGAGTGCATGCGTAAAAACAGAAACAGAGAAGACGAAATCATCAATCCCATTTTTCACTCCTCATTAGGATCCAAGCCTTTTTGTTCTCCTCTTGTCCAATTGTTTGACTCTGTAGCAGGAGTTTGATAACTTGATGGGTTAACAAGGGCATGAGTAGTGACTATAGTCTACGTTCCCTGTGGTCTCTTGGGACAGACTTGTCTTGATTTATTCCAGAACTATGCAGTAGCATCTCTGATTAATGAAACAGAGATCATCTAATTTATGAATTTGTTTTTCTGTTCAGAATTCCATATTGGCTCTTTTTGCTTATGATGTCTGTGTTTTAGGGCATTTAGTTAGCATGGCTTAATCTCATATTACCTTGTTGATTTCCTTCTTTATGCTTTTTTCCATCACCCACTGAATTTGGCACCAGTAAAAAAAAATGAATTCTAAGTTCTAAGTCTTTTTTAGAGACACCTCCCTGAAATAGCAAGCACTAGTTTTGAAGCAAGAGGAATACTAGTGAGAATACTTTTCAAAAGGGGTCATTTGGTCTGCTTTGGAAAAGTTTTGAAGGGACAACTTCGAGAGATAATGCTAACATTTTATTCATGAACATTCAATCACAGTCGTAATTCACTTTCCTTGTATTTGAGATCACATCTAGAAAGTTATAGTTAGCTAGAGATGAATCTGGCATATAACATCATCTTTGTAAAAAATGGATTTATGTGTGTGTTTAGTACTCTTCTACAAATTACTATGGTTTCTGAGAGTGTTGAATAAAATAACAAAATCTTTTTTCCATCTTTTTTTAGAATATCGTATCCCTTTATGTGAATTTATAGATTAGCATTTTTTTTCATTCTTTCCTGTTTCCTATGTTTCTGCTCAATGGAATTTTTCAATTTGATTTGCATCTATCTGGCTCAATCGGTTATATTTCATTTAGGACTTATGTTTTGTCCAGGCCTAAGTATTCACTTAAGCGAAGGTTGAGAATACGCACACTGCAGTATGGAGTAGCACGGAATATCAATGAACTGTATGACAGTGCTGATACGGAAGTTATACTTTCTATCCTGGTTCACAAGGTAGGATTCTTATTTTTAGAGGCAGTGTTTATCTCTAACATTTCCACAAGTAGCTAAATTATCACACAAAATATGTTTGTGCCAATTGTTTTGCACATAGACAATACACGAGGCTTCCAGGTTTCCTTTGGTTATTCTACCATAGTTCTAAAAATGGTGGAAAAACATGACTTATCACTGTTTCTTTTTCTCTTGCCTTGGTCAAACGGGACAATTTATTCTCAAGGTTATGGGTCCTAGTTTAAACTTAACTTAATATTGAGCTCACTATGAGCTAAATCTACTCAAGTTAGCCATTCTTTGAAACGACCTTGATCCTATTATCCTTTGTGACTCCTTTTGAACGTACTATATGAGCTAAATTTAATCAAGTTAGCTACATTCAATACTAAAAGGAGGAGAAGGAAAGCTGAAAAAGCAATAAGATTGGATGTTCAGAATACACCATGAACATATATGTGCAACCAAATATTCTTATTTTTTCATCCTATCTCTTTTTTCTGTCACAGCTACGATGTGTTCTACCATGAGATTTGATGGCATGGGATTAATGTTTTCCAAGAACTGTCAATATTTGCTGACCAAGATTGATATCTATTTAGTTCTTAATCTTCACTGCAACTGTTTGCAAGATATCAAGCATAATAGTATGCATTGGCCTGCAATAACCTGTAATTTGTCTATTTTCCACGATTAAATTTTGCATTAGTTGGACTGTGTACAACTGATCTCATCAGATTTCTTTGTTTCTTGCTTGAGATATGGTCTAGGTAATTTCATCTTCCTTGGAGCAAGGTGTGAAGGAGGGCAGATTGTTACTTCATGACTGGCTTGTCATTCTCACTGCTCAATATAACGATGCCTACAAGATTGTTGAATTTGGGAAGCCTGGCACCACTGGTATGCTTGATGTTGCATTTTCACATTGTCCACAGTTGCAACCCTTACCAAGACTTATATTTGCCCTACTGAGGAGTCCTCTTCTCCGTCTTCATGAAGAGGGTGTACACCCAGACTATCGAATTTATCTTCAATGCCTTTTCAGGTAGGAGGCTTTTGCTTCTGCATTATCATTTGTAACACTCTGTAGATTAAAAGTATTCTGAAGTATCTTTAAAATTCTTTTCATTTTTGAAATAAAATGTAAGGAATATAACTTGAGGAATGAGGGCAACTGTAAGACCCACAGTCTGGGTGAGGAATTGTTGAGTTGTTAGTTCAGGTAGGATAATCTTGTTTCTGCAATTATCATTTGTGACTCTGTGGAGATTAAAACTATTCTGAACCATCTTTGCCATTCTTTTCATTTTTGCAATAAAATGTAAGGATTATAACTTGAGGAGTGAGTGCAACTGTAAAACCCACAGTCTGGGTGTGAAACCGTTAAGTGTCTGCAGTCGTTTTTAAGGGCAAATCTCAAATTTTGTTAATCATTATATGCTATGCATGAGATTGTCCTGGTGGGGCATAGAAATGGTAGGGCTTGCTACTTATATTTTCTAAGAGATCTAGTATTTTGTATAGTTATGTTTATGCTATCTAACTGTGTCTGTTTGTGCAGGACTACCTGGTTTCCTTTTATTGATTTGATTAATGTGCTGTTCTTGCATAGATCATTGTAAGGCTTTTTTTAATAAAAAATGATGCCAGTATGGCTTGGTGGGTTTACTGTCTATGGATGCAGTGCTCTGGAGCCAATCTCTCTCCTACGAGCTGTATATCCAGTGTTGTCTTCATATTCAACCCCAGATAAGCAGGCATATCCTCGCCATTCGTTAAGCCGTGCAGCACTTATAACCAGTGGTAGTCCTATTTTCTTTCTGGATGCATTCACTACTCTCATAGTTTATTATTCTTCAACAGCAGATCCTGCGTTGCCATTCCCCCCTCCACAGAACTGTAAGTTCATCTCCTCACATAACAAATTAGTTCTGCATCAATGACCTTTTAGTCAGAATTATGGTAGAATTTGGTTGCTGTTGTCTTGTTTGAAAGATTATTCACAATTGTATTTTAAAGTAAAAGCGGCCTTATTTTCTAAAAGATAATTCATTGCAGCAAGTATTACTATAGAAGTATCATAATACCCTATATAAATTATTGTTATTGTGTGTGGTGAGCATGAGTGCATAGAAGTGTCATCATTTTCTATATGTACAATTATTATGTATGTTTCTTCTTGTGTAAAGTACTTTCGTCAAAGTTGAAACTGTAGGTAATTAATTATATTCATATAAAACATTAGGAAAGTGCCTAATAGATCATAGTAGGAAATATATACAGATGAATAGGTAATGATAAGTATCTACCAGTTAGGCATCCATGCTATTGATATTGACCCAACTATGCTTGTCCATGCCTACAAGGCATTCCATCTGATTATATTACCCTAGGTACCTAGGGCATGATTTCACTATGGCTTATGATACTGAAAATATGCATTGAATAATTGGAAGTTGGAACAGGGATTATGTATTATCTGTTAGTTTTTCATACAATTATAGCAGTGTAATTCAATTGCATAAGATCAATAGGATCACTAGAAGAAAGACCAAGCACAGAAACACAGTACACAAAAATTTATCCTGGGAATCCCAATAGGGAGGAAACCCAACAACCTTCGTATAGAGATGAACAATTCTGAGAACATAGTACAATGATAAAAGAGAGAAAGTAGAAGAACTCTCCAAGTAGAAACCCCAAAATATGCTTCTCCTAGCTGCAGATCTGAATCTCTCTCCAAGTGATGCAAACTTGCTTGGTTGACTGAATGACCAAATGAGGTAAACTTCCTCTCTATTTATACACATGCTAAACTGGCTTTTTCCCTAACTGGGTCGACTTGTCAAACTGACTGGGACGACTATGTTAGATTATGGTAACTTCGGGATGTCCTCCATGGTTCAGATGCCTTGCATGGAGGTACATTTGCAGTATAGGCATCAGTATGAAGTAGAGGGTGGGATACACTCTACTCAGTGGCATGAGCCCAGTGGTGGCTGCATGCCGACCTTCCGAGGTGATTTGACCTTTGCATGCATGAGTTTTGCATGACCTGTCAACGATCATTGGATGCATGCAAAAGCGACTTTTGCATGCACCAAGAATTAGGGTTTTGGTAAACCTAATTCATCGGTGAGATTATTTATAGAGGCAGGGGGGTCCCCGGATGAGGTTGCTCAGTTGCTTTATCAGTGAGTGATAGACCAGGAGTGAGGAGGGCGCAGTTGTGCATGCAAGGCGACTTTCTGAGAGAGAGAGGAGCTGCTGCAGGAGCTAGGGTGGTCATATCTGAGTTGGATCAGTGACCATTAGCTCCAGAGTCACTAGACACCCAGCACTGTGAGCTGAGAGAGCTCATCAGTGGGATTTCTACTCAGTTTAGAAGAGGACGTGTTCACTTGGAGGAAGGCGCATTTCTCAAGGAGGGAGAAGTTCATTTGGAGCCAGATCGACCGATTCAGAGTCTGAGACTTCCAGGATAGCCTTGCCTCAACATTCGAGGAAGTTAGGGACGATTAAAGCTCAGATCTACTGAGATCCGGTCCGGTACGAGCATCAAAGATCTAGAGGGGAGGGCGCACTTCTGCATGCAGTGGAGGTCGCATTCTTGAAAGGGCAGTCTTCAGAGAGAGTAGATCAAAGTAGTGTGATACAGAGAAGCAGATCAGTCAGAGGCACCTGCAGAGATACTCAGATCCAGTTTACCAGTTAGGGCTTACTCTTCCAGTGCATGCATCAGCTGATGCATGCAGATCTAGAGTCTGTCCGGTTCAGGGATTGAGTTACCTTTGAGGTAATATTGTATTGTACTTGTCCATTTATATATATGCTCCAGGCTCGAGAGAGAAGATAGCCCCATAGTTTGTTGGATTTCCTCGGTTGGGGTTTCTAGGGTATATTTGGTGTTCTTTGTGTGGTTGCATGTGTTTCAGTTTGGTAATGAGATCTAGCCGTTGAGTTTATATTTATATGAGCATGTATTGATGTCGAGGTTAAGTCACCTGACACGGGGACACGGGACACGAAAATACGATAGTCCGACACGGACACGGTGACCCCCGGAATTAGGACACGAAGGACACGTTTTATATACATATATATATATATTTTAAAAATATATTAAAATTTAAAAATATGGACATATAGATCAAAAAATCTTTAGAAACTAGAACATTTACAAATATTGAATAGAAATTAGAATAAAAACACATTAATGATTACACATTTGTCATTCACAAATCATGATTCACAACACATTTGTCATTCACAAATCACAAAAAGACAAAAAGAAACCCAAATTTTTGTTTTAAAGCCAACCCAGCCGCACTTTTCCACCATTTGCATGCCCTGTTTTTAGGACTCGTGTCCGACAGTTGGGGACATGATGTCAAATCGTGTCCGATTTGACTTTCGGACGTGTCCTGATTTCGGACATGACCGAAAGTCTAATCGAACATGATTTGACATCGAATCGTGTTCGATTCGATCTCCACGGGACACACAGAGGGGTTTTGACGAATCCGGTTTCTTAGATATCGAGACTCAAACTGCTTGAGATCTCAGGGTGATTTAGAGGGAGTAGTGATCTCTGAATCAAAGATTTACATGGTATCAGAGCCCTGGTAAGGGTCAGAGAGGGCAATCACACAAAGATCTGTGGTGTTGGAGACTAGATATGAGATAAATCTAGTAGGTCAGTGACGATAGAGACTAGATCTACCATATCTGAGCAACACAATTCAGATCTGAGGTTGTAGAGGTCAGATCTATTAGATCAGTGGGTTCAGAGGTTAGATCTATGATAGATCTACCAGATCTATCATCAGGAGAGACTCTTGTTCACTGTGGGTTACAGTGCTTCAATTGAGAGAGTATGGCCACTAGCTTAAGAGTGGAGGATCGATTGGATGGGGCCTCCAACTATAGTGCATGGAGGGCATGTATTACGCTCTTGCTGAAAGAGTGTGAACTATGGGATGTTGTGAACAACACAACGACAAATCCGGTTAAAGTTCCGTCAGATGCCACTGCCAAAGCAGTGTATGATAAAAAGAATGTGAAGGCTCAGAAGATCCTTCTTGATGCGATCAAGGATCATGTTATCCCACATGTCTCTACCAAGGACAATGTGTTTGAGATGTGGGATGCATTGACTAGTCTGTACTAGAGTTCCAATGCAAATAGGAAGATGGTTCTCAGAGAGAAGTTGAGAAGCATTAAGATGGGGAAGGATGAGAGCATGACTACCTATCTCACCAAGATAACTCAGGTGAGGGATGAGTTGGGAGCAGTGGGTGAGAAGGTAGAGGATAGTGAGATGGTTCGACAGGCCTTGAATGGCGTGACTGTGCCATGGGTAGTGTTCGTTCAGTCTATTATAGCTCGAGAGAACCTTCCCAAGTGGGATCGTCTGTGGGATGATTTCACACAGGAGGAGATTCGGAGAGGGTACATACAGGGTTCAGCTTCTGCCACTCTTGAGGAGGAGGATGTGGCTCTCGCAGCAGGTGGAAAACAAAGGGGCAGACAGAAGAAGGATCCGAGCAAGATCAAATGCTTCGCCTGCAACGACTATGGACATTATGCGGGACAATGTCCGCATAAGAAGAAAGGGAAGCAAGCAAAGACGAGCAGGTGGCAGCAACAGGGGAGGTTGATGAGTTTACTTCTCGGTTTGAGAAGGAGTTCTCATTAGCCTCAGTTCAGTCAGGACATGATAGTATCTTACTAGAGGCTCAGGTTGATCAGAGTTGGAGAGTTGATTGCATGCTCAACAGTCACATGGCAGGAGTGCGGGATGCATTTCTTATCCTAGAGCACACACCCTTGCAGTTGGCTTGGGATGTCCAGGGGGTTGACCACTTGATCACTAGTGTGGGCAGAGTGATATTTCTGCTTGACCTTGGGGAGCTCCTAGAGGTGTCAAGAGTTCTATTTGTTCCAGGTCTGAGAGGGAGTATCCTCTCAGTGGCAGCTTTGGCAGCTGCTGGCCACTCAGTAGTGTTCAGTGGGATCAGATCTTCACCTATCCTAGAGGAGTAGACCCAGTCTTGTTGGGTCAGAGGATCGACGGTGAATACGTGGTTCGGGGATAGCCTACTACGGGCACATCAGGATGGATGAGTACATCCTCTTCAGAGTCAGAGGGGGATGATGAGCGAGATGCTCATAGCAGAGATGGGGCCAGGAGGAGTTAGTCTGGACGACAGATGGGTGGGCGCGATGCTCACCATGATGAGGAGGATCAGGGGAATGATTCTGAAGTTCAGATGGATGAGCGAGATGCTCTTGATAGTGATGAGTCTCAGGAGATTGAGCCCTTGGGCTCATATTAGATGGATGAGCATGCTGCTCATGTAGGCACTGGTTAGAGATTGAGCTGGTATGAGATGGTTGAGATGGACTTAGCTCAGGAGAGAGCTGAGTCAGCTCAAGGACAGAGTGAGTTGACTTACAGAGCTGAGTCAACTCAGAGACATAGACAGATCTCCTACAGAGCAGTGGATCCACTTGACAGCGGTCTTCAGGACTGGTTACAGCAGCAGAGATTCCGAGGGAGTTTGAATCAGAGTGCAGTGACAGAGTCAGGAGTGATTGATCAGGGGGCTTCTTCTGAAGCCACACTTATGGAGATTGATCAGGGTTCTTCAGGTCAGAGGGCGACAATGACAGGCAGATCAGGTAGATCAGTGTCAGCAGCAGGGGACTTGTTTGATCTAGGCATCAGTGGTAGGACTTCCCTCGTTAAGAGGGAGTGTTAGATTATGGTAACTTCGGGATGCCCTCCATGGTTCAGATGCCTTGCATGGAGGTACATTTGCAGTATAGTCATCAATATGGAGTAGAGGGTGAGATACACTCTACTCAGTGGCATGATCCCAGTGGTGGCTACATACGGACCTTCCGGGGTGATTTGACCTTTTCATGCATGAGTTTTGCATGACCTGTTAGCGATTATTGGATGCATGCAAAAGTGACTTTTGCATGCACCGAGAATTAGGGTTTTGGTAAACCTAATTCATCGGTGAGATTATTTATAGAGGCAGGGGGTCCCCGGATGAGGTTGCTCAGTTGCTTTATCAGTGAGTGATAGACCAGGAGTGAGGAGGGCGCAGTTGTGCGTGCAGGGCGACTTTCTGAGAGAGAGAGGAGCTGCTGCAGGAGCTAGGGTGGTCAGATCTGAGCTGGATCATTGACCATTAGCTCCAGAGTCACTAGGCACCCAACACTGTGAGCTGAGATAGCTCATTAGTGGGATTTTTGCTTAGTTTAGAGGAGGATGTGTTCACTTGGATGAGGGCGCATTTCCCAAGGAGGGAGAAGCTCATTTGGAGCCAGATCGACCGATCCAGAGTCTGAGACTTCCAGGATAGCCTTGCCTCAACATTCAAGGAAGGTTAGGGATGATCAGAGCTCAGATCTGCTAAGATCCGATCTGTTACGAGCATCAGAGATCCAGAGGGGAGGGCACACTTCTGCATGCAGTGGAGGTCGCATTCTTCAGAAAGCAGTCTTCAAAGAGAGTAGATCAGAGCAGTGTGATACAGAGAGACAAATCAGTCAGAGGCACCTGCAGAGATACTCAGATCCAGTTTACCAGTAAGGGCTTACTCTTCCAGTGCATGCATCAGCTGATGCATGCAGATCTAGAGTCTGCCCGGTTCAGGGATTGAGTTACCTTTGAGGTAATACTGTATTGTACTTGTCCATTTATATATATGCTCTAGGCTTGAGAGAGAAGATAGCCCCAGAGTTTGTTAGTTTTCCTCGGTTGGGGTTTCCAGGGTATATTTGGTGTTCTTTGTGTGATTGCATGTGTTTCAGTTGGGTAATGAGATCTAGCTGTTGAGTTTATATTTATATGAGCATGTATTGATATTGAGACTCAAACTGCTTGAGATCTCGGGGTGATTCAAAGGGAGTAGTGATCTTTGAATCAAAGATTTACAGACTAGTCTTGGGGGAATATAAAAATACATTTAATAATTCTTTTCTTTATTTGATTTTCTCCCCAAGGTTTACATTGATTCTTTCAAGGTTTTACATGATTAAATACATCAATATAATCTCCTGTAGGAGGTATAAATCAATACAATAAAATATAATAAGAAAACTTCCGAAGTTGCACAAATTCCAACACTCCCTCTCAACAAGGAAGGTATTCTTCGGACACAGTCATCATCGGCATCACAATCATCTGGATTTCATCTGTACGTCTATACTGTCTCGATCATCTCTATACATACTGAAGGTTGTCAACACAGTCTCTGTCCTTTGAGAAGTGTCATCATGCATCAACTCAACCAGTCCTTCAGTGAATCCAAGAGTAGCCTCTCCATCCTACCTGGATGTCCGAGAAATAAGCTTTACCATCTGCTACTTGTCCGTCTCATCTGCCGATGGGATCCTCCCATACCTGGCTAAGAACTTGGACGAGCAGAGGTGCATGACCATCTACTACCTGTTCGTCTCATCTGCCGATGGGATACTCCCATACCTGGCTAAGATCCTGAACGAGTAGAGGTGCCTTTGCAAGCTTCACACGACCATCTACTACCTGTTCGTCTCATCTGCTGTTGGGATCCTCCCATACCTGGATGAGAACCTGGGCGAGTAGAGGCACCTGTGTGGAATCAAACTTCACCCGACCATATACTGCTTGTACGTCTCATCTGCAGATGGGATCCTCCCATACTTGGATGAGAACCTCGACGAGTAGAGGTACCTGGGTGAAATCAATGTAAGCATCTCCATGTCATCTTTCCCTCTCAAGGAGGGACACGTTCTCTTCTACTCCAAGTCTTCCACGAAAGTATTCAAACTTTATCCTGGGAAGAGGCTTGGTAAGAACATTTGCAGTCTGGTCATCTGTTGGAACATACTGTAACTTGACCGCACATTTTTGCACCATATCACGAATGAAAGTATACTGAATTTCTATATGCTTCGACTTGTCATGGAATACGGGATTGACTGACATCTGCACACAACTTTGGTTATTAGAGTTGGCTCTGGAATTTGGCCAAACAATCCCGCAAGTAGTTTTCGAATCCATACTGCTTCTCGAGTAATGAGTAAGAATAATGAGTAAGACCCTAGAAGGTACCCTAGGGCCCCCCAGCTGTCTCCTGGGGTTCTTGGTCGAGGACCAAGCAGATTGATGCCATGGCAAAGTCCCTAGCATGTGGCTAGGGCCCCTATTTGTCTCTAGGGTATTATGGTCAGGGACCAGACAGTTTCTTGGTCATGTGAACCAAATAGATCCTGCAGGTTGAGATAGAGACATCCTGGTCTAGGACCAGGCAGATTCTTGGTCAAGGACCAAGTAGATCCTGCAGACGGTTGATCAACATTCAGTTTGGGACTGAAAACTCAGCTTGAGGTTGAGGACCATTCTCTGGGAGAATGGAGGACCTGGTCATGAACCAGAGGTTGATCAACATGACTCAGTCTGGGACTGAAGCTCAGCGTTGGGTTGAGAGCCATTCCTTGAGAATGGAGGCACTTGGTTAGTTACCAAGATTATGATGTGTGATGTCCTCTTCTCCTAGGTCTTCAAGATGGTTGAGTTAGATGGTCTTCTCAAGGGACTGGCCACCCCTTGATGAAGCCACTGACATTTGACCTTAGGAGGAGTATAGAGGACCACATGATCACATCATCTGTGTGAACTCTTCCTTATACAGTGATGACGAACTTTCAGGTTATATGGAACATTTGTACATTTGAGAGAGAGATGACTGGTTGTACCTTTCCACCTTGGATAATTTACTTTTGGTCCTTGCACCTTGTTGTTTATTAATCTTGTGGTACCCTGTCTTTGATTTGTGGTAAATAGGGTCATTGACCCACCTTTTATTTATACCACCCTTGTTGTTTTGATCTTATGGCTACTTTGGATGTTTGTCCACTTTATGAGGTTCTTTTATTTTTTATTTTTATATATTTTTTATTTTTTATTTTTATCTTTTATTTTTATTAAGTGGTACCTTCCTAATTTTGTGGAACCCTAACTTAATTATGTTGTGACCTTTCTAGAAGCTTTAAGTTTCTGTATACTGGAGTCCAATCTCTTTTTTATTATAATCTTATCTTTACTTCTTAACTCTGATTTTTGGGTTGGATTCAAGGGTTTAAGATCTGCTTGCTCACCCATTTAAGACGTCTACCTGCTGGAGAATACTATCATTCAGATCTGATATGTTCTGGTTACTACTAGGGTTCGCTGCTACATTTTTTGACTGAATCGTGACCTAGCTGAGGCTTACCTTGCCTGCCGTGAGCTTGATTGTGGAGGTTGTTAGTACTATGGTACTGTTCTAGTTTGTTGATTGAGGTTGGTGGAGGCCACATGCACTATTATCTTTTGTTGATTGTTCTTTAGGCTGTTCTGAAGGCCGCCTGCCCTAAAGAGCTAGACCGTGAACCTGTTGAACATTGCTGAGGTTCGATCTGTCTTGTTGAAGTCTAGGTGAAGCTCAATCTACCTTGCTATGGTTTGATTAAGGTATGATCTACCTGTTATAGACATAGCTTGGTGAGCTTGAGTGAGGAGGTCACATCCTCATGTTAATTGTTTAGAGACCAGAATGTTGAAGCTTGTGGAGGCCGTGAGCCTTGTTGGTCTGGTCATACCTGCTAATAATTCCTTCTGTGGCAGCCGTGAGCCTTAATAGCTTGACCTTGCTTGATGTGAGCCAATTAGAGGAGGTTGTAACCCTGTTGGGTTTTGTTGGGGTTGCTATGGCTTTTTGAGGGCATGCCATGATCCTTTCTGGACTTGTATGGGTTGCCACAACTCTATTTAAGGAGGCTGCTGACTGTTGTAAATTATCTTTGACCAAATCTACTGCTGAGACTTAAACTCTGCTCAGACTTTGTTTGTGAACAAACCCTCTTTGCTCATACTTAACTGTGTCTAGATCTGTGTCAGTTTTGTTTTGCTGAGTTGTGTTCGGGACTGTTATTGTGTTCCTTGACTGTCATTGATCATCTCTACTTGACTGAACCTCAACCTTTCATCTCTCTCTCTCTCGGGTTTGTACTTACCCTCTAGTAAGGGTCAGATGTTCCTAATGGATGACTTGCCTCTGAGAGGCAGTCAGTTCTGAAAGTTAATTTTCTGAGTATAAATTAGGAAGGGTCCCACACTCCAGGTAAGTACTCTAACCTGCTCTTTTATCCATGTAATTGTTATTGTTAGTACTTTGTTATTTATACTACTGCTGGTGATTACATGTTATTGAAGATTTCACTTTAACACAAGGACCTACTCGGTAGTGTTAAAGTTGAAAGAGATGAAAATTATGCCTGAAATTATATTGCTTAGTTACTGCTGTACTATTCTGGTTGTTGCATTTAATTTTGCATTAAAGTATGTGAAATTGTGATTTCTCTGCATCTAACCCTAACCCTAACCCTAACCAAAAATTTAACAGAGCGAACACTGAACGTGAACCTCTGTTGGATGTTGAACCAACACCGAACCAGGGGAACCTTGGACTGTTGAATGAAGACCGACTGCGGGCTCTTGAACGAATGCCGTGGGCTGTTGAACAAAGACCGAACGTGGCCTATTGAACAAAGACCGCAGACTGTTGAACGAAGACCGAACGCGAACCACAGACAGGCTGTTGAGTGTGGAGAGTGCAATTGCGGACTGGTAAATGTTAAATGATGAGTGCGGGAGGGAGTCTTTAGGGATTAGAAAGCCCCAACTTCAAACCCAAACTCAAGCATAATTGAAATCTCGTCTTAAAAATTTGAAACGCGGGTTTCTTTCACGCTGAAATGTATCACGATTTTAGGGATCCGTTTCATACCTTGCCAATCCATTTCCATGCTTCAATGATTCGTTTCCTTGCTTCGTCGATCCATATCCAAAAATGTTGATCCGTATCCAAGCCATATCACTCATTGTTGCATATATTGTCTCGGGGAAAGTATCGGTAAGGGCCTGGAATATAACTTCTCGGTGATATCGGTGGAAAATATTGGAAAATGTCGAAAGACCTCAAAAAAATACAAAAATACTCATTTTTTTCAATTTTTAAAACATAAAGCAACAACAACATCAAATAGACACATTGCTACATAAATACGATGATACAACAAATAAATAAGATGCATAAGATGTCAAGTGGTCATATATTGTTACTAAACTGAAAATCCTGAAATATGTTCCTGATAGGATGATACAAAAGCTTTGCATTGGGAGAAAACACAAATGGCTTGATACAATCCCCTCCTGATTGGTTGTCTGCGAAGATGATAGTGCGCTCATAGATAACAACATGAATGAGGGATACAGGTTGCCTTGCTGCCAATTGAAAGTACCAACTGTATGCTATAAGAAATACACAAGGAAGATGAAATTCATAAGACTTTAATGAAACCCTTGCCATGAATGTAACTTTATTTTAGTGAGATGACATGATGTAGACAAAGAGAGTGGAGAAAGGACTTAATATAATCTTTCAATTCAATTTCAAATAATTTATATCATTGTAGAAATTTGCCATCAAATCTGGAGTCACCTCTAATCTGGACTCACCTCTATAACTGGGCCATTTGGTGTTGGATGGCATAGAGTACATTGATCATGGTCATAGGACAAGGATCTAGGAGAAATATTGTAAATTCTGTTGATAATAAGTTCAAATATCCAGACATTAATGCATTGAAAATTCGAAATCCATGACCTCATTTACTCTGGAAATCATCTACTCTAACTTCATAAAAAGCCAACTTGCAGACTTAAAACACAATCTAGGGCAATTTTTTGGCAATTTCGGTCAGCAGTCCGATATTTTCCAATTTATCGCGATATATTCCCAATTTATCGTGATATATTCAATGTATCGCGACACATTGAAAATATCGGAAATCTTGCGATATTTAAGATCCGATATATCAGATGAGGGTTTAACTTGGCGATATATCCGATATATCGCCGATATGTGCAACACTGGTACCACTGCCATTTCGTACCGGGGTCTATATCCGAAGCTTGGAACAATGTTTCAGTAGGCAAAGGGTGGTGTTTTCGCTAACTTAGAGCTAGAACCTAGGAGCAAGAAATTGATGTTTCAAGGTACAATGACATTCATAAAGCCTATAGGTTGATTGATGTGGAAGCCAATCAGGTGAGCTTTAGTAAAGATGTTTTGGACGAGGAAGTTGGACCATTCCATTCTTCAACAGAGTTCAAAATTACCATGGAGGTACACATCATGGATTCGGATTGAGATGTTCAACTTCAGATATCTCTACCTGAAAGGGGAGAATATTTTGAACATTCTAAGGAGTCTCCCAAACCTAGTCTGGTAATTTCTGATCCACATAGGCCGAATCAACATTCAGGTGACACAGGCACAAGCAACCCAATTTCCAGTGATGATATTGATTTGGATGAGGAGGTTCCCATGAAGAGGCCCAAGTGGTGGCACAACACCATTGGGGACAAAGTTAACAGAGTCAATTGGCAAAAATTAGTGAAGCAAAGCCGCAAAAGTGAGGAGTTTGAATTGGATTTGGAAAAATTCGACAAATACAAAAATAAAGATACACACATATTTTGAATTAAAAGAATTTTTTTCCATTGATATTCAATAAAGCTATGCCCATACATGCAAAATATGAATAGATGTGCAAAATTTTAAAGATGAATATGTATCTCATATAAAATATGAGTCCAGACTCTAGACTGAGAGCTGGAAGCATCTTCTTATAAAAGTTAACAAAATAGTAAATACTAAAGTTTGATACTAAATAGAAAAAAACTTGGAAGCAAATTCTCCCTTGTCTTTAGTTGTTTGACCCTCAAGGTTCTCCAACTCCTCAATGCAAAAAGTCCAAAAAACCCCTAAAAAATTAGTAAATAATTAACTGCAATAAAAGAATGTAGTAAACAGTTGACCAAAGTTACAAACATCGCCGATATATCGGCAACATCGCGATATATCGCGATGCCAACCCTCCGGCGATATATCGGGAATATATCGGCCGATATTTTCCCCGATTTTTTGCCGATTTTTTCCCGATTTTATCGCGATTTTTTGGCGATTTTTTTTAATATATCGCGTTTTTTTGCCTTTTTTTTGCTCATTTGCCATGTTTTGAAAACAAAAATTGTCGTGCCCATAAAAAATGTTGCCTTCTTCATTAGTAATTGGTCATATTAAATTCTTAAAGTAAAAGTGACATTCTCCTTATCTTTCATTTTCTAACATTACCATTAATTGTTTCAGGATGTTTGAGAGTGGTTCCAACCTCATTGGACTTCATATGCAAAAAGTAGAGTTTTAGATCCCATTCAGAATTCAACAGACTTAATAGTTTTTCAGGAGTTTAGGATTACAAAGTTTCCACTGGATTTTATCATGTATGAGGGTATGGGATTGGCATTTAATCAAGCACATCAACCCCTCAATGTACCTTGATGTTGGTCGTGTTGATTGTTGAACTCCTTTGTCACGACCTTAATAAAAATTTACTCTTCACTCAATCAAAATCACTTGTTAAGCATGGGAAGTTTTTCTACCTTATTTTAACGATTGGATTAGGAAGTTTCATCAAAATTGTAAGGTGTTGAGTTGTTGACTAATGTCCTTGGAGGATCAACTTTGAGATTTAAGGTAGAGGCAAGGACTAGAGCCTAGAGGAGGGAGGCATAGGGTGTTATTGATGAATAGGATCCCAATATAGGCAATGATTCACCAACATGTATTATTTATGGTTTATGTTTCACATTCATTTTTTTAAATGTCCTTGCTCATTTATTAATAAAAAATATGCATATACATACATAGCAATTTAAAATATACATAGAGTCCACTACAACCCCCATGACCGTTAGGGCCTTGTAGCTCTAGAGGCAAAGCCATTACTAAAGCAATTACCTTTGCTTGTAAAAGGGGTAGAGGGAATCAATTGTTTATTTACTTGATTTCATTGTATATAAGATACATTGATTGTATTTTTTTGGTGATTCAATAGTCGGGGACTCGGGATCCAAGACACGATTAATTTTTTGTGTGAACTATCACTAGATGTCTTATACATCTTATATATCAGTTTTCTTTCCATATTCATGTGGTAATGTGTTTACTTGATGTTCTTGTTGCTTTAGATGTTTAGAAAATTGAAAAAAAATGAATATTTTTGTATTTTTTTAAGTCTGCCGATATATTGCCGATATTTGCCGACACTTTCGCCGATAAATCCGATAATTTCTTTTTGGATCCTCGGCGATATATTCGCCGACACGATATTTGTAACTTTGAAACAGACTGTAAGGGTACCTCCAAAGGAAGAAAAGAACCTGAAACAAGCTGTAACAGTCATTGATTGAGTAAAATATTGTAATTTTTGAAGCATTAGTTGTCCAGTAGTGTTAGTAGATGGCCCTAGATGGATGCTTTCTTCCTCTTGTAGCCCTGTTGGCCATTGATGGTCACTGTTAGTCATTGTCTCTAACTTGACTGAGGAGGGTCTAGCTGAAATAGACTGTAAAATTGATGAAAAAGCTTGAAAAATGAGTTTTATAGGCAAACTGGGCCACGATGAGTCAAACTTGGCATCCGATTCAAACTCGTGAGTAAAACTTGGTCATCAGATTCAAGCTCAGTCAAACTGATTTAAACTCGAGCACTTTCAGATCAGATTGTTTGATGGCCAATCCGATCCAGAATAATGATTCGGCAAGTTAAATCACGATTCCTCTTACATAATTAATTTTGCTCTTATCTTTAGGAAGAATTCTAGCCATATGTGTTCAATGAAGCTAAAGGGAGACTTGAATGAGAGAAGGCCACGACTGCTAAACATGAAAGTTCGATGAAAAAATCAGACTTGGGATCTCATAGCACTTCCTGTTGAATTTTAGACTACTTTCATAAACTGGTAATTATGAATGTAATTTAAATTTTTTTATTTTGCATAATTACACATGAAAGTGTCAACTATATGTAAGAGTAGTATAACATTAATAGATGTAATAGTAAAGAAACATAGGGCATAAAATAAACACATCGGATGCAAGTAAACAGATCACATCACATCAATTATGCACAGTAGACACCATGATTTATCCTGGGAAAACCCTCTATCCTTTAGAGGGGAAAAAACCCAACCACCTTTCTTATGATTGATTAATGATAGAAGAACAAGTATACATATGACCACGATCATCAAAACCCTTAACACATGAGGGTGTACATAAACAGTGAGACCAGGTACTTATCTTTTCATGAAGCTGTAGCATCAACTCTAGCATTCTCAATAACATAGAAGCATTGTCATCCTTAAGAGCTATCACCAAGTACATAGGATAGCTGTAGAAGCTAATAGTTTTTTATCTCTTCATCACATAGTGTTGTCCTCTATCCACATCACACACCTACAACAATCAATGATGACAGATCTGGGCTGTAGTAGGATAGATTTGGACTGTAGATGGTAGATCTGAACTAGATCTGAACTGTAGCATTAGATCTGAACTGCCTTCTGCAATCAACAAAACGATGACTGTCATGACCAATACTGTGGCTGCTGCTAACCACTGTTGACTGATTAAGCCCTCGGTGCCTGGTGTAAATTGTAATTACTTGGTTGACTGTTTGAGGCATGTTGTTGACCAAATGAGGCTGCATATATACCAAGAGAAGAAACAGTCTGTAAATGATGACTGTTGCCATCAAAATATACTTGTCCAAACCCTAACCTTCATCAACTGATCTGAGTTAACTGTTGACCAAAGGAGAGATTTCTGTTGATTGTTTGAAGCTGTTCTTGACTGAAGGAAGGCAACTGTTGACTGTGGCTGACTGAGAAAAGTCCTTTTTAGGGTTGCGGCCTTCTGGTGGTGGCTGATAGAAGGCCCTGTAGGGCTGCGGCCTCCTTTAAACCCTTGCTGCTGAGGGAAGGGAGTCTAACAGGGCTCGGTTTGCTTGGACAGGCCTTAACTAGGCCACGTCTGAGAGGAGAAAGCCCTGAATAAGGCACGACTGAGAGGCGGCAGCCCTAGCAAGGGTTGCTGTGCCTGAGACAACCCTAAAACTAGCTTCCATTAAGTTCGGGTGGGTTGTGGACACTGGACAACCCTAACAAGGTCAACACTCAGCCAACAAACTCGGCTGTCCTGAAAAACCAAAAAATAGACCTTAAAAATCCATTCGGCTGCCTCTAATGACTGATTAGTCCACACGTGTGAGAGAAGGAGATGACAACAACAGATAAGCCCCAAGATAATTATCCTTTTAGCAGAGATGGAGATGTCTTGAATGTGTGTTGAACAAATGAGAGTGCTCTTCTATTTACAAAAAAAATTATGGATATGTCCTTAGATTTAGGATTAAATAAATGTCAAAGTCCAATTAGTTAGGGTTCTATTTTTTATTTTTCACTTTTAAGTTTTAACCCCTTAACAAAGATTTGACTTTTATTTTTGGACCTTTGGTCCTTTAATAGTGGGCTCTTGGTCCTTTGGTCCTTTACTAGTGGGCTCTTGGACCTACAATGGGTTACTTGGACCTTGAATGTGGTTCCATGACCAAAATCTTTTAACCAAATCATTATAGACCCTTCTCTTGGTCTTTATGGCCCACACATGCCAACTCAAGGTTCATTATCTTTCATTACTTGACTTGGGCGTTTAAGTGTTCATGACCTCTTCTAGGTGGGTGCAAGGTCTTTATGACCATTTATTTATGGGCACAAGATTTACATGATTTTTTATCAAGTTGTCATGTCTTCTTGTGATGGATATGGTCCATACGTGTCATAGACGAGATATGGTGCCTTTCCTTCCTTCAGAAGGAACCCTCAAGTTCTCAAGTGATCCACATGTGCCAAGAGATAAGCTAGCTTGAGTCTCCTAGAATAAACTTGATAACTTCTCATAAGTACTATACCTTGGTCTTCTTCACACTTTCAATGGTCAAACTTGTCTTCTAGAATCTTCATAAGAAAGGTTTATTTATGTTGGTCAAGTACATCAACATCCTAGTCATCGACTAGGTCCTCAGCCCCAGGCTGATGCCAATCTCCTGAGAATGGCTCTTGATGCTTACCAAAAATCAACACTTCCACCAAGGAAGAAACCGGAAACCCTTTGGCTGCAAATGGGTGTACAAGGTCAAGTACAAGGCATATGTCACACTTGACAAATACAAGGCACAATTGGTAGCTAAAGGGTTCTCTCAGTGAGAGGGCATCGATTATGAGGAGACCTTTGCTCCTACAACAAAGATGAGCACCAATTGACTAGTTGTAACCATGGCATCACAATGTGGATGGAAGGTCCATTAGATGGATGTGATGAGAACCTTCCTCAATGAAGATTTGGAGGAAGAGGTCTATATGTATCAACCACAGGGATTTGAGGTTTTAGAGGAGCAACATGTTATTTGCAGATTAAAGAAGGCTCTATATGGCTTGAAGTATGCACCCAGGGCATGGGACATTAAGATTGATAGGTACATTGTTCAGCAAGGGTTCCAACAAAGTCCTTAAGATGCCAACCTATACATCAAAAGTAGTGGTAATGATATCATCCTACTCGTCATTTATATAGATGACATCATTATTATAGGCATCGAGGAAAACATGATTGAATAGATAAATTCAAACATTAGTAAGGCTTTTGATATGACTGATCTAGGCATCCCACATTACTATCTGGGTGTAGAAGTTTGACAAACAGGTAGCGTCATTTTTATCTCACAAAAAAATATGGCAGGAGTTTGCTTGACAAGTTTAGAATGAGAGATTGCAAGATCTAGTCTACACCCATGGAGAAAGGGTTGAAACTTTCAACCAAGACCAACTCCGTGGTAGTTAATGAGTCAATCTACAGGCAGCTAGTGGGGAGGTTGATGTATCTTATAGCCACTAGGCTTGATTTGAGTTATGCCGTGAGCTCCATTTCCATATTCATGATAGCAGAAAAAACAGAGTATTGGACTGCAATGAAGAGGGTGTAGAGATATGTGAAAGGGACACTTGACTTTGACATTCTGTACATCAGAACCAAAGATCCTAGGTTGTGTGGATATACAGATTCAGATTGGGCAGATTGCACAGATGACTGAAAATCAAGCTCTAGATATGTATCCAGCTGTCATTTGACATGGAGGACACGGGAATACGAGTATCCAACATGGACATGACAACCTCCGGAATTAGGACACGGAGGACACGTTATATATATATATATATATATATATATATAGACATTTAGATCCAAATTTTTGTAGAAACTAGAACATTTACAAATATTCAATAGAAATTACAATAAATACACATTACGCATTCACAAATCACAATGCATATGTCAATGATAGACCTAACTGAAACCCCCATTAGCGGAAAGGGATAGGCCTCACTCCACTATTGAAACAAGGGAAAAAGGATACATTTTCCTGCTACGAGGGTCAATGATCCCCGCAAACTGTAATATCTAGTGTTAATAGTTTAAACTTTAAACTATGTCATATACTATTTTATACAATATATATGACATAGTATATATCATATGTAAGATTGTAACATGATATATATATTGGGGGTGCCTCCAAAATAAAATATATAACAAAATTAATATTATATTACAACACATTATCACATATGTTAATAATATTAATTTTGTTATATATTTTATTTTGGAGGCATCCCCATGTACCCACATACCCTGATTTTAAAAGGTGGTGTCTTCTTCCCCACACATGCACCCACCCCACACATGCACCAATGAACCCTGGCAACTTATTAGCAATCTATGCCAAACCATTATGAATACATTTTCATCACTGTAACTAATTGCTTCCTATATTCAAGAGAATTAAGGTCATGTATCTGTTATGGAATCTAGAATGATTTTCTATTTTTTCACATGTGAACTGTTTTCCATCTGTATATAAATTGCACTATTGTAAGCTCCATTAACATTCATGTAATGACGTGACGATTTAGGGTTTCCATTATGAATTACTGGACTACAGCTGCTGAGGTTGCTGGGAAGATGTGATCTTATTTTAACAAAAATATTATAAGAGCATTTACTTTACTTTCCCATGCTTTTGGCTTCCATAATCTATACATTGTATATATCATAATATAGATATTAGATACTAGTGTGCACACTTGACTTACCGTGTGATCATTATGTTAACAGGTCATTTACGTGCTATAATTAACAAGCTTAAGCAAGAAAGAAGTATCACACCCAAACTTCTTTTGATTCGCAGCGGCCATGATAATGCTGAACCCTTTGAACAGTATCTTATTGAGGAGCAGGATGTTGATGGAGTAGGGTTAAGCAACGGGATGGGTTTTGTTTCCTTCCTTGAACAAATCAGCCGAGATATTCTTGAATATATGAAATGAACAGGCAAGTACTACACATTGACTGCATCTATGGATGAGGGATTGTTTCCATCAATTAATGTTTAGAGCATTCAGAGGCATACAAATCCTAACCATGAAGGTGTTTGAGATTTGTGATAACATTAGGATTGTAATCTCATAAATTTTGAATTCTGGAATTGCAATTGCCAGTTTTTTTCTAGGCAAAAGCTCTGTAGAGTAATTTCAGTATTAAGTTTGTGTAAATCCATAGATTGTCTCCAAGGATAATAAATCATTGTCATTTGTTGAGTATTACAGAACTAATAAGGAGCATTGATTATGATTTTTCTCCAGTTACCCAAATGTTTTTAAACTTGATTTTGTTCTTCTTAATTGCTGCCCCAAAATATGTATTTTTACCTTGTAAGTAATCTACATTTAAATGTTTGAAATCAGATTCAGCAGTTGGAAAACATGACTATGCTGGTTGTAATTACTTTCAAAGTGCCTTTTGCTGGACCAGCAATTGAGCATTTTAACAAACTATTTGGATGTTATCATTTGGGCGGGAAAACAGAGACCTGAATGTGTAAAGTAGCATTTTAGTGATGTAATATCTTTAGTTCTATCATGCATAGTTGTTGATTTCAAATTTCAACAGCTGTTGTGGGATTTCATCAATAAATATAAATGAGGCTTCAAGGATTATGCTCGTCCTCGCACAACTAAGAGCTACACACTATTGGCTCAATGGTTTCCTTTTCTATCAGGCTATGGTCAAGTGATTGAGATGGTGTGTTGCCAAGTTAATGGTCAAGGTTCAAACCACAGTGGGCATAGTTGCCTTTGATTATAAGTTCTCTTTTTTTTCCTCCATAAACATTGCCCTTTTTGTCCATATACATTCATATTTCTTGCTTAGATCAACAACCTAAAATTATTAAGAGTTTACCTTAACTGGGGTATTACAATAAACGGTATTCAGAGTTTAAAATAGTATTCCAATAAATGGACAACGTTAGAGTTTACCTTGACTGGGGTATTACTGCTTCAAAAATTTTAAGCTCAACCGGTACTTATCCCGCTTCCCTTTTACAAGGAAGCATCATCACCCATAAACCACACTTTTAATGGATTGTCAGGATGGAGAGGTGTCCTAACTGTTCCCCTCAGCGAATAGCCATGAACATTGCTGCTTAACCAGTTGCATCAAATTAAGGATTGGCCACATTTTATTTGGTAATGCAGGTTTGTTTTCTTGAATATTAAACTTTTATTTTCTTGTATTCACTCGTGAATGTGAATACCTGAATAGGTATAGGCTGTGTAAAGATATATGATATTAAGCATGTGTTGCCTATACTGCACAACATTACCTTGTCCATCGCTTTGAGACAAATGCCATTAGCTAGTAATAGAACTCTTTGCCACTTACTTTGGCAGTAATTGGATCTAAGTTGCGTGGGAGCGCTCCCCTCCTCCGCCCCAGCTCCCGAAGCTCGCTTCCAAAGGAAGCGTCCAGGAAGTGCTGGGAAAGTGTGCTCCCTAAACGCTCCCATATGGGAGCATTTTCAAGAAGCTCGCTTCCTCGCAAAAAAAAACGCTGTCCTT
This sequence comes from Larix kaempferi, assembly GCA_027924585.1. NCBI lineage: Eukaryota > Viridiplantae > Streptophyta > Pinopsida > Pinales > Pinaceae > Larix > Larix kaempferi. The sequence continues at coordinate 7,509,102 of BSBM01000211.1, forward strand.
TTTTTTCAATTTTTCTTTAAAAAACCAAAAAATTAAGGGATGGGTGGGGTGGGACTAACCCTAGGCCTATGCTAATGCTATATAAAGGAGGAAACGCCTATTCTAATAGCAAAAAAGTTAAAAACCTAACCTTAGTAAACATCAGTAGCTTTAAATGGTAATATTAAATTCTTGTAAAAGGATAGAAAATGAAAGATAAAGAGGATAGAAAATGAAAGATAAAGAGAATGTCAACTTTTACTTAAATTTTTAACATTATCATTAATTGTTTCAGGATGTTTGAGAGTGGTTCCAACCTCATCGGACTTCAAATGCAAAAAGTAGAATTTTTGATCCCAGTCAAAATTCAACAGACTTAACAGTTTTTAGGATTTCAGGATTGCAATGTTTCCACAGGATTCTATCATGTATGAGGGTATGGGATTGACATTCAATCAAAAACATCAACCCCTCTATGTACCTTGTTGTTGGCGGTGATAATTGTTCAGATTGATGTTAAAGGCCTCAAAACTAGTTTTTGAAGAATCCCTAGTTTATAGCCTATTTATTGATGTACTTTGGTTCATATATGGATTGCACTCTGTCCTATTTTGGTTGTATGCACTCTTACTTGCTATATACATGAGAAACTTTGCATATTTGTGTATAATGGTTTGAATTTTGATGGATGCACACGGTTTTGTTGGCATATACATCAAAATATATAAAAATATATATTATATAGAAAATGCTCCCGAAAACGCTCCCACCCCGGAAGCTTTTGAAAATTTCGCTTCGCTCCCGCTTCCCGCTCCTCGCTTTCACTTCTCGCTCCCAACAACATAGAATTGGATAAAGAACCCTAATTGGATAAAGATGCTCTCATTTGATTTAATTTCAGAGCTAATGGCTATGTTTTGAATTCACTCTCTTTTCACAACTACAATTGTTACTATTAATGATCGATATGGGCTTCTTGTCCCAGAAACAAGGGGTCTCATACATCAATTGGGTGTCTAGTTAGGGGTCTTATACATCAATTGGGTGTCTAGTTAGGTTGTGACCTAAAAATTAGATTATTATTTTTATTACAAGGTAAAATAAAATATTATCAAAAGTTCTATCATATTAAAACAAAACCAATGTTCCACCAAGTTTCCGGGATGCGGGAGTGCGGGAGCGGGGAAACGTACATTGGAGACATGTAGAGACACCCCACCCCCAAATTTTGGGGGCAGGGGGGCGTTAGGTTCCCTAACATAGGGGGCCATGTCTCTAAAATTATTAAAAAATTAAAAAATATGAATCCTAACAGATTAACATATCAATTCCTCATCCCATCACCATTTACATATTAAATTGAAATTCATTAGTGTGCAATGTAAACATGATATTCAATTCATAATGGCTATTTTAATTTTCTAATACATGCATATTTTCCATTATAACTTTGAAATTTGAATCATAGACATAAACAATAGACAAATTTAAAATGATAAATCTGAATCATAGACATGTCACATAAACAACTACAACTAAAGAGTGATGAGTCAAAGACTCAATCTGAGTTCATCAATGACAGTAAATAAAACTAAAAGTAGCAAAAATAAATCTTCAAAAGAGCATCAAGGAGATAGTTCCATGGATTGGTCCTCCTGATGTATCTGCTGCATGAAATCACCATCTAAGTTAGAGTCAGTCTCAGTCTCAGCGTAAATAGTGATTTATTTTTTAGGTTTTTTTTTTCCTAAAAAAACTTAAAAATTGAGGGGGGAGCACTTGGGCATCCCCCGTTTTCGGGAGGGGGCGTCTACAAGCCCCCCTTTGCAGGAAACTCCTCCTAGTGCGTTTCCCTACGTTTCTCAGAAAAGGGGGCATTGGGAAACGTTTCCCCTGGAGCCTCCCAGCTCCTAGGGCGTGGGAAACACAAGGGGCAAGCCCCCGACCGTGGGGCATGTGAAACACAAGGGGCAAGCCCCCGACCCTGGGGGACGTGTCCCCGTGGAACACTAAACACAACCATATACAAAATCCTGGATTTTGGCCCATAAACCTATCTAGTTGTGACTAAGTAGATATCAATTGGCTTTAAACACCATTTTCTAAAACAATTTTTTTAATTGCCATTAAAAAAATTCTAAAAATAGAAGTGTGACTGAAACAACGATCCATGGATTTCTTTGATAATATCCATGTAGTGTCCACCACATATTGTCACAGATTAGTTGTCACAGTCCATTGTGTCTTGCCATATTTCCTGTTGGGTTGCTGTTATAGGCATATTCCCTTGCCCCTATAAGCTTGCCATCTACATTTTGATTCCTCTCTTCCATGCAACCGAGGCTTCTAAATTATAGAGAATAGTTAGATAATGCAAAAAATATAAAGTAGAGGCTATACATCTAGTATGAAGCACCTCAATGTGAATAAAAACGATTATATTCATGACCTACAATATTGTGTAATATGCTTATTATCTAATTACACAATATGCATGCGTATAACAAGTTACTCCTGCTTTAAAGGCTTCAATCTGGAAGCAATACTTGAGCAAACTTGCCACGAGTAAGGAGGAGAATGGAAATTGACCCTATGACTAATCTTGCATTATTGAGAAACTGTTGTCATAATTGTTGAAATTAATAGTGGAAGATTAAAATTATTCGAATAGCTTCTGAAATGTTTTTTGGTCAGATTTCCAACATTTGTTTCACATTTTAAGGATGAGGGTTGTCTAGTTTTAATGCTATCAAATGTGTTGTCCCTATTGAAAATTATATCTCAAGCCTTATCCTTGTTTACTTTTTCATTGGTGATATATTCTGCACTTTTGTTATTAATTGGTTCCTGGGTATTTTTATTTCATTGTCTGTGTTGATTGACAATCTATTTTCCTCGTAATATCAGCATTATTAAGTGTAAATATAAAAAGAGTGTAGTGTTTATGTAATAGGCAGTATGAACAACTTGCTTCAATTTTGCTGTCCTAATTATATTGAATCCAAATGTTTACCATCACGGATTTTCCACAAGGTCAAAAAAGAGGGATCCAAATCTTAGTGAGCATATTTTAAGGATACACTCAATATCTTATAATTTTTTTAAATCAAAATTGATGTCATATACCATTTTGACACTTTTTCCTTGCTCAAATTTTATAATTAAATCCCTCCCATCCCCTCTGCTTAAACTTTTTTTGTTTTCATTAGAGGCCCATGACGAATTCTGACACATATAGTCTCCTCTCTTTCTATTTCAATGATGGCTCCTGGGAAAGATATAATTCTATCCTTTACAGCTCTTGAAAATGATATAATCCTTATCTTTTCTATAATCTCTTTCCTTCTACTTCAACGACGGCTCTTTGGAAAGAATGACCCATACGCCAATGCTGACATGTAATTGCTTTCCTTTCCACTTCACGGCTGACTTTAGAGAAAAGATATAATCCTTTCTGGGAATGTTTATGAATTTCAATACAAGAGTGTTAGGTTTCTATTCTCAACACGAAAAATAAGAAAGGGATATTCTAGAGAAACTCTCCAATGCATTTTTATCTTTTGATAACTTATGATATATTTGTTATTTATGTGATGTTGAATTTATCTTATTACAATTACAATGACATGCCATGCATGTATGTAATGGGTATGCACGGGCATTTGGTAAGAATTAATATACCTAAGAGCTCAATGGTCATTTTGCACATCAATTTATGATTAATGTAGTGGAATTTATGTAAGAGGACTATGTAATGATCATATTGGGTAGTGAACATGATGAAGTGAACTTTGAGATGTCCAAACTTAATGAAAGAGTAGTGAACCTCGAAAATACCATGCTAAGGAAGGTGGACATCATGAATATGGTAAATATAGATGAATTCAAAACATTCAAGGGGAAATGCAAGGCCTCAAAAAGCAGCTCGAAAACATTAGCAACCTACTTACCCAAAAGTCAACCCCTCAAGAAGAGAATAAGGAGAACAAGATCATTGAGTACTGTTCACCTCAAGAGAAAATTCTATCATACTCGGAGAAAAAGAGCCTTGAGTGCCAGAGATCTGATCATTCATCACTTCATAATCCACATTATCATGGGTTCAATTTAGGACCAAGAAATTTCATTCCCAAGATTGATACGAGAAAGTTTGATGGCAATGATCGAATAACATGTATATTCCATATGGAACAATTCTCTGATCTACACCAAGTTCCAAGTTTACAAAATGTAACTATTGCATCCTTGTATTTATAAATTAATTAGTTTGTGTGGTACCAATGGCTTTGTGATCGTAAAAAAACTCTATTGTCTTTTGGTCCTGTTGTCGCCAGATTGTGCACTTGGTCAACGCAGCAGAAATCTATGCCACTGCTTGGTGTGCCCTTGGGGGTAAGTCTTGAGTCAAGGCTGTCACCTGATCTTGACTCCTCTGTTTAGGCCAAACTCCTAATCGAAGCCAAGGGGGGTAGTCCCTACAGAATGTTTCTAAGGCTATTAGAATGTTTCGGTGAATTAGTTAAGGATGTTTTTTTAGGAGTTAAAGGAAATTTTATGATTAAAAATGGTTTCCAAGATTGCTTTGCAAAATAGTTTAAATAAACGCTTTCATCGGCGAAATGAAATGACAACCAATACAGAGAACACAACAAAAATATGATATTAAGCAAAAGTGAATGAACAATTTGTTGTGGACCAGTGCCTTGTGGAGTCAAATACAAGATATAAAAATTGTCGCTGAAAGATAAATGTTTTGCAATTGTCTCTTGGTTATTTTTAGATTATTAATGGTTTGGAACTATTTAGGAAAAATGGAACTCCCGAGATACCGTGAGGTACAGGAAGGAATGCCTGAAAATCAAAAGATGGTGGCTCCTCATGAGAACTTGTGGGTTGGAATGGAGTCTCTAGGGAGGTGCTCAACACTACACCAACAAGGGTGTAGTCTAATTGTGCCTTGAGGTTGTCTCCTAGTTGTTCTCGCTTCCTATGAGAAATTTCCCCACACAACTTTGAATTATTTGTAGTGCCGGATTTTCACTATGTGAGGGGTTGTATATTTGACTAGGTGAGTTATTAGCTTAAATGTGAAAGATTAAATAAGTGGCTACAATTGTTTCTGATTTCCCACAGGCCTAGACAACATGCCCGCAAGGGGAAAGAGCATACTTTGATATGTAAGCCAAATGTTTATTCCTTTTAAAAATTGTAAGAAAATAATATTCAAAACTTAAAACAGAAGTAAAGCAGCACAAAACCTATGTGTCACTTTTCTGATCATCCACCACTAATCAATAAATCCTTTGTGTGGTGGTGAGAGCATACTTCGTGGCAACGAGGTTTTTGTGTTATTTCTAAATTACGTTTGCAAAAAATGAAAAAAATGAATTAAAAACAAAATTATTAATTAAAGTATACACCCTATGAATAGAAAGGTGTGTGTGTGTTTGTTGTGTAGTTAGAAAAATTTATTTCACAAAAATTTACAAAATGCAAACCTCCCCAGGGGGGATGGGGTGTGGGCGCTGAGTGTCCCACTGCTCTCGTTTAATAATTACAGTAAAAGCTAAGAAATAAGTGCCACTGAGTCTACTTATGTTTGGATCTAAGGGCTTACAATAGTATAGAAAAATTGTACAAGTGGATGAGGGTCCACATAAATTATTTTTTGCACTTTTTGATGATTTTTGGTCACCATTCTGCCCACTTTTGTCACGGACCCGCTAAAACCCAGTGAACTAAAAAATTGCAAATTAGTGGTTAGAACATGTAATAATACATAAAAATATAGGATCTACACTTGTTAAAAAATATTGGAAAATTTTAGCAAGTACAAGTATAGAAAGATGAAATCTAGATCTAGTTTTTAATATGAAAAATGAAATTATTCTAGATCTGATTTTAGAAGCAAGATTTAAAATAATTTAAACTTTTAGATCTGCTACACTTCTTCAAAATGAAAAAAAGGAAAAGGAAGAAAAGTTTGCTTGTAGATTTGAAGAATGATGATGGGAGAGAAACCAAAGCTTGTTAGCTTTTTAGAGATGGAGAAGGAGCTTGGTGCTTGCAAGAAATGAGATATATGCATGGAAAAAGGTGATCCACCACCAAATTTGAGAGATGAATCAAGTCAAGATCAAATCCCAAAGTGTAGCACTGAATCCTGTAACACAACCAAGAAGCTCATACACACAAGAGATTAAATCCAATAAATTAAATGGTAAGAAATTAGAAGGGCAAGAGTACAATCAAATACTATTTGTTGCTCCTAGATCTCTAAACATCCAATAAAAATAAGCAACTCAATAACTATGAATGCTTACCCTACTAGGATCCAAGATCTTTGCCAACCTAGATCAATCTACTAGCCTGTGAAAGCAAAATATTGGAAATTTACAATTTTACCTCAACCGAAATGCATGCATGAAAAACAATAGCCATCTTTGACCTCCAAAGTCTCTAAATATATTACTCAAAAGAATATTACAAATCACAGGAACATAGGTTCAGTGCAATCCATCATATGCAAATGAGGAGCCTTCACCTTGCTTATATAGCAAATTAGAGAGAGGGGGGCGAGTTAAGGAGGGAGAGGGTGCATTCCATGAAGAGAGGGAGTCAATCCCTTTGATTGTGCTTGATTGATGCTTGAAAGTGGGGATTGAAGGTGAGGTGGGTGCCACATAAGGAAGGCGCCCCACCTTCCTTCTTTGTTATCTCCTCCAACCTCCCATGAATTGCCACATCACAAATTCGCCCAAGAGGGAGAGAGGGCACATCCTCCTTAAGAGGACAACTCATGGGAGCCAACTCTTTGATTGAATCAATCCAAATTTGATTGGAATATTCATTCAATGCCCTTGCCAACTCACTTGGGCCTTCACATAGACAAATTCCATTGATATAGGAATTTAATTTTCTCTCATATTTATTATATTTTAATTAAATAATTCCTCAGAAATGTTTTTGAGAGAATTTTTATTTAAGTGAAAAATTATCACTTAGAACTTAGGAAAAGTGGGTTTAGGGGTTTGTGGGTGCTCTAGGTTAGAAAACAAGCACACCCATGCAAAAATTCACCTCCTAACCACACTTTTATCACTTTTTTGTTTTTTTAATTAAAATATTAAAAATTCCCGTTAAATGGGAAAAATTATTTTTCTCCGAATGACTTAAAAATCCTAGAGGACCTAGTGCATGTCCATATGACTCATTATTGATGGATAACATGTTTAAAATACATAGACACATAGGCTTTAATAACCTCCCTAGGCTCGACCACCATGGAAAATTCTCCAGCTTTGGAGGTATGAGTGAAAAACTCAGGAATTATACGCCACTAAAGTGCAACACATAATTCCTAAGGAAGAAAACACTCTAGAGTATCCCCTTGATAGTAAAACCTAAGGTAGGCCAAGCCTTTTACAAAAGTATCATGCTTAGACCAACTTATTACAATTCCCCCATGGGGGTCTGGACATGCAAATTTTTACAAAGGGCCAAAAGAATTTGGCCTGATGAACTTCTGAACTCTGGCAATGAACAATGTAAGTTGTTCAAGTCTTCCGTGGTTCACAAGTAGTCCACCTAAGTGCAACTTGGTGGAAAACATGTCTATATTTAGGGATGACTTGATAACATATTATGGGGATATTAAGAGCAACACCTTTAGTGAATTGATAAATCTTAAGCAAAAATGCCCAATTACAAAGCACATTAAGTAGTTTCGATAGTTCAATGTTAGAGTGGAGAACATTCTAGAGGATTTTGTTTGATCTCTTTATGGGCACTCTAAAGGAGAGCATTCAACATGCGATACATCTCTTTGAACCCAAATCATTGGAAAATACTTTTAGTTTGGCAAGGAAAGTTGAAAGTAAAAATATGGCTACCAAAGGGATTGCTACTGACACCTATAGAGAGGGAAATGTTTCCTCTCCCAACCTCACTTAGCCTACAAGGTTGACACCTCAACAAGTGTAGGAAATAAGAGCAATGAAACTATGTTTCAATGGTGACGACGAATATAGTAAAAGGCATAAATGTAGTGATAAAAAATTATTCTACATATATTGTGAAGAGGAAGATAGTCTAGACCCAAACAATATCAAGAGGTAGATCTAGAAGATAGTACTCCAACAATATCTTGTCATGTATTGGCTGACATTAGCACTCAAACTCTCAGGATAGAAGGATATATAAAAAATAAAAGGTATTACTTTTGATTGATTTTGGTAGTACCCATAACTTCATTAATTGCAAACTATCCAAGCTTCTCAATTGCTATGTATATCCAACTCCAAAATTCTAGTATTGATTGCAGATGGAGGTACCATAAATTGTTCAGGGAAGTTCCATATTATTAAGCTTACTATGGGGAAGTATTTATTGGATAGTCCAATGATTAAAATCCAAATGAGTGGTGTTGATGTTGTACTAGGTGTCAGTGTCCTATTTTATAGTTTTTCTAGGCGCCCCATATTGCTGAGTTGCACACAATGTAACTACTTTGCGCACCATTGTTTGGTCCATTGTGTGCTAGAAGTATACTGTAATTTCTGCACAACAATATATTTTTGTAACTAAACATTGTAACAAAGATAGTTAGAGTTAGTTACTAATCAATAGCCGCAAATTTAAGAGCAAACAAAAGGGTGGCAAGAAGAGATCATAATGTTTCAAGTATTTTAAAGAAATGAAAGATACGTGAGAAAGCGAGGAAGTTAGGGTTCGACCCTAAGGTTGTAATGAATTCTATGCATGGAATGAATACGAAGACTATGTGCTTGTTCCCCATATTTGACTATGTGCTATCATGTGATTGTTTAACAAAATGTTTGCACAATATATAAATTTATGTTTATGTTTATAGTCTATTATGTTATTTTCTAGTAATTATCATGAGCATATTGGGTGAGACTTTAATATGTATTGAATATTGAATATGCTAGTGTTTATGGGGTTATTGTTTGTAGGAGTTTTCGAACCCATGGTTTGAAATTTGTGCCAACAATTGGTTATGTTGTCGGGACTAGACAAAGACAATAGAAGCAAAGAGGACATGTCATGGAACCCATCAAGAAGGGAACTTAAATATTGGTTGACAAAGAAGGAAGTTGAATTTGTGCAAAGAGAGACCTAGGACTTGCCACACATTGACCCAATGGCATGGAATGATAAGTATTTGTAATTTGACAAGCATGAATTTTTTCTGGTTGAATTACTTATCATGTTATATGAATGGATAAACATGCAAAGAGGAATTAATATGGTAAGAAGATCCCAAGAACCAATAGTATGGGACCATGAGGCTATTGAGAGGCCTAAAACCATATATAATAAGTGCATTAGGGAAATAGGATTTTGATTATCTAGAATAAAGGACAGGTATGTGGTAGAATTTGCAATTGAGTATGATACATCATTTAGTGTAGCAAAGCCAAAGTTTGAAGAAGGGCCTAGAGGAAAATTATTAGAGGATAATTCGTTGTGGATTAAAATGTTGTTCATAGAAAAAGGCTTGATGCAGGCATGGCCTGACACAATGGTAGTGTAAAACCCTTGTGACAGGGGGTAGGGAGGAGGAGGATGAAGTGAAATAAGAAGAAATACACATGGATTTGGAGGCGTAGAGGAAATCACAGTAAGATAGGAAGGAAAGAAGAAAGGCATTGTGCGAGACCATATGGAAAGTTCAGCTTGAAAAAACTAAGAAACGAGGAGACATTCAAGAAAATAGTAGTCAAGAGAACAAGAAGGCCAGATAAGAATAAATCGAAAGTAAGACTGTTATGAGTTCCATGCTAGAAGGTCACATAGAGGTAGCTTGAAAAAACTAAGAAACGAGGAGACATTCAAGAAAATAGTAGTCAAGAGAACAAGAAGGCCAGATAAGAATAAATCGAAAGTAAGACTGTTATGAGTTCCATGCTAGAAGGTCACATAGAGGTAGAACTATAGGAGGATAGTGTGCAGGAGGTGGTGTCTCCAATCCATACCGAGGAAGATAGTAATAGATATGAATAAGATGATGAAAAACAATGTTGTATTAGAAGTGAATGGAACATAGACGATGAGGATAATGACTTTTTAGATGGTAGTGATACTGAAAATGAAAGTGGAGACTCTAGCACAGAAGAAGATACTACAATAATGGTAAGCCTATTACAATAGATGAGGTTGGGAGAAATATCCAGGTCTAGAGAAATGAGTTGGTATAATCCTTTGTTCGAACCTTCCTCCATGTGTGCTGCAAGAAGAGAAGAAGAAAATTCAATAGAATAAGAAGTTAGAATTTCAATTCAAAAAACAACTACAAGAAACACATAGGAGAAAAACTATGATAGTAAGAACTTAACATTTACGACGGGAGGAGCTACGATGGATCCAATATTAAGGATTCTAGTGTTTCATGGAACTAACAAGGATATAGAGCAAAAATTATTTTTGTGTGAAGTAATATTACTAATTCAAATGAAAACATGAAGATTATATAGTTGGAAATGACGTTCAGAGAATGTGCGCTGTAGTGGTACATGAAATATAAGACTGAATTCCATTGGTTAGACCAGTACGTACGTATGAGTTCAAGAAACCTAAATCTACGCAACAATGTACCAACGAGCCGAAGGAAATCAAAGAGAAGGTGAGAGTGTATGGGATTTTGGTAAGATATTCAAGGAACTCCTAGGGAAAATGAGTTTTAAGTCACAAGAAGTACAACATCGAGAGTGGTTCATTACTGGATTACTACCCCACCCCCACATCTACAATCTCCTTAAGTAATAGAAGATAAATATGCAGTAGGAAGTGGTTTAGATTGTGCTAGAATTGGAAGCCTCACCACCTACAGACGGTTTGACCAAAATGGCACAAATATAGAGCCATCTTACTATGCTCTCATACAAACTATGCTCTCATACAAATTACAAGACTTATCTAAACGGAAAGCTATGCATGGAAACATATGGTGTATGCTATGTAGAACAAAGGAACACCACTAGAACAAGTGTCCATTGATGAGTAATTACGCTAGTACCTGTGCCCCTAATCCTTTTCCTTTGGGTGGGTTGAATTCATTTCCTTTCGGGTCCAAGCCGAATTGGTGCGAGATATGTAGACAATGGGGACACGAACCACCACAATGTCCTATGTTTCCAAAGTACCAAACAAGTACTAATACACCATTCTACGAATTTTGTAAATTTGTTGGACATGGCATAACAACTATAGAGCATTGTAGCTGATGAAAGAAAACATGACAGATACCTAGAGAGTACAGGGAAAGGAAGAGACAAGAGGTATAGGCCAAGGAGTGGGATTTAGGGGAAGGGGGATTGGCGGATATGGTGGCACAAGAAGACCAACCCACTTTGCTTGCGACGAGGTTGGCCACATTCCTTGACTGTACTAAACTGCACACACTTTGTGCTTGTTGTTATAGCTCATACCACAAAGTACAAGAATGTATGATCTTGGTAAAGAAATGGGAAGAAAAAAGAGTGTGCATAGTAACTTCATAACCATGTTGGGGATATCAATAGTTTGTGCAAGTGCACACTGTTACTAGGGGGTGGTGTAAAGACTAGAGTAGATGTTGAAGTGGTATTGAATAGAAAGATTAATAAAGTTGCAGGACCACAGCTGAAGTTTGACACATCAAGACACAAGTAGTACTTGTGCGATGTTGTAGAGATGGTGTAGAGTTGTCATATACCCGATGACCACATAATGCCTGTAAGGCCACGGGGTACTCAAATTACTGTGTGAAATCATCTCTAATGCTTAATTTCATTTTTCCATTAATTTAATTATCGAAGTAACAACACAATTAAATATATATGAATGGTTTCCCAAATTAATATATATATATATATATATATATATATATATATATATATATATAGAACTAAATATACAGACAATTACTACATGAATGCATTTCATAAAATGCCATGAAAACCATGCAATCAATAATTTTATAACATTGAATTAAACACTATGCATTACATAATTTAATATATGGCATTTCATACTGTTAGCTTTTTAGCTCAGAAGGCCCTTCACATAATTTTGTCTTGTATGCAGAAGTGACCTTGCATTTACATTACCTAGGCACTTGACTTTTTCTAAGTTATAATAAAGTGACACTTTTTATAAAGTGACTTTTATGTAATGTTCCTATTCCATTATAAAGTGACTTTATGAAGTAAAAGTGCACATATTTCATAAAGTGAAAATACTTTATTAAAAAATTGTAAGTGAATTATTTTGGAGGGAATGAATTTCATCCCTTGATCTTGTCAAGACAAGATTAGATCTTGACCGTTGGATTTAGGGATTGGGAAGGTGGAAAGTCACTTTCATGTTATAAGAGCAAGCCTAGGGCAATGTGAAAAGACAGTTTTTCCAAGAGTGAGCATTTTTGGGCATTTGTGAGTTTTTTTTTAGAGTGAGAGCTAGAGTTCTTATGGGTGGCTCGATTCCCTAGGAGAGGGATTCATTCCAAACAGAAGGTGGCTCGAATCCCAAGGAAGCTTTGTTGCAATTTTTTGCTGGGCAAACAGCTGGTCCGTACTTCTCAGTTGGCACATTTTTCGAGAAATTGCTAGGCACAGATTCCGAAGGTTGGCACATAGTTTGATTTTTTTTTTGCACAGTCCGTACAGTTCATATAGTTGTACGATGGCATAGATTTCGAGGTACTGCTGGGAACGAATTTTGAGGTACTGCTGAGCATAGATTTTGAGGTGTTGTTCAGTCATTAAATTATGCATTAAATGCTGCTGTAACTCTGTTTTTTATGCCTGGAAATGCTTAATGAAATTTTCTCTTGGATTGGTTTTCCCTAGCGGGGGTTTTTCCAGGGTCTGTTTTGACCCAATCTCACTGTGCATTACAATTTCAAATTGCTGTTATTCTTATATTTTCCACTGCTTCATTATCTCAGCTAGTGTGTTTCAGCTTGTTATGTATTATTTAAATGTTTGTTCTGTCATTTAATTAATGGTAGCCTAAGTTTGAAATCTAGAGGTTGCTGAGTGGTTGAGATGGCTATTACAACCTGATTTTTATTAACATGGTATCATAGCTAGTGCTCTGAGATAATAGTTAATTGTTGGTGCAGCAGTGATATTGAGTTGTTGGACAATTTTTTTTTTGGACAACTTGTGCATTGGAAAAATCTATCTGCAAGGGTGTTGCAGGTGTTGGGGAAGATTGTGGTTATTCTTTTTTTACAACAGAGAAGATGGTTGGTTCCATTGGATTTGAGGACCAGTTGGATAGCATTTCCAACTACTTGCAATGGAAAGTCAGGATGACTGCTGTACTTAAAGAGAACAGATTGTGGGTAAATGCTAGCACTGTAATAAATCCTCCCACTGATCCTACTGCTCTTGATATACATGAAGTAAGAGATTCTAAAGCACAGAGGATTATACTGGATGGTGTCAAGGACCATCTCATTCCACACTTCGCTGAAAAGAAGTTAGCTCATGAGATGTGAAATACACTGAAAAACTTATATGAGGCGAAGAATGAGAACCAGAAGATGGAACTCAAAGATAAATTGCATGGGACCAAGATGGCCAAGGGTGAAGGTGTTGTATCCTATCTTACCCGGGTGGCACAAGTAAAATATGAGTTAGCTGTAGTTGGGGAGGTCATCTCTGACTCTGAGTTGGTGAGGACAACCTTGAGAGGCTTCACCAAAGACTAGGAAGTCTTCGTGCAGTGTGTTGTTGGTCGTGAACACCTTCCAGATTGGAGTAGGTTGTGGGATGATTTCACTCAGGAGGAGATCCGGGAAGGGTCTCAAGGTAGTGGACAGATGGAAGGTGCTATTGAAGAAAATGTTTCTCTTTCAACAAAGGGCAAGAAGAAGTCCAATAAGGACTTGAGAAAAGTCAGATGCTTTTCTTGCAACCAGTATGGTCATTTTGCATCTTAGTGTCCTAAGAATAAGAAGAAGAAGAAGAAGAAGGAAGAGGTTGTTGCTAAAACTAATGAGATAGATGATTTTGGAGATAGGTTTGAGAAAGAATTCTCAATGTTCTCTCTTGTATCTAGTGCCGACAACAATGGATATGCGATGAACAGGATTTGGTTAATTGACAGTGGAGCCTCTTGTCACATGACCAGAATGTATCATATATTCCACAACATTATTGCGACAGATCCTGACCGGATGGTTGAGAGTGAAGGGGAAACGATACGTTCCGTGCGGGGATTTGGGAGAGTAAGATTCCAGATCCGACAAGATGAACTCCTTGAGCAGGATGGAGTTCTGTTTGTTCCAGGATTGAGTGTGAACTTGCTCTTTGTGTCAGCCTTGGAGGATGCTGGGTATTCGACATTGTTCCGAAGGGGACATGTGTACATTTTTCCTGAAAGGGTAGTTCAGGGAAATGTTCTTATATACTCAGAGGGAGTGGAAATGATCTAGCCACAGTTGATTGGTGATCTGTTTGATGAACTGTACAAGTTTGTTGGACAACCCATGATGTATGATTCAGAATTGGAAGAGGAGCTTGAGGCTCTTGAGGCTACAGTGGTGCCAATATTTCAGTCTCGATTTACGATGGAGGAGAGGGATTCTCTTCAGAGTACCGGCAGGAGACTCAGCTGGTATGAGAGGACCAATGCTTAGGATTGGAGGATGGATTCTCCTAGTAGCTCAGGGTTTAGGGTTGTTTCCAGAAGGACGTCTTTAGATTCCGGTTCAGTGCAGGTGGTAGCGTTGGCTCCAGGTTCAAAGGGTGCTCCTACTGTGAATAGTGTGATGGACCTGAGGACCAGACCAACAGATAGTGATGGCAGTGAGTACCTTCCTCGCTAAGAGGGAGTGTTAGATTTTTAGCTCGAAAGGCACTCCGCATAATTTTGTCTTGTATGCGTAAGTGACCTTGCATTTACATTACCTAGGCACTTGACTTTTTCTAAGTTGTAATAAAGTGGCTCTTTTTATAAAGTGACTTTTATGTAATGTTCCTAGTCCATTATAAAGTGATTTTTATAAAGTGACTTTATGAAGTAAAAGTGCACATATTTCATAAAGTGAAAATACTTTATTAAAAAATTGTAAGTGAATTATTTTGGAGGGAATGAATTTCATCCCTTGATCTTGTCAAGACAATATTATATCTTGACTGTTGGATTTAGGGATTGGGAAGGTGGAAAGTCATTTTCAAGCTATAAGAGAAACCCTAGGGCAATGTGCAAAGACACAGTTTTCCAAGAGTGAGCATTTGTGAGTTTTGAGAGTGAGAGCTAGAGTTCTTTTGGGTGGCTTGATTCCCTAGGAGAGGGATTCATCCCAAATAGAAGGTGGGTCAAATCCTAAGGCAGCTTTGCTGCAAGTTTTTGTTGGGCCAAACAGCTGGGTCGTACTTCTCAGCTGGCACCTTTTTCGAGAAATTGTTGGGCACAGATTTCGAGGGTTGGCACACAGTTCGAGATTTTTATTTTTTATTTTTTATTTTTTATTTTTTTTTGTTTTCTGCACAGTGCATACAGTCGTACGGTGGCACATATTTCGAGGTACTGCTGGGCATGAATTTCGAGGTACTACTGAGCACAAATTTCAAGGTGTTGTTTAGTCATTAAATTCTGCATTAAATGTTGTTGTAACTATGTTTTTTATGCCTGGAAATGCTTAATGAAATTTTCTCTTGGACTGGTTTTCCCTAGTGGGGGTTTTTCTAGGGTCTGTTTTGACCAAATCTCACTGTGCATTACATTTTCAGATTGTTGTTATTCTTATCTTTTCCGTTGCTTCATTATCTCAGCTAGTGTGTTTCAGTTGGTTATGTATTATTTAAATGTATGTTCTGTCATTTAATTAATGGTAGCCTAAGTCTGAAATCTAGAGGTTGCTGAGTGGTTGAGATGGTTGTTACAACCTGATTTTTATTAACACATACATAGCTATAAAATTATATGAAAATATCCACCAACTATTTGCAGACCAAGGATGTTTCTCCCATTTGTAGGCACTCTGTTATACTAGTTCTATCTATAACAGAGGGAACGCCCAAGCTGGGGATATCAATCCACAAGAAGGTGCCAAATTTCCCCTCGACAACTATCCTAATCCGTTAGCAATCCTCCACCATAATCCTACACAACCCAAGGAATGGGGTTACCTTCTCTGAATTAACAACCCTCGAGTTTCCTTATTTGAGTTAACAATGTGAAATTCTAGATCACAAGAGATCATAGAGCTGAGAATACCTCATAGTGAAAGAATGAGCAAAAAAGATGAATTATAGTGAAAAAAGCAGTAAAATTAATAATGCATTGGAACTCAGATAGAAACAGAAATGTGTGTTATGATCCATTAATCAGTATAGTCAATATATATGTTACAATGGAGAGAATTCGATTATCCTAGGAGAATTTGAATCCATGTCAGTCTAGCATAGGAATTGTCAACACTGGAGTGCTCCGGAAGTCCCAAACTCAACTCAACTCCACCCAAAATTAGTTTATTTAAGCTACTGTCAATTAATTGACCAAGGAGGGCACATTAGTGTGTTCCGCATGCAAAGTAGGTGAAAAAGGGCGTATTAGATCACAATAAGTGGTGATTGGAGCTAAAACCACCAGTAGAGTTCAAGGACTCAGGTGGACTGAACTAGAACACATAGTTAACTCTTAAAAATGTAGGGATTTGACTCTGGTGGGCCTAAAATCATGCATGCAGGGCACATTAGGTGGCTAATGGGTCTTAGATGACGTCTGCACACCACTTGGGGGAAAATAACATCATCAACTACTAGGAAAAAGGTAAATAATGCTAAGTAGGATAATGATGGAGTGTTAATTATCCTAACAAACAATCCCTCGGGCTATTTTCCCCAAATCCCTTCCAAGGCTCCAACATAGGCCGACTAAGGTCTCTCCATGTCGGGACTCCAGGGAACTCAATTGTTGTTAAGTATGACTCCAGACTATAGTACGCTGATGGCTCTAGGCTATGGTAGGAGTGATGGTGGCCTAATACTGACAATAGATAATGGTTGAATCATGGAAGAATGATGCAAGAATGAACTAGTTCTTAATAATTTGTATGCACGTTGAGAACTAGCCAAGTGGCATGCAAGACTGATGTAATGGACAAATTACACTCATGGAAAGTTCACCCTTTTCTCCACTAATACCCAACTTTAGGATAATTAACCCATGTTAAGGTTACTACACTTTAATTCATGATACACAGGAATAATAAAACTTAGGTTAAAATGGAATAATAAAGATAATGACTTAAATTATAAGTCACTAGGGTCATCTCTCCCTTAAACCCCTCATTCTCACTCTCCCTCTTGTGGAGTTATATCCCTCCATATCTTCTTCGTCCTTCTTGGTTTGCAGTAGTCGTGGTTTTTATATTAATATAAAATGTACATAATTACATCATATGGTCACACTAGACCATTCATGTCCGACTTTTAGCCATTTCATTAATATTTGCATGATTACATTATTACATACTAGGTTAAAAAACAAGGTGTTACATTCACCCCCCTTAATTTATGCATCATCCTCGGTGCATATCAACATTACGTACATATACAAAATTTCAAAACAAATGTGGGATATGTCTTCCACATAGTATCCTGAAGTTCCCACATTGCTTCTTTAGGGCTGTAATGGGTCCACTAAATGTTTACCTGCGCGATGGCCCTGTTCCAGAGAAATGCGACTTTCTTGTCTAGGATATGCACTACTAGCATTGATATATATCCTTCCAGTTCCACCTGAATCAAAACCCAATCGACAATGTGGTTAGGATCAAGCACATACTTTTTCAATAGACACATGAAATACATTATGCACTCTTATGTAGGAAAGTAATGCAAACTCATATGCAATAAGCCCTATCCTAGATAATATTTCAAATGGCCCACAGTATATGGGTGCTAGCTTTGGGCATATCCCAATATTTAGGGAACTTTTCTTTGGCTTGAAATTTAAATACACACATTCACCAATTTTGAACTCCTTTGATACTTTTCCATTGTCTGTGTAACTTTTTCGTCTGTCTTGTGCTATTTTCAAATTCTGCCTAATCTTAACTATTTGCCCTTCCATTTATTTAAGCAATTTCTACTCAATTACAATTTTGTTTACTAGATTATCCCAACTGATTGGAGTAATGCATTTTCTGCCATACAATGCTTCAAATGGACTCATCTTTAAAGATGTATGATATCCATTATTGTAAGCAAACTCCAGCAAATGCAAGTAGTGTTCCCACTTGGATGGCTAATCCATCACAAACATTTTGAGCATGTCTTCAATAGCATGATTAACCCTCTCAATTTCCCATCTGTCTATGGGTGATATGCTATAATCATATTTAGATTTGTCCCAAATCCTTTAAATAGTCTTGAGTATTCCATGTAATCATGCCATCTCTTTCATATAAATTCCTGCTATGTTAGCTTCCTTATGAGTCGACTTGATTAGAATGAAGTGTGGAGCCTTTGTCAACTTAACCACCTCTACCATGATAGAATCATGTTGTTTTGTTGTCTTGGGAAATTTGGTGATGAAATCTATTGTCAGCACATCCTATTTCCATTCTGGAATTGGCAATGGCTAAGTAACCCCGCTGGATGTCCATGCTCAACTTTTACTTTCTGACATTCCATACATCTTGCTTTATACTCAGCCATGTCTCTTTTCATTCTCTGCCAGAAATACTGACTTCTTACTGAAAATTATTTTTTATATCCAGGATGTCCTACATATGGTACTTCGTGTATTTCATCCATTACTAGCTTCCTTAATGCAACAAAATTATGATTGTAAATTATGTTGTTATTCATAAGAATCCCATAATTTTCCAACTTGTATCCCTTAAATTTCTGCTGTAAATTTTCTTGTTGTAGTCCTCCTTTTACATTAATATAACTTGTTGATATCTTTATCCTTTATTCTAACTTGATGATATTATGATCTCAAGTCTATCTTGTAGTAAATCCTTTCCCCTTTCAACCGGTCAAACAAGTCATCAATTTTGGGTAGATGATATTTGTTCTTCAATATGAATTTATTTAATTTCCCGAAGTCAATACACAATCTCAATGTGCCATCTTTCTTCTTTACAAAGAGTGCTGGTGCTCCCCAAGGAGATACACTTGGTCGTGTGTATCCCTTATTCAACAATTCTTCCAGTTGATTTTGTAACTCTTTCAACTCAGGTGTACACATTTTATATGGTATTTTGGAAACTGGGGTAGCCCCATGCACTAGGTCAATAGAGAATTCAATATCTCTTTTTGGTGGTAACACATGTATTTCTTCAAACACATCTACAATTTCCTATATTAGTAGAAAATATTTTATGTTGGGGCCTTTATCATTTTTTGGTTCCTCCACATAAGCTCCATACTGTGAGATTTTCAATTGCTAGGAACTAGATTCATAAGACAATTTCACATGGAATATTTCAGACAATGAGAGAAGAAGAATAGAGAGAATAAATTGTGGAAATCACTCTATATCTTATTCATTTATATGATAAAAATATATAATACATCCTCCATGGAGAAAATCGAATTCCTTTGAGGCAATTTGGAAAGAGCAAATATAAAAGGCTTAGAAAAGACAAAAAAACCCGTAGGTGGCAAAAGCAGTTTCCAAAACTGTCCTAGAGGCTCACAAATTTAGTAAGTATGGTATGGAAGCTCATGAGTGAGGTAAATAGAATGTATTGATGGCTTTAGGAGAGTAGATATGAGGTGGAGGTCGAATTGGTCAAGTGGCAAGAGTTTCCAAGTCAACTAACTTTTCCTTTTCCACTAGAAAGTAGAAAAAATAGGATAAAGCTATCTAAATCACGAAAGTGTCTTTCTAATTCAGGAATAGAATAAAATCAGACAAAATCCAAGGAAATCTTATCCAAAATCCATATAAATTCGTTTTGGTTAGTTAGGATGGCATGTGGTCCACTAAAAGACAAAACTGGCCTATTTTACCTAGTCAAAACTCAGGAAATTAATCATAAATGATTAATTAATTTATCCTAAGTCTAGAATGACATAGGTGGGTTTTTTAAATATTCCAACACATACAACTAACACCCTTTTCTGAAACACCTTTTTAACTACACAATTGAAACCTTCCTTATATAAATAGGCCTTGGAATGATTTTCACCATCTTATGATTTTCTTCTTCATTAATACAAGTGAGAGTCTTATTATGGAAATTTAAAATGATATGGTGTGCATCCAACCAGTTCATTCCAATAAGAAAATCATAAGAACCAAGAGTTATTATGTTCAAATCTGCAAATGTATGGAGTCCATTCATATCTAATGGACAACCCTTTACTATCTCATTGATTCTTCTTTGATTCCGATAGCGAATTGTACCATCCATGATTTGGCATGCTTGCTTTTCTTTTATTGAAATATTTCAACCAAGTTGTGAACAATATAACTATGAATTTCCCCCGAATGAATTAAAATGGAAACGGGTTGATCGATAATATTACCTTCAGTCTTAATCATATTGGACCGGTGCTCTCCCACTATGTTATCCAAGGCTACATAAATTTTGGGACTGTTTCTAGCCACATCACCCACTATGCTTGCTTCATGAATGTTGTGCATAGTTCTCATCTTGTCTCTTTTATGTGGAAAATATCTAAACATATGATTCCCTTCATTTACCCAACACTTAAGTCTCTGATTTGTACCTTTTCCTCGAGACTCTGTCATTCTTGGTCCATTCCACATTGGATTGCTTTGCTGAAATGAATTTTGTTGGTTCCTTATGAATGGAGGTTTGAAATCTTTCTTTGTTTGATCCTGCTTATTTTTGTTCTTTTCCATCCAATAATTTTGAACATATTCTCTTCCTTTGTTACGATCATATAGATGATTATCCTTTCAAATTACCTCTTCCGGGGATTTGGGTTCATCATATTGAATTTTATCTTTGTAAAAGGTAGGAAATCCACTTAGGAACCTTTGAATTTTTACATTTTCTTCCTTAATAAACCTAACATACCTCAACAACTCTAGAAATTTTCTCTCATATTGTTCCATGTTCATAGCTCCCAACTTAATCTCAAAGAATTCCTCCATTTTCATCTTATAGTAATGCACAAATAAGTACTTTTGCTGAAAGTTCTTTTTGAACTATTTCCATGAAACTCTCTTCTCATTGATATGCTTCACTTCCACTAACTAATCCCACCATATGAAAGTGTATCACTACATGTTATAAAAGGCAATTTTTGCCTCTATATTTAAAGAATAATTATGCAATCAAACATATTTCCTCATCCCCAATAATCAAGCTTCAACATCTTCTCCCTTCTTTTTCTCACCATCAAAAGTGGGTGGATTAATATTCCTAAGCTCCCCTTGCAACACTTCTTCCACATGTCTTCTTTTATGATGCCTAATTGGAGACATTTCTGCGGTACAACAAGAATACTCAGTCATATAATACCTCCTTGCTGCATGAGGTGGTGAATAGTGTTTCCATTGATCCCTAGTAGCACTCTTAGAGTGTATATATTTTTCATGGGATCTCTTCTTTGAATTATCTCTATCTTCTTTCTCAAGGCATGAAGCTGATGCAACCTACATTTGTGTCTGTAGCATATTTAAACTTTGCATGAGTTGAATGTTTAAATGATCTTGCTGCTCCTGAGCCCTCAACATTATTTCATAATCAACTTTACAATTTTGTACTTTGATCCTGAAACTTCTCATAGTTTCCACCAATTTCATTGATTCTATGTTAGCTCTGTGCCTAATAGATTTTGTCTCCTCATTTCCCACATTGATATTCTTCCCTCTAGCTTCTTCTCCCAAAATGTATGAAAGTTCCCTTCCTTCCATCCTTACATTTCGAGTTCTATTCTATATTGTGCTAGATGTGAACCTGTGACCTATAGAAACCTGTTGTACCAATATCTTCAATGTGTTCATATCATCAAATATGTAAAGATATTTTTTTTTCAAAATACCATAAAAAATTTCAAGCATACATTAAAATTATGGAAATACCCATTTTACAATTTTCACTACTATGTATGGGGTCAAAATTCGACAAATATGGACATAATTTTTTAATATCGTCGAAAAATACTTCAAAATCATGAAATTTAGTTTTCCTTTCATGGTGCCTTGATGTTCGTCATAAGTTTGACGAGATTTACATCTCGTCGCACTTATGATGAGATTTAGTCAAACTTACGATGCAAAACTTAACACGTGTGAAATCGTATATACATGTTTGGTCGGTAGCAACAATAGTCGACTTTCTCTTTCGGTCAACGTTGACCATGTTTGATGTTTGTCGGAAGTCCGATGATATAAAATTTATCAATATTGTTGTTTGGGACAATTAAATTTCGACAAATTTTCTATGGTTGTGATACTTTTTCTGGTCATTGTTCGATGCATGAAATAGTAAAATTTTCTATCAGCTACTTGCTTAACATAACCAATTCTTGATCTACATAGCTTAGTTTTTACAATTTGAAGGTTAGTATTTTTAATTTTTTTGTCTCCTTTAATATTTTATAGGTCTATACTTATGGCATAGCAAGATCATTCATGGGATAATAAATTGAATTGCTACATCACTTTAGTAGACATACATCTTCTAAATGGGTAAACCCCTTATGAATTACCTGAGTATAGCTCCTATTTTTTAAGAGTGTTCACACTTCCTTGTTTTTTAAGAGTAATGACGTCTCTATAGGCTTATATTGTCTATTAGAATGTAAGGAGCAATTTAGGGTTGCTTTTCAAACGATTTATAATGTCTCACATTATTTAGTCCTAGTTCTCATTGTAATATAAAGCTTTGTTACAAAATTTTAATATCATATAGCTTTATGCTTTAATTTCATAATGGATAATTTTGAAATTTATGTAATTTTGATCTCTTAGGGAAACTCATTTATAAGATTTTACATTTTTATTATACTTGAGAAACATTCTATTTCTATTTATGTTTTTTTAAACATTATGCGTACTTTTAGTTTATATCATTATAATAAAGTCATCATTTATTTTCCATTAGACCTTTGATGTAAATAAACTGCCTATACATAACATAAGTGATGTAACCCTTCAGTCCAATATTTATAACCAATATTGTTAGATTTTCACAATTTAATTCAAATTATCTAGGATCTTATCTGAGAGAATAACATGCACAAAAATTCAAACACAAGAGATAAGAGACACAAAGAATTTCATCGGGGAAACCATAAAGGAGAAAACCCCGCAACTTCCTCAGAGATAGATTGAACAACAGTACAATAACCCCAAAAGTAGAAATGGTCTCCAACAACTTCTCTCTTCTTCACTTTTGTGAACTTGTCCTCTTACTCACTTATGCGAACTTGATGAGTGAGTGAAATGAAAAAATAGAGAGGAGCACCCTCTCTATTTATACTTTATCTTTCACTTGGCCTTAACCCCAAATAGGTCGGCCCTTAAGTGTAACTGACTGGGCCGACTTCTGTAGGAGAGTCTAATAACCCATGAAAGACTCAAATCAGGGGTCTAAAGCCCCGACATACAATGCAGGGTTAGCCTCATTGACTTTACATGACCCAAATACAATAATGATTTCTATGACTGGAGGAATACACATCTTCGTCGGAGGTACAATAATAAAATACAAATACAATATAAAATATACAAGTGAATATCTTCCGAAGTTACAATTACATTAACACTCCCTCTTAACTAGGAAGGTATTCTCTTGACACAATCATCAGCATAAGTCTTCGTCATTGGATCACCATCAAAGCTGGATCATCGTCGTCACTATTGCTGCTATCTCAACCATCAATCTCCAATCTACTCGTCATAGGAAGTTCTAAAGAGCCAACCCTTTTTCATGCTGGATGTAGGCCTTGTCTCCATGTAGGTCTTCATCATCTCCGCGAGCAAGCCATCAAGTAGGTACATCTCAGGACTTATTATATGCCTCTTGCAAAACCTGCAATATATCCCAGGATTGATTGTATGTTTCTGCAAAACCTGAAGGAGTATCCCAGGACTAATTATATGCCTCTGCAAAACCTACAGGATCTCCCAGGACTGATTATATGCCTCTGGAAAACTTGAAGGAGCATCCTAGGACTGATTATATTCCTTTGCAAAACCTGCAAGATCTCCCAGGACTGATTATATGCCTCTGCAAAACCTGAAGGAGCATCCCAGGACTGATTATATGCCACTGCAAAACCTGCAAGATCTCCTAGGATTGATTATATGCCACTACAAAACCTGAAGGAGCATACCAGGACTGATTATATGCTTCAACCCTTACATATACACCATGGGAGGACATACCTACCACCATGTGAGAATGGATCTTGTGCATCTGCGTCTTCCAGACTCATCACTTCCCCTGGAAGGAACCTCGATCTAGAATACACCAAGATTCTCTTTGAAGTACTCGAACTTCACTCTGGCCAGCGGCTTAGTCAACACATCAGTTATTTGCTCATCTGTTGCAACATACTAGAGCTTCACTGCTCCTCTCTGCACCATATCCTTGATATAGTCATACTTGATCTCGATGTGCTTCAACTTTTCATGGAACACAAGGTTCTCAGACAACTTCACACAACTTTGGTTGTCGCAATATATACAAGTAGCATCCAACTGGAGATCAAGTAAATTAGGTTGTAGCTTCCTCAGCCATACTACCTCACAACTAGCCGAACAAGCTGTGTCATACTCTACTTCGACTGTACTCAGTGACATGCAGGACTGCTTCCTGCTAAACCAAGAGATCACACCTGATCCCACACTAAAGCAACACCTCAAAGTGCTCTTCCTATCAATGGCATTGCATTCCCAATCCAAATCGACATAACCCTCCAGGTTAATCTTCTGATTCACATCATATTTGAGCCCATAATCCACCGTACCCTTCAGGTACCTTAGATATGCTTCGCAAAAATCAAGTGAACATGTCTCAGATACGTTAGGAACTGGCTCAATGTGTTCATAGCAAAGAAAATATCTGGTCTCGTATTTGTCAGGTACATCAAGGATCCAATCATCTGACGATACATCGTGGCATCAACCGACTCTAATGAAGTATCACTCAATAGATTTAGGTTCGATGCCATAGGTGTAGTCATGGCCTTGAAGTCCATCATCCCGAATCTATTCAGGATATCTACTGCATACTACCCTTGTCCAAGGAATATTCCATCCGCATTCTGCCACACCTCTATGCCTAGAAGGTAGTGCATCACACCCAAGTCCTTCATCTCGAACTCAGCAGCAAGCTTCCTCTTTGTGTCAGCAATCAACCCATCCTCACCTGTCACAAACATGTCATCTACATAAAGTAGAAGTATCATTGGGTTCCCTTCCTCAACCTTGTAGTAAAGGTTGGAATCCTCTTTACTCTTCGTAAATCCCAAACTAGTCAGGAAGTTGTCTATCCCGCCGTACCACGTCTTGAGTGCCTATTTCAATCCATACAAGGCTTTCTTCAATTTGCACACATGAGTCTCCCTGTCATGTGTCTCAAATCCGAGTGGCTGCTCCACATACACTTCCACCTCTACTACACCATTCAAGAACGTTGCCTTGGCATCCATCTGGTGTACCTTCCACTTCATCACTATAGCCAAAGCAAGAACTGATCTTATGGAAGTGTATATGGCTACAGGTGCAAATGTCTCCTCATAGTCTATCCCTTCCTTCTGGGAGAAGCCATGTGCCACAAATCTCTCCTTGTGTTTCTCTATGCTGCCATCTGCAGCATGTTTGATCTTGTAGATCCACTTGGAAGTCACAACAGACTTCCCTACTGGTCTCGGGACCACATCCCAGACATCGTTCTTCATGATCGACGGGTACTCCTTGATCATGGAATCCTTCCATTCCTTCCTTTCTGCCTCTTCTTCATAGTTGGAAGGTTCCTTGTCAATGATGTCGCACAACAGGGCTACATAACTGGAGTATGGCCTCGATCTCTTGATTTCTCTATGTATTCCTTCTGGAGCGCCATATCTCTATGCATCTTGAATTGCTTCTCGTACCCATGTTGGTTTCCTCTTGTGAGAATTCTTCTCATGTGGTGGATCTATAGGTTCCCGCGGGTCTTCCATCTCGCATTCTCCATAATATTCTAGATTCACTTCATTCATTGTTGTATCTCGAATCCTGGGTGCCTTTGGTTCTTCGATGTCTTCAACAGGTAGTTTTCTGGATTTGTGATATGTTGAGTCTTCGCCGCTTGTTCTTCGAAATAAGTCTCTCTTGTAGGTGATGGTATACGATCTTTCCTACAAGTCAAGTTCAATTGCATGATTAGAAACTTCTCATAGTTTTCATAACAAATTATTACACATAAAGACATAGGTCATAAAGTCATGCAATTATCTTAGCCAATGCTTCAATACAACATTTATCCATATCCCATAACTTTCTAGATGCCTTCCATCTCTACCAGAACATTGTTAAGAGTGTGCACTACTCCCAACATGTCAGCAAAGAGGTTTCAATCTAGATAAGTAGCAATGGAGTGTTGTATAGTACCATAGGCCACTTACCCATTGCTTGCATATTAGTAGTATCTTTTTCATTAATGCAACTTTTCTAACGTGCATGATATACATCCTAAATCTAGGAACATAAGTATGTACATGACTGAACAACATCATTTAATTAATCAGATATACAAGAAATCACAATTCAAATACTTATCTTTATTTGGTTGTTGAGTTGACTCCCTCTCAATCTTTGCAGGAACTACTGGAGTGTGCTCCCTTTTGATCTTTGCTTCCTTGCAGGAACTACTAGAGTCTCTGATAGTGTGCACCTTAACCAATGCTGAAAATGGATGAGAGGTTCTTCCATAGATTATTGATCTTTATTTGTTTTCCGGAGTCCAACTTTGCAGTAGCTTCTTCTACTCCTTTCATGTAATACTAGAATTCATCTCTAGCTTCACCTTATGAGGTGGAACCTTCTAAATAAACCCTTGTAGCTTCATTACAATACATATTCTTCATCACTTGAATAATCTTCACTGTCTTCTCTGGTTCTCTTCCTTGGAGGTTCATTATCCTCTATAGTGTGAGCATGATGTCTTTTCTTGTTGTTGTTCTTCTTGTGGGAGCTGCTTTTGTTCCTAGGACAATCTATGGAATAGTGTCCCTTCTCATCACAAGTATAACATTGAATGTGAGAAATATCTCTCCTCGATCCTCCAAGGTTCTCCCTCCGATTATGGTGGTGGTGTTTACCCACTGTTTACCCTTCTTGTGATGAGGATGCTCCCTCTTTTTGTTGTTCTTTCTGATGTGTGATGTGAGAGCTTGTTCTTCATTACCCAGCTTTTCTTCTCGAGCTACAATTCGAGCTTCTTCTTGTGAGCACTCCTCCCACATCCTACTGAAGGTGATCAAATTTATTCTTGCACAAATTCCTTGAATGAAGGAATCCCATGACCTAGGAAGACCATTCAAGGTGGTCATTACTATTTCTCCATTCTCTATATCTTCTCCCACAGCTTCAAGTTGTTATTTTATATGAGAGAACCTTGTAAAGTAGGATTGCATGGTCTCTGCATTTTGTATCTTGACATTCTTCAATTGGTTCCTTAATGTCATCTTCCTATTTATATTCCTCCCTTCAAATAAGGTGGTCAAGGTATCAAACAACTCTTTAGGTGTCTTTAGAGATGACACATGTGGCATGAGATGGTCCTTGATAGAATCTGCAATGATTCTCTTAGCCTTAACCAGGTTCTTCTTGTGTAAGGGTTTAGCCTCATCTCCCTCTAGAACTGGAACCTCTTCATTCACATAGGTGTCCAATTCATTCTCTTCTAGGACAAGCCCAATCCTATATTTCCATGCTCGGAAGTTATCATCCCCTTCAAGCTTATCCTCAAGCTTGGTGTGGTGTGACATCTTTAATGAGAAACTCAAATGGAAATAGAAGAGCTTTAGGTCTTACCACTGGATATGGAGCTGGCTAGCCTAGGGTTTGTCAGAGAAACCCTAATTTTCCAAAGTTGGAATTTGGAACTTTTGGTTGGACAGATAGATGTTCCTCCTCAAGGAGATATGTCCAATGTACTCACTTCCATAAATCAGTGAACATAAACCCAAAATATCTGATGCCTTAGTTTTCCTCCGGTAGTAGTGACGGGCCAAAAAATGAAAATTCTTGGAATTGAATTATGCTTTTACAGGAAGATTCTCTTGTATGAGGTGAGTATGCTGGTGCACTTGCTTTCTGAAGATTCCAAAAATTGACCCCTCAAAAGTGACTTGCGAATTTCAGACCTGTAGTTTTTGGTCCTTTCTGGTTTTCTAGTTTTTCTGGTCCATAGTCAAACTAGGGTTTGACTTATCTTGGGGTTCTACCCAACCAAAAAATTCTATCTTGGTCTCAAAATTTCGATTTTGAGGAGGAGAACATTCCTGTGATGATTGCACTCCAAAATTCTTTTTTTGTGAAAAGCCCTAATTTCCTGCAGTAGTGACAGGCTAAAAAATGAAAATGCTCAGAATCCAATTCTGCTTCAATAGAAAGATGCGCCTTCCTTAGGTGAGTTATCTTAGAATCCTTTTGATGATGATCTATGGAGAGAAACCCAAAAATTAAGAACCCCTAGCTTTTGCAGCTGCAAAGTGTCTTCTTCTCAAGTTAGCTTTGATACCATGTTAGATTTCACAATTTAATTCGAGATTATCTAGGATCTTATCCGAGAGAATAACATGCACAACAATTCAAACACAAGAGACAAGAGACACAAAAAATTTCATCGGGGAAACCATAAAGGAGAAAACCCCGCAAGTTCCTCAGATATAGAATGAGCAACAATACAATAAACCCCAAAAGTAGAAATGCTCTCCAGCAACTTCTCTCTTCTTCACTTGTGCGAACTTGTCCTCCTACTCACTTATGCGAACTTGATGAGTGAGTGAAATGAGCAAATAGAGAGGAGAACCCTCTCTATTTATACTTTATCTTTCACTTGGCCTTAACCCCAAACAGGTCGGCCCCTAAGTGTAACTAAATGGGATGACTTCTCTAGGAGAGTCTAATAACCCATGAAAGACTCAACTCAGGGGTTTAAAGCCCCGACATACAATGGAGGGTTAAACTCACTAACTTTACATGACCCAAATACAATAATGACTTCTATGACTGGAGGAATAAACATCTTCGTTGGATGTACAATAATAAAATACAAATACAATATAAAATACAAGTGAATATATTCCGAAGTTACAATTACATTAACAAATATTAACAAATAAAATACCCATCTCAAGGTTAATCATAACCCTTAGAAAGGTTGTACTAGGTTTAAATTTTAAACATGCTGCAATTTATTCTATTGATCTCAATATTTGTATTACACATGTAAGTATTGTATCAATAAAACTCATTTTTACTTATAATGCTTCAATGGATTTTGTTATAATAGGTAACTACAATGCCAACTCCAGAAGAATCAACAACACTTGCTAAGTTAAAGAGGCGAACGGTGACGATGGGTGATGGGAAATGTTATTTCCCTTACTGTGAATGCACGGGATTTAATGGAAAAATAATTTTATTAACAATAGTTGAAAGACATTGTAGGGAGTATGAGAATGTTGAAGGGGGGGTATGGATATCATCCCATGGTTAGTTATTCGTTATAGGTTTTTGTATATATTGATTATTTTATAAATTTTCCATTCGTTTTAATATTTGTTATATACTCAAGTTTATTTGATTGTTTGTATTATTTGTAAAGAGAAATCATCCTAGGTATGTGACACCACTTAGTATGCCAATTTGAAATAATATTGTACAAGTTGAGGAAGATGGTATGGATATTGAAGAACATGTTAATCCTATGGAAGAATATGACACTAATAATACAATTGAGGATGATGGGACAAATAGATTGATCCAAGACTTCTTTAATGCTCCCATGGTTGAGGCCGACAACTTGGACGAGGATTGTTAACACCCCTATCAATGCTCCCGCCAAAGAAGGAAATGGAATCCCACTACCGGAGCCCCAAGCATGCCCACTGATCTCTTACGCCAAAGGAAGAACCATAAATCCCAAAAAATGGCTAAGTGTGAAGCAAATCCAAGCCAAATGATCAAGCTGCAGTGAGAAAATGGGAAAAACAGGGTAGTGGAACGCTTCCGCAATCCACAGAGGTTGAACGGACATGATTGATTAATAGCCAAAGCGATCGTAGAATTCCATATCCGACGCCCAAAACAGCTGCGGAAGACCCATTTGATCGATTGATTTTCCACTTTCAAAGAGAAAATGGATGGTCAAGATTGAAGAGCAGGGGCAGATCAACGACTGGGAGACGATCCGCAACACACTTGATCAAAATATTTTCCGCTTTTCTGCTTTCCTGCAGGTTCGACTTTCTGCACCCGCATTGCGGATTGTGGAAGTTGGAATGGCATTTTTTCAAGAGTGCAAAGTTGGGTTTTTGATTTCTGCAACTTGCATTGTGGAATGCAGAATGCGGATTGCGAATTGCGGAGGCATAATTTCTTCGGGGGCGCAACGTCGGGTTTCTTATTTCCGCAACCCGCATTGCAGAATGCGGATTGTGGAGGCATAATTTCTCTGGGGGCGCAGATTTGGGTTTCCAATTTTTCGCAACCCACATTGCGGATTGCGGATGCATAATTTTCTGGGGGCGCAAATTCAGGTTTGCAATATCCACAACCCGCATTGTGAAAGGTGGATTGCAGAGGTGATTTTCATGAATTTGTGCAATGGATTTCCAATTTCCGCAACCCGCATTGTGGAATGCAGATTGGGGAAGTGATATTTTCCAGAGGCATAAAATTGGATTTATGCTTTTTGATGTCCGCATTGCAGATTGCGGATTCTGGGAGGATAAGTGCGGATCAGATAGGTTTTATAGGGAAAATTACGACCGAAAATGAAGAATTTCATAGGGAAATGGCATGAATGGAGGCCGATTTGGAAGCCAAAGAGAAGCACAACTTGGTTACTTGTCCAAATCAACCTTAAATGGCCCAATCCGGAGGACAAACAGGTGGTTTCCAAGGCCCAAATGCACGCCGACAATGTACAGGGCTTCCCACCTGCGTGTCTAACAGACTCTGAGGCAGTTGGTTCGAGCAGTTTGGCCTGAATGGCCTCATCTTTTCTAGTTCTAGACTGTTGTCAGTTAGTTAGAATTTGTTTGGTATTTTGTAAGCTTATAAAGGAAGATTTTGAATTATTCCAAAGGGTAGGATGTTTTCTAGATTCTAAGAGATTTAAGGCTCCATGTATGTATCAAACTCGATTTTTCAATACATGAGAAGAACCGATTCTGGAGAAGAGATTCATGTGATGAGTGTTTTGACCTTTAACTTAAGCTAGATTTACCTTTGCTTCTGCCGGATAAACTTAAATTGGTGAAGCCCCTGCGTGATTCTATGCAACCTTCACCTCTGTTACTATATCTCAATATAAAAAGTATGCCGCTGACCAAGAACTGTGTATGCATCTGCAAGTAGCTGTGCTCTCCTGCTGGTAGAGATGCTGGGATATGGGTAAACTTAATCTTTCACTGATGTCTATTAATTCCTGTGCATGTGTTCTTCATTTTTATTTCCATTGATTGTTTGCTTCTACTGTATCTATATCAAGAGTTCATGGTCTCAAATTCATATTTTATGCTTCAGATGCATATGACTAGGTATTCCACCCTTTCGTCTTGAAGTTGTAGGTTATAATTCAATTGAAATTGCTCTAGCTCTGTGATGGAATTTGTTTCCCTTTTTGCCTTTGTCTGTTTATATCTTTGACTTGAAGAAACCTCATCTACCTTTCCTCTGCCCCTTAGTTTGTGGTCTAAATCGGTCATTTGTGATTATAAATCCATTGAAGTTTGAATCCATTCCCAATGGTGCTCTTGTCCTTAACCCCAACTGGCTGAAAAATACCTATAAGCCATTATTTGAAGATCTAGCCACCACTTTACCTATAACCATATTGTGCAAATAATATCCTAAGTGTTGACTGAATTGTGAAAGAGAGAGCCCTCTCTATGGTTGGAAAGGCTAGTTTCCATCCACCAAATCTTGGTTTGAAACAGTTACCTCATGATCCCTTCTGCTACAACTCAGGAGAATATTGAGTGATAACATTCTGGCAACCATACTGGGGATTTCGAAAGACTTATTTCCCAGAACAATAATTTCAAAGCATCAAATCAGATCTCTGAGGGAAAACAAAGGATCATAAATTTTAAGGTTGTAACATTTTCCCTGGAGACTCCAACTTTCAGATTGGCGAATCTCTTGGAAGAAATATGGCTTCCATAAGGATACCTACTAGAAGTCAGCCAAATATTGAACTAGCAGATTTTGTATCAGATCCTGAGAAGATCATCAGGAAAGCAAAGAAAGAACAAACAGGTATTTCCCCATTAACTAGGTCTTTTTCTCTACCTAAAGAAGAGGCACATGCTATAGAGATTGTCTCTTGGGATTTAAAAACTGAACAGTCCTCATTTAGGTCTAAATATGAATTAGATCTAAAGAAAACCTTTTTTGACCAAAGAAAATTCCAAACACATTGTCTAAATGCTCTGTGGGAAAATTCACAAGATAAAGAAGAAAACAATGATTTATTTCCATTCACTAAAGCTTCTAGCCAAAATAACCAAGTCCTAATTAGTCCTCCTACTGTTCCAAGCCATACTTTTGTAATACCTGCTATTACTCCTGCTACTTCAAGAATTCCCCCTGATCCTAAGCAAATTCTAATAGCAATGGCTTCCATATTTGCTCCTTTAGCTCTCCCTGCTAATCTCCATGACTTACCTGTGGGCTATGAACAACGCCTTATGAGATTTTATGGGGAAGGAAATGGTTTTGCGCAGCAACATGTACCACTTTGCTGATTTTATAGACCTAGAAGAGGTGGATGAAGATGATGTCAAGATGAGGCTAGTTTCCCAAAGTCTAGTAGGAGAAGTGAAGAAGTGGTTCAAAGCCCTCCCAAATGGAGGATTTACTACCTATGAGAGATTTGAACAAGCTTTCTTGGACAAATGGAAGGATAAACGAAATCCTCTCCAAATTCTCACTCATTATGAAAATACAAAGAAAACCAATGTTGAGACTGTCCAAGAGTTTTCAGCCAGATTCATGAGGATGTATAATTCTATCCCTGTGGACATCAAGACTCCTGTGGGAGCAACCAAGCTTCATTATGCTAATTTTTTTGACAGTGACTTTTATCTCATGTTGAGAGAAAGGAGATCTGCCACGTTATCTGATATGTTAAAAGATGTTGTAGAAGTAGAAGCTAATTTGATGGCCTCAGGTAAAATGAAGCACATAAATGAAGCTGAGAAAAATAGATCTAATGAGGTAGCCCAACCTTCCACATCCCAATTCATTGATACCAGATTTGAACAGATGATGAGGAATATGGAAATGATGGTGGATAGGATTTCCCTTGACAATAGGCTTCCTTCCAGAGAAAACCGAGAGCCTCAAGCTCAAAATAATAATTATAGGAGACCTCCTACCCGACAGGGAAGACCAAGAGAGCCAAGGGATCATATAAATGCCGAGAATCAACCAATCATATCACCTTTTGCTGAGAACTTGATAGTAGGAGAGGAATAAGATGGACACCTTGATGACCAAATCCACCTTTTTTATCATATCCAACCCCGGGTCTATTTAACTAAAGAGGAACATGGCCAATCCTCCCTACAGTTAGACAGTAGCCAAGAAGAAGCATAATCTGATCAATACCAAAGAGGCTTCCAAAATGCAATCTATGAATTTAAGAGGCAACATAATTTGAGAGGTAGGAAGGTAAAAGTGGACCAAGGGAAGACTATTTCCAATCCATCTTCTTCTCAGCTGCAAAGGAAAGAAACCCCTAGGAAGGGTGACCCAAAAAATGTAACCTCTGATAAGGTAGCTGAGAAAGGGGCATAAGCTCTTAAAAAGGGCCTAGAAGGGAGAGATGAAGGTAATGTAAAGACCATAGAAAATATCCATTCTTCTTTTAGTTTAGAGAATGGAATATCTAAGATTAAAATCTCAATTCCTTTAAATGAGTTGGTCAAAAAATCAGAGTACAAAGATCAGATTTTGAAAGTAGTGAATAAAGAGGAAGGAAAACAACCTGATACTCTCAATTTGCATGATGAAAAACCCACTCTTCTGTTGGGTACCCATGTTGAAAGTGATCCAGAGAATGATGTTCCTCCCTTCTATATCATCCTAAACATGCATGATCATATTCTACACAATGCTATGTTAGATTATGGAGCTTCACATAACCTCATGCCAAGATTAGTGGTGGAGAATCTGGGGTTGGAAATCACAAGGACCTATAAAGATCTATTTGTTGATGTATATGTAACTTCAGAATGTATTTCATCTATGTATTTTATTGTACTCCTATAGAGATGTATTATTCCTCTATACGGAAGTGTCGTCATTTGTATTGACATGTGTCGCAAGTGTCGTAACTTGCCGATGGGTTATTAGACCACCATGTGTGGGGTCGGCCCTGATTAAGTTAACCTGGGGTTATTAGGTTGAGTTAGACAAGTCGGCCCCATAGGTTTATTAGGCTGCTCATAACAAGTATAAATAGAGAGCGAGATCTCTCTATTTGATCACTTCATTACTCACTCATCCATCACTCGAAAAGTGGCGCACATGTGAGGAGGAGGATCAGCTGCTAGGAGGAGACTATCTATGTGTACTTGGGTTGTACTTTGGTTGTATCATTTCTCTATCTATCTCTGAGGAAGTTGTGGGGTTTTTCACCTTAGGGTTTTCCTCATGGAAATTCTGTGTGTCTATTGTCTCTTATGTTTGCATCTTGTGATGATTGATATGTTTTCTATGATTGATATGCATTGATATACTGTACATATTATTCTCTCAGTAAAGATCCTAGAGTATATTGAATTAATTCTCAAAATTAATATGGTATCAGAGCTAACCTGAGAAGAAGACACTGTGCAGTTGAGGAAGCTAGGGCTTCTTGTTTTTGGGTTTCTCTCCATAGATTTTGGAAAAGCAATATGATAGATTGACTCTCCTCAGCAAGGTGAATCTTTTTGTCCAATCATAATTCAGTTTTGAGGACTTTCAGTTTTGGCCCTAAAAATTAGGGTTTCCACAAAAATAGGAATTTCTGAAATTTGAAGACGTAGCTGGAAGCTCCTTGGAAAAATCGAAGTGTAGAGCTTTGGATCGATATTTTTGGCTGGGTAAATCTCCAGGAAACTCAAACCCTAATTCAGGGTCCTCCCTAGTGAACCCGGGAAGACGAAAAGGCATTTCTGAAGGGTAAAGCTTTGCAGATCGTAAATTCTGAATACACCTGGCTGATCAGCTCATTAAGGCACATCTTTCTATCCTTTCAGAAAGTTGAAATTCACATTTTGAATTTTTAGGGTTTCTTTGACAAACCCTAATCCGGGACCAGATCCAGTTTTCAGCAAATCAAGTGGTAAGACCTAAATATTTTCTATTTCCATTTGAAGTACTCTTTAAGATGTCTCACCACACTAAGCTTGAGGATAAGCTTGAAGGGGCTGATAACTTCTGAGCATGGAAGTATAGGATTGGGTTAATACTAGAAGAAAATGAATTGGATACTTACATAAGGGAAGAGGTCCTTATCCCAGAGGGAGAAGAGGCTAAATCCCTCCTCAAGAAGAACTTGGTCAAGGCAAAGAGAATCATTGCTGATTCTATGAAGGACCATCTCATCCCCCATGTGTCATATTTGAAGACACCCAAAAAGATGTTTGATTCCCTATCCAAGCTATTTGAAGGGATGAACATAAATCAGAAGATGACTCTGCGGAACCAATTGAAAGGGGTAAAGCTTCAGAATGGAGAATCCATTCAATCTTATTTTCTAGGGTCTCTCAGATCAAGGAACAACTAGAAGTAGTGGATGAAATGGTGGAGAATGGTGAAGTTGTCATGACCACTCTGAATGGCCTACCCAGGTCATGGGATTCCTTCATCCAAGGAATCTATGCAAGAAAGAAGTTGGTATCCTTCAGCAGACTGCGGGAAGAATGCTCACAAGAAGAAGCAAGGCTTGTGGCACGAGAAGAAAAGATGGGGAACGAAGATCAAGCTCTCACAACTCACACCAAGGGAAGCAAGTTTAAGAGGGAGAAATCTCATAACAAGAAACATTCTCACCCTCATCACAAGAAGAAAGATCTATCTCATGTTCGATGTTACGAATGTAATGAAATGGGACACTTTGCTTCAAATTGTCCCAAGAAGAAGAAAGACAACAACTTCAAGAAGAAGAAGAATAACAAAAGAAGATATCATGCTTATGCTGCTGAGGATGATGAACCTCCCAGGAAGAAATCTAGAGCAGAAAGTGACGATGATGACTCATCAAGCGAAGAAGAGTATGTTCTAATCTCTGCTCTCACAGGTACTATTTCTCATAGTTGTAATGATTGGTTAATTGACAGTGGGGCTTCTAAACACATGACTGGGTTTAAAGAATCTTTTGTAAATCTATCTGAACATGAATCACCCCATAAATTGAAACTTGGGGATGATTATCAATATCCTATCAAAGGAAGTGGGGAAGCCTCCTACAACCTAGAATCTGGAAAGTCCTTGAAGATGAAAGATGTGTTATTTGTACCTGGTGTTAACAACCATATATTTTTCTACAATATGCAGTTGAATGGAAGAAATGGAGGGTCAAAATGTACCTAGTAGTGGAAACGAGATATCCTCCATGCTCCAGTGCTAGTTGCTATGGGAAAGACTAAGGGGCCTAAGGAGGAACAAATGTGCAAAGGATAAAAAAATGTTGAAGTTGGGATATAAATAGACGAGAAACATACTTTATAACATTATGGTCCGCCGATCAAGTTATGGAGAGCTAAACATCACATCAATCTACGCCGTAGATTTGACGTGGAGATCAGATCCACGGTCCTGCGTGTAATACCGCACAACCAAGTTGCGAGGGAGATAAGAAAGGAGTAGATGCGATGAGGTTTCTCCGCCTGCTAGGTGTCAGCAACAGATGTCGTCGCATGAAGACAGATCAAAGGGCAGTATGTAAGAGCGGCTGCATGCGATGGTGTGAATTGGTGGAAAGATCTAAGGTTCGGAATGTAAAGGGATACACATCAACGGCTCTCGCAGAAGCTTGCATAGAGAAGTAGCGCATCAGATAAGAAAGGGATGGATGTGATGAGAGTTTCCCGCCTGCCAGATGTCGGCTCCAGAGTCCGTCGCACAAAGAAGGGGAGTCATAGTAGGGACCACCCGGGTACATGCGAGGCCCATCTTGTGGGGAAATGTGGACAGGAAGGATGGTGTAGATGGAAAGTTAAGCCAGATCCGACAGTGAGGAAGAATTGAATGTCAAATCAAGAGATAAAGAGGCAACAGATCCGACGAAGGAAAACTAGCACGTGGGAGATCAACGGTTGAAATTTACGGACAACCTACCAAGAGAGTTGGAGTTACGGAGATGCGACTATATATATATGAAAACACCCTTCAAAGTTTGCATTTTTACCCTTTCCGGAACCTGTTTGAGTGGAAGGGGTTTTTTCAGAGAGTAAGGTTCTAGCCCCAGTACAGGAGTTTGATGGTTGGTCTCCAAGCAGTTGAGTCAGAGCGTGAAAATATCGTGGTTGCACCCTAACAAGGAGGTCCCCAGAGACCCTGTATCAGTTTCGGTCCAGGCTATAATGGCTTGCGAAGAAGCTATCCTTCAAGACCTCGGCCTTGTGGGCTTGGAGGTCATCTCAGGAGTAACAGTCGTTTCCTTGTTTCGTCAAAGTCTGTCCAAAGGTCGTTGGAACTTTGTAATTCCCTGCCATGGGCATCAGGGATAATTCCCACGACTTCTCGAACGTCCAAAGTAGCGGTTGGTCTGTCTGAAAGCATAGGTGGGTCAAGCTTAAACCCTGATATGGGAGAATTTTAGACCAAAGGTATCCTTCCACAAGTAACATTTTCCCTTGGTAATAATAGCTTTTGGCTCAGTTTCCGGATAAAGGGGAAGGGTTGGAACAAGCAGGTGAAGAAGACATGTCACCCGGCCTTACTAAGATGAAGATGAAAGTTTTCAAAGGGTTATAAGCATCATAAAGGTGCTGGATGCTTATGAATGAGAGATTGGAAAACGAGTGGAGGCTAGAAAAAGTCTGTAAAGGAGGTGTGAAAAAGGAAAAGTCCCTTGCGTGGATTGGAGGTTGGCTCGAAAGGTGATAGAGGTAATGTGACCCATGTCTTTCGGAGCATAGAGGTAATGTGACCCACGTCTTTCGGAGCATGTTGTCACACGAGAGACGTCAGAACAACGGACCTGCCAAGGGGATCTCTGAATGTTATCCCAAAGGATTACCGGTATGATGGGAGGCACTTTTGCATCATCATTGGCTATGTCGTCTATCTGGGACGACGTCGCTGAGCATGCTGAAGGTCACCTCAAAGCCTTGGGAATCACGGTTACCTGATTTGAAGAGACCGACAGAGTTATCATGGCAATTATGACCACTTGTAGCTGCCATCATCATCACAGCAGTTATGGGTAAGGTTCTCACGTCTTTTATCTGAAGTCGGTATAAGGGAAAGATGGTGCACTTAGCGGTTTGACCATCTTCTCTATTGCAATTGGCTCATGGAGAAAGGACGGGAGTGCGAAGTGGTGTTCATGCCAGAACAGGTGTGGGTTGAGATGGAGGAAAGGCCTACCACTCCCTCTCTTATGGAATTTGCCCTCATAGAGTTCGACTCTACCAGTGAGGACAAGAATCCTGATAGACGACAAATGCCCAAAGGAAACCGACAAAGAACGAAGAAGGAGAAACTCGGAATCAAGCGGAGCGGCCAACCGGGTGCAGAAATAGTTCACGATTTTGTACTCTTCACTAAGGAAACGACACCTATCCTGCCAGATGATGCACCACAGGCTAACAGTTCATTGAAAGTGGAATATTTATTTGATTCGCAAGGTCATTTGCGAACCCAGGGTTAAAACAATCCTTTGACTATAATATTTCGTCCCTTGTCTTAATCAGTCTGTTCGAGACATGACACATATGTAATATTTTTTGAATTTTTGGGTGTAATGAGGTGTCCTTCTAATATTTCCGTTAAGGCAAAAGATGAGTCATGCAGGAAGGATCTATGGCATATATATATGCGATGTAATAGAATGAAAAAGGGTTGAAAATATTATGTTGAAAGCTTTTGGTAATTTGAGGATTAGTCCTTAAGGCATCTTTTGAGCTGCTTAAATAAAGTTTGCAAAGCTGAAGTTTGCATTTTGATAGGGATTCCTATGTAATTGGTCTAGTAGTCTGCATTTTCTCTCTTCCCATGTGAAATTGTATTTTCTCTCTTCGTAATCCCATTATGTGTTTATTTCCTTCATGTTTGGATCAGGGTAATGATTAAGTAGAATTCATAGAAATAATGCTCTGCTTAGTCTTTTCCAAGTATTTCACCAACATATTCTACTAAAGTTGATGTAGGATTCATCTTGGTATGCCTTACATTGATGGACTGTTTCTTTCCTCTTCTATTCCACAAAATTAAATTCTCTTTTACTACTAGCTGCTTGCTACCTTGCCCTTGTGAAAATCGTTTGCAAAATCTTTGGGAATGATGTTTCATAGTTTTTTAAAGGTGAATCCATTACCCAAAATAAATCCCATATGTTTTCAACCAAACAATGCGTGAATCATTTTTATTTCCAAACAGAAAACTGATCTTCTGTATAATTTTTGTAATTGAATATCTTGGCCATGAATGCTGGTGTTTCTTTTTCATTATTGACAATATTGATTATTCCAGTATTTTCATGAGATTATAGAGAGAGCCCTCTCTGTCTATGTTGGGTTAGTAGCATAGGCCAAATATTGGTTAGTGGTTACCCAGAATTACCCTCTTTCAGGGGGGTCAATTTTGGTGTAACAAATTGGTGCCGTTTCCAGGGAACGAGATTGTTTCGCAATCCCTGCAGGAACGACAAGGTTAAGATCTGAATGCTGATGGTGAACAGTGGTCAGACATCAAGAAGGTTCTATCATTCACCTGGTGACTCCACTCAAGATAAATTTCAGTATGAAGGTGACCCCATTGGGGAGATCTGTGATCTTGTATCAGAATTGAGATATTGAAATGTTCTCATGACGAATCCACTGGAGAACGAACACATTTTCCTTAAACATGGAAGAATCAAGAATCAAGTACCAGAATACTAATATTTTCAAAGAAATATTGTTCTTCTGTATCAATCTCCTTTTACCTTTATGTATATATATTAAGAAAATTTTGTCCCATCGAAGATCTCTCGGTCATGATAGGCCTTCCTTTGTATATCCCTCTCTGGAGCTTACAAATCCATATCCTCCTTTAACCCCTAGAGCTGATCCCATCCCTTCTTTCGAATCTCGTAGGATTCATGCTAAGCTTTGCGAATCCCAAGAGAATGAAGCTGAAGATGCTCCCCCTGTACATATCCCTTTTCCTTCCAGATCTCAACTGAGATATAGTCCTCTAAAACTGCCACCTATTCTACATGACTACCCTCCCAAATACCATAAATACCTTCCTAGATTCGATGGAGAATCCGAAAGCCTCACTGCTGAGAAGCATCTCCACGACTTTGAACACTTTTTGGATCTTTTTGAGGTAGAGCATGATGACATTTGTATGAGGGCTTTCACCAAGTATTTCCAAGGAGATGTGAAGAAATGGTTCAGCCATTTGCAACCGAGATCTATAGACAATTGGCAAAGGTTTTCTGAGGTTTTCCTAGAATTTTGGGGAAAAAGACAATCATGGGACCTGATTTTTTCAGAATTTTACTCCATGGGAAGGCTAGAGGGAGAGGCCATATCCAGCTTCAATAGAAGGTTTTCGAAATCCTATTATGATATGCCAAGGGAAATTTAGCCCCCATAGAATGCTGCTAAGTTACAATATGCATCTACTTTCGCCCCCAAGCTATCCTTGCTCATGTTGGAAAGAAGGTCTCCAAATTTGCAACGTATGCTCATTGATGCTTTGGAGGTCAAAGATAATATTAGGATGTCTGGGAAATTATCAAAGGAAGGCACGGTTACAAGGATTGAAGAAGAAACCAGATTTGAAGAAGGGCACGAGCAAGGGGAAGTTGCATTGTGTCCCTGTTTTTCCCTGGATGCACAGGAAGATGATCGGGCCGGGGAAATACCAGAAGAAGATAATCATGATAGGTTTCCTGTAAATTGAGATACACTTGCTAAAAATCCTGCCGGTAATGTTTTTGAAGAGGAATTCGGTGCACCTAAATATGACGAATATGAAGGGGATTGCTCGGAAAACTTCATAAGTTTTTTTGAGATTGATGATAAAGAGAAAGAACAAGCATGTAATCCATCCAAAGAAGCAGAATATCATCAAAGAGAGTCAGTTTCACTTGAGGTTGACGAAAGGATTGAAGCTAGTGCTACCGCCTCCGACGGTGAAAATCAAACCCTAAGCGTTGAGGTTTCAGATAAAATGGGTGACGACTTTCATATACCTCCTCCGAAGTGGGATGAGAATCTTTTTCAACAGTACCGACTGCCATATGATCCAAAAGGACAAGAGAAAGGTCAAAAAGAACCTATCCTGGGATCCCTCACGGCTGGTCCTAGAGAAATAAGAGTTCTTCATGTTCTGGTAGACCCTTTTGCTAATTTTTTGGAAAGGTCGAAAACGGTAGGGTTTATATTGTTCTGGGAAACCAAGATTAAAAGATATATTCAGATGGAGATATCATTTAGTGGGTTTTTCCCTGTGACAAGAGGACTAGAATGGAGAGTTCAGTCAACGAGTCATCTGCTTGATTGGCTTCATTGGAGGTGTGAATTTACTTGAGTTACCCTTGGTATCAAACAAGTAGGGTAGGAACACTTGTACATAAATAAGCTTGCAGGTCAAGCAGTTGCATTTATTTCAGTTAGTATTTTTTAGGTGTCCGGCTCCGAATGTTCGGTTGCAGCGTCGAGATGAAAGGTCGGCCGCAGGATTTTGCTGATGATAGTCATGGCTTGGAAAAATGACCTAATGGATCAAGCACTTAGTCTACGTGGTTCTTCACTACCTCGCAGGGAGGATAGCATCCCATTTGGAGCCAGTTGTTAACACCCATATTTTTTTCTACAATATGCAGTTGAATGGAAGAAATGGAGGGTCAAAATGTACCTGGTAGTGGAACCGAGATATCCTCCATGCTCCAGTTCTAGATGCTATGGGGAAGACTAAGGGGCCTAAGGAGGAACAAATGTGCAAAGGATAAAAAAATGTTGAATTAGGGATATAAATAGATGAGAAACATACTTTATAACATTATGGTCCGCCGGTCAAGTTATGGAGAGCTAAACATCACATCAATCTACGCTGTAGATTTGGTGCGGAGATCAGATCCACGGTCCTGCGTGTAATACCGCACAACCAAGTTGCGAGGGAGATAAGAAAGGAGTATATGCGATGAGGTTTCTCCACCGACCAGGTGTCAGCAGCAGACGTCGTCGCATCAAGACAGATCAAAGGGCGGTATGTAAGAGCAGACGCATGCGATGGCGTGAATTGGTGGAAAGATCCACGGTTTGGAATGTAAAGGGATAAACATCAACGGCTCTTGTAGCAGCTCGCATAGAGAAGTAGCACACCGGATAAGAAAGGGACGGATGCGATGAGAGTTTCCCACCTGCCAGATGTCGGCTCCAGAGTTCGTCGCACAAAGAAGGGGAGTCATAGTAGGGACCACCCAGGTACATGCGAGGCCCGTATTGTGGGGAAATGTGGACAGGAAGGACGACATAGATGGAAAGTTAATCCAGCTTCGACGGTGAGGAAGAATTGAATGTCAAATCAAGAGATAAAGAGGCAACAGATCCGACGAAGGAAAACTAGCACGTGGGAGATCAACGGTTGGAATTTACGGACAACCTACCAAGAGAGTTGGCGTTATGGAGACGCGGCTATATATATATATGAAAACACCCTTCAAAGTTTGCATTTTTACCATTTCTGGAACCTGTCTGAGCGGAAGGGGTTTTTTCAGAGAGTAAGGTTCTAGCCCCGGTACAGGAGTTTGATGGCTAGTTGCCAAGCAATTGAGTCAGAGCATGAAAATCTCACGGTTGCGCCCTAACAAGGAGGTCCCCAGAGACCCTGTTTCAGTTTTGGTCCGGGCTATAATGGCTTGAAGAAGCTATCCTTCAAGACCTTGGCCTTGTGGGCCTGGAGGTCATCTCAGGAGTAACAATGGTTTCCTTGTTTCGTCAAAGTCTGTCCAAAGGTCGTTGGAGCTTTGTAATTCCCCGCCACGAGCCCAACCTGGGCATCAGGGATAATTCCCATGACTTCTCGAATGTCCAAAGTAGCGGTTGGTCTGTCCGAAAGCATAGTTGGGTCAAGCTTAAACCCCGATATGGAAGAATTTCTGACCAAAGGTATCCTTCCACAGGTAACATTTCCCCCTGGTAGTAATATCTTTTGGATCAATTTTCGGATAAAGGGGAAGGGTTGGAACAAGCAGGCGAAGAATACATGTCGCCCGGCCTTACTAAGATGAAGACGGAAGTTTTCAAAGGGTTATAAGCATCATAAAGGTGCTGGATGCTTATGACTGAGAGATTGGAAAACGGGTGGAGGCCAAAAAAATTCTATAAAGGAGGTGTGAAAAAG
The DNA here is from genome assembly GCA_027924585.1 of Larix kaempferi. Taxonomy (NCBI): domain Eukaryota; kingdom Viridiplantae; phylum Streptophyta; class Pinopsida; order Pinales; family Pinaceae; genus Larix; species Larix kaempferi. The sequence goes on from BSBM01000211.1 coordinate 7,552,815, forward strand.
GAAAAGTCCCTTGCGTGGATTGGAGGTTGGCTCAAAAGGTGATAGAGGTAATGTGACCCACGTCTTTCGGAGCGTGCGGGAAAGCATGAGATTAAGTGTTGTCACACGAGAGACGTCAGAAGAACGGACCTGCCAAGGGGATCTTTGAATGTTATCCCAGAGGATTACCGATATGATGGGAGGCACTTTTGCATCATCATTGGCTATGCCGTCTATCTGGGAGGACGTCGCTGAGCATGCTGAAGGTCACCTCAAAGCCTTGGGCATCACGATTACCTGATTTGAAGAGAGCGATAGAGTTATCATGGAAATTATGACCACTTGTAGCTGCCGTCATCATCACAGCAGTTATGGGTAAGGTTCTCATGTCTTTTATCTGAAGTCGGTATAAAGGAAAGATGGTGCACCTGGCGGTTCTACCAACTTCTTTGTTGCGATTGGCTCATGGAAAAAGGACGGGAGTGCGAAGTGGTGTTCATGCCAGAACAGGTGTGGGTTGAGATGGAGGAAAAGCCTACCACTCCCTCTCTTATGGCATTCGAACTCATAGAGTCCAACTCTGCCAGCGAGGACGAGAAGCCTGATAGATGACAAATGACCAAAGGAAACCGACAAAGAACGAAGAAGGAGAAACTCAGAATCAAGCGGAGTGGTCAACCGGGTGCAGAAATAGTTCACGATTTTGTACTCTCCACTAAGGAAACGACACCCATCCTGCAAGATGATGCACCACAGGCTGACAGTTCATTGAAAGTGGAAGATTTCTTTGATTCGCAAGGTCATTTGCGAACCTAGGGTTAAAACAATCCTCTGACTGTAATATTCCGTTCCTTGTCTTAATCAGTCTGTTTGAGACATGACACATATGTAATATTTTTTGAATTTTTGGGTGTAATGAGGTATCCTTCTAATATTTCCGTTAAGGTGAAAGATGAGTCATGCAGGAAGGATCTATGGCATATATATATGCGATGTAATAGAATGAAAAAGGGTTGAAAATATTATGTTGAAAGATTTTGGTAATTTGAGGATTAGTCTTTAAGACATCTTTTGAGCTGTTTAAATAAAGTTTGCAGAGCTGAAGCTTGCGTTTTGACAAGGATTCCTGTGTAATTGGTCTGGTAGTTTGTATTTTATCTCTTCCCATGTGAAATTGTATTTTCTCTCTTCGTAATCCCATTATGTGTTTATTTCCTTCATGCTTGGATCAGGGTAATGATTAAGTAGAATTCATAGAAATAATTCTCTGCTTAGTCTTTTCCAAGTATTTCACCGACATATTCTACTAAATTTGATGTAGGATTCATCTTGGTATGTCTTACATTGATGGACTGTTTCTTTCCTCTTCTATTCCACAAAATTAAATTCTCTTTGACTACTAGCTGCTTGCTACCTTGCCCTTGTGAATGCGTTTGCAGAATATTTGTGAATGATGTTTCATTGTTTGTTAAAGGTGACTCCATTGCCCAAACTAAATCCCATACGTTTTCAACCAAACAATGCATGAATCATTTTTATTTTCAAACAGAAAACTGATCTTCTGTATAATTGTTGTAATTGAATATCTTGGCCTTGAATGTTGGTGTTTCTTTTTCATTATTGACAATCTTGATTATTCTAGTCTTTTCATGAGATTATAGAGAGAGTCCTATCTGTCTGTGTTGGGTCAGTAGCACAGGCCAAATATTGGTTAGTGGTTACCCAGAATTACCCTCTTTCAGCCTTGGGGGTCAATTTTGGTGTTAACACCTGGGCTCAAGAAGAACCTACTCTCCATCTCTGCATTGGATGCATAAGGCACGAGGGTTGCATTTGTAGTTGGCCAAGTCATAATGTGGTGAAAGGGTAAAACTATTGATGATGCGGTGGTGATTGGAGAGCAAGAGGGCGGATTGTACAAATTGAAGGGATAACCTGAACATGCCATGGTACATGAATCCATGGAGCCAAATGAACTTTGGCATCGAAGGATTGCACATGTGCACTACAGAGCATTACCAATTGCAAGCAAAGTTGTAGAAGGTCTTCCTAAAATCAAGACCAAGCATGAAGGTGTTTGCAAAGGCTGTTGAAAAGGAAAGAACATAAAGAAGGCATTTCCAAGCAGTGAAAGCAAATCAAAAGGAATCTTGGAAATTATCCACTCCGATGTATGCGGTCCGATGTCATCTAGTTCTCTGAGTGGGTATGTTTACTATGTCTCATTCATTGATGACTTCTCCAGGAAGACTTGATTTTATTTCTTGAAGAACAAAGATGAAGTGTTTGACAAGTCCAAGGAATTCAAAGTCTTGATGGAAAATCAATCTAATAAGAAAATAAAGACATTCAGATAAGACAATGGTGGAGAATTCACTTCAGGTGACTTCAAGAAGCTATGCAGTGATTCAAGGATTAAGAGGGAGTTGACTGCTCTCTATAATCCACAACAGAATGGAATTGCAGAAATGAAGAATAGAACAATCATGGAAGCAACATTGTCACGTCCCCATTTTGACCCCCTTTGCATTAAATCGTAAATGATGTAAATATTGTAACTTAATCATGGTGAGGAGCTGAAGGCCAAGGCCCCACCATTGATTTAGCATTTTATGTACCGAAAATCAAAGAGATAGATGCCTATGGTTCTTGTGCTAGAAGGGCACGATGTAAATAAGACATCATGTAAATACGAATTTAATGAAAGATACCCACAACCAGCTACACAATGCAACAAAGAGATGGGGGCATGATCTTTACAAGGAATAGGGAGGGAAAATAACCAAACCCTTGAGCCATGGTGTTAAGCCATTTCATGGAGGAAACCCATGAACTCTGAACTACCCATTTGGTCTCATGCACCCATTCATTTAATTCTTCCAAGAATTGGTTGAGACAATTAATGCCTTGGGATGGGAGAGGTATGGCTGTCAATTTTCGTGTATGGGAAAGACAGCAACCTGAAAAATCGAGTTTTGGCTTGCTGGGCAAGAAAACCCCCACGAAATTGGCCCAAAGCCATTCTTCACCCATGGCCATTCTTCCTCTCACGCAGACTAAGCTTACTGGAGTGGATCCCCACGTTTTTCACCATAACCCTGCGTTTTTGCATGTCCAGGAACTCGTTTTTGGTATTGGGTAGTAGCTGGGAAAGGAGGGACGCGATTTTGGGTTGAGGGAGAGGTCGTTTTTTCCCTTGGGGCGTTTTTCTGGATTGGGTTGCTCTCCCAGTCGAATTTACCCAGTTTGCCAATTCGTTTTGAGTCTACCCACGTTTTTCTGAAGCTCAAGAAACCCCATCTCATGCATTCCACTGTTGAAACGTTTTTCTCATGCCCAACACTTACATTTTTGCTGTTATATGCATCCCTCTCCTAGCAACCTCAGAAACCCAACTGTTGGTTGGTATGGCTGATTCTGGTGTATCTATGGTTATGTGAGACCCTGTTGTTCCCTAGTTCCTTGGGGAGATCATGCTCAGCTCGGGGGTGGCAGTGGTGTTGAGAGATTAAGGAGCATAATGACCTACGGTTGGGTGGAACGTTGCAGAAGCGTAGCTGGTTGCTTGGGACTACTTCATTAAGATAAGTATCCTCTTGTGCTATCTTTCAATTATTTAATGGATGAATATCTTGAATGTAAAATGAATGAGTAATTGAAATTACTTCTGCTAAGTATAAACAAATACTTATGCATCCTCATATGTCCAGCATGCTTACTTCATAAGTACATGGGGCTAGATGCCCGGTTTGGGATCATGATCCTCTCCATTGCACTAGTATAATGGGAGGGGACGTGACAGAATGGTATCAGAGCTGCGTTGCAGCATTGGGCCTCTATGGGCCAAATCTGATAGCAATTACAGGAAGTCTGGGTTTGAAAAATTTGTTTAAAGTCTGTTTGAAATTTTTTTGTTTGTTTAAATCTGTTTGAAAAAAGTTTTGTTTAAAGACTGTTTCGGAAGGAATTCCCGAATGTCTTCCGAAACTACGGAAGCATTCGGCGAATTGCTCCGAAACTGCGGAAGCATTCCGCGAGTTTTTCCGCAATGCGGAAGAGTTCGGGAAGTCAACCCGAAATTTGCAGAAGGAATTCCCTTCCGAAATTGCGGAAGGAATTCTCTTCCGAAATTTGCGGAAGGATTTCGCGAGTTGTTCCGCAACGCGGAAAAATTCGGAGAACCGCTCCGAAAAAGCAGAAAAAAATTCTAAGTGTTCGGCGTCGAAAGGAAATTTCGGAAGGAATTCTCTTCTGAAATTTCAGAAGGAAATCTCTTCCGAAATTGCGGAAGGATTCCGCGAATCGTTCCGCAACTGCGGAAGACTTCGCCGAATCGTTCCGCAACTGCGGAAGATTTCGGCGAATCGTTCCGCAATTGCGGAAGACTTCGCCGAGTTGTTCCGCAATTGCGGAAGCATTCCGCCAACCGTTCCGAAACTGCGGAAGGCTACAGCCAACCGACCCGAAACTGCGGAAGGCTACATCCAACTGGCCCGAAACTGCGGAAGGCTACAGCCAACCGGCCCGAAACTGCGGAAGGCTACAGCCAACCAGCCCGAAACTGCGGAAGGCTACAGCCAACCGGCCCGAAATTGCGGAAGGCTACAGCCAACTGGCCCGAAACTGTGGAAGGCTACAGCCAACCGGCCCGAAACTGCGGAAGGCTACGGCCAACTGGCCCGAAATTGCGGGAGTGTTAAGGGAACTGTCCCGAAAAAAGAAAAAAGAAAAAAAAAAAGAGGTAAGTGACCAAAACTCGATTTTTGGATAGAGGGAGCATCCGGACTCAGAATGGGATGATTCCTGTGGGGCTCAGAGGCCATTGGCGAAGGCCATGAAAGAACCAGTGAAGACCCCGAGCCCATTACACTCCGATTTGACAGAAATTGGATAATAGTGACTTTTGAAGGACAGAGTCCCGAGGCTTGACAGAAGGTCGGTTTGAGCCGAAATTGATATGAGGCAGTCATGAAGCAGACACGATGTTAAGTTCAGAATCTTGGAGCCAAAATCCAAAGGATGTGAAGTCGGGATGAGTAAGAAGACCAAAAAGCACTGTTCCGGGCCACTTTTTCGAGATTTTGAAAAGCTTGTGGGCAGTAAAAGTGACCCTAGATTTGGGAATCAAAATTTTTACTGAACTAGACATTTCATATTCTCATTAAGACGGACAGTTTCCGTTAGACGCATATTTTCCAGAAATGCACCGTTTGGGAGATAGCCATTTTTGGCCCAAAATTTAGAATTTTGGAAAAATGTGAAAAGTGAGAAGTAGTAAAACCCAGAAATTCATAGAAGATGAATGGTGCATCGGAATTAAAATCCGTGAATTGCTGAGTGTTCCTTGTTATATGGACTAACTTCGCCCGATAGATAAGTTTTTGTGATTCTTCATGGATTTCCTCCCACAGGTGGCTGAAGTTGGCATTCTGGACCAAAATGCAACTGTGTAAAATGTGCAGAATTGGAGTGAAAGTTGTCATTTTTGAAGAGATGCAGTTTCCGCACCCGATGTCGGAATGGAGCATGAAGACAGGCATTGGAAATCTTGTCCAGCAGGGAACAATGATGCATGACCAGAGTTTGAATGGGGCCTACATATATCATAGATATTTAGTGCAGAAGAGTGCCAGCGGCTGTTTTGACCAACAAATTTTGTTGCCAATATGGGCAATTTCTACAATTGCATGATATGGAAGAGGAACTCCATGTTACAATGAGGGATCGAAAAGGGAAGAATTCCTTAAACCCCTGTTTGTTATCATACTTATAATTATGAAATTGTCATGTGGCATAAAAATTTTAGAAATGTAAGGGATTACATAGATGTATATGCACTAGATGGCATCTTAACAAACATTGCGTAGTGCATATGGAAATGATTGTGTATAAATGGGATATTGCATATTGGTAGAATAATGAAGTCTGCATATGCAATGAACCACTAATGAAGAATATTGTGGCTGATAATTAGTATTGATGTTGGTATTGGTTGTAGGACCAAGGATAACAAAGAGCATGGCTAAATGTGCTGAGGATGTTGTTGCATGAAGCTAACAACCTTGTGCAGAAAGGATGGTGCAACAAATCTATGATCACAAAGTTGGCAAAAGGATTGAGCAGCCTTGGTAAGAGGCCAATTGATCAGGTAACATCATGCGATGTTAATGGTAACCATGCGGGTAATGATTATTGGTGCCAAAGTGCATGAATGTTGAAAGAGGATTTGGTAAGATCTCTCCAACTGTGTTCGAGGTATGTTGAGTTAGTCTGCTTGTGATATTGAATACCGATTGGGACTGTTAACCTACCAAGCTTAGTGATGTATGGGTAAGTGAAGAGAATGATCCTTACACCCTATGACTGTTTAGAAATCTCAATGCATTCATATGAATTTATATCATGCCATGTGTATGATTGGTTATGTGCTTAATAACCCAAGCAAGTGAGGACTGGTGATCCTGATTATGGTAATGCAAGTTATATGAGATAGTCATGTTTCGATCATAATATGGTTGAATGCATAGTACTCATGAAACAATGCAAGGTAGCCTTGAGTAGATGTGCATTGAGAGAGTTTATAAATCTTGTGATGCATTGTATGAATGATATGACTGTGAAATTTGATCTAGAGCTTATGAGAAGGAATCTCATGGTTGAGAGCTCTAAGTTCTGTTAGTAAGAACAGTTGTAGATATCAGATTTGTAAATGTTTCGGATAATTGCTAATGACTGTTTGGCTTATATGAAAATGTGCCAGGAGGACATGCTATAAGTGGGTGCTCATGTATGGCAGCGGGCATAAGACCATAATGGGCAGAGTGGTGTGACTTACAGGAGCCAAACAATATGAGGATAGCCTCATTGCTAAACAAATCAACTTCTGTAGGAGGCAGAATTGTAAAACTCATGTTGAATTTAATTATTAATGTTATTGATTGATTATGAAACAATCATATTTGAAGCTTATTGCTAAATGTTGCTGACTATTTGGCTATTTGATGAAGTATGCCAGGATGACACATTGCAGGAAGACCATGTGTGATGACCTGCAGAATCCAAACTAGATGGGAAGGATCCCATGCTTTGGAAGTGGGTTTCGGGTGAAACGCCATTGATAATGTCTCAGCCAAACCGCATGTCGGTAAACCATGAAAGTGAGATGGTAAAGCTATGTCCAGGAGGCATGTGAGACACATCTGCAAAATGAAGGAGTATTATGTAACCCTAGACAAGAACATGCATGTCTAAATTATTAGGGTTAATACGCATAGCATGCTCTATCTTATTTATATCATTGCAGAATGCTTGAGTATGATTAGGGCCTACATGGCGCACATCGGAAAGGGGGTGCACACCTTTTATGGTGCTGGGTCATGATAGGGTTTTCAATATTGACTACACCCTAAGGGAATGGACGCATTCCTAGTGTTTCAATACTTGGTAGTGAATGATATGGAATGTGGTTAAGAATTGAACAACAATACTGATGAGCTTGCTTATCCTTCTTGTGTTGTCAGCCTACACAGATGCAGATTGATACTGCAGATTAAAGGGCAAGGTGAAGAAGGGTACGCAAGGAGACTGTATGGGAATTGGCAACCTTTCTATGCTCACGTGAAATATTACCATAAGGGATGGGAAGGCCCGAAGAGCTGTGTAATAGGAGAAGGTATCATCCTTGTGTGAGTAGGGGTCATGTTAACCTGCAGTCAAGAAAGTCACCTATAAAGTTCCTAAAAGGAACCACCGATTTGCACAAGAGAAGGAGTGGCGTCCTTGTATAAACCAAGAGTTGATGTGTGTGAAGGGTTACAGTGCAAGAAGGTGTGGTGACATTGGTAAAGGCATGAAATCTCTATTGGGTCCGCAGTGGGAGGGCGGGCGCCGATGACTGACTGAAAACCATGAAATCTCTATTGGGACAGCAGTGGGAGGGCGGGCGCCGAAGACTGACTGAAAACCCTGAGATACCTATGGCTCCATAGTAGAGACTTGACCTATAATGGTCGGTGGCGCAGTTTCCTTCCATTGGTCAATGACCCAGACGAATGTGCTGGCTCGACACTGGAGAGGGCCAACCAGGTATGGGACTGGTTGGGCACCAACAAATGCTTGGTAAATCCAGCCGATGGGGAGGCGTACTGGTTAAGCATTAACTATATCCAAGTCCATAGGCGATCCCAAGGCTTGCAAAGTGAAGCAGGATCCTGTGGACCAGAGGGGAAACGCACACTACAGATAAGTATTCGTTTTCATTTATGTATTGTTTGGAATAATGAATATTACAGGTGTAAATCTTTTTAACAGCTAAGTTGATACACCATTGTTCCTTTGTTGGAAACCTTGGTCGTTGCAGGAAGGAAAGACCCTAAAAGACTATAAATTGCTGGTAAATCCAAAGAGTAAATGAGGGGGCGATATAAATTGCTGGTAAATCCAGAGAGTAAATGAGTGGGCGATATAAATTATTAAGAAATCCAGGGAGTAGCTGGTTGAACGCTATAAAGTTCTTGATAAGTCCAGAGAGTGACTAGTTGGGCATTAACTACTTGATAGGGTAAAGCAGCGTGTACGCTGGCCCAACACCCCTTAAACAATTGATAAAACCAGTCGGAGCACTGGCCTAGCATATTGCTAAAGGAAATGATTGATAAACCCAGTCGGTGTACTGGCCGGGAATTGCCTATTCGAATGATTGTGGAGTAGCCGACGGGCTGGCCCAACATTCGTTATTGTGTTCACGGGAAATCCAAGGTTCGTAAAGAAGAGAATGATCCCGTGGAATAAAGTGAAGACATCCAATACAGATAAGTATTTCATTACCTTGCAGCTTCTTGCTTATATACGTGTGTATATGATTTGGTTATGAATTCCTAAACTCTTGTTTAGAGAAAAACCCTATGAAAATGAACTAAACATGTGAATTAATTCAATGTTTGGATGTAGATATTGCTGGAAGCAAGGACTATGAAGGCATCCTAAAGATGCATGTGGACATGTGACCGTCCTAAAAAGCTCAGTATGAGCAGTAATGAAAGATGGTGCTAGTGGATACCAGTGGATCCTAGCAACCCAAGGTTCTGTAGGCAATAATGGGAAGGGTGCCCTAGCTGAAAATCCATATGCAGACCTTAGACACTAAGTGTTATAGCCAAGAAAGGAAAGTCGAAGCACTCACATTGAAGTGAAAGAGACTAAAAACCACAGTGATGGTGTAGCTCCATAATAGAACAAGACTAAGAGGGAGAAACCCCTACTCTTCTCTTTTCTTTTGATTGATGCATTTATAAAACAAAAGATTGTTGAGTGCATATCATGGCTGAAAATGGATTGTGTGTAATTGCTTGAGATGAATTGTGAATGCTGAAATAGTAAATTTCCTGTGAAAGGATGAACATGAATGAGTTCATGTGTATGTTGGAAAAGCATGAAAAGTGTGGAAGTCCCATGAATAAAGCATGGACATTCCATGTCAATTAGTGTAATATCCCTTTTTCAAATTTTATTAAAATGCCCAATTTTCCACTTTTTTTCCCAATTTCGACCTTTGACTAGTTTTACTGTTTTGACCTCCAAATCAACCCAAATGCTCCCAAATATTTTGTAGGAGTGTATGAATGGTATTTAGAATTGAATATAAGGTTCAGGGATGTTTTATGGCCCTCCAAATACTGCTGCAAACTTGATTTGTATTCTGATCAATATATGTAATTTTGACTAATAATTTGTGCATCAAATCCCCCTCGGGTAACACTGCAAATGGCCTTCCAAATGCCTCCAAAATCCCACAAATTTATGAACAGAGGTATATAATGTGTTAAGTATGTGATTAAGGTCTCATATGCACCATTAATTGATTTTTAATACTGTTCTAACTCTCTCACATCCAACAACAAAAACCCCCAATTCGACCCTTGGGGAAATGGCACTATTTCACCTCCCAATACAACTAAACTGAGTAAAAATGCTTCAAATGCTCAAGTACAGTACATGAAACTTGTAGAAGACATCCATGGCAGTATATTTATCACAAATATATCAGATAATCATCCATCCATTCGAAATAATCAACATTATAGTGTCATACATCAATGCATTGGGGAAATGGACATTGTTTGCTCATTAATCAATAGTTTTGCATACAACCAGTGGGTATTTCGACCTGATACTTTCTGAATATGAATAACAGAGGATATGAATCTATTACAATCATAAATATGTAATGAGAAGCTCTCTCAAGAAGCACAAGTGCTCACCAAAAACGCCCTCCCTCAAGGAGCACGAATATGCCTTCAAAACTGGAAACGGTGGAGAGAAAGTGCTGCACTAAACCAAACCATGAAACTTCCTATAGCTGCTACCTGCAAATAAAAACTCCATTAAAGCACCATGAAAGACCTGAGTGGCCTCTCCAAACACCAACTTGGATGGGAATCTTTCACCCTCGAAATTGGCTAAGGCAAGAAACTAGTCATCCACTAGCTCTCTCTTCACAAATGCAATTTTTCTCAAATCATCAAAATCCATTCTCATACTTGATTTCTACATTTTATAACCAACATTAGCCTTCAAGGGGTCGAAATCCTCTCAATAGATTCAATAATTTTCCATTTAGAAAATATTCCTCATTTGCCACTTGTCTCCTAGTTCCAACCTTCCATCTTCTCCCAAATTCGAATTTGAGTCTCTTTAGATTCCTCCAACTCCATGAGCGCCTTCTTGAGCCTATTTTTGGGGCTGACATGTCATAATGGTCAGGTGTAAGAAGTCAGGTCTGAATTTTGTCATAAAATGTCATAGATGCTTCATTATTGTTGTCATAAAACTAGGGAATCTAGCCCATGTGTCCACTAGTCTCCAATTTGACTCTTCCTCTCCCATGGAGGTTACTATTCCTTCCCATTTCGACCTAATATGCTCAATGCCATGTGTTATGACTTACCAACTCACCCAAGAGTGTTCACCTTCCCATGAATTCAAATTGACAAGAGAGAGCTGCCATGTGTCATTGAAAAATCAAGCTAGTGTGGGTCCCACCACCTCCATATGTCTCCAAAACCACTTGCCACCTAGAATTTCTTTTGAATTTATTTATTCATCATATTTATTAAATGCTTGAACCCTTCTAATGTCTAAATATCATTTATTAGTTTCCTTATTACCATCCCACATGTGCCCATCCAACCTAGGAAACTAGTAGGATTGTCTTACTATGCATTTATTTGAATGGGGACATTACAATTAGGAAAATAATTGACTAATCTTAATGTTTATGCTATGCTTGTCCTAACAAAGAATTCCCATGATGAATTTCACAGGTAAGAAAGTGAAACAATTGGTTGCAGCCGTCACAGGAAAGTGTTGCTAGTAAGCAAGGTGTGTTCAGTTGTGCCCATTGACCATGGCAGCACACCGAGGGCTATTAGAGTTGGCTGAAAGTCTTCTTCAAACAATTTCCAGGACCCAAGAGAATCTTGGGGAGATGCTCAAGCTACAGAGGCAACATAATGAGAGAAACCATGAGGCTTTGCAGGACTCTATTCGTCTGCAAAAAGAGGTAAAAAGCATTCTGGGAGCAATCAACAAGGGAAAGGAAAGTGGATCAATGAAGAAGCATTCATCCAACTGTCCGAGTAAGAAACGTTCCAGGTGGGAAGACTCAAAGGAAATGGATCGGGAAAAGGTAAAGCCTCCAATGAAATGTTGGGGATGTGGAGGAAATCATTGCCTCCGTGATTTCCCAACAAGAGAATACCAAGAGGGCAGCAACCGTAAATTCTCCAAGTTCGTGGACCAGTTGGAAGGAAAAGAAAAAGAAGGAATTGTTTTGGAACGATGTTCTCATGCAGAGCTAGAAGGTCCTAGCCAGCAAGAGCAGTTTGTAAAGACCAAAGGACTTAGTCCTGAAAGACCCAAGTAAAGGGTGAAATGCAGGACAAACCTACCACATTTTGTGAATTTTGGACATATGTAAAGCGGGTATTTATTTCCGAAGTGTTAGAACACCGAGGACGGTGTTATTCCAAGGGGAGGGGTATGTCACGTCCCCATTTTGACCCCCTTTGCATTAAATAGTAAATGATGTAAATATTGTAACTTAATCATGGTGAGGAGCTCAAGGCCAAGGCCCCACCATTGATTTAGCATTTTATGTACCGGAAATCAAAGAGATAGATGCCTATGGTTCTTGTGCTAGAAGGGCACGATGTAAATAAGACATCATGTAAATACGAATTTAATGAAAGATACCCACAACCAGCTACGCAATGCAACAAAGAGATGGGGGCATGATCTTTACAAGGAATAGGGAGAGAAAATAACCAAACCCTTGAGCCATGGTGTTAAGCCATTTCATGGAGGAAACCCATGAACTCTTAACTACCCATTTGGTCTCATGCACCCATTCATTTAATTCTTCCAAGAATTGGTTGAGACAATTAATGCCTTGGGATGGGAGAGGTATGGCTGTCAATTTTCGTGTATGGGAAAGACAACAACCTGGAAAATCGAGTTTTGGCTTGCTGGGCAAGAAAACCCCCACGAAATTGGCCCAAAGCCATTCTTCACCCATGGCCATTCTTCCTCTCACGCAGACTAAGATTACTGGAGTGGATCCCCACGTTTTTCACCATAACCCTGCGTTTTTGCATGTCCAGGAACTCGTTTTTGGTATTGGGTAGTAGCTGGGAAAGGAGGGACGCGATTTTGGGTTGAGGGAGAGGTCGTTTTTTCCCTTGGGGCGTTTTTCTAGATTGGGTTGCTCTCCCAGTCGAATTTACCCAGTTTGCCAATTCGTTTTGAGTCTACCCACGTTTTTCTGAAGCTCAAGAAACCCCATCTCATGCATTCCACTGTTGAAACGTTTTTCTCATGCCCAACACTTACATTTTTGGCTGTTATATGCATCCCTCTCCTAGCAACCTTAGAAACCCAACTGTTGGTTGGTATGGCTGATTCTGGTGTATCTATGGTTATGTGAGACCCTGTTGTTCCCTAGTTCCTTGTGGAGATCATGCTCAGCTCGAGGGTGGCAGTGGTGCTGAGAGATTAAGGAGCACACTGGCCTACGGTTGGGTGGAACGTTGCAGAAGCATAGCTGGTTGCTTGGGACTACTTCATTAAGATAAGTATCCTCTTGTGCTATGTTTCAATTATTTAATGGATGAATATCTTGAATGTAAAATGAATGAGTAATTGAAATTACTTCTGCTGAGTATAAACAAATATTTATGCATCCTCATATGTCCGGCATGCTTACTTCATAAGTACATGGGGCTAGATGCCCGGTTTGGGATCACGATCCTCTCCATTGCACTAGTATAATGGGAGGGGACGTGACAAACATGGGCAATGTTGCATGACCAGGATCTTCTTATGCATTTATGGGCAGAAGCAGCTAGGACAGCTGTATATGTGCAGAACAAAACACCTCACAAGATATTGGACAACAAGACACCAGAAGTGGTCTTCTCTGGTAAGAAGCCTGAAGTCAGTCATCTCAGAATTTTTGGTTGTCCAATATATACACATGTTCCAAAGGAAAAGAGGACAAAGCTAGATCCTTCAGGAAAGAAGGGTATCTTTGTGGGGTACAATGAAAGCTTTAAGTTTTACAGAATATACTTTCTAGGGTTCAAGAAGATTGATGTCAGCAGGGATGTGACATTTGATGAAAACTCACCATTCATCAAGTCAAGGAAGACACTTGTTGAAGATCATGAAGAACCAAAGGAAACCAGATTTCAAGACACTACTATGACTAAAGCAATTCCAGATGTTGATCGTGAAATTGAAGATCCGCAAGAACCTATAGATCCACCTCGTGAGAAGGACTCTCACAAGAGGAAACCTACATGGGCTAGAGAGCTCATTCAAGATGCAGAAAGGTATGGCATTCCAGAAGAAGAACATAGAGCAAATAAGAGAACTAGATCACATACCAGCTATGTTGCTTTATTCTGTGTTATCATGAACAAAGAACCTTCCAGTTATGAAGAGGTAGCGGAAAAGAAAGAATGGAAGGATGCCATGGTCGAGGAATACCAATCAATAATGAAAAATGATGTTTGGGATGTAGTCCCAAGACTTGAAGGGAAGTCTGTTGTGACTTCCAAATGGATATACAAGATCAAGCATGCTGCAGATGGTAGCATAGAGAAATACAAAGCGAGATTTGTAGCTCGTGGCTTCTCCCAGAAAGAAGGGATTGATTATGAAGAAAATTTTGCTCCTGTAGCTAGGTACACTTCCATCAGATCAGTACTTGCTTTGGCTGCAGTGATGAAATGGAAGATACACCAGATGGATGTCAAGACTACTTTCTTGAATGGTGTAGTCGAGGAGGAAGTGTATGTGGAGCAACCACTTGGTTTTGAGACACATGACAGGAAGTCATATTTGTGCAGATTGAAGAAAGCCTTGTATGGCTTGAAGCAAGCTCCTAGGAGTTGGTATGGTAGGATGGACAATTTTCTATTCAGTTTGGGCTTTACCAAGAGTAAAGTAGATTCCAACCTTTACTACAAGGTTGAGGAGGGCAATCCTGTGATACTACTCCTGTATGTGGATGACCTGTTTGTTACAGGTGATGATAGTTTGATTGCTGATACCAAGAGGAAGCTTGTTGTCGAGTTCAAGATGAAGGACTTGGGGATGATGCACTATTTTCTAGGCATGGAGGTGTGCGAGAGTGCAGATGGGATCTTCCTTGGACAAGGGAAGTGTGCAATAGAGATCTTGAAGAGGTTCGGGATGATGGACTGCAAGGCCATGGCCACACCTATGGCATCGAACCTGAAGCTTCTGTGTGATGCTTCATCTGAGTCGGTTGATGTTACTGTGTATCGTCAGATGATTGGGTCCTTGATGTACCTGATGAACACAAGGCCATATATTTGCTTTGTGGTGAACACATTGAGCCAGTTCCTGACGGATCCTAGAGGTGTTCACCTGGTTGCTGTAAAGCATATTCTGAGTTATCTAAAGGGTACAGTTGATTATGGGCTCAAGTATGATGCGAATCAAAAGTTTAACCTGCAGGGTTATGTTGATTCAGATTGGGCAAGCAGTGCTATAGATAGGAAGAGCACAACTGGGTGTTACTTCAGTATGGGATCAGGTGTGATCTCTTGGTTTAGCAGGAAGCAATCCTGCGTAGCATTGAGTACAGCCGAAGCAGAGTATGTTGTAGCATGTTTGGCTAGTTGTGAGGTAGTATGGCTTCGGAAGCTACTGTCTGAGTTATTGATCTCCTGTTGGAGGCTACTGGTATCTTTTGTGACAACCAGAGTTGTGTGAAGCTGTCTGAGAAATCGGTGTTCCATTACAGGTCGAAGCACATCGAGATCAAATATCACTATATCAGGGATATGTGCAAAGAGGAGCAGTGAAGCTCCTGTATGTTGTGACAGATGAGCAGGTTACAGATGTACTGACGAAACCACTAGCCAGAGTGAAGTTCGAGTACTTCATAGAGAGGCTTGGTTTTCTTTAGATCGATGACACTTCGAGGAAGAAGTGATGGACACATATGTTGGAGCCATTCCAATCATGGTGAGAGGAGGATCCTTCCCATGGCTGTGTATGTAAGTGCTGGATGATGAGCATCAGGACGATGCTCCAGTTACTGCTTTGTATATGCATCATGTTGGATGCTTTGATCAGTGTGATCATGTATTTGTATATGCATCATGTTGGATGCTTTGATCAATGTGATCATGTATTTGTATATGCATCATGTTGGATGCTTGATATGATCAGTTAGATCATGGTTTTGTATATGTATCAGGTGGGTACTTGTATGATCAGGTAGATCATGTATTTGTATATGTATTAGGTGGATGCATTGTATGATTAGGTAGATCATGTACTTATGTATGTATCAGGTGGATGCATTGTATGATCAGGTAGATCATGTAATTATGTATATTAGGTGGATGCATTGTATGATCAGGTAGATCATGTATGATGATATGTATCAGGTAGATACTTTGTATGCATCAGATGGATATATTGTTTGATCAGGATGATCACAGATGACGAGCATCAGGATGTTGCTCCAGATGATATGCATCAGGTTGATGCTATGATGATGATCACAGATGACGAGCTTCAGGATGTTTCTCCAGATGATATGCATCAGGTTGATGCTATGATGATGATTAGGTTGATCATGTGATGATGTACATCAGGATGATGTATGGTGAGTATCGGTTTGATACTCTGTGGCCGTGGACAGGTTGTGCAGGTAGCATAGAAAAGGTCCTTTAAAATCCGTACAGGTAGAGCGGTGTGCTCGTAACATCCTGGGATGCTCTATTGAGATCCAGATAGGTAGAGAGGTGTGCTCGTAACATCCTGGGATGCTTTGAGTAGGTTTTGCATAGAAAAGATCCTTTAAAATACGGACAGGTAGAGCAATATGCTCGTAACATCCTGGGATGCTCTGAGTAGGTTTTGCTACAGTTTCGCATAGAAAATATTCTTTAAAATACAGACAGGTAGAGTGGTGTGCTCGTAACAGCCTGGGATGCTCTATAGAGATCCAGACAGGTAGAGCGGTTTGCTCGTAACAGCCTGGGATGCTCTGAGTAGGTTTTTGAAAGTTCACATAGAAAAGATCCTTTAAAATTCAGACAGGTAGAGCGGTGTGCTCGTAACAGCCTGGGTTTCTCTATCGAGATCCAGATAGGTAGAGTGGTTTGCTCATAACATCCTGGGATGATCTGAGTAGGTTTTGTGAAGGTCAACATGTAAAAGATCCCGGGAGATCCGATAGGTTGAGCAGTGTGCTCGTAATCAGTCTTGGGATGCTCTTTCGAGGTTTTGTTGAGGCACATAATCAGTCCTGAGTATTCTACAGTATGGCCAGTGATGATGAAGACCTACAGGTGGTGGGCCTACATCCAGTATGAAAAAGGACTGGCTCTGTAGAACTTCCTATGATGAGTAGATTCAGATATTGATTGAGATAGCAGTAGCAATAATGATGACGATGATTCGTTGATGATGATCTAGAGAAGAAGACTTGTGTTAGTAGATCTGTGTCAAGAAATACCGTCCTAGTTAAGAGGGAGTGTTGATGTATATGTAACTTCGAAATGTATTTCATCTATGTATTTTATTGTACTCCTATAGAGATGTATTATTCCTCTATACGAAAGTGTCGTCATTTGTATTGACATGTGTCGCATGTGTCGTAATTTGTCGATGGATTATTAGACCACCATGTGTGGGGTCGGCCCTGATTAAGTTAACCTGGGGTTATTAGGATGAATTAGACAAGTCGGTCCCATAGGTTTATTAGGCTGCTCAGAACAAGTATAAATAAAGAGTGGGATCTCTCTATTTGATCACTTCATTACTCACTCATCCATCACTCGGAAAGTGGTGCACATGTGAGGAGGAGGATCAGCTTCTAGGAGGAGACTATCCCTATGTACTTGGGTTGTACTTTGGTTGTATCATTTCTCTATCTATCTTTGAGGAAGTTGTGGGGTTTTTCACCTTAGGGTTTTCCCCACAGAAACTCTGTGTGTCTATTGTCTCTTATGTTTGCATCTTGTGATGATTGATATGTTTGCTATGATTGATATGCATTGATATACTGTACATGTTATTCTCTCAGTAAAGATCCTAGAGTATATTGAATTAATGCTCAAAATTAATACTATTCTCCTTTGATTCTATAAGGTTCCAATGTTTAGGGATTATTAAGCACATGGTGGTTTCACTGACTCAAATACATTAGAAGAATGTAATCATGGATGTGGCAGTGGCTGATATTCCACCTAATTTTGGGATGTTATTATCTAGGTCTTAGGCATCAAAATTAAAATGAAATCTACAAATGGACATGTCTTATGATACCACCCCTGTTTTTGGGGAAAATAGAAGACTATACAGGGAGCGTAGGCTGTCCTATGTAGTGAGAAGTAAGAGTAATCCTGATAACCATGCCATTTTTGTTGTAGATAGTTATATAGGCACCTCAGTTTCCTGTTATGATCTTGGTTAAGAAGAGAAGGGTGTGAAAATTACTGATCTTCCTAAAACTAATGATAATTCTAGTAATGAGCAAGGGATACAATGCATTTACAGCTTAGAAAACCTAGAAGACAGTGGTTAGCAAATGAAGAAAGAAAATGATAAAAAATCAGAGTTAGAAATGGAAGCTACAACCACAGTCCAAAAAGAAGATCAATGGGTTATGAGATTTGATGGAGCTGTAAACAAAGAAGGAGCTGGGGAAGGGGTATGGATCATCCCTCTAGATAAAGGAAGTCAATGCACCAGATTACATACCTTCAAAATAATGTTTGACTGTTCTAATAACGTGGCAGAATATGAAGCCTACTGTTAGGTCTGATTTCACTCAAATATCTAAGAGCTAAAAAGATCAAAGTTTATGGAGATGCAGAGCTAATAATACAACAGGTGAATGGCAATTATGAGACTAAACATCCCAGGATGAGGGATTGCAAAAATGTTGTTTTCCATATATGTTTGATAATTTCTTCACAGAGCATGATATTTATTTCATTCCTAGAGAGAAAAATACAATAACAAACATTTTGGCCAGCTCTGTTAGAAGATTTCAACTCCCTGCTTATCCTACCCGAGCTTACATGATCAATATAAGGCATAGACACTCTGTTCCAGAAAATACCAAACATTGGTAAATATTTGAAGATGATCAACAGATCAAGATATTCCTAGACATGACTAAGGAATTTTCCAATATCTAGATTGATCAAGAGGACTGTTCATGTGATGAATGGGAACCTGATCCACCAGAGTTCCTAACCACTTTAGGAGACAAAGAGATCCTATAGCTGAAGAGAAATTATATACCCAAAGGATTGGTTCCATTGGAAAAAACGTTTTGACTAAAATGATGTGGCCAAAAATCACAAGGTTGCTCCAAACCACAGTGAAGTGGAAGACTGTAACATTGGGAATGATGAAGATCCCAAAATTGTCAAATTGTCAAAGTCTTTAATCCCAAGTACTAAAGATGACTATGTGGATTTGATGAGAAATTTTTTTGATGTGTTTGCATGTTGCTATGAGGACTTGAAAGAATATGACACTACTATCATCCAACATACCATACCAATCAAGACAGGGGAGAAACCATTTAGGAAGAAACTGAGAAGGATGAATCCCATGCTGCTCCCACTGATAGAAAATGAAGTGAAGAGGATGTATGAGGCCAAAATCATAGTCTCCTTAAGGTTTTCCAAGTGGGTAGATAAAATAGTCCTAGTGAGGAAGAAAAATGGTGAAATCAGACTGTGTATTGACTTTAGAAATTTGAATAAAGTGTCCCTAAAGGAAAACTACCCCCTGCCCAAAATGGTCCACATTTTATAGAAGGTTGTAGGGGCAGCAAGAATGTCCATGCTTGATGTATTTTCAAGGTAGAGTCAGATTAAGGTACAACCAGAAGAGCAAGACAAGACAACCTTTACCACATCTTGGGGGACCTTCATGTATGAAAGAATGCCCTTTGGTCTATTGAATGCAGGAGCTACCTTCCAAAGATCTATGGACATAGATTTTCCAGAATATAAATACAAATTTGTAGTCATATACATGGATGACATCACAGTGTATTCTAAGTATGATATAGAACATTTGAAACATTTGCATCAAGTGTTTGCCAAGTGCAGAAAATTTGGAATCTCTCTGAACCCTAAAAAGTCAAACTTTTCCATGCAAGAAGGAAAGCTGCTAGGTCACATAATATCTAAAGATGGGATCAAAATTGACCCAGACAGAGTTGACACAATACAAAAAATTGAACTCCCCAGGAGTAAAAAAGAGGTTCAATCCTTTCTAGGTATAATGAATTTCTTAAGAAGGTTCATCCTAAATTTTGCAGAGATCATGAGGTCAATCACAAACATGCTTAAGAAGGACACTCATATCAGGTGGACTGTTGAATCCAAACAAGCATTTGGATACATAGAAAGGGGAAATTGTTGAAGCACCTATACTAATCAGTCCTGATTTTGACAGAGTTTCTTATGTTTTCTTTTGCCTCTGAGCATTCCATAGTTGGAGTGCTTTTACAGAAAAATCAGGAAGGAGATGAGAAACCCATAGTCTTCTTTAGCAGAGATCTTAGAGATGGTGAACTCAAATACAACATCATGGAGAATCAAGCATATGCCATGATTAAAACTTTGAAATATTTTAGAGTTTATGTTCTATATTCCCATGTGGTTGATTATGTTCCCAATGCTGCTGTAAATGATATACTGACACAACCCGATCCAGAAGGTAGAAGGGCTAAGTGGATAGCTGTGATTTTGGAATATGACTTGGATATCAAACCTACAAAGCTTATCAAAGGACAAGGATTGGACAGGCTCATGGATGAATCAAATTGGGATTCACTAAGTGTGAACTTGATTTCACACATGTTGGAAGAATCTTCCCAAGACCCACTGTCTATTAGTTTTTCATCATTTAATTCAATATGATCTAGGATCTTAACTGAGAGAATAACATGCAAAAAAAATGAAACACAAGAGACAAGAGACACAAAGAATTTCATCGGGGAAACCGTAAAGGAAAAAACCTCACAAATTCCTCAGAGATAGAATGAGCAATAATACAAAACCCTAAAACAAAGAGATGATCTCCAAAAAATTCCTCCTCCTGCACTTGTGCGAACTCCTCCTCTCTCTCACTAATGAAAAGTGTGTGAGTGTGTGAATGATCAAATAGAGAGGAGCACCCTCTCTATTTATACTTTACTTTTCACTTAGCCTTAACCCCAAACTGTTCAACCCCTAAGTGTAACTGACTGGGCCGACTTCTCTAGGAGAGTATAATAACCCATGAAAGACTCAACTCTGGGGTCAATTCCCTGTCATACAATGGAGGGTTAACCTCATTGACTTTACATGACCCAAATACAATAATGATCTCTCCGACCGGAGGAATAAACATCTCCATCGGAGGTACAATAATAAAATACAAATACAATATAAAATATACAAGGGAATATATTCCAAAGTTACAAATACATCAACACTCCCTCTTAACTAGGAAGGTATTCTCTTGACACAGTTCATCAACACAAGTCTTCGTCACTAGATCATCATCAAAGCTGGATCATCATCAAGTCTGCTGCTGCTATCTCGACCATCAATCTCCAATCTACTCATCATAGGAAGTTCTACAGAGCCAACCCTTTTTCATGCTGGATGTAGGCCTAGCCTCCATGTAGGTCTTCATCATCTTTGCAAGCAAGCCATCAAGTAAGTACATCTCAGGACTTATTATATGCCTCTGCAAAACCTGCAAGATCTACCAGGACTGATTATATACCTCTGCAAAACCTGCAAGATCTCCTAGGACTGATTATATGCCTCTGCAAAACCTGAAGGAGCATCCCAGGACTGATTATATGCCACTGCAAAACCTGCAATATCTCCCATGATTGATTATATGCCACTGCAAAACCTGAAGGAGAATCCCAGGAATGACTATATTCCTATGCAAAACTTGTGTACCCTATTGTCGCCTCATCATCTTCATATCATCTCATCGTCAATGGAGCACAACCTAGATACACATAACACAACACTTACACTTACCGGCATGGAAGGAATTTCCTATCACCATCCGGGAAAGGCTCATCAATTACATCAACAACCATGGAAGGAATAACCTCTGACCATGTCGAAAAAGATTCAATAATTACATCAACGACCATGGAAGGACTAACCTCTGACCATGTTGGAAAATCTCGGCAATTACATCAACGACCATGGAAGGACTAACCTCTGACCATGTCGAAAAAGCCTCAGCAATTACATCAACAACCATGGAAGGACTAACCTTTGACCATGTCGAAAAATCCCATCCCTTATATCTACACCATGGGAGGAATTTCCTACCACCATGTGAGAATGGCCCAGCCCTTACATCTACAAAATAGGAGGACTTTCCTACCACTATGTGAGAATGGCTCATGTGCATCTGCGTTATCCGGACTCATCACTTCCCCTTGGAATGAAACTCGATCTGAAGTACACCAAGCCTATCTCTGAAGTACTCAAACTTCACTCTGGACAGTGGCTTGGTCAATACATCAGCTATTTGCTCGTCCGTCGCAACATATTGGATCTTCATTGCTCCTCTCTGCACCATATCCATGATATAGTGATACTTGATCTCAATGTGCTTCGACTTGTCATGGAACACCGAGTTCTCAGACAAATTTACACAACCGTGGTTGTCGCAATATATACAAGTCACTTCCAACTGGATATCAAACAAATAAGACAGTAGCTTCCTTATCCATATTGCCTCACAACTAGCTGAACAAGCTGCGACATACTCTGCTTCGGCTGCACTCAGTGCCATGCAGGACTGCTTCTTGCTAAACCAAGAGATCACATCTAATCCCATACTGAAGCAGCACCCCAAAGTGCTCTTCCTATTAATGGCACTGCCTGCCCAATCGAAATCAACATAACCCTCCAGGTTAATCTTCTAATTCGCATCATACTTGAGCCCATAATTAATCGTACCCTTCAGGTACCTCAGAATATGCTTTGCAACAATCAAGTGAACATGTCTCGGATCCGTCAGGAACTGGCTCAATGTGTTCATAGCAAAGCAAATATCTGGTCTTGTAATCGTTAGGTACATCAAGGACCCAATCATCTGATGATACATCATGGCATCAACTGACTCTGATGAAGCATCACTCAATAGCTTCAGGTTCGATGCCATAGGTGTGTCCATGGCCTTGGAGTCCATCATCCCGAACCTCTTTAGGATCTCTACTGCATACTTCCCTTGTCCAAGGAATATTCCATCCGCACTCTGCCACACCTCCATGCCTAGAAAATAGTGCATCATACCCAAGTCCTTCATCTCGAACTCGACAAAAACTTTCCTCTTCGTGTCAGCAATCAACCCATCCTCACTTGTCACAAACACATCATCTAAATATAGTAGGAGTATCACTGGGTTCCCTTCCTCAACCTTGTAGTAAATGTTGGAATCCGCTTTACTCTTGGTAAAGCCCAAACTAGTCAGGAGGTTGTCTATCCTACCGTACCACGTCCTGGGTGCTTGTTTCAACCCGTACAAGGATTTATTCAGTTTGCACACATGAGTCTCCCTGTCATGTGTCTCAAACCTGAGTGGCTGCTCCACATACACTTCCTCTTCCACTCCACCATTCAAGAACGTTATCTTGACATCCATCTTATGTATCTTCCATTTTATCACTGCATCGAGAGCAAGTATTGTTCTGATGGAAGTGTATTTGGATACATGTGCGAATGTCTCCTCATAGTCTATCCATTCTTTCTAGGAGAAGCCACATGCCATAAATATTACCTTGTATTTCTCTATGTTGCCATCTGCAACATGCTTGATCTTGTAGATCCACTTGGAAGTCACCACAGACTTCCCTTCTAGCCTCGATACCACATCCCATACATCATTCTTCATGATCGACTGGTACTCCTTGATCATGGAATCCTTCCATTCTTTGTTCTCAGTTGCTTCATCATAGTTGGAAGGTTCTTTGTCAATGATTCCACACAGCAGGGCTACATAAATGGAGTATGGCCTCAATCTCTTGCTTTCTCTGTGCATTCCTTCTAGAGCGCCATATCTCTCTACATATTGAATTTCCTCTCTTACCCATGCTGGTTTTCTCTTATGAGAATTATTATCACGTGGTGGATATACAGGTTCTTGTGGGTATTCCATCTCACGTTCTTCATATTATTCTGGAATCGCTTCTTCCATTACTGTATTTTTGATCCTGGGAACTTTAGGTTCTTCAATATCTTCAATAGGTAGTTTTCTGATGTATGTTGATTCTTCGTCACTTGTTCTTTGAAACAAGTCTCTCTTGTAGGTGATGGTATACGATCTTTCCTACAAGTCAAGTTCAATTGCATGATTTAGAAACATTTCATAGTTTTCAGAACAAATTCTTACGCGTAAAGACATAAGTCATACAATCATTCAATTATCTTAGCCAATGCTTCAATACAACATTTATCCATATCTTGTAACTTTCTAGATGCCTTCCATCTCTACCAGAACATTGTTAAGAGTGTGCACTACTCCAACATGTCAGCAAAGAGGTTTCAATCTATATACGTAGAAATGGAGTGCTGTATAGTACCATAGGCCACTTACTCATTACTTGCATATTAGTAGTATCTTGTTCATTAATGCAACTTTTCTAGTATGCATAATATACATCCTAAATCTAGGAACATAAGTATGTACATGACTGAACAACATCATTTAAGTAATCATATACACAAGAAATGACAATTCAAATACTAATGTTTATTTGGTCGTTGGGTGGAGTCCCTCTCAATATTTGCTTCCTTGCAGGAACTACTGTAGTGTGCTCCCTCTTGATCTCTATTTTCCCTTTGTGATAGCATCATGATTATATGTCTTTGAACTTCTATCCATCCTGGACCACTATGCATGCTTAAGTGTGCACTAGTTTCATCAGTGTGTCATCCTCAAGACCTCATACATAATCATATTTTCATTAGTATAATCTCAATACTATCAAAAACTTATAATCCTATAATCTTAACATGTATGGTCATGATCATTTCATTCACAAGTAATTTATCACAAGAGTTAGTATTCAAGGTTTCAGGGAATACTTCTTTTACTCATGCATATTCTTATTTGACTATAGGACTCTTCTAGTTTGTCATATCATTAATCAAACTAAGAAGCATAATATGCGTAAACCCATGATTACTCAAACTTATAACTTCATGAATAATCATTATCAATCATACAAAAGTATACTTATATAAGATCCTAACACAAGGTAGGATTCTAACTCGATATAGGAAAACATACCTGGATTATCATGTTTTCTAGTTATGTCTAACATACCCAAACAATGTCTTCTTTGTTCTCTTCAATGATTTAGAGACCTTGTGCTAGTAACCTGCATATCTCATAAGTTAAGTATTGTAGAACCAAATTATACATACCTCGTAAGTAGAGATTCTATGTGATCAATGAATATGGATGAGTCTTTGTCTTCATGTCACCATGGTCATATATTCTTGATCTAGAACTTGATTTGTCTTTCTTGATGTACCTTTCATGTTAGCAGACAAAATCATCCTCATACAACACCACAGTGCATTAGTGCAATCATAAGTGTCATAACCCTAATAAATGAATGTCTTCTATCATTCACATAAATTCATACTTTTACTAAGGTGATAAGACGAGTCTAAAATTAATCAATATTTTACTAACCTCAACAATATGAAGACAAAAATATCATAAACTTAATCATCAGATAAATGAAACAAATTTCAAAACATACCTGCATCTCCTCAAGTCATACCTGTCGAGATTGGTTGTAGTCTTCTCTATAAGGGTAAAAACCTAATCATCCAAGTTGTATCACTTTTAAACATCTTATATAGGTTCATGGTGCTAGGATGATAGAATATTAGTGCCATTTAAATCTCCTTCATTGCTTCCCTATGAGTCTCCCAACTTTGCTAGGGTATCTTCTTACTTGGAAACGCTGATTTTCAATCTCCTTCCTCCCACAACATTTTGATGGAGGATTAATATCTATGATGAATGAATTCCAAATCCATTTTCAAAGTTTCCAATGTTGCATCAGGTGTCTCCAACATTGTATTAGGTCATGCCATACCTAAAAACTGAAAACCCTAAGTGAGAGATTCTTCCTCCTCTTCTTTGATTTCCTCCATTGAGCCATTTCATATGTGCCATATTGTTTCTGGTGTATCTCTGAAATTTAGGATCTGTAGGGTCTAAAACTTCGTCCTTTGGTAGCCTGACCTATCATATTTCCAACCCCATAGGTTTTAGCTTCATTGGATTCTCCATCAGAGAGATATGCTCAGTTTCCCAACATGACATGTTTAAGGGATGAAACAACATAGAGAACTTGTACGGAGTGCCACGTGTCACTGCTTCATCTTCAGCCTCTGAAACTCAGACCTGTGAAACTACAGTCCGTTCCCTAACTTTCAATTTTTATGGAATTCCATTTGGAGCTTCCTATCCCGATATATGACCTTTTTACCTAGGTCACCTGTTTAGGGTTTCATTTTGGAAGAGGCAGAAAACCTAACTTGTATGGATGATATATCATAAAGTACAACGAATCTGAGGCTGAAACGCGGACACAAGGTACAGGAAAATTTCATCTTCGGCTTGTCCAAGTTTCACATTTCGAACCTTCGCAAAAATTTATTTATAGCGAAAGTTCAACGATGACTAGGTTTTGCTATACAAATCCCTAGCTTTCAACTTGTTGCAAGTGAAACAAGTGTTGTAAATGCCATACAATGCCTTCCTTCAGGCTAGTTCTGATTCCATGTTAGTTTTTCATCATTTAATTCAATATGATCTAGGATCTTAACTGAGAGAATAACATGCACAACAAATCAAACACAAGAGAAAAGAGACACGAAGCATTTCACCAGGAAAACCATAAAGGAGAAAACCCCGCAACTTCCTCAGAGATAGAATGAGCAATAATACAAAACCCATAAACAAAGAGATGATCTCCAGCATATTCCTCCTCCTTCACTTGTGTGAACTTCTCATCTCTCTCACTAATGAGAAGTGAGTGAGTGTGTGAATGATCAAATAGAGAGGAGCACCCTCTCTATTTATACTTTACCTTTCACTTAGCCTTAACCCCAAACAGGTCGGCCCCTAAGTGTAACTGGCTAAGCCGACTTCTCTATGAGAGATTAATAACCCATGAAAGACTCAAATCTGGGGTCAATGCCCTATCATATAATGGAGGGTTAACCTCATTGACTTTACATGACCCAAATACAATAGTGACTTCTCCGACTGGAGGAATAAACATCTTCGTCGGAGGTACAATAATAAAATAGAAATAAAATATAAAATATACAAGGGAATATATTCCGAAGTTACAAATACATCAACACTATCATAGGTATCAAATAAATTCTTGTCTTCCCCTTGGAATTATGATGTTATATATGTTTTGGAGAACTTACAAGCACCCCCTGAGATGGGTAAAATCAAATCTAGGTCAACCAAGATGAAAGCTGCAACGTTCTACATATTGAATGGCTGCCTTTATTGGAAAGACCCTGGAGGTGTTCTACTGAACTGTCTAGTGGAATATGAAGTCAAAATAACCTTGAAAGAGTTTCAAAAAGGTGTTTGTGGTGGGAATCACTCCTGGAAGGCCACTGCCAACAAAATTATTAGGTCAGGGTTTTATTGGCCCACCATGTTCAAAGATTCCTATAAGGAAATAACTAATTGCCATGAATGCCAAATATTTGAAGGTAAGAGGAAGCTCTTATCTTTTCTTTTGAAACCAATCTCTGTAGAAGTCCCTTTCTAGCAGTGGAACTTGACTTCATTGGTGAAATTTTCCACAACTCCTATGGATAACACATGTGGATATTGACTTTCACTGATTATTTCACTAAGTGGATTGAGGCAATACCAACCAGGAAAGACACAGACACAGTCATCATCAAATTTCTAGAGGAAAATATCATGTCTAGGTTTGGTTTCCCTGTGAAAATAATCACTAACAATGCTCAAGCCTTCAAATCCAAGAAAATGGTCAAGTTCTGTGAAAAATTCCACATAAAATTGGGCCATTCTACTGCTTATTACCCCCAGGGAAATGGACTAGATGAGTCCTCCAACAAAAGTCTGTTTAGGATCATCAAGAAGCTGCTGCAAGAAAACAAAAGGGATTGGCACACCAAGATGACCTTAGCTTTGTGGGATGATAGGATCAATTCCAAGAGGTCCATTGGAACTTCACCTTTCAAATTGGTATATGGGACAGAGGTGGTATTTCTTGATTCCCTCAAAGGGCCTACAAAGAGGCTGCTATAGGAGAAAGGAGAGGAGACAAACCCTGAGCTAAGGAGGACCAACTCACTGGTTGGGATACATGAAGTCAGAGATAGAGTACATGCTGAAGCTATTCTGGATCAAGAGAGGGTTAAGAAGACTTTTTACAGAAAGACCAAGGCTGATGATTTCCGAGTGGGATATCTAGTGTTGAAATGGGATGCTAGAAGAGAAGACCAAGCCCAAAATTTTGATAACCTATGGCAGGGGCCCTATACAGTCATCACCCTCCATGGAAACAACGCCTTCTTCTTGCAGGATGTCGATGATGAACCAGTTGGGAAGAGACTCGCCAATGGGAGGTTCTTGAAACACTATCTCTAGTGAAAATCAAGTTGGTCGACCCACCCGCACTGTACAAATTCATTTTTTTTGAGTTTCAGTTAGCCATTTTTTAGTTTTGTTTGAATAAAGGAAAAAAGAGAAAGGGAACTAGTCTACTGTTCTTGCTACCTCACAGGGAGGATATCATCCCTAGTTGGAGCCACTATTAATACACCTATCAATGCTCCCTCCAAAGAAGGAAAGGGAATCCCCCTACCGGATCCCCAAGAATTCCCATTGACCTCTTACACCAAAGGAAGAAACAGGAAGCCCGAAAAATAGCTAAGTGTCAAGAAAATCCAAGGCAAATGATTGAGTTGCAGTGAGAAAATGAGAAAAACAGGGCAGTGGAACGCTTCCGCAATCCATAAAGGTTGAATGGACATGATTGATTAATATCCAAAGTGGTCGTAGAAGTCTAGATCCGATGGCCCAAAAAAACTACTGAAGACCCATTTGATCGATTGATTTTCCACTTTCAAAGAGAAAATGGATGGTCAAGATTGAAGAGCAGGGCTAGATCAACGGCTGGGAGACGATCTGTAGCACACCCGATCAAAATATTTTTTGCTTTCCGCTTTCCCGCAGGTCCGACTTTTCGACTTTCCCCACTCACATTACGGATTGCAGAAGTCAGAACAACATTTTTTCAAGAGCGCAAAGTTGGGTTTCTGATTTTTGCAACCCGCATTGCGGAATGCGGATTGCAGAGGCATAATTTCTCCGGGGGCGCAGAGTTGGGTTTCCGATTTCCACAACTCGCATTGTGGAAAGCAGATTGCGGAGGCATAATTTCTCTAAGGGCGCAGATTTGGGTTTCCGATTTCCACAACACGCATTGCGGATTGCAGATTGGGGATGCATAATTTTTAAGGGGTGCAAATTCAAGTTTTCGATATCCGCAACCCGCATTGTAGAATACAGATTGCGGAGGTGATTTTCACGAAGTTGTGCAATGACTTTCCGATTTCTGCAACCCTCATTGCGGAATGCATATTGCGGAAGTGATATTTTCCAGAGGCATAAAATCGGATTTCTGATTCCGATATCCGCATTACGGATTGCAGTAGGATAAGTGCAGATTAGAGAGGTTTTATAGAAAAAATTACGGCTGAAAATGAATAATTTAACAGGGAAATGGCACGATTGGAGGCCGATTTGGAAGCCAAAGAGAAGCACAGCTTGGTCACCTGTCCAAATCAACCTAAAATGACCCAATCCGAAGGACAAATAGGTGGTTTCCAAGGCCCAAATGCACACCGACAATGCACAAAGCTTCCAACCTGCGCATCTAACAGACTTAGAGGCAGTTGGTTCGAGCAGTTCGGCCTGAACGACCTCATTTTTTCCAGTTCTAGAATGTTGTCAGTTAGTTAGAAGTTGTTTGGTATTATGTAAGCCTATAAAGGCAGATTTTGAATTAAACCAAAGGGTTGGATGTTTTCTGGATTCTAAGAGATTAAAGGCTCTGTGTATGTATCAAACTCAAACTTTCAATACATGAGAAGGTCCGGTTCTGGAGCAGAGATTCATGTGATGAGTTTTTTGATGTCTATTACTTCCTGTGCACGTGTTCTTCATTTGTATTTCCATTGATTGTTTGCTTTTGCAGTATCTAGATCAAGACTACATGGTCTGAAATTCATATTTTATGCTTCAGATGCATATGACTAGGTATTCCACCCTTGCCTCTTGAAGTTGCAGGTTAGAATTCATTTTCAAGTGCTCTAGCTCTGTGATGGAATTTTTTTCCCTTTCTTCCTTCATCTCCTGATATCGTTGACTTGAATAAACCTCATCTACCTTGTCTCCGTCCCTTAAGTTGTGGTCTAAATCAATCATTTGTGACTATAAATCCATTGAAGTTTGAATCCATTCCCAATGGTGCTCTTGTCCTTAACCCCAACCAGCTGAAAAATACCTATAAGACATTATTTGAAGGTCTAGCCACCACTTTACCTATAACCAACTTGTTCAAATAATATCCTAAGTGTTGACTGAATTGTGAAAGAGAGAGACTTCTCTGTGGTTGGAAAGGCTAGTTTCCATCCACCAAAGCTTGGTTTGAAACAGTTACCTCATGATCCCTTCTGCTGCAACCCAAAAGAATCTTGAGTGATAACAAGGACAACAATGATTTTTACGATGTACCTGTGCTCAAGAGTGCCACAAAAACCCTACATGAAGGCACAAAAAATAATATTTTATTTGTTGTATTGTTATTGGTGAACTTGAAGTTATCGAATGGTCTATCAAACATGTGTCTCACACAGATCTTAAGGTACACAATATAATTTGTCACATACACGTAAATGTCAAATTATTTTTATCTATTTTTTGTGTCCATTGATATGCAAATTAAGGATTTAATATTTATATTGATTACTACTATTTACATTAACTAGTTAATTTTTATATTGTCGTAGATTGATATGTGAATTTTTCTTTTCATCGCCAAGTAATTTACCTCGCACCTACCATGAATTATATACCATTATGAAAGCTATTGGAATGGATTATCAGGCTATTGATGCATGTCCTAATGATCATATTATATATTATGGACAATATGTATCGGAAATGAAATGCCCACAATGTCAAATTAGTATTTATCAAACCAATCAAGTAACAAATAAGGCGCCTCACAAGGTTCTTCATTATATTCCCATAATTCCACGTTTGCAACGATTGTTCAGGCGACAAAGCATAGCATAATTTATGGATTACCATGCATGGAAAGGAAAATTTTAGGGGCGAAATTTATCCCATGGGCTATTTTTTGACCATTTTTTCCAAAAAAAGATTCACCAATTTTCCTTTTTTTTTTTTCCAGAGGTGATTCGCCCAAATTCCATGGGATAAATTGTTTTCACTCTAAAAATTGCCAAAATTATCCAAAAAATATATAAAGTTCTTAGAAAATTGAATATATTTTTCAAAAAATCGCCAAACATTTTATTGTTGAAAATTTAAGAATTAGTAAGATTTGCCAAGGTTTTTACACTTTGAAAAAATTATGGATCCTTTAAATTTTCCTTGATGCATGGCACAAAAGTGAATTTGGTGTTCTTTGAATGCCTGCAAATGGTTCTATATTTAGGATTATAAAAGAAATATGGCTGATTTTTAAAGAATAACCTTGTAATGTTAGGCTTTCATTAGCAGTTGATGGTGTCAATCCATTTACACAATACACGAGAGATACCAATATACGTGGTTCACCCAATATGGACTATGTCCATGGAGAAACAACCAATCCTTTTATTATTCCATCTAGAAAATATAGGGATACAACCCGCATCACATCCACTACAACTTACTCTTCACTCTCTCATACTCTCTCTCTCAGACCCATTAATCTTTCACAATACTACACAACCTTTGTACAATTATCTCATACATAAAGAGGGTTTCCTTCTAGGGAAAACAACCCTAACATAACTTATACCATCATATATGTGACCTAATAATAACCATGGGAAAATACCATGGGATATGAAAAATCATGGGCCTGTAAACCACTAACTAAACCCATTATTGACCAAATCAAGAATAGTCCATATGACTATGAAAGTTCAACATTGTCCAGACCCTGCAACAATAGGGGTTGGTTGCATTAGGAAGATAACTAGGCTCCACAACCAATAATCTCCCACTTGGAGATTGATCACAATAACTCTACCACTACTGTACTTGATGGACTATGATCCATCTTAGACTTGGAAAGTTTCTCATATTCACCTTCATGGTTGAAGGCTAATGAAACTGAGTAGGAACTCAGTTTCTCCCTGGTTACTACCTTTGTTAACATGTCTGCAGGATTCTTGCTAGTATGTATCTTTTTCAACTTCAACTGTCCATCTTCCAAGACGGATTGTATGAAATGGTACCTGAGTTGTATATGTTTAGTATTAGAATGGAAGGCTGAGTTCTTTACAAGATGAATGGAACTTAGGCTGTCACAATACAACCTTCTCTTCTCCTTCTTCTTACCCAATTTCTCCATGAACCTATGTAGCCAAATCATCTCTTTACTAGCTTCTGTAGTATCAAAACATACTTTGATTCCATACCCTGCAACAATAGGGGCTGGCTGCATCAGGAAGATAATCAGGCTCCATAACCAACAATTATGTGTAATTTAAACCAATTAGGTAAGTACCAAGTGAAATATATGAATGTATATATTGAGCCTCTTATCGATGAGTTACTAAAGTTATGGGTGGGAATGACATCTATATACCATTAGATCAAAGAAGATTTCAATTACGTGTAATGATTATATGGAAAATTCATGATTCCCAGGGTTGACACATTTTTGTGGTATCTAACACTCTACCGCACTTCAATAGTAAAGAATTGTATGATAATATCATGCATGTTTTTTAAATACTTAATTGTTATATAACTAATACTAGCATTAATCCATATCTTGCAGGTCTTCAAACAAAGGGTAAATTTGCATGTCCATTTTGTGGTCCTAGGATGAAATATCGTTGTTCAAGAAGTTTAGGAAATGAGGTGTTTGATGAATGTAGGAACTTTCTCCCTAAGAACCATAGGTATTGAACAACCGATAAACATCTTTTCAATGGGAAAGAAGAGACTGCAATAAAACCACAAAGAATGACACCTCACCTATGGAAGGTGGACAGTAATAGAAATTGTTAGTGTAAGAAAATAGTTTATGTATCATATGTAATGTTTTACAACTGTGATTTGTGTTGAATTCTCGTAGCATACAGATCACCGTCAAGGAAAAAAATAACTTCCTCAAGGAATGAATAAATAGTTACCCCAAACAATTCAATTGGTTTCCCTACTATGAGCACCTACAAATAGTTCATTTGTTTGATACAATACATATTAGTAAGAATGTAATAGTAATGTTATGGAGAATATTAGATGGAAGGAGTGACAATTTTTTTTTATTTAAATTTTTAGTGACATTCAAGAATCCATTCATGCAATGCAAAATATGATTGATTCAAATAAAATTGTAGTAGATCCGATCAGTCTTTCCTGTTTATTTACAGAGCATAACAACAATGTTGTAAAAGAGGTCATTCATAAAATTAGATTTCTGACAAGATTTTATTCAAACATAAAAAATATCTTAACAAAGAAAGGTGAATTTGATGGGGTAAAAACTCATGACTAGCATACCTTCATTAAAGTAATTATTCTGGTAGATTTCCATATCTATTGGTAGTGTTCTTTTAATCTGTTTTAATTTTGTAATAATTTTTTTAATCTATTTTCAATAAAATAATGATATTTTTTTGTTTTTGTTTCAGTATGTTCTACCTCTATCTATCCCTAACAACTTTGACAAAAACATAATTATTTTTTATATGAACTTGGAAAATACATGAGGTAAATAACGAATTATATGCAAAATGTTTGTTGCATAAATTGTTTTTCACATGTTTTTTACTTGCAATGTATATATTGTTTATGTTGAAACCTGTGGTTTGCTTGTATCATTTGTAGGTGGTTGTCATGTAAAGAAATACATAAAGAAGATATGAAATATTTGAGGAGAGAAATTCCTCTATTAATGCCTGAAATGAAAAATGATCTACCTTCGAAATTTCAATGCACAAGAAAACTAACTCACACACCAAGTTGAGGAAATTGAAATGTGTGGACTTGTACACACAAGGTCAATGTGGATAGTGGAGAGGCACTTGAAATAATTTGAGGATTTTTTTAGACAAAGAGCACATCCTGAGGTTTTTATGGTGGATGGATGTATTGTATATCAATCCATGGTGTATGTTAGTCAATATCTTCCTAAACTAGCAAGAAACATTAATAAGCGTCTCATTTGGGATGCCAACTCCCTAAAAATATTTGAAGGTTGGGAGGTCCCAATAGGGAAATGTAGACCGAGGAAAGTGAAAGTTATGCATTGGATGGTTTATTTCTATAATACTTTCCATTATTTATTTTTATCTATATTGTACTTATTTAATTTTTATTATTCCATCAATTATTAATATTCATTATTCTTATTAATTAATATTCTTTTATCATACAATTGGTCAAGAGTGAGATGCACTACATTTATACATTGCAAACAATCTTGATTAGATGAAGGTATGTATAGAAGAATGTAAACACCATAATGGTAGGTTATCATGGGAAGTGGTGGCTACATTAATTAAAGGAGTTCACTACAATCAAGATCCCAATCTTACGTAGAGGGAAATTAATTTAGCAGTACACAGTTTACAAGATAAACATGTAAGTATATTCACCCACATTTTAGTTATATTCCATTATATTGATATAATTATTGTGTTTTTTAAAATGATTTTTGCGTCGAAATATATTTATTAATTGACCATCATTTTTCATGTATTGGGAATATTGCAGTTGAAACACCACAAGGCTATGTGGTGCAATGGATGCAAATTTTGCATGAAAAAGTTGGATGATAAAAAGAAAACTACAGATTTGTTAAGTTTAGCCTAAATTCACAAGCAAGATCATTGAAAGAAACACAATCACAAGATAGACAAAGATTTACCTTGGGAAACCCTCATGGGGTAGAAAACCCAACAAAGCTTTCCTCAATATAGATAATCAACCAATACAAAGATGTAGTCCCCAAACAAGAGCTCCTTCTCCTCCTATGTAGATCTCTCTCTCTCCTATGCGCAATACACAAGTGAGTGAATGAGTGATAAGTGAGGAACACACCTCCTCTACTTATACTCATCTTCTAACTGACTTTTCACCCTAACTGGGCCGTCCCCACATTGGAGATCTAATAACCCTAGTTACCACATTCTCTCGGAGGAATAAGCATCTCCGGATATACAATAGGGTCTCCACGGAGGAATGAAACATCTCCGGAATAATAAAGTACAAATATAATATTCTTAGAAGTTACAATATCTCAACACTCCCCCTTAACGAGAAGGATATTATAACAACATCTGCAAGAGCAAGGAGTCATCAACTACATGATACATGATACATCTATAAATCATTGGAAGCTTTCTTCAACATCATTAGTAACTCAACCAGTTACTGGAACATCTTCAAATATTCAATACTGGAACATCTTCAGTATTGAGTCTTCATCATTTGCAGCATCCGAACAGTTACAGCAACATCATCATATGGATCTTCTCAATCGACAACATCATCATCTAGATCATCTAGATCAACATCAACATCTGGATCATCTCGATCAACATCATCATCTGGATAATCTCGATCAACATCATCATCTGGATCATCTTGACCAACAACATCATCTCGATCATCAGGATCAACATCATCATCTGGATCATCTCGATCAACAACATCATCTGGATCATCTCGATCAACAGTATCATCATCTGGATCATCTCGATCAAAATAATCATCTGGATAATCTTGATCAACATCATCATCTCGATCATCTCGATCAACAACATTATATGGATCATCTCGATCAACAGTATCATCATCTGGATCATCTCGATCAACAGTATCATAATCGTAGCATACTCTGCAATACACATGATCCTTCCTTTCAGAATTACGGGATCATGGACAATCCTTCCTTTCAGAATTACGAGATTCTAGTCCATCAACTCTGGTGATCCTTCCTTTCGGAATTATGGGATTCTAGTCCATCAACTCTGGTGATCCTTCCTTTCGGAATTATGGGATTCTAGTCCATCAACTCTGGTGATCCTTCCTTTCAGAATTACGGGATCATGGACAATCCTTCCTTTCGGAATTACAGGATTCTAGTCCATCAACATTTTTGGTGCTCAAACAATCCTTCCTTTCGAAATTACGGGACCCAGTCTTTATGGAGCTACCACACTTGGACGATCCTTCCTTTTGGAATTACGGGATCCTTGTCCACTACTCACATCTTAGACAATCCTTCCTTCAGAATTACAGGATTCTAGTCTAAGGATCAATATTTAAGACTATCCTTCCTTTCGGAATTACGGGATCACTGTCTAGGGATGATCAATCCCACCACAATCCAAGGATCAACATTTAAGACTATCCTTCCTTTCAGAATTACGGCACCATTGTCTAAGGATGATCAATCCTGATCCAATTACGGGATGATCAATCCCTATTAATTTAAGACACCTCAACATGTCTAAGGATGATACAATCCAGATCTACTTACAGGATGATCAATCCTCATCAATTTAATACACCACAACATGTCTAGGGACGATGCAATCCCATCACGTACATTTTGAACTAACTGTTCAGGGACAATGGAGTCCTGATCCATTTAAGACACCTCCCATGTTTAAGGACGATGCAGTCCTATCACGTACATCTTGAACTAACTGTTCAGGGACGATGCAGTCCTCTCATCCACTTAGACAAAGTCTAAGGACCACACATCAACTTAATCATCGGAACAGGTAACCTCATTAGTATTCTCATCAATATAGGTATCCACATCATCGACCTTACCATCGATGCAGGAAATCTCATCATCAGCGACCATATCACCCCCCGTTTCGACGAGGGTCCTTCTGAACTACACCAAGCTTGTGTCGAAAATACTCAAACTTTACTCGAGTCAACGGTTTGGTCAATATATCAGCAACTTGTTCGTCAGTGCTCACATACTCGAGCTTGATAGCTCCTTTCTACACTATATCTCGTATATAAAAATATCGGATCTCTATGTGCTTTGACTTATCATGGAACACTGGATTCTCTATCATCTTGATACAACTCTGGTCGTCACATAGGATCACAGTGGGGTCCATCTCTAAGTCAAATAATCCTGATAATAACTTTCGAAGCCATATTGCTTCACAACTAGCAGAGTAAGCAGCAATATATTCCACTTCAGCTGTGCTGAGAGCCAAACTAGATTGCTTCTTGCTAAACCACAAGATCATGGCAGATCCCAGACAATAACATCCTCTCGATGTGCTCTTCTTGTTTGATACACTTCCTTCCCAATCAACATCTATGTAGCCATATAATATGAAGTTATGATCTCCAAGATAACATAGACCAAAGTCTATCGTACCTTTTAGGTACCTCATCACATGCTTTGCAACAATCAGGTGAACACATCTAGGTTCTACTAGATACTGACTCAAGGTGTTCACAGCAAAGCATATATCTGGCCTGGTATTTGTCAGATACATCAGTGACCCAATCATCTGTCTATACAGAGTCATATCTACTAACTCTGATGAGTCATCAGCTAACAACTTCAAGTTGGAATCCATGGGTGTGGCCATGGATTTGCATTCCAACATATCAAATCTTTTCAATATTTCTACCGCATACTTTCCCTGGTTGAGAAAGATTCCTTCTAGACCTTGCCATACTTCCGGACCTAGGAAGTAATCCATTAATCCGAGATGTTTCATTTCAAATTCTGCAGAGAGCTTCTTCTTGCACTCGATAATAGGTTTCTCATTTCCAGTCAGAAATAGATCATCCACATATAGCAATAATATGATAGGTTCATCATCCATAACTTTGAGATAAATATTATGATCAGCTTTACTTTCGGTAAATCCCAAGCTTATCAAGAAACTATCAATTCTTCCATACCAAGCTCTGGGAGCTTGTTTCAAACCACACAAAGCCTTCTTTAGTTTGCGTACGTGGGTTCTTCTATCTTCAACCTCAAATCCTTGTGGTTTTTCTATGTACACTTCCTCCTCAATCACACCATTCAGGAAAGTTGTCTTCACATCCATCTGGTGCAATTCCCACTTCATCGTGGATGCAAGTGCCATGATGGTTTTAATGGAAGTGTACCTTGCAACTGGTGCAAATGTCTTTTCATAGTCAATTCCCTCTTTTCGAGAGAATCACCTGGCCAAAAACCTTTCCTTATACTTTTCAATGCTACCATCCTCAGCATGCTTTATCTTGTATATCCATTTGCAGGATACCACACTCTTGTCCTTTGGTTTGGGAACTATATCCTAAACATCATTCTTCATTATTGACTAGTACTCCTCTGTCATTACCTCCACCCACTCTTTCTTATGAGATGCTTCTTCATAACTAGTGGGTTCTTGATCTACAAGATCACACATCAAAGCCATATAGTTGGAGAATATCTTTCGTTTTGTTGTCCGCCAATATGCACACCAGCAGCGGAAATCTTTCGAAAGCTGTCTCTTCACTACAAGTGAGAGAGGTGTGGCCTTGGGGGCAAGCAATGAGCCAGGTACTCTCACCTGAATCCCAGCTCATCCGTTTAGGCAAACTCCTAACGAAGCCAAGGGGGGTAGTCCCTAAAAGAAAAGTTGTCTAAGGCTCTTTGTGTATTTAAATGTTTTGGGTGTAGTGATGCGGATGAGTGTTTTTTAGGAGTTTTTTGAAATGAGAGACAATATAAAACTTTAATGTGACACAAGATAGCGCAATCCACGTTGCAACAGAAGATAAAGGATGCACTTGAACAAATAAATAAATCACTTTTCACACAGATTAAGCTGAGTACTCCAGTATAGATATTTAAGCATACAAAGATATATGATGAAGGACCAGTGCCTTATGGAGTAAAAAAAAATAAAAGTGATTGTAAAAACTTGATACAAATGCTTTGAAATAGATAGTTTGTGAGAACGTTGTGCAGCTTATCTTGGTAAATTTCAAAGTTTTAGTTGTCTTGATTATTAGGGCTAAGACCAAAAGGTATCAAAAGATGGTAGAACCCTACCCAAGAAAGATACTGACAACCCTAAGTGACCTGTCGGAAGCACCCAGATTCGATAAGGATTGGTGTCCAATGTTTAAACCGCCCCTGAGTCTGACAGTGATTTCCGGGCGTCACCTCTCGTGAGAAGAACAGTATTTTGCCTTGGTTGAGGTTTTGGGTAAAAATTTTAATTAAGTTTATCGATCGTAATTATCAAGTCTTCCACCTTTCTGAGTACTAGCCCAACCGTTTCCGGTTGGCAGAGCATACGGGTGTAGGACAAACCAAGATAAATTAATTAGGGGTGTGTGAGTGGAAAATTTTTATTTATTAGAAGGCCTTGTTCAACTCTCCGACAGAGAGTGCTCTTGACTTGGTCTTATGACCACAGTTCAAGAGACTTGCTAGATTAACAATGCCTAATGCAGGGAAATGCAAGAAACTAATATGCCCTCCGATAGAGGGTGCTCTTGACTTGGATTTGGCCAAGTTCAAGAGACTTTGGTTTATTTTATGAAGCAGAAAAAAAAAAAATAGTAGCATCAGTATATTTAACTTGAAGCAGATTTGAATAATAATGTTGATCTACAAGATAAAAATTACTACTAACAACAATGCTTGTAAAAGAAATCTAGTGTTCTACCACACAAGTTCTAAACTACTAGGTGGGATTGATCTCCGAACAAGACCAACCTCTAGAAGCCACCAATCCTGGAAACCTTCCAGCTAGCTGGATGTCCACAAGAAGTTGATGGGGGAGCGAGAAGCTACCACAAGATTATGTGGCCTTTGGGATACGATCCCAAAGTTAGCTATTCTCTGGTCAAGGATTGGAAGAGAAACAAGATAAAATGCAATAATATAAAACTAAGCTACCCAAGAATCTCTTTCAGGTAGAAGACCCTACTCGGGAAAGCATGGGGGTAAGTGAAAATGAGAGATAAATAACCAAAATACTTAGTGAAATAGAAACTAATCTAAGAGCATGGAAACATAAACTAAGTCAAACCCAACACAAGACCCAACACTCTTCCCCAAATGGGGAAGAAGACCCAAAGGTGGAGGACCCCTCCACTCGAAACTTTTTATTAAACTGTTACAGATGCCTTGGTTTTAAAATCTTGCAAGGTCTTTGAGAAAGATGATACTTGGAAAGATTTAAGAAAGAAGCAATTTTTTGCTTGCTTTTACAAAGGATAAGTATGTCGAATTTTGCTCATTTTCATGTCTCTTTGGTCCTTTGCTTGGATCTTACTTCTTCAAAGCTTTTTCAAAATTTCTTCTTTCAAAGCACCTACACAAGCTTGAAAAATATACTCAACATGCACCCATTAAACGTCAGAAATCAAAATGAAATTTGAATCTACCAAGTCCAAACTTTGAAAAATAAAGCCTAAAACATAAAAAACATGAAAATTTTGTTCGAAAAAGTTTGTATGGGAAAACGGACCAGCGAACAAAAGTTGTCCTAAATATACTAGAAATGAGATCTAAGACTTAAAAATTTTTAGGAAAATTTTATGAAAAATTTTCTATCTTAGAAAGGGAAACTAAAACTAAAACAAATGCAAACTTAACAAGTGCAAGAATGAGATCTAGTATGATTTTGAGGCTATCTTTTCAATGCATGAGATTTATAAACTAGATGTAGAAAGAGATCTAACTAATTTACCCTTAAGCAAAC
The DNA here is from genome assembly GCA_027924585.1 of Larix kaempferi. NCBI lineage: Eukaryota > Viridiplantae > Streptophyta > Pinopsida > Pinales > Pinaceae > Larix > Larix kaempferi. The sequence continues at coordinate 7,593,404 of BSBM01000211.1, forward strand.
TAGGAAATATAGCTACCATTTAACTTCAACAATTCGTTTTTTGTGTTTTTTGTGGTTTTAGGGCTTTTTTGGAAGTGGACAAGAAGAGAGAGAAAGGGGAAACCTAAGGGGAAAAATGAAGAAGTGAAGGAGCAAATGAAGAAGGGATAAGCTAGAAGACAAGGGCGAATGGTAGAGAGGAGAAACTAGGGTAAAAACGAGTTGGAGGAAGTATGAGAGGTAAAAAGACAAGGATAAATGGGAAAGAGACACAACTAGGGCAAAGAGGACGAATGAAAGGAGTAGGAAAAACTATTGAGAGGATAGGCCTAGCAAATCAATGGGAAAAGGAGATCAAGGAGAAAAAGACAAGGCTTGAAGAAGAGAAGCCCTAGAGTAACAAGTAACCAATGTTTTGAAAGTGAAGTTTTTTGATGGAAGAAGTAGCCTTTTCCGCTTAGATGCAAAGCCCTAGATCTTGTTTCTTTGGAGTTTTCCTGAAAAACAAACTATTAGCACAAGTTTTTTGTTGGTGGAGAAGAGGGAGATACAACCGAGTTCATCTCATCTCACCCTTTTGAGGATCTGCAATACATAAACACTCATACAAACAATGCTTGATTTAAACTTAGAGAGTTAGACAAAAATGGAAAAAGAGACAAGGTAGTAAGACCGATTACAATTTGTACTCCTTTAAACCATCCAAGCCTAAGCCTAGCAAACAAATTGGACCATCAAATGCTTGCCCTATGCTCTTAATAAAGAGATCTAAGCATAAATTACAATCAAGATTGAAATTGCAAGAATGTAAAAATCATAGATATTACCTCAACAATGAACCATTAACTCATGAACCAATAGACATGCACACCATTTGCCTCCAAAGCCAACTTTATTTCCACAAGCTCTTGACAAATATGAGCAGAGTAACTTTACAACAATTTTCCATCCAAAGAAAGCCCAAATGGCTTCTCTTAAATAGCAAAATACTAGCCTAAAACCCTAATTCGAATTTGGCATGAAGAGAGCCAAAAACTCCATCTTAATCCAATCAAAACCATGTCAACACCAACCAAATCGAGCTTGGAGTCTTAACTCAACATTAAGCTTGAGTTTGGAGCCCATAATTTGAGGAAGGAGCCCCACATGCATTGATTTCAAAATCCAACAACCCATTAATTAATTGCCAAATCACAAAAACGAATTTGCATGAAGGTGGGTGAATTTCTCAACTGTAGATCACTCTCAGTGCTCCGAAACTGATCTGAATAAAGTGGGTGAAGATTCCAATCATCATAAATGCTTTTTGCCATGTCATTTTGACTTTTAATTTATTCAATTTGGCCTTTTTTGGAGAGATTTAAATTATCTCCAATTTATTATTTTTTGAATATTTTAATTAATATTTCTCATTTTTTGATTTTTTGAGAAAATATTAATTATGAGGCCAAATAATTGTCTGAAACTTAGGGTTAGCTGGTCCGGGGATCATGAATGATTTTTGGCTTAAGTCTGGAGCCTTCAATCACTGAAATCGGATCCCGGATGACTGACATATTACAGACTCAAATTTCTCTATTTAAACTATAGAGAAATTTAATTAAAATTTAAATAATTAAAAAAAATTAAAAAACCCCAATTCCGACGCGTCCGGTAAAAATTTTTCGAAATTTTTTCTGGGGGTCCTAGAGACCTAGGACATGACCAAAACCTATTCTAATAGTGTCTAGTAGGTTTATACATTATAGTTGGACCCTAATAACCCTCCATGGCCAAATTTCCAAAATCGGGCATTCCAGCTTTGGAGGAAGCGGGAGAAAAACCAAGAGATTATATTTCGCCTGAAGCAAAGTATAATCTGACGGTGAAAAAACTCCCTGGAATACCTTAGTTGTTTAATCCAGTCATGGGGAACCGAGCCACTCAGACCCTACTAGCACACTTTGATACAAACCCCCATGGGGCCATGGTCATGTCGACTCAAAAACAAAAACTGGCTAGACCCAAATATAATGAAACCCAGATACTCTGGAAGTGAACACTGATGTGTTCCAACACTGGCGGCTCAATAAGGTTTCAACTATTGTACAAATCAGTTGATAACATCTGGCTCCAACTGCGGGACGTGTGCTCGATCTGGAAATTATGCAAGGAGAGGATACGAGAACACCAGAATCTCTGGTTTATATATATAACCTGTAAAAACATCTCAACTTGACAGAAAACCTTCAGTAGCACATGTGTTATGAAAAAACCAAAATGAAATATCAACTATATTTATTTTGAAAATAAATTCTATATACTCAAAAATTAAAATGCAGAAAGTAAATGCTCACTTTGAGGAGCTTTATTTTTCCTATTCTAACATAGCATAAAAGAAAATGTTAAGTATAATCAGAAATCCAATGTAGCCATCTAAGCATGTTATCAATATAATAATTTTTTACCTTGTCTCTGGTTACCAGCCAGAGCAAGGGAATGCCTATCAGAAAGTGCAAACCTGCTTGAATCTTCTGAATGGGAGGGCTGGATGGGGAATCATATATAAGTGATAAACACTTGAAGTGCTCCCCAATATGGTAGGTCCCTCGGCAGGCATCCTCTATCCAGAACAGGATAGGAGGAATATACTCAGGATGACAAGACAGTTCTGATATCTCATCATACTGATCTGAAAGGCTGTTCTGAAAATGATTTTTCGTGGAAGTGTAAGCCCCAAGCTGCTCCAAATCATAAGGAATCTCTGTATGTAGAAACAATGGTTGAGATTGCTCTTTAATAAGTTGTATCTGATCTGACTCTTTACTACATTGCTTTCCCAAGTCCTCATTGCTGATACTTATGCATGGCTCTAACTGCTTATATGAGGAAATAACATGCTCCTCTTCCATGTCTAAATGTCCCATACTTTCAAGATCCATACTCCCCTCTCTAGATACATCAAAAATAGTTTTTTCAATGTATGTCCAATAGTCACCATCCATATTTTTATCAAATATGGGGGGGTCTTCATGATTTTCATCATATCCCATGTTGTGTCTATCCTCCTCATGCTCATAATCTTCTTCTTTAGAAAAAGGATCACCAAGAAGGAAACCTTCCAAACTATCACTATCAGATATATCGCAAACTTCTTTATGAATTTCAACATGGGCTTCTGCAATGGTTTCTTTTGGAGGTGGATCAAGAGTACAAATGTGCTCATCATCACTGAAGTAGTCTTGAAAAAAATCCCATTTTGTATCATCTTCTGTTGTGGTGATATGAGGAGGGTCTTCAATAATATCTTCAATGAATGGTTCCTCATGCTTTTCTTCAATGGGATCATCATGAGTCTCTAACAAAGGAGTTTCATACATCATATTGGTATTGGATAACTTCGGCTTTCCCCCCTGAAATTCTATTGAAGGAAAGAAGGAAGCAAGAATGCATTTAGTGTAAAACTCCAAACCATTATATTCATGCCATTGACTCAAAAACACCTCAGTGAATTTAATGAGGGAAACAATAGATCTATCGGGAAGGCCCTCATAAAACCAACATGAGGCATCCTCCTGCAGGGAACACGCAAACATCTGCATCATATGATCTTCATGGCATATGCCCTGCTTCTTCATTTGTGTAAGGAAAGTCAAAACATGGGTTCTGGATGAATAATTTTCTTTATGATGACAAAACCTAGGAATGGAATAAGATGTCTTTTTATCCTCAAATTCATTTGGAAAGCCCGGAATTCTGAAGTAATCAATGGGCGGATGTGCAAGGGAGATTCGAGCGGCAAGTTCTCTTCTCTCAATATCCATGTCATAGTAATTCGGATCTTGGTTTGGACTGATCATGGAGAAACTTAAGTACTGAAGGAATAGAGCTATCCAATAATGAGCTTAAAAAATTTATGTATTTGTATGGGCTCATCTACACACAAATCTCAAACAAAATATGAGATACAAGGGTTTTATCCCTTCAATGGAGTCACCATGTGAGAATAAAAAATATGCATTTGAAATACTCATAAAAGTTCTATTTTTATTTTGACATTTTATCAAAGGAAAAAGGTTAGTGGCTAGAAAATTTTTATTTTGATCTCTACAAAAAGGACTATGGATGTCTAATACAGACTCAAATCCAAGATTTTCAAGGATCCTACGAGAAACTAGCTTATTCAATCTCCTCCTATAAACCTTTTTAGGTTCAAGGATGAAACTGAGTAAGCCTACAGAGTTTCTTCTAGTTGAATACCTTGGTAAATGATTTGACAGTGGAGTCGCCAGGTGGATTCAAGTCTAATATCAGAGAGTGACTAAACTAAAAATCTACCAAAAGTAAAACTAAAAGGGGCAGTGGAGTCGCCAGATAGATATGAAATCTATCAAAAAAGGTAAAGCAAACTAGAAAAAACTAAGGTCGTCCAGGAACAAAAAGATTTGTCCCCGGCAGCGGCGCCAAAGATGTTGTCCGCCAATATGCACACCAGCAGCGGAAATCTTTCGAAAGCTGTCTCTTCACTACAAGTGAGAGAGGCGTGGCCTTGGGGGCAAGCAATGAGCCAGGTACTGTCACCTGAATCCCAGCTCCTCCGTTTAGGCAAACTCCTAACGAAGCCAAGGGGGGTAGTCCCTAAAAGAAAAGTTGTCTAAGGCTCTTTGTGTATTTAAATGTTTTGGGTGTAGTGATGCGGATGGGTGTTTTTTAGGAGTTTTTTGAAATGAGAGACAATATAAAACTTTAATGTGACACAAGATAGCGCAATCCACGTTGCAACAGAAGATAAAGGATGCACTTGAACAAATAAATAAATCACTTTTCACACAGATTAAGCTGAGTACTCCAGTATAGATATTTAAGCATTCAAAGATATATGATGAAGGACCAGTGCCTTATGGAGTCAAAAAAAATAAAAGTGATTGTAAAAACTTGATACAAATGCTTTGAAATAGATAGTTTGTGAGAACGTTGTGCAGCTTATCTTGGTAAATTTCAAAGTTTTAGTTGACTTGATTATTAGGGCTAAGACCAAAAGGTATCAAAAGATGGTAGAACCCTACCCAAGAAAGATACTGGCAACCCTAAGTGACCTGTCGGAAGCACCCAGATTCGATAAGGATTGGTGTCCAATGTTTAAACCGCCCCTGAGTCTGACAGTGATTTCCCGGCGTCACCTCTCGTGGGAAGAACAGTATTTTGCCTTGGTTGAGGTTTTGGGTAAAAATTTTAATTAAGTTTATCGATCGTAATTATCAAGTCTTCCACCTTTCTGAGTACTAGCCCAACCGTTTCCGGTTGGCAGAGCATACGGGTGTAGGACAAACCAAGATAAATTAATTAGGGGTGTGTGAGTGGAAAATTTTTATTTATTAGAAGGCCTTGTTCAACTCTCCGACAGAGAGCGCTCTTGACTTGGTCTTATGACCACAGTTCAAGAGACTTGCTAGATTAACAATGCCTAATGCAGGGAAATGCAAGAAACTAATATGCCCTCCGATAGAGGGTGCTCTTGACTTGGATTTGGCCAAGTTCAAGAGACTTTGGTTTATTTTATGAAGCAGAAAAAAAAAAATAGTAGCATCAGTATATTTAACTTGAAGCAGATTTGAATAATAATGTTGATCTACAAGATAAAAATTACTACTAACAACAATGCTTGTAAAAGAAATCTAGTGTTCTACCACACAAGTTCTAAACTACTAGGTGGGATTGATCTCCGAACAAGACCAACCTCTAGAAGCCACCAATCCTGGAAACCTTCCAGCTAGCTGGATGTCCACAAGAAGTTGATGGGGGAGCGAGAAGCTACCACAAGATTATGTGGCCTTTGGGATACGATCCCAAAGTTAGCTATTCTCTGGTCAAGGATTGGAAGAGAAACAAGATAAAATGCAATAATATAAAACTAAGCTACCCAAGAATCTCTTTCAGGTAGAAGACCCTACTCGGGAAAGCATGGGGGTAAGTGAAAATGAGAGATAAATAACCAAAATACTTAGTGAAATAGAAACTAATCTAAGAGCATGGAAACATAAACTAAGTCAAACCCAACACAAGACCCAACACTCTTCCCCAAATGGGGAAGAAGACCCAAAGGTGGAGGACCCCTCCACTCGAAACTTTTTATTAAACTGTTACAGATGCCTTGGTTTTAAAATCTTGCAAGGTCTTTGAGAAAGATGATACTTGGAAAGATTTAAGAAAGAAGCAATTTTTTGCTTGCTTTTACAAAGGATAAGTATGTCGAATTTTGCTCATTTTCATGTCTCTTTGGTCCTTTGCTTGGATCTTACTTCTTCAAAGCTTTTTCAAAATTTCTTCTTTCAAAGCACCTACACAAGCTTGAAAAATATACTCAACATGCACCCATTAAACGTCAGAAATCAAAATGAAATTTGAATCTACCAAGTCCAAACTTTGAAAAATAAAGCCTAAAACATAAAAAACATGAAAATTTTGTTCGAAAAAGTTTGTATGGGAAAACGGACCAGCGAACAAAAGTTGTCCTAAATATACTAGAAATGAGATCTAAGACTTAAAAATTTTTAGGAAAATTTTATGAAAAATTTTCTATCTTAAAAAGGGAAACTAAAACTAAAACAAATGCAAACTTAACAAGTGCAAGAATGAGATCTAGTATGATTTTGAGGCTATCTTTTCAATGCATGAGATTTATAAACTAGATGTAGAAAGAGATCTAACTAATTTACCCTTAAGCAAACTAGGAAATATAGCTACCATTTAACTTCAACAATTCGTTTTTTGTGTTTTTTGTGGTTTTAGGGCTTTTTTGGAAGTGGACAAGAAGAGAGAGAAAGGGGAAACCTAAGGGGAAAAATGAAGAAGTGAAGGAGCAAATGAAGAAGGGATAAGCTAGAAGACAAGGGCGAATGGTAGAGAGGAGAAACTAGGGTAAAAACGAGTTGGAGGAAGTATGAGAGGTAAAAAGACAAGGATAAATGGGAAAGAGACACAACTAGGGCAAAGAGGACGAATGAAAGGAGTAGGAAAAACTATTGAGAGGATAGGCCTAGCAAATCAATGGGAAAAGGAGATCAAGGAGAAAAAGACAAGGCTTGAAGAAGAGAAGCCCTAGAGTAACAAGTAACCAATGTTTTGAAAGTGAAGTTTTTTGATGGAAGAAGTAGCCTTTTCCGCTTAGATGCAAAGCCCTAGATCTTGTTTCTTTGGAGTTTTCCTGAAAAACAAACTATTAGCACAAGTTTTTTGTTGGTGGAGAAGAGGGAGATACAACCGAGTTCATCTCATCTCACCCTTTTGAGGATCTGCAATACATAAACACTCATACAAACAATGCTTGATTTAAACTTAGAGAGTTAGACAAAAATGGAAAAAGAGACAAGGTAGTAAGACCGATTACAATTTGTACTCCTTTAAACCATCCAAGCCTAAGCCTAGCAAACAAATTGGACCATCAAATGCTTGCCCTATGCTCTTAATAAAGAGATCTAAGCATAAATTACAATCAAGATTGAAATTGCAAGAATGTAAAAATCATAGATATTACCTCAACAATGAACCATTAACTCATGAACCAATAGACATGCACACCATTTGCCTCCAAAGCCAACTTTATTTCCACAAGCTCTTGACAAATATGAGCAGAGTAACTTTACAACAATTTTCCATCCAAAGAAAGCCCAAATGGCTTCTCTTAAATAGCAAAATACTAGCCTAAAACCCTAATTCGAATTTGGCATGAAGAGAGCCAAAAACTCCATCTTAATCCAATCAAAACCATGTCAACACCAACCAAATCGAGCTTGGAGTCTTAACTCAACATTAAGCTTGAGTTTGGAGCCCATAATTTGAGGAAGGAGCCCCACATGCATTGATTTCAAAATCCAACAACCCATTAATTAATTGCCAAATCACAAAAACGAATTTGCATGAAGGTGGGTGAATTTCTCAACTGTAGATCACTCTCAGTGCTCCGAAACTGATCTGAATAAAGTGGGTGAAGATTCCAATCATCATAAATGCTTTTTGCCATGTCATTTTGACTTTTAATTTATTCAATTTGGCCTTTTTTGGAGAGATTTAAATTATCTCCAATTTATTATTTTTTGAATATTTTAATTAATATTTCTCATTTTTTGATTTTTTGAGAAAATATTAATTATGAGGCCAAATAATTGTCTGAAACTTAGGGTTAGCTGGTCCGGGGATCATGAATGATTTTTGGCTTAAGTCTGGAGCCTTCAATCACTGAAATCGGATCCCGGATGACTGACATATTACAGACTCAAATTTCTCTATTTAAACTATAGAGAAATTTAATTAAAATTTAAATAATTAAAAAAAATTAAAAAACCCCAATTCCGACGCGTCCGGTAAAAATTTTTCGAAATTTTTTCTGGGGGTCCTAGAGACCTAGGACATGACCAAAACCTATTCTAATAGTGTCTAGTAGGTTTATACATTATAGTTGGACCCTAATAACCCTCCATGGCCAAATTTCCAAAATCGGGCATTCCAGCTTTGGAGGAAGCGGGAGAAAAACCAAGAGATTATATTTCGCCTGAAGCAAAGTATAATCTGACGGTGAAAAAACTCCCTGGAATACCTTAGTTGTTTAATCCAGTCATGGGGAACCGAGCCACTCAGACCCTACTAGCACACTTTGATACAAACCCCCATGGGGCCATGGTCATGTCGACTCAAAAACAAAAACTGGCTAGACCCAAATATAATGAAACCCAGATACTCTGGAAGTGAACACTGATGTGTTCCAACACTGGCGGCTCAATAAGGTTTCAACTATTGTACAAATCAGTTGATAACATCTGGCTCCAACTGCGGGACGTGTGCTCGATCTGGAAATTATGCAAGGAGAGGATACGAGAACACCAGAATCTCTGGTTTATATATATAACCTGTAAAAACATCTCAACTTGACAGAAAACCTTCAGTAGCACATGTGTTATGAAAAAACCAAAATGAAATATCAACTATATTTATTTTGAAAATAAATTCTATATACTCAAAAATTAAAATGCAGAAAGTAAATGCTCACTTTGAGGAGCTTTATTTTTCCTATTCTAACATAGCATAAAAGAAAATGTTAAGTATAATCAGAAATCCAATGTAGCCATCTAAGCATGTTATCAATATAATAATTTTTTACCTTGTCTCTGGTTACCAGCCAGAGCAAGGGAATGCCTATCAGAAAGTGCAAACCTGCTTGAATCTTCTGAATGGGAGGGCTGGATGGGGAATCATATATAAGTGATAAACACTTGAAGTGCTCCCCAATATGGTAGGTCCCTCGGCAGGCATCCTCTATCCAGAACAGGATAGGAGGAATATACTCAGGATGACAAGACAGTTCTGATATCTCATCATACTGATCTGAAAGGCTGTTCTGAAAATGATTTTTCGTGGAAGTGTAAGCCCCAAGCTGCTCCAAATCATAAGGAATCTCTGTATGTAGAAACAATGGTTGAGATTGCTCTTTAATAAGTTGTATCTGATCTGACTCTTTACTACATTGCTTTCCCAAGTCCTCATTGCTGATACTTATGCATGGCTCTAACTGCTTATATGAGGAAATAACATGCTCCTCTTCCATGTCTAAATGTCCCATACTTTCAAGATCCATACTCCCCTCTCTAGATACATCAAAAATAGTTTTTTCAATGTATGTCCAATAGTCACCATCCATATTTTTATCAAATATGGGGGGGTCTTCATGATTTTCATCATATCCCATGTTGTGTCTATCCTCCTCATGCTCATAATCTTCTTCTTTAGAAAAAGGATCAAGAAGGAAACCTTCCAAACTATCACTATCAGATATATCGCAAACTTCTTTATGAATTTCAACATGGGCTTCTGCAATGGTTTCTTTTGGAGGTGGATCAGGAGTACAAATGTGCTCATCATCACTGAAGTAGTCTTGAAAAAAATCCCATTTTGTATCATCTTCTGTTGTGGTGATATGAGGAGGGTCTTCAATAATATCTTCAATGAATGGTTCCTCATGCTTTTCTTCAATGGGATCATCATGAGTCTCTAACAAAGGAGTTTCATACATCATATTGGTATTGGATAACTTCGGCTTTCCCCCCTGAAATTCTATTGAAGGAAAGAAGGAAGCAAGAATGCATTTAGTGTAAAACTCCAAACCATTATATTCATGCCATTGACTCAAAAACACCTCAGTGAATTTAATGAGGGAAACAATAGATCTATCGGGAAGGCCCTCATAAAACCAACATGAGGCATCCTCCTGCAGGGAACAAGCAAACATCTGCATCATATGATCTTCATGGCATATGCCCTGCTTCTTCATTTGTGTAAGGAAAGTCAAAACATGGGTTCTGGATGAATAATTTTCTTTATGATGACAAAACCTAGGAATGGAATAAGATGTCTTTTTATCCTCAAATTCATTTGGAAAGCCCGGAATTCTGAAGTAATCAATGGGCGGATGTGCAAGGGAGATTCGAGCGGCAAGTTCTCTTCTCTCAATATCCATGTCATAGTAATTCGGATCTTGGTTTGGACTGATCATGGAGAAACTTAAGTACTGAAGGAATAGAGCTATCCAATAATGAGCTTAAAAAATTTATGTATTTGTATGGGCTCATCTACACACAAATCTCAAACAAAATATGAGATACAAGGGTTTTATCCCTTCAATGGAGTCACCATGTGAGAATAAAAAATATGCATTTGAAATACTCATAAAAGTTCTATTTTTATTTTGACATTTTATCAAAGGAAAAAGGTTAGTGGCTAGAAAATTTTTATTTTGATCTCTACAAAAAGGACTATGGATGTCTAATACAGACTCAAATCCAAGATTTTCAAGGATCCTACGAGAAACTAGCTTATTCAATCTCCTCCTATAAACCTTTTTAGGTTCAAGGATGAAACTGAGTAAGCCTACAGAGTTTCTTCTAGTTGAATACCTTGGTAAATGATTTGACAGTGGAGTCGCCAGGTGGATTCAAGTCTAATATCAGAGAGTGATTAAACTAAAAATCTACCAAAAGTAAAACTAAAAGGGGCAGTGGAGTCGCCAGATAGATATGAAATCTATCAAAAAAGGTAAAGCAAACTAGAAAAAACTAAGGTCGTCCAGGAACAAAAAGATTTGTCCCCGGCAGCGGCGCCAAAGATGTTGTCCGCCAATATGCACACCAGCAGCGGAAATCTTTCGAAAGCTGTCTCTTCACTACAAGTGAGAGAGGCGTGGCCTTGGGGGCAAGCAATGAGCCAGGTACTGTCACCTGAATCCCAGCTCCTCCGTTTAGGCAAACTCCTAACGAAGCCAAGGGGGGTAGTCCCTAAAAGAAAAGTTGTCTAAGGCTCTTTGTGTATTTAAATGTTTTGGGTGTAGTGATGCGGATGGGTGTTTTTTAGGAGTTTTTTGAAATGAGAGACAATATAAAACTTTAATGTGACACAAGATAGCGCAATCCACGTTGCAACAGAAGATAAAGGATGCACTTGAACAAATAAATAAATCACTTTTCACACAGATTAAGCTGAGTACTCCAGTATAGATATTTAAGCATTCAAAGATATATGATGAAGGACCAGTGCCTTATGGAGTCAAAAAAAATAAAAGTGATTGTAAAAACTTGATACAAATGCTTTGAAATAGATAGTTTGTGAGAACGTTGTGCAGCTTATCTTGGTAAATTTCAAAGTTTTAGTTGACTTGATTATTAGGGCTAAGACCAAAAGGTATCAAAAGATGGTAGAACCCTACCCAAGAAAGATACTGGCAACCCTAAGTGACCTGTCGGAAGCACCCAGATTCGATAAGGATTGGTGTCCAATGTTTAAACCGCCCCTGAGTCTGACAGTGATTTCCCGGCGTCACCTCTCGTGGGAAGAACAGTATTTTGCCTTGGTTGAGGTTTTGGGTAAAAATTTTAATTAAGTTTATCGATCGTAATTATCAAGTCTTCCACCTTTCTGAGTACTAGCCCAACCGTTTCCGGTTGGCAGAGCATACGGGTGTAGGACAAACCAAGATAAATTAATTAGGGGTGTGTGAGTGGAAAATTTTTTATTTATTAGAAGGCCTTGTTCAACTCTCCGACAGAGAGCGCTCTTGACTTGGTCTTATGACCACAGTTCAAGAGACTTGCTAGATTAACAATGCCTAATGCAGGGAAATGCAAGAAACTAATATGCCCTCCGATAGAGGGTGCTCTTGACTTGGATTTGGCCAAGTTCAAGAGACTTTGGTTTATTTTATGAAGCAGAAAAAAAAAAATAGTAGCATCAGTATATTTAACTTGAAGCAGATTTGAATAATAATGTTGATCTACAAGATAAAAATTACTACTAACAACAATGCTTGTAAAAGAAATCTAGTGTTCTACCACACAAGTTCTAAACTACTAGGTGGGATTGATCTCCGAACAAGACCAACCTCTAGAAGCCACCAATCCTGGAAACCTTCCAGCTAGCTGGATGTCCACAAGAAGTTGATGGGGGGAGCGAGAAGCTACCACAAGATTATGTGGCCTTTGGGATACGATCCCAAAGTTAGCTATTCTCTGGTCAAGGATTGGAAGAGAAACAAGATAAAATGCAATAATATAAAACTAAGCTACCCAAGAATCTCTTTCAGGTAGAAGACCCTACTCGGGAAAGCATGGGGGTAAGTGAAAATGAGAGATAAATAACCAAAATACTTAGTGAAATAGAAACTAATCTAAGAGCATGGAAACATAAACTAAGTCAAACCCCAACACAAGACCCAACACTCTTCCCCAAATGGGGAAGAAGACCCAAAGGTGGAGGACCCCTCCACTCGAAACTTTTTATTAAACTGTTACAGATGCCTTGGTTTTAAAATCTTGCAAGGTCTTTGAGAAAGATGATACTTGGAAAGATTTAAGAAAGAAGCAATTTTTTGCTTGCTTTTACAAAGGATAAGTATGTCGAATTTTGCTCATTTTCATGTCTCTTTGGTCCTTTGCTTGGATCTTACTTCTTCAAAGCTTTTTCAAAATTTCTTCTTTCAAAGCACCTACACAAGCTTGAAAAATATACTCAACATGCACCATTAAACGTCAGAAATCAAAATGAAATTTGAATCTACCAAGTCCAAACTTTGAAAAATAAAGCCTAAAACATAAAAAACATGAAAATTTTGTTCGAAAAAGTTTGTATGGGAAAACGGACCAGCGAACAAAAGTTGTCCTAAATATACTAGAAATGAGATCTAAGACTTAAAAAATTTTAGGAAAATTTTATGAAAAATTTTCTATCTTAAAAAGGGAAACTAAAACTAAAACAAATGCAAACTTAACAAGTGCAAGAATGAGATCTAGTATGATTTTGAGGCTATCTTTTCAATGCATGAGATTTATAAACTAGATGTAGAAAGAGATCTAACTAATTTACCCTTAAGCAAACTAGGAAATATAGCTACCATTTAACTTCAACAATTCGTTTTTTTGTGTTTTTTGTGGTTTTAGGGCTTTTTTGGAAGTGGACAAGAAGAGAGAGAAAGGGGAAACCTAAGGGGAAAAATGAAGAAGTGAAGGAGCAAATGAAGAAGGGATAAGCTAGAAGACAAGGGCGAATGGTAGAGAGGAGAAACTAGGGTAAAAACGAGTTGGAGGAAGTATGAGAGGTAAAAAGACAAGGATAAATGGGAAAGAGACACAACTAGGGCAAAGAGGACGAATGAAAGGAGTAGGAAAAACTATTGAGAGGATAGGCCTAGCAAATCAATGGGAAAAGGAGATCAAGGAGAAAAAGACAAGGCTTGAAGAAGAGAAGCCCTAGAGTAACAAGTAACCAATGTTTTGAAAGTGAAGTTTTTTGATGGAAGAAGTAGCCTTTTCCGCTTAGATGCAAAGCCCTAGATCTTGTTTCTTTGGAGTTTTCCTGAAAAACAAACTATTAGCACAAGTTTTTTGTTGGTGGAGAAGAGGGAGATACAATCGAGTTCATCTCATCTCACCCTTTTGAGGATCTGCAATACATAAACACTCATACAAACAATGCTTGATTTAAACTTAGAGAGTTAGACAAAAATGGAAAAAGAGACAAGGTAGTAAGACCGATTACAATTTGTACTCCTTTAAACCATCCAAGCCTAAGCCTAGCAAACAAATTGGACCATCAAATGCTTGCCCTATGCTCTTAATAAAGAGATCTAAGCATAAATTACAATCAAGATTGAAATTGCAAGAATGTAAAAATCATAGATATTACCTCAACAATGAACCATTAACTCATGAACCAATAGACATGCACACCATTTGCCTCCAAAGCCAACTTTATTTCCACAAGCTCTTGACAAATATGAGCAGAGTAACTTTACAACAATTTTCCATCCAAAGAAAGCCCAAATGGCTTCTCTTAAATAGCAAAATACTAGCCTAAAACCCTAATTCGAATTTGGCATGAAGAGAGCCAAAAACTCCATCTTAATCCAATCAAAACCATGTCAACACCAACCAAATCGAGCTTGGAGTCTTAACTCAACATTAAGCTTGAGTTTGGAGCCCATAATTTGAGGAAGGAGCCCCACATGCATTGATTTCAAAATCCAACAACCCATTAATTAATTGCCAAATCACAAAAACGAATTTGCATGAAGGTGGGTGAATTTCTCAACTGTAGATCACTCTCAGTGCTCCGAAACTGATCTGAATAAAGTGGGTGAAGATTCCAATCATCATAAATGCTTTTTGCCATGTCATTTTGACTTTTAATTTATTCAATTTGGCCTTTTTTGGAGAGATTTAAATTATCTCCAATTTATTATTTTTTGAATATTTTAATTAATATTTCTCATTTTTTGATTTTTTGAGAAAATATTAATTATGAGGCCAAATAATTGTCTGAAACTTAGGGTTAGCTGGTCCGGGGATCATGAATGATTTTTGGCTTAAGTCTGGAGCCTTCAATCACTGAAATCGGATCCCGGATGACTGACATATTACAGACTCAAATTTCTCTATTTAAACTATAGAGAAATTTAATTAAAATTTAAATAATTAAAAAAAATTAAAAAACCCCAATTCCGACGCGTCCGGTAAAAATTTTTCGAAATTTTTTCTGGGGGTCCTAGAGACCTAGGACATGACCAAAACCTATTCTAATAGTGTCTAGTAGGTTTATACATTATAGTTGGACCCTAATAACCCTCCATGGCCAAATTTCCAAAATCGGGCATTCCAGCTTTGGAGGAAGCGGGAGAAAAACCAAGAGATTATATTTCGCCTGAAGCAAAGTATAATCTGACGGTGAAAAAACTCCCTGGAATACCTTAGTTGTTTAATCCAGTCATGGGGAACCGAGCCACTCAGACCCTACTAGCACACTTTGATACAAACCCCCATGGGGCCATGGTCATGTCGACTCAAAAACAAAAACTGGCTAGACCCAAATATAATGAAACCCAGATACTCTGGAAGTGAACACTGATGTGTTCCAACACTGGCGGCTCAATAAGGTTTCAACTATTGTACAAATCAGTTGATAACATCTGGCTCCAACTGCGGGACGTGTGCTCGATCTGGAAATTATGCAAGGAGAGGATACGAGAACACCAGAATCTCTGGTTTATATATATAACCTGTAAAAACATCTCAACTTGACAGAAAACCTTCAGTAGCACATGTGTTATGAAAAAACCAAAATGAAATATCAACTATATTTATTTTGAAAATAAATTCTATATACTCAAAAATTAAAATGCAGAAAGTAAATGCTCACTTTGAGGAGCTTTATTTTTCCTATTCTAACATAGCATAAAAGAAAATGTTAAGTATAATCAGAAATCCAATGTAGCCATCTAAGCATGTTATCAATATAATAATTTTTTACCTTGTCTCTGGTTACCAGCCAGAGCAAGGGAATGCCTATCAGAAAGTGCAAACCTGCTTGAATCTTCTGAATGGGAGGGCTGGATGGGGAATCATATATAAGTGATAAACACTTGAAGTGCTCCCCAATATGGTAGGTCCCTCGGCAGGCATCCTCTATCCAGAACAGGATAGGAGGAATATACTCAGGATGACAAGACAGTTCTGATATCTCATCATACTGATCTGAAAGGCTGTTCTGAAAATGATTTTTCGTGGAAGTGTAAGCCCCAAGCTGCTCCAAATCATAAGGAATCTCTGTATGTAGAAACAATGGTTGAGATTGCTCTTTAATAAGTTGTATCTGATCTGACTCTTTACTACATTGCTTTCCCAAGTCCTCATTGCTGATACTTATGCATGGCTCTAACTGCTTATATGAGGAAATAACATGCTCCTCTTCCATGTCTAAATGTCCCATACTTTCAAGATCCATACTCCCCTCTCTAGATACATCAAAAATAGTTTTTTCAATGTATGTCCAATAGTCACCATCCATATTTTTATCAAATATGGGGGGGTCTTCATGATTTTCATCATATCCCATGTTGTGTCTATCCTCCTCATGCTCATAATCTTCTTCTTTAGAAAAAGGATCACCAAGAAGGAAACCTTCCAAACTATCACTATCAGATATATCGCAAACTTCTTTATGAATTTCAACATGGGCTTCTGCAATGGTTTCTTTTGGAGGTGGATCAAGAGTACAAATGTGCTCATCATCACTGAAGTAGTCTTGAAAAAAATCCCATTTTGTATCATCTTCTGTTGTGGTGATATGAGGAGGGTCTTCAATAATATCTTCAATGAATGGTTCCTCATGCTTTTCTTCAATGGGATCATCATGAGTCTCTAACAAAGGAGTTTCATACATCATATTGGTATTGGATAACTTCGGCTTTCCCCCCTGAAATTCTATTGAAGGAAAGAAGGAAGCAAGAATGCATTTAGTGTAAAACTCCAAACCATTATATTCATGCCATTGACTCAAAAACACCTCAGTGAATTTAATGAGGGAAACAATAGATCTATCGGGAAGGCCCTCATAAAACCAACATGAGGCATCCTCCTGCAGGGAACACGCAAACATCTGCATCATATGATCTTCATGGCATATGCCCTGCTTCTTCATTTGTGTAAGGAAAGTCAAAACATGGGTTCTGGATGAATAATTTTCTTTATGATGACAAAACCTAGGAATGGAATAAGATGTCTTTTTATCCTCAAATTCATTTGGAAAGCCCGGAATTCTGAAGTAATCAATGGGCGGATGTGCAAGGGAGATTCGAGCGGCAAGTTCTCTTCTCTCAATATCCATGTCATAGTAATTCGGATCTTGGTTTGGACTGATCATGGAGAAACTTAAGTACTGAAGGAATAGAGCTATCCAATAATGAGCTTAAAAAATTTATGTATTTGTATGGGCTCATCTACACACAAATCTCAAACAAAATATGAGATACAAGGGTTTTATCCCTTCAATGGAGTCACCATGTGAGAATAAAAAATATGCATTTGAAATACTCATAAAAGTTCTATTTTTATTTTGACATTTTATCAAAGGAAAAAGGTTAGTGGCTAGAAAATTTTTATTTTGATCTCTACAAAAAGGACTATGGATGTCTAATACAGACTCAAATCCAAGATTTTCAAGGATCCTACGAGAAACTAGCTTATTCAATCTCCTCCTATAAACCTTTTTAGGTTCAAGGATGAAACTGAGTAAGCCTACAGAGTTTCTTCTAGTTGAATACCTTGGTAAATGATTTGACAGTGGAGTCGCCAGGTGGATTCAAGTCTAATATCAGAGAGTGACTAAACTAAAAATCTACCAAAAGTAAAACTAAAAGGGGCAGTGGAGTCGCCAGATAGATATGAAATCTATCAAAAAAGGTAAAGCAAACTAGAAAAAACTAAGGTCGTCCAGGAACAAAAAGATTTGTCCCCGGCAGCGGCGCCAAAGATGTTGTCCGCCAATATGCACACCAGCAGCGGAAATCTTTCGAAAGCTGTCTCTTCACTACAAGTGAGAGAGGCGTGGCCTTGGGGGCAAGCAATGAGCCAGGTACTGTCACCTGAATCCCAGCTCCTCCGTTTAGGCAAACTCCTAACGAAGCCAAGGGGGGTAGTCCCTAAAAGAAAAGTTGTCTAAGGCTCTTTGTGTATTTAAATGTTTTGGGTGTAGTGATGCGGATGGGTGTTTTTTAGGAGTTTTTTGAAATGAGAGACAATATAAAACTTTAATGTGACACAAGATAGCGCAATCCACGTTGCAACAGAAGATAAAGGATGCACTTGAACAAATAAATAAATCACTTTTCACACAGATTAAGCTGAGTACTCCAGTATAGATATTTAAGCATTCAAAGATATATGATGAAGGACCAGTGCCTTATGGAGTCAAAAAAAATAAAAGTGATTGTAAAAACTTGATACAAATGCTTTGAAATAGATAGTTTGTGAGAACGTTGTGCAGCTTATCTTGGTAAATTTCAAAGTTTTAGTTGACTTGATTATTAGGGCTAAGACCAAAAGGTATCAAAAGATGGTAGAACCCTACCCAAGAAAGATACTGGCAACCCTAAGTGACCTGTCGGAAGCACCCAGATTCGATAAGGATTGGTGTCCAATGTTTAAACCGCCCCTGAGTCTGACAGTGATTTCCCGGCGTCACCTCTCGTGGGAAGAACAGTATTTTGCCTTGGTTGAGGTTTTGGGTAAAAATTTTAATTAAGTTTATCGATCGTAATTATCAAGTCTTCCACCTTTCTGAGTACTAGCCCAACCGTTTCCGGTTGGCAGAGCATACGGGTGTAGGACAAACCAAGATAAATTAATTAGGGGTGTGTGAGTGGAAAATTTTTATTTATTAGAAGGCCTTGTTCAACTCTCCGACAGAGAGCGCTCTTGACTTGGTCTTATGACCACAGTTCAAGAGACTTGCTAGATTAACAATGCCTAATGCAGGGAAATGCAAGAAACTAATATGCCCTCCGATAGAGGGTGCTCTTGACTTGGATTTGGCCAAGTTCAAGAGACTTTGGTTTATTTTATGAAGCAGAAAAAAAAAATAGTAGCATCAGTATATTTAACTTGAAGCAGATTTGAATAATAATGTTGATCTACAAGATAAAAATTACTACTAACAACAATGCTTGTAAAAGAAATCTAGTGTTCTACCACACAAGTTCTAAACTACTAGGTGGGATTGATCTCCGAACAAGACCAACCTCTAGAAGCCACCAATCCTGGAAACCTTCCAGCTAGCTGGATGTCCACAAGAAGTTGATGGGGGAGCGAGAAGCTACCACAAGATTATGTGGCCTTTGGGATACGATCCCAAAGTTAGCTATTCTCTGGTCAAGGATTGGAAGAGAAACAAGATAAAATGCAATAATATAAAACTAAGCTACCCAAGAATCTCTTTCAGGTAGAAGACCCTACTCGGGAAAGCATGGGGGTAAGTGAAAATGAGAGATAAATAACCAAAATACTTAGTGAAATAGAAACTAATCTAAGAGCATGGAAACATAAACTAAGTCAAACCCAACACAAGACCCAACACTCTTCCCCAAATGGGGAAGAAGACCCAAAGGTGGAGGACCCCTCCACTCGAAACTTTTTATTAAACTGTTACAGATGCCTTGGTTTTAAAATCTTGCAAGGTCTTTGAGAAAGATGATACTTGGAAAGATTTAA
This sequence comes from Larix kaempferi, assembly GCA_027924585.1. Lineage (NCBI taxonomy): Eukaryota > Viridiplantae > Streptophyta > Pinopsida > Pinales > Pinaceae > Larix > Larix kaempferi. The sequence continues at coordinate 7,612,939 of BSBM01000211.1, forward strand.
GAAAGAAGCAATTTTTTGCTTGCTTTTACAAAGGATAAGTATGTCGAATTTTGCTCATTTTCATGTCTCTTTGGTCCTTTGCTTGGATCTTACTTCTTCAAAGCTTTTTCAAAATTTCTTCTTTCAAAGCACCTACACAAGCTTGAAAAATATACTCAACATGCACCCATTAAACGTCAGAAATCAAAATGAAATTTGAATCTACCAAGTCCAAACTTTGAAAAATAAAGCCTAAAACATAAAAAACATGAAAATTTTGTTCGAAAAAGTTTGTATGGGAAAACGGACCAGCGAACAAAAGTTGTCCTAAATATACTAGAAATGAGATCTAAGACTTAAAAATTTTTAGGAAAATTTTATGAAAAATTTTCTATCTTAAAAAGGGAAACTAAAACTAAAACAAATGCAAACTTAACAAGTGCAAGAATGAGATCTAGTATGATTTTGAGGCTATCTTTTCAATGCATGAGATTTATAAACTAGATGTAGAAAGAGATCTAACTAATTTACCCTTAAGCAAACTAGGAAATATAGCTACCATTTAACTTCAACAATTCGTTTTTTGTGTTTTTTGTGGTTTTAGGGCTTTTTTGGAAGTGGACAAGAAGAGAGAGAAAGGGGAAACCTAAGGGGAAAAATGAAGAAGTGAAGGAGCAAATGAAGAAGGGATAAGCTAGAAGACAAGGGCGAATGGTAGAGAGGAGAAACTAGGGTAAAAACGAGTTGGAGGAAGTATGAGAGGTAAAAAGACAAGGATAAATGGGAAAGAGACACAACTAGGGCAAAGAGGACGAATGAAAGGAGTAGGAAAAACTATTGAGAGGATAGGCCTAGCAAATCAATGGGAAAAGGAGATCAAGGAGAAAAAGACAAGGCTTGAAGAAGAGAAGCCCTAGAGTAACAAGTAACCAATGTTTTGAAAGTGAAGTTTTTTGATGGAAGAAGTAGCCTTTTCCGCTTAGATGCAAAGCCCTAGATCTTGTTTCTTTGGAGTTTTCCTGAAAAACAAACTATTAGCACAAGTTTTTTGTTGGTGGAGAAGAGGGAGATACAACCGAGTTCATCTCATCTCACCCTTTTGAGGATCTGCAATACATAAACACTCATACAAACAATGCTTGATTTAAACTTAGAGAGTTAGACAAAAATGGAAAAAGAGACAAGGTAGTAAGACCGATTACAATTTGTACTCCTTTAAACCATCCAAGCCTAAGCCTAGCAAACAAATTGGACCATCAAATGCTTGCCCTATGCTCTTAATAAAGAGATCTAAGCATAAATTACAATCAAGATTGAAATTGCAAGAATGTAAAAATCATAGATATTACCTCAACAATGAACCATTAACTCATGAACCAATAGACATGCACACCATTTGCCTCCAAAGCCAACTTTATTTCCACAAGCTCTTGACAAATATGAGCAGAGTAACTTTACAACAATTTTCCATCCAAAGAAAGCCCAAATGGCTTCTCTTAAATAGCAAAATACTAGCCTAAAACCCTAATTCGAATTTGGCATGAAGAGAGCCAAAAACTCCATCTTAATCCAATCAAAACCATGTCAACACCAACCAAATCGAGCTTGGAGTCTTAACTCAACATTAAGCTTGAGTTTGGAGCCCATAATTTGAGGAAGGAGCCCCACATGCATTGATTTCAAAATCCAACAACCCATTAATTAATTGCCAAATCACAAAAACGAATTTGCATGAAGGTGGGTGAATTTCTCAACTGTAGATCACTCTCAGTGCTCCGAAACTGATCTGAATAAAGTGGGTGAAGATTCCAATCATCATAAATGCTTTTTGCCATGTCATTTTGACTTTTAATTTATTCAATTTGGCCTTTTTTGGAGAGATTTAAATTATCTCCAATTTATTATTTTTTGAATATTTTAATTAATATTTCTCATTTTTTGATTTTTTGAGAAAATATTAATTATGAGGCCAAATAATTGTCTGAAACTTAGGGTTAGCTGGTCCGGGGATCATGAATGATTTTTGGCTTAAGTCTGGAGCCTTCAATCACTGAAATCGGATCCCGGATGACTGACATATTACAGACTCAAATTTCTCTATTTAAACTATAGAGAAATTTAATTAAAATTTAAATAATTAAAAAAAATTAAAAAACCCCAATTCCGACGCGTCCGGTAAAAATTTTTCGAAATTTTTTCTGGGGGTCCTAGAGACCTAGGACATGACCAAAACCTATTCTAATAGTGTCTAGTAGGTTTATACATTATAGTTGGACCCTAATAACCCTCCATGGCCAAATTTCCAAAATCGGGCATTCCAGCTTTGGAGGAAGCGGGAGAAAAACCAAGAGATTATATTTCGCCTGAAGCAAAGTATAATCTGACGGTGAAAAAACTCCCTGGAATACCTTAGTTGTTTAATCCAGTCATGGGGAACCGAGCCACTCAGACCCTACTAGCACACTTTGATACAAACCCCCATGGGGCCATGGTCATGTCGACTCAAAAACAAAAACTGGCTAGACCCAAATATAATGAAACCCAGATACTCTGGAAGTGAACACTGATGTGTTCCAACACTGGCGGCTCAATAAGGTTTCAACTATTGTACAAATCAGTTGATAACATCTGGCTCCAACTGCGGGACGTGTGCTCGATCTGGAAATTATGCAAGGAGAGGATACGAGAACACCAGAATCTCTGGTTTATATATATAACCTGTAAAAACATCTCAACTTGACAGAAAACCTTCAGTAGCACATGTGTTATGAAAAAACCAAAATGAAATATCAACTATATTTATTTTGAAAATAAATTCTATATACTCAAAAATTAAAATGCAGAAAGTAAATGCTCACTTTGAGGAGCTTTATTTTTCCTATTCTAACATAGCATAAAAGAAAATGTTAAGTATAATCAGAAATCCAATGTAGCCATCTAAGCATGTTATCAATATAATAATTTTTTACCTTGTCTCTGGTTACCAGCCAGAGCAAGGGAATGCCTATCAGAAAGTGCAAACCTGCTTGAATCTTCTGAATGGGAGGGCTGGATGGGGAATCATATATAAGTGATAAACACTTGAAGTGCTCCCCAATATGGTAGGTCCCTCGGCAGGCATCCTCTATCCAGAACAGGATAGGAGGAATATACTCAGGATGACAAGACAGTTCTGATATCTCATCATACTGATCTGAAAGGCTGTTCTGAAAATGATTTTTCGTGGAAGTGTAAGCCCCAAGCTGCTCCAAATCATAAGGAATCTCTGTATGTAGAAACAATGGTTGAGATTGCTCTTTAATAAGTTGTATCTGATCTGACTCTTTACTACATTGCTTTCCCAAGTCCTCATTGCTGATACTTATGCATGGCTCTAACTGCTTATATGAGGAAATAACATGCTCCTCTTCCATGTCTAAATGTCCCATACTTTCAAGATCCATACTCCCCTCTCTAGATACATCAAAAATAGTTTTTTCAATGTATGTCCAATAGTCACCATCCATATTTTTATCAAATATGGGGGGGTCTTCATGATTTTCATCATATCCCATGTTGTGTCTATCCTCCTCATGCTCATAATCTTCTTCTTTAGAAAAAGGATCACCAAGAAGGAAACCTTCCAAACTATCACTATCAGATATATCGCAAACTTCTTTATGAATTTCAACATGGGCTTCTGCAATGGTTTCTTTTGGAGGTGGATCAGGAGTACAAATGTGCTCATCATCACTGAAGTAGTCTTGAAAAAAATCCCATTTTGTATCATCTTCTGTTGTGGTGATATGAGGAGGGTCTTCAATAATATCTTCAATGAATGGTTCCTCATGCTTTTCTTCAATGGGATCATCATGAGTCTCTAACAAAGGAGTTTCATACATCATATTGGTATTGGATAACTTCGGCTTTCCCCCCTGAAATTCTATTGAAGGAAAGAAGGAAGCAAGAATGCATTTAGTGTAAAACTCCAAACCATTATATTCATGCCATTGACTCAAAAACACCTCAGTGAATTTAATGAGGGAAACAATAGATCTATCGGGAAGGCCCTCATAAAACCAACATGAGGCATCCTCCTGCAGGGAACAAGCAAACATCTGCATCATATGATCTTCATGGCATATGCCCTGCTTCTTCATTTGTGTAAGGAAAGTCAAAACATGGGTTCTGGATGAATAATTTTCTTTATGATGACAAAACCTAGGAATGGAATAAGATGTCTTTTTATCCTCAAATTCATTTGGAAAGCCCGGAATTCTGAAGTAATCAATGGGCGGATGTGCAAGGGAGATTCGAGCGGCAAGTTCTCTTCTCTCAATATCCATGTCATAGTAATTCGGATCTTGGTTTGGACTGATCATGGAGAAACTTAAGTACTGAAGGAATAGAGCTATCCAATAATGAGCTTAAAAAATTTATGTATTTGTATGGGCTCATCTACACACAAATCTCAAACAAAATATGAGATACAAGGGTTTTATCCCTTCAATGGAGTCACCATGTGAGAATAAAAAATATGCATTTGAAATACTCATAAAAGTTCTATTTTTATTTTGACATTTTATCAAAGGAAAAAGGTTAGTGGCTAGAAAATTTTTATTTTGATCTCTACAAAAAGGACTATGGATGTCTAATACAGACTCAAATCCAAGATTTTCAAGGATCCTACGAGAAACTAGCTTATTCAATCTCCTCCTATAAACCTTTTTAGGTTCAAGGATGAAACTGAGTAAGCCTACAGAGTTTCTTCTAGTTGAATACCTTGGTAAATGATTTGACAGTGGAGTCGCCAGGTGGATTCAAGTCTAATATCAGAGAGTGATTAAACTAAAAATCTACCAAAAGTAAAACTAAAAGGGGCAGTGGAGTCGCCAGATAGATATGAAATCTATCAAAAAAGGTAAAGCAAACTAGAAAAAACTAAGGTCGTCCAGGAACAAAAAGATTTGTCCCCGGCAGCGGCGCCAAAGATGTTGTCCGCCAATATGCACACCAGCAGCGGAAATCTTTCGAAAGCTGTCTCTTCACTACAAGTGAGAGAGGCGTGGCCTTGGGGGCAAGCAATGAGCCAGGTACTGTCACCTGAATCCCAGCTCCTCCGTTTAGGCAAACTCCTAACGAAGCCAAGGGGGGTAGTCCCTAAAAGAAAAGTTGTCTAAGGCTCTTTGTGTATTTAAATGTTTTGGGTGTAGTGATGCGGATGGGTGTTTTTTAGGAGTTTTTTGAAATGAGAGACAATATAAAACTTTAATGTGACACAAGATAGCGCAATCCACGTTGCAACAGAAGATAAAGGATGCACTTGAACAAATAAATAAATCACTTTTCACACAGATTAAGCTGAGTACTCCAGTATAGATATTTAAGCATTCAAAGATATATGATGAAGGACCAGTGCCTTATGGAGTCAAAAAAAATAAAAGTGATTGTAAAAACTTGATACAAATGCTTTGAAATAGATAGTTTGTGAGAACGTTGTGCAGCTTATCTTGGTAAATTTCAAAGTTTTAGTTGACTTGATTATTAGGGCTAAGACCAAAAGGTATCAAAAGATGGTAGAACCCTACCCAAGAAAGATACTGGCAACCCTAAGTGACCTGTCGGAAGCACCCAGATTCGATAAGGATTGGTGTCCAATGTTTAAACCGCCCCTGAGTCTGACAGTGATTTCCCGGCGTCACCTCTCGTGGGAAGAACAGTATTTTGCCTTGGTTGAGGTTTTGGGTAAAAATTTTAATTAAGTTTATCGATCGTAATTATCAAGTCTTCCACCTTTCTGAGTACTAGCCCAACCGTTTCCGGTTGGCAGAGCATACGGGTGTAGGACAAACCAAGATAAATTAATTAGGGGTGTGTGAGTGGAAAATTTTTATTTATTAGAAGGCCTTGTTCAACTCTCCGACAGAGAGCGCTCTTGACTTGGTCTTATGACCACAGTTCAAGAGACTTGCTAGATTAACAATGCCTAATGCAGGGAAATGCAAGAAACTAATATGCCCTCCGATAGAGGGTGCTCTTGACTTGGATTTGGCCAAGTTCAAGAGACTTTGGTTTATTTTATGAAGCAGAAAAAAAAAAATAGTAGCATCAGTATATTTAACTTGAAGCAGATTTGAATAATAATGTTGATCTACAAGATAAAAATTACTACTAACAACAATGCTTGTAAAAGAAATCTAGTGTTCTACCACACAAGTTCTAAACTACTAGGTGGGATTGATCTCCGAACAAGACCAACCTCTAGAAGCCACCAATCCTGGAAACCTTCCAGCTAGCTGGATGTCCACAAGAAGTTGATGGGGGAGCGAGAAGCTACCACAAGATTATGTGGCCTTTGGGATACGATCCCAAAGTTAGCTATTCTCTGGTCAAGGATTGGAAGAGAAACAAGATAAAATGCAATAATATAAAACTAAGCTACCCAAGAATCTCTTTCAGGTAGAAGACCCTACTCGGGAAAGCATGGGGGTAAGTGAAAATGAGAGATAAATAACCAAAATACTTAGTGAAATAGAAACTAATCTAAGAGCATGGAAACATAAACTAAGTCAAACCCAACACAAGACCCAACACTCTTCCCCAAATGGGGAAGAAGACCCAAAGGTGGAGGACCCCTCCACTCGAAACTTTTTATTAAACTGTTACAGATGCCTTGGTTTTAAAATCTTGCAAGGTCTTTGAGAAAGATGATACTTGGAAAGATTTAAGAAAGAAGCAATTTTTTGCTTGCTTTTACAAAGGATAAGTATGTCGAATTTTGCTCATTTTCATGTCTCTTTGGTCCTTTGCTTGGATCTTACTTCTTCAAAGCTTTTTCAAAATTTCTTCTTTCAAAGCACCTACACAAGCTTGAAAAATATACTCAACATGCACCCATTAAACGTCAGAAATCAAAATGAAATTTGAATCTACCAAGTCCAAACTTTGAAAAATAAAGCCTAAAACATAAAAAACATGAAAATTTTGTTCGAAAAAGTTTGTATGGGAAAACGGACCAGCGAACAAAAGTTGTCCTAAATATACTAGAAATGAGATCTAAGACTTAAAAATTTTTAGGAAAATTTTATGAAAAATTTTCTATCTTAAAAAGGGAAACTAAAACTAAAACAAATGCAAACTTAACAAGTGCAAGAATGAGATCTAGTATGATTTTGAGGCTATCTTTTCAATGCATGAGATTTATAAACTAGATGTAGAAAGAGATCTAACTAATTTACCCTTAAGCAAACTAGGAAATATAGCTACCATTTAACTTCAACAATTCGTTTTTTGTGTTTTTTGTGGTTTTAGGGCTTTTTTGGAAGTGGACAAGAAGAGAGAGAAAGGGGAAACCTAAGGGGAAAAATGAAGAAGTGAAGGAGCAAATGAAGAAGGGATAAGCTAGAAGACAAGGGCGAATGGTAGAGAGGAGAAACTAGGGTAAAAACGAGTTGGAGGAAGTATGAGAGGTAAAAAGACAAGGATAAATGGGAAAGAGACACAACTAGGGCAAAGAGGACGAATGAAAGGAGTAGGAAAAACTATTGAGAGGATAGGCCTAGCAAATCAATGGGAAAAGGAGATCAAGGAGAAAAAGACAAGGCTTGAAGAAGAGAAGCCCTAGAGTAACAAGTAACCAATGTTTTGAAAGTGAAGTTTTTTGATGGAAGAAGTAGCCTTTTCCGCTTAGATGCAAAGCCCTAGATCTTGTTTCTTTGGAGTTTTCCTGAAAAACAAACTATTAGCACAAGTTTTTTGTTGGTGGAGAAGAGGGAGATACAATCGAGTTCATCTCATCTCACCCTTTTGAGGATCTGCAATACATAAACACTCATACAAACAATGCTTGATTTAAACTTAGAGAGTTAGACAAAAATGGAAAAAGAGACAAGGTAGTAAGACCGATTACAATTTGTACTCCTTTAAACCATCCAAGCCTAAGCCTAGCAAACAAATTGGACCATCAAATGCTTGCCCTATGCTCTTAATAAAGAGATCTAAGCATAAATTACAATCAAGATTGAAATTGCAAGAATGTAAAAATCATAGATATTACCTCAACAATGAACCATTAACTCATGAACCAATAGACATGCACACCATTTGCCTCCAAAGCCAACTTTATTTCCACAAGCTCTTGACAAATATGAGCAGAGTAACTTTACAACAATTTTCCATCCAAAGAAAGCCCAAATGGCTTCTCTTAAATAGCAAAATACTAGCCTAAAACCCTAATTCGAATTTGGCATGAAGAGAGCCAAAAACTCCATCTTAATCCAATCAAAACCATGTCAACACCAACCAAATCGAGCTTGGAGTCTTAACTCAACATTAAGCTTGAGTTTGGAGCCCATAATTTGAGGAAGGAGCCCCACATGCATTGATTTCAAAATCCAACAACCCATTAATTAATTGCCAAATCACAAAAACGAATTTGCATGAAGGTGGGTGAATTTCTCAACTGTAGATCACTCTCAGTGCTCCGAAACTGATCTGAATAAAGTGGGTGAAGATTCCAATCATCATAAATGCTTTTTGCCATGTCATTTTGACTTTTAATTTATTCAATTTGGCCTTTTTTGGAGAGATTTAAATTATCTCCAATTTATTATTTTTTGAATATTTTAATTAATATTTCTCATTTTTTGATTTTTTGAGAAAATATTAATTATGAGGCCAAATAATTGTCTGAAACTTAGGGTTAGCTGGTCCGGGGATCATGAATGATTTTTGGCTTAAGTCTGGAGCCTTCAATCACTGAAATCGGATCCCGGATGACTGACATATTACAGACTCAAATTTCTCTATTTAAACTATAGAGAAATTTAATTAAAATTTAAATAATTAAAAAAAATTAAAAAACCCCAATTCCGACGCGTCCGGTAAAAATTTTTCGAAATTTTTTCTGGGGGTCCTAGAGACCTAGGACATGACCAAAACCTATTCTAATAGTGTCTAGTAGGTTTATACATTATAGTTGGACCCTAATAACCCTCCATGGCCAAATTTCCAAAATCGGGCATTCCAGCTTTGGAGGAAGCGGGAGAAAAACCAAGAGATTATATTTCGCCTGAAGCAAAGTATAATCTGACGGTGAAAAAACTCCCTGGAATACCTTAGTTGTTTAATCCAGTCATGGGGAACCGAGCCACTCAGACCCTACTAGCACACTTTGATACAAACCCCCATGGGGCCATGGTCATGTCGACTCAAAAACAAAAACTGGCTAGACCCAAATATAATGAAACCCAGATACTCTGGAAGTGAACACTGATGTGTTCCAACACTGGCGGCTCAATAAGGTTTCAACTATTGTACAAATCAGTTGATAACATCTGGCTCCAACTGCGGGACGTGTGCTCGATCTGGAAATTATGCAAGGAGAGGATACGAGAACACCAGAATCTCTGGTTTATATATATAACCTGTAAAAACATCTCAACTTGACAGAAAACCTTCAGTAGCACATGTGTTATGAAAAAACCAAAATGAAATATCAACTATATTTATTTTGAAAATAAATTCTATATACTCAAAAATTAAAATGCAGAAAGTAAATGCTCACTTTGAGGAGCTTTATTTTTCCTATTCTAACATAGCATAAAAGAAAATGTTAAGTATAATCAGAAATCCAATGTAGCCATCTAAGCATGTTATCAATATAATAATTTTTTACCTTGTCTCTGGTTACCAGCCAGAGCAAGGGAATGCCTATCAGAAAGTGCAAACCTGCTTGAATCTTCTGAATGGGAGGGCTGGATGGGGAATCATATATAAGTGATAAACACTTGAAGTGCTCCCCAATATGGTAGGTCCCTCGGCAGGCATCCTCTATCCAGAACAGGATAGGAGGAATATACTCAGGATGACAAGACAGTTCTGATATCTCATCATACTGATCTGAAAGGCTGTTCTGAAAATGATTTTTCGTGGAAGTGTAAGCCCCAAGCTGCTCCAAATCATAAGGAATCTCTGTATGTAGAAACAATGGTTGAGATTGCTCTTTAATAAGTTGTATCTGATCTGACTCTTTACTACATTGCTTTCCCAAGTCCTCATTGCTGATACTTATGCATGGCTCTAACTGCTTATATGAGGAAATAACATGCTCCTCTTCCATGTCTAAATGTCCCATACTTTCAAGATCCATACTCCCCTCTCTAGATACATCAAAAATAGTTTTTTCAATGTATGTCCAATAGTCACCATCCATATTTTTATCAAATATGGGGGGGTCTTCATGATTTTCATCATATCCCATGTTGTGTCTATCCTCCTCATGCTCATAATCTTCTTCTTTAGAAAAAGGATCACCAAGAAGGAAACCTTCCAAACTATCACTATCAGATATATCGCAAACTTCTTTATGAATTTCAACATGGGCTTCTGCAATGGTTTCTTTTGGAGGTGGATCAAGAGTACAAATGTGCTCATCATCACTGAAGTAGTCTTGAAAAAAATCCCATTTTGTATCATCTTCTGTTGTGGTGATATGAGGAGGGTCTTCAATAATATCTTCAATGAATGGTTCCTCATGCTTTTCTTCAATGGGATCATCATGAGTCTCTAACAAAGGAGTTTCATACATCATATTGGTATTGGATAACTTCGGCTTTCCCCCCTGAAATTCTATTGAAGGAAAGAAGGAAGCAAGAATGCATTTAGTGTAAAACTCCAAACCATTATATTCATGCCATTGACTCAAAAACACCTCAGTGAATTTAATGAGGGAAACAATAGATCTATCGGGAAGGCCCTCATAAAACCAACATGAGGCATCCTCCTGCAGGGAACACGCAAACATCTGCATCATATGATCTTCATGGCATATGCCCTGCTTCTTCATTTGTGTAAGGAAAGTCAAAACATGGGTTCTGGATGAATAATTTTCTTTATGATGACAAAACCTAGGAATGGAATAAGATGTCTTTTTATCCTCAAATTCATTTGGAAAGCCCGGAATTCTGAAGTAATCAATGGGCGGATGTGCAAGGGAGATTCGAGCGGCAAGTTCTCTTCTCTCAATATCCATGTCATAGTAATTCGGATCTTGGTTTGGACTGATCATGGAGAAACTTAAGTACTGAAGGAATAGAGCTATCCAATAATGAGCTTAAAAAATTTATGTATTTGTATGGGCTCATCTACACACAAATCTCAAACAAAATATGAGATACAAGGGTTTTATCCCTTCAATGGAGTCACCATGTGAGAATAAAAAATATGCATTTGAAATACTCATAAAAGTTCTATTTTTATTTTGACATTTTATCAAAGGAAAAAGGTTAGTGGCTAGAAAATTTTTATTTTGATCTCTACAAAAAGGACTATGGATGTCTAATACAGACTCAAATCCAAGATTTTCAAGGATCCTACGAGAAACTAGCTTATTCAATCTCCTCCTATAAACCTTTTTAGGTTCAAGGATGAAACTGAGTAAGCCTACAGAGTTTCTTCTAGTTGAATACCTTGGTAAATGATTTGACAGTGGAGTCGCCAGGTGGATTCAAGTCTAATATCAGAGAGTGACTAAACTAAAAATCTACCAAAAGTAAAACTAAAAGGGGCAGTGGAGTCGCCAGATAGATATGAAATCTATCAAAAAAGGTAAAGCAAACTAGAAAAAACTAAGGTCGTCCAGGAACAAAAAGATTTGTCCCCGGCAGCGGCGCCAAAGATGTTGTCCGCCAATATGCACACCAGCAGCGGAAATCTTTCGAAAGCTGTCTCTTCACTACAAGTGAGAGAGGCGTGGCCTTGGGGGCAAGCAATGAGCCAGGTACTGTCACCTGAATCCCAGCTCCTCCGTTTAGGCAAACTCCTAACGAAGCCAAGGGGGGTAGTCCCTAAAAGAAAAGTTGTCTAAGGCTCTTTGTGTATTTAAATGTTTTGGGTGTAGTGATGCGGATGGGTGTTTTTTAGGAGTTTTTTGAAATGAGAGACAATATAAAACTTTAATGTGACACAAGATAGCGCAATCCACGTTGCAACAGAAGATAAAGGATGCACTTGAACAAATAAATAAATCACTTTTCACACAGATTAAGCTGAGTACTCCAGTATAGATATTTAAGCATTCAAAGATATATGATGAAGGACCAGTGCCTTATGGAGTCAAAAAAAATAAAAGTGATTGTAAAAACTTGATACAAATGCTTTGAAATAGATAGTTTGTGAGAACGTTGTGCAGCTTATCTTGGTAAATTTCAAAGTTTTAGTTGACTTGATTATTAGGGCTAAGACCAAAAGGTATCAAAAGATGGTAGAACCCTACCCAAGAAAGATACTGGCAACCCTAAGTGACCTGTCGGAAGCACCCAGATTCGATAAGGATTGGTGTCCAATGTTTAAACCGCCCCTGAGTCTGACAGTGATTTCCCGGCGTCACCTCTCGTGGGAAGAACAGTATTTTGCCTTGGTTGAGGTTTTGGGTAAAAATTTTAATTAAGTTTATCGATCGTAATTATCAAGTCTTCCACCTTTCTGAGTACTAGCCCAACCGTTTCCGGTTGGCAGAGCATACGGGTGTAGGACAAACCAAGATAAATTAATTAGGGGTGTGTGAGTGGAAAATTTTTATTTATTAGAAGGCCTTGTTCAACTCTCCGACAGAGAGCGCTCTTGACTTGGTCTTATGACCACAGTTCAAGAGACTTGCTAGATTAACAATGCCTAATGCAGGGAAATGCAAGAAACTAATATGCCCTCCGATAGAGGGTGCTCTTGACTTGGATTTGGCCAAGTTCAAGAGACTTTGGTTTATTTTATGAAGCAGAAAAAAAAAAATAGTAGCATCAGTATATTTAACTTGAAGCAGATTTGAATAATAATGTTGATCTACAAGATAAAAATTACTACTAACAACAATGCTTGTAAAAGAAATCTAGTGTTCTACCACACAAGTTCTAAACTACTAGGTGGGATTGATCTCCGAACAAGACCAACCTCTAGAAGCCACCAATCCTGGAAACCTTCCAGCTAGCTGGATGTCCACAAGAAGTTGATGGGGGAGCGAGAAGCTACCACAAGATTATGTGGCCTTTGGGATACGATCCCAAAGTTAGCTATTCTCTGGTCAAGGATTGGAAGAGAAACAAGATAAAATGCAATAATATAAAACTAAGCTACCCAAGAATCTCTTTCAGGTAGAAGACCCTACTCGGGAAAGCATGGGGGTAAGTGAAAATGAGAGATAAATAACCAAAATACTTAGTGAAATAGAAACTAATCTAAGAGCATGGAAACATAAACTAAGTCAAACCCAACACAAGACCCAACACTCTTCCCCAAATGGGGAAGAAGACCCAAAGGTGGAGGACCCCTCCACTCGAAACTTTTTATTAAACTGTTACAGATGCCTTGGTTTTAAAATCTTGCAAGGTCTTTGAGAAAGATGATACTTGGAAAGATTTAAGAAAGAAGCAATTTTTTGCTTGCTTTTACAAAGGATAAGTATGTCGAATTTTGCTCATTTTCATGTCTCTTTGGTCCTTTGCTTGGATCTTACTTCTTCAAAGCTTTTTCAAAATTTCTTCTTTCAAAGCACCTACACAAGCTTGAAAAATATACTCAACATGCACCCATTAAACGTCAGAAATCAAAATGAAATTTGAATCTACCAAGTCCAAACTTTGAAAAATAAAGCCTAAAACATAAAAAACATGAAAATTTTGTTCGAAAAAGTTTGTATGGGAAAACGGACCAGCGAACAAAAGTTGTCCTAAATATACTAGAAATGAGATCTAAGACTTAAAAATTTTTAGGAAAATTTTATGAAAAATTTTCTATCTTAAAAAGGGAAACTAAAACTAAAACAAATGCAAACTTAACAAGTGCAAGAATGAGATCTAGTATGATTTTGAGGCTATCTTTTCAATGCATGAGATTTATAAACTAGATGTAGAAAGAGATCTAACTAATTTACCCTTAAGCAAACTAGGAAATATAGCTACCATTTAACTTCAACAATTCGTTTTTTGTGTTTTTTGTGGTTTTAGGGCTTTTTTGGAAGTGGACAAGAAGAGAGAGAAAGGGGAAACCTAAGGGGAAAAATGAAGAAGTGAAGGAGCAAATGAAGAAGGGATAAGCTAGAAGACAAGGGCGAATGGTAGAGAGGAGAAACTAGGGTAAAAACGAGTTGGAGGAAGTATGAGAGGTAAAAAGACAAGGATAAATGGGAAAGAGACACAACTAGGGCAAAGAGGACGAATGAAAGGAGTAGGAAAAACTATTGAGAGGATAGGCCTAGCAAATCAATGGGAAAAGGAGATCAAGGAGAAAAAGACAAGGCTTGAAGAAGAGAAGCCCTAGAGTAACAAGTAACCAATGTTTTGAAAGTGAAGTTTTTTGATGGAAGAAGTAGCCTTTTCCGCTTAGATGCAAAGCCCTAGATCTTGTTTCTTTGGAGTTTTCCTGAAAAACAAACTATTAGCACAAGTTTTTTGTTGGTGGAGAAGAGGGAGATACAACCGAGTTCATCTCATCTCACCCTTTTGAGGATCTGCAATACATAAACACTCATACAAACAATGCTTGATTTAAACTTAGAGAGTTAGACAAAAATGGAAAAAGAGACAAGGTAGTAAGACCGATTACAATTTGTACTCCTTTAAACCATCCAAGCCTAAGCCTAGCAAACAAATTGGACCATCAAATGCTTGCCCTATGCTCTTAATAAAGAGATCTAAGCATAAATTACAATCAAGATTGAAATTGCAAGAATGTAAAAATCATAGATATTACCTCAACAATGAACCATTAACTCATGAACCAATAGACATGCACACCATTTGCCTCCAAAGCCAACTTTATTTCCACAAGCTCTTGACAAATATGAGCAGAGTAACTTTACAACAATTTTCCATCCAAAGAAAGCCCAAATGGCTTCTCTTAAATAGCAAAATACTAGCCTAAAACCCTAATTCGAATTTGGCATGAAGAGAGCCAAAAACTCCATCTTAATCCAATCAAAACCATGTCAACACCAACCAAATCGAGCTTGGAGTCTTAACTCAACATTAAGCTTGAGTTTGGAGCCCATAATTTGAGGAAGGAGCCCCACATGCATTGATTTCAAAATCCAACAACCCATTAATTAATTGCCAAATCACAAAAACGAATTTGCATGAAGGTGGGTGAATTTCTCAACTGTAGATCACTCTCAGTGCTCCGAAACTGATCTGAATAAAGTGGGTGAAGATTCCAATCATCATAAATGATTTTTGCCATGTCATTTTGACTTTTAATTTATTCAATTTGGCCTTTTTTGGAGAGATTTAAATTATCTCCAATTTATTATTTTTTGAATATTTTAATTAATATTTCTCATTTTTTGATTTTTTGAGAAAATATTAATTATGAGGCCAAATAATTGTCTGAAACTTAGGGTTAGCTGGTCCGGGGATCATGAATGATTTTTGGCTTAAGTCTGGAGCCTTCAATCACTGAAATCGGATCCCGGATGACTGACATATTACAGACTCAAATTTCTCTATTTAAACTATAGAGAAATTTAATTAAAATTTAAATAATTAAAAAAAATTAAAAAACCCCAATTCCGACGCGTCCGGTAAAAATTTTTCGAAATTTTTTCTGGGGGTCCTAGAGACCTAGGACATGACCAAAACCTATTCTAATAGTGTCTAGTAGGTTTATACATTATAGTTGGACCCTAATAACCCTCCATGTCCAAATTTCCAAAATCGGGCATTCCAGCTTTGGAGGAAGCGGGAGAAAAACCAAGAGATTATATTTCGCCTGAAGCAAAGTATAATCTGACGGTGAAAAAACTCCCTGGAATACCTTAGTTGTTTAATCCAGTCATGGGGAACCGAGCCACTCAGACCCTACTAGCACACTTTGATACAAACCCCCATGGGGCCATGGTCATGTCGACTCAAAAACAAAAACTGGCTAGACCCAAATATAATGAAACCCAGATACTCTGGAAGTGAACACTGATGTGTTCCAACACTGGCGGCTCAATAAGGTTTCAACTATTGTACAAATCAGTTGATAACATCTGGCTCCAACTGCGGGACGTGTGCTCGATCTGGAAATTATGCAAGGAGAGGATACGAGAACACCAGAATCTCTGGTTTATATATATAACCTGTAAAAACATCTCAACTTGACAGAAAACCTTCAGTAGCACATGTGTTATGAAAAAACCAAAATGAAATATCAACTATATTTATTTTGAAAATAAATTCTATATACTCAAAAATTAAAATGCAGAAAGTAAATGCTCACTTTGAGGAGCTTTATTTTTCCTATTCTAACATAGCATAAAAGAAAATGTTAAGTATAATCAGAAATCCAATGTAGCCATCTAAGCATGTTATCAATATAATAATTTTTTACCTTGTCTCTGGTTACCAGCCAGAGCAAGGGAATGCCTATCAGAAAGTGCAAACCTGCTTGAATCTTCTGAATGGGAGGGCTGGATGGGGAATCATATATAAGTGATAAACACTTGAAGTGCTCCCCAATATGGTAGGTCCCTCGGCAGGCATCCTCTATCCAGAACAGGATAGGAGGAATATACTCAGGATGACAAGACAGTTCTGATATCTCATCATACTGATCTGAAAGGCTGTTCTGAAAATGATTTTTCGTGGAAGTGTAAGCCCCAAGCTGCTCCAAATCATAAGGAATCTCTGTATGTAGAAACAATGGTTGAGATTGCTCTTTAATAAGTTGTATCTGATCTGACTCTTTACTACATTGCTTTCCCAAGTCCTCATTGCTGATACTTATGCATGGCTCTAACTGCTTATATGAGGAAATAACATGCTCCTCTTCCATGTCTAAATGTCCCATACTTTCAAGATCCATACTCCCCTCTCTAGATACATCAAAAATAGTTTTTTCAATGTATGTCCAATAGTCACCATCCATATTTTTATCAAATATGGGGGGGTCTTCATGATTTTCATCATATCCCATGTTGTGTCTATCCTCCTCATGCTCATAATCTTCTTCTTTAGAAAAAGGATCACCAAGAAGGAAACCTTCCAAACTATCACTATCAGATATATCGCAAACTTCTTTATGAATTTCAACATGGGCTTCTGCAATGGTTTCTTTTGGAGGTGGATCAGGAGTACAAATGTGCTCATCATCACTGAAGTAGTCTTGAAAAAAATCCCATTTTGTATCATCTTCTGTTGTGGTGATATGAGGAGGGTCTTCAATAATATCTTCAATGAATGGTTCCTCATGCTTTTCTTCAATGGGATCATCATGAGTCTCTAACAAAGGAGTTTCATACATCATATTGGTATTGGATAACTTCGGCTTTCCCCCCTGAAATTCTATTGAAGGAAAGAAGGAAGCAAGAATGCATTTAGTGTAAAACTCCAAACCATTATATTCATGCCATTGACTCAAAAACACCTCAGTGAATTTAATGAGGGAAACAATAGATCTATCGGGAAGGCCCTCATAAAACCAACATGAGGCATCCTCCTGCAGGGAACAAGCAAACATCTGCATCATATGATCTTCATGGCATATGCCCTGCTTCTTCATTTGTGTAAGGAAAGTCAAAACATGGGTTCTGGATGAATAATTTTCTTTATGATGACAAAACCTAGGAATGGAATAAGATGTCTTTTTATCCTCAAATTCATTTGGAAAGCCCGGAATTCTGAAGTAATCAATGGGCGGATGTGCAAGGGAGATTCGAGCGGCAAGTTCTCTTCTCTCAATATCCATGTCATAGTAATTCGGATCTTGGTTTGGACTGATCATGGAGAAACTTAAGTACTGAAGGAATAGAGCTATCCAATAATGAGCTTAAAAAATTTATGTATTTGTATGGGCTCATCTACACACAAATCTCAAACAAAATATGAGATACAAGGGTTTTATCCCTTCAATGGAGTCACCATGTGAGAATAAAAAATATGCATTTGAAATACTCATAAAAGTTCTATTTTTATTTTGACATTTTATCAAAGGAAAAAGGTTAGTGGCTAGAAAATTTTTATTTTGATCTCTACAAAAAGGACTATGGATGTCTAATACAGACTCAAATCCAAGATTTTCAAGGATCCTACGAGAAACTAGCTTATTCAATCTCCTCCTATAAACCTTTTTAGGTTCAAGGATGAAACTGAGTAAGCCTACAGAGTTTCTTCTAGTTGAATACCTTGGTAAATGATTTGACAGTGGAGTCGCCAGGTGGATTCAAGTCTAATATCAGAGAGTGATTAAACTAAAAATCTACCAAAAGTAAAACTAAAAGGGGCAGTGGAGTCGCCAGATAGATATGAAATCTATCAAAAAAGGTAAAGCAAACTAGAAAAAACTAAGGTCGTCCAGGAACAAAAAGATTTGTCCCCGGCAGCGGCGCCAAAGATGTTGTCCGCCAATATGCACACCAGCAGCGGAAATCTTTCGAAAGCTGTCTCTTCACTACAAGTGAGAGAGGCGTGGCCTTGGGGGCAAGCAATGAGCCAGGTACTGTCACCTGAATCCCAGCTCCTCCGTTTAGGCAAACTCCTAACGAAGCCAAGGGGGGTAGTCCCTAAAAGAAAAGTTGTCTAAGGCTCTTTGTGTATTTAAATGTTTTGGGTGTAGTGATGCGGATGGGTGTTTTTTAGGAGTTTTTTGAAATGAGAGACAATATAAAACTTTAATGTGACACAAGATAGCGCAATCCACGTTGCAACAGAAGATAAAGGATGCACTTGAACAAATAAATAAATCACTTTTCACACAGATTAAGCTGAGTACTCCAGTATAGATATTTAAGCATTCAAAGATATATGATGAAGGACCAGTGCCTTATGGAGTCAAAAAAAATAAAAGTGATTGTAAAAACTTGATACAAATGCTTTGAAATAGATAGTTTGTGAGAACGTTGTGCAGCTTATCTTGGTAAATTTCAAAGTTTTAGTTGACTTGATTATTAGGGCTAAGACCAAAAGGTATCAAAAGATGGTAGAACCCTACCCAAGAAAGATACTGGCAACCCTAAGTGACCTGTCGGAAGCACCCAGATTCGATAAGGATTGGTGTCCAATGTTTAAACCGCCCCTGAGTCTGACAGTGATTTCCCGGCGTCACCTCTCGTGGGAAGAACAGTATTTTGCCTTGGTTGAGGTTTTGGGTAAAAATTTTAATTAAGTTTATCGATCGTAATTATCAAGTCTTCCACCTTTCTGAGTACTAGCCCAACCGTTTCCGGTTGGCAGAGCATACGGGTGTAGGACAAACCAAGATAAATTAATTAGGGGTGTGTGAGTGGAAAATTTTTATTTATTAGAAGGCCTTGTTCAACTCTCCGACAGAGAGCGCTCTTGACTTGGTCTTATGACCACAGTTCAAGAGACTTGCTAGATTAACAATGCCTAATGCAGGGAAATGCAAGAAACTAATATGCCCTCCGATAGAGGGTGCTCTTGACTTGGATTTGGCCAAGTTCAAGAGACTTTGGTTTATTTTATGAAGCAGAAAAAAAAAAATAGTAGCATCAGTATATTTAACTTGAAGCAGATTTGAATAATAATGTTGATCTACAAGATAAAAATTACTACTAACAACAATGCTTGTAAAAGAAATCTAGTGTTCTACCACACAAGTTCTAAACTACTAGGTGGGATTGATCTCCGAACAAGACCAACCTCTAGAAGCCACCAATCCTGGAAACCTTCCAGCTAGCTGGATGTCCACAAGAAGTTGATGGGGGAGCGAGAAGCTACCACAAGATTATGTGGCCTTTGGGATACGATCCCAAAGTTAGCTATTCTCTGGTCAAGGATTGGAAGAGAAACAAGATAAAATGCAATAATATAAAACTAAGCTACCCAAGAATCTCTTTCAGGTAGAAGACCCTACTCGGGAAAGCATGGGGGTAAGTGAAAATGAGAGATAAATAACCAAAATACTTAGTGAAATAGAAACTAATCTAAGAGCATGGAAACATAAACTAAGTCAAACCCAACACAAGACCCAACACTCTTCCCCAAATGGGGAAGAAGACCCAAAGGTGGAGGACCCCTCCACTCGAAACTTTTTATTAAACTGTTACAGATGCCTTGGTTTTAAAATCTTGCAAGGTCTTTGAGAAAGATGATACTTGGAAAGATTTAAGAAAGAAGCAATTTTTTGCTTGCTTTTACAAAGGATAAGTATGTCGAATTTTGCTCATTTTCATGTCTCTTTGGTCCTTTGCTTGGATCTTACTTCTTCAAAGCTTTTTCAAAATTTCTTCTTTCAAAGCACCTACACAAGCTTGAAAAATATACTCAACATGCACCCATTAAACGTCAGAAATCAAAATGAAATTTGAATCTACCAAGTCCAAACTTTGAAAAATAAAGCCTAAAACATAAAAAACATGAAAATTTTGTTCGAAAAAGTTTGTATGGGAAAACGGACCAGCGAACAAAAGTTGTCCTAAATATACTAGAAATGAGATCTAAGACTTAAAAATTTTTAGGAAAATTTTATGAAAAATTTTCTATCTTAAAAAGGGAAACTAAAACTAAAACAAATGCAAACTTAACAAGTGCAAGAATGAGATCTAGTATGATTTTGAGGCTATCTTTTCAATGCATGAGATTTATAAACTAGATGTAGAAAGAGATCTAACTAATTTACCCTTAAGCAAACTAGGAAATATAGCTACCATTTAACTTCAACAATTCGTTTTTTGTGTTTTTTGTGGTTTTAGGGCTTTTTTGGAAGTGGACAAGAAGAGAGAGAAAGGGGAAACCTAAGGGGAAAAATGAAGAAGTGAAGGAGCAAATGAAGAAGGGATAAGCTAGAAGACAAGGGCGAATGGTAGAGAGGAGAAACTAGGGTAAAAACGAGTTGGAGGAAGTATGAGAGGTAAAAAGACAAGGATAAATGGGAAAGAGACACAACTAGGGCAAAGAGGACGAATGAAAGGAGTAGGAAAAACTATTGAGAGGATAGGCCTAGCAAATCAATGGGAAAAGGAGATCAAGGAGAAAAAGACAAGGCTTGAAGAAGAGAAGCCCTAGAGTAACAAGTAACCAATGTTTTGAAAGTGAAGTTTTTTGATGGAAGAAGTAGCCTTTTCCGCTTAGATGCAAAGCCCTAGATCTTGTTTCTTTGGAGTTTTCCTGAAAAACAAACTATTAGCACAAGTTTTTTGTTGGTGGAGAAGAGGGAGATACAACCGAGTTCATCTCATCTCACCCTTTTGAGGATCTGCAATACATAAACACTCATACAAACAATGCTTGATTTAAACTTAGAGAGTTAGACAAAAATGGAAAAAGAGACAAGGTAGTAAGACCGATTACAATTTGTACTCCTTTAAACCATCCAAGCCTAAGCCTAGCAAACAAATTGGACCATCAAATGCTTGCCCTATGCTCTTAATAAAGAGATCTAAGCATAAATTACAATCAAGATTGAAATTGCAAGAATGTAAAAATCATAGATATTACCTCAACAATGAACCATTAACTCATGAACCAATAGACATGCACACCATTTGCCTCCAAAGCCAACTTTATTTCCACAAGCTCTTGACAAATATGAGCAGAGTAACTTTACAACAATTTTCCATCCAAAGAAATCCCAAATGGCTTCTCTTAAATAGCAAAATACTAGCCTAAAACCCTAATTCGAATTTGGCATGAAGAGAGCCAAAAACTCCATCTTAATCCAATCAAAACCATGTCAACACCAACCAAATCGAGCTTGGAGTCTTAACTCAACATTAAGCTTGAGTTTGGAGCCCATAATTTGAGGAAGGAGCCCCACATGCATTGATTTCAAAATCCAACAACCCATTAATTAATTGCCAAATCACAAAAACGAATTTGCATGAAGGTGGGTGAATTTCTCAACTGTAGATCACTCTCAGTGCTCCGAAACTGATCTGAATAAAGTGGGTGAAGATTCCAATCATCATAAATGCTTTTTGCCATGTCATTTTGACTTTTAATTTATTCAATTTGGCCTTTTTTGGAGAGATTTAAATTATCTCCAATTTATTATTTTTTGAATATTTTAATTAATATTTCTCATTTTTTGATTTTTTGAGAAAATATTAATTATGAGGCCAAATAATTGTCTGAAACTTAGGGTTAGCTGGTCCGGGGATCATGAATGATTTTTGGCTTAAGTCTGGAGCCTTCAATCACTGAAATCGGATCCCGGATGACTGACATATTACAGACTCAAATTTCTCTATTTAAACTATAGAGAAATTTAATTAAAATTTAAATAATTAAAAAAAATTAAAAAACCCCAATTCCGACGCGTCCGGTAAAAATTTTTCGAAATTTTTTCTGGGGGTCCTAGAGACCTAGGACATGACCAAAACCTATTCTAATAGTGTCTAGTAGGTTTATACATTATAGTTGGACCCTAATAACCCTCCATGGCCAAATTTCCAAAATCGGGCATTCCAGCTTTGGAGGAAGCGGGAGAAAAACCAAGAGATTATATTTCGCCTGAAGCAAAGTATAATCTGACGGTGAAAAAACTCCCTGGAATACCTTAGTTGTTTAATCCAGTCATGGGGAACCGAGCCACTCAGACCCTACTAGCACACTTTGATACAAACCCCCATGGGGCCATGGTCATGTCGACTCAAAAACAAAAACTGGCTAGACCCAAATATAATGAAACCCAGATACTCTGGAAGTGAACACTGATGTGTTCCAACACTGGCGGCTCAATAAGGTTTCAACTATTGTACAAATCAGTTGATAACATCTGGCTCCAACTGCGGGACGTGTGCTCGATCTGGAAATTATGCAAGGAGAGGATACGAGAACACCAGAATCTCTGGTTTATATATATAACCTGTAAAAACATCTCAACTTGACAGAAAACCTTCAGTAGCACATGTGTTATGAAAAAACCAAAATGAAATATCAACTATATTTATTTTGAAAATAAATTCTATATACTCAAAAATTAAAATGCAGAAAGTAAATGCTCACTTTGAGGAGCTTTATTTTTCCTATTCTAACATAGCATAAAAGAAAATGTTAAGTATAATCAGAAATCCAATGTAGCCATCTAAGCATGTTATCAATATAATAATTTTTTACCTTGTCTCTGGTTACCAGCCAGAGCAAGGGAATGCCTATCAGAAAGTGCAAACCTGCTTGAATCTTCTGAATGGGAGGGCTGGATGGGGAATCATATATAAGTGATAAACACTTGAAGTGCTCCCCAATATGGTAGGTCCCTCGGCAGGCATCCTCTATCCAGAACAGGATAGGAGGAATATACTCAGGATGACAAGACAGTTCTGATATCTCATCATACTGATCTGAAAGGCTGTTCTGAAAATGATTTTTCGTGGAAGTGTAAGCCCCAAGCTGCTCCAAATCATAAGGAATCTCTGTATGTAGAAACAATGGTTGAGATTGCTCTTTAATAAGTTGTATCTGATCTGACTCTTTACTACATTGCTTTCCCAAGTCCTCATTGCTGATACTTATGCATGGCTCTAACTGCTTATATGAGGAAATAACATGCTCCTCTTCCATGTCTAAATGTCCCATACTTTCAAGATCCATACTCCCCTCTCTAGATACATCAAAAATAGTTTTTTCAATGTATGTCCAATAGTCACCATCCATATTTTTATCAAATAGGGGGGGGTCTTCATGATTTTCATCATATCCCATGTTGTGTCTATCCTCCTCATGCTCATAATCTTCTTCTTTAGAAAAAGGATCACCAAGAAGGAAACCTTCCAAACTATCACTATCAGATATATCGCAAACTTCTTTATGAATTTCAACATGGGCTTCTGCAATGGTTTCTTTTGGAGGTGGATCAGGAGTACAAATGTGCTCATCATCACTGAAGTAGTCTTGAAAAAAATCCCATTTTGTATCATCTTCTGTTGTGGTGATATGAGGAGGGTCTTCAATAATATCTTCAATGAATGGTTCCTCATGCTTTTCTTCAATGGGATCATCATGAGTCTCTAACAAAGGAGTTTCATACATCATATTGGTATTGGATAACTTCGGCTTTCCCCCCTGAAATTCTATTGAAGGAAAGAAGGAAGCAAGAATGCATTTAGTGTAAAACTCCAAACCATTATATTCATGCCATTGACTCAAAAACACCTCAGTGAATTTAATGAGGGAAACAATAGATCTATCGGGAAGGCCCTCATAAAACCAACATGAGGCATCCTCCTGCAGGGAACAAGCAAACATCTGCATCATATGATCTTCATGGCATATGCCCTGCTTCTTCATTTGTGTAAGGAAAGTCAAAACATGGGTTCTGGCTGAATAATTTTCTTTATGATGACAAAACCTAGGAATGGAATAAGATGTCTTTTTATCCTCAAATTCATTTGGAAAGCCCGGAATTCTGAAGTAATCAATGGGCGGATGTGCAAGGGAGATTCGAGCGGCAAGTTCTCTTCTCTCAATATCCATGTCATAGTAATTCGGATCTTGGTTTGGACTGATCATGGAGAAACTTAAGTACTGAAGGAATAGAGCTATCCAATAATGAGCTTAAAAAATTTATGTATTTGTATGGGCTCATCTACACACAAATCTCAAACAAAATATGAGATACAAGGGTTTTATCCCTTCAATGGAGTCACCATGTGAGAATAAAAAATATGCATTTGAAATACTCATAAAAGTTCTATTTTTATTTTGACATTTTATCAAAGGAAAAAGGTTAGTGGCTAGAAAATTTTTATTTTGATCTCTACAAAAAGGACTATGGATGTCTAATACAGACTCAAATCCAAGATTTTCAAGGATCCTATGAGAAACTAGCTTATTCAATCTCCTCCTATAAACCTTTTTAGGTTCAAGGATGAAACTGAGTAAGCCTACAGAGTTTCTTCTAGTTGAATACCTTGGTAAATGATTTGACAGTGGAGTCGCCAGGTGGATTCAAGTCTAATATCAGAGAGTGATTAAACTAAAAATCTACCAAAAGTAAAACTAAAAGGGGCAGTGGAGTCGCCAGATAGATATGAAATCTATCAAAAAAGGTAAAGCAAACTAGAAAAAACTAAGGTCGTCCAGGAACAAAAAGATTTGTCCCCGGCAGCGGCGCCAAAGATGTTGTCCGCCAATATGCACACCAGCAGCGGAAATCTTTCGAAAGCTGTCTCTTCACTACAAGTGAGAGAGGCGTGGCCTTGGGGGCAAGCAATGAGCCAGGTACTGTCACCTGAATCCCAGCTCCTCCGTTTAGGCAAACTCCTAACGAAGCCAAGGGGGGTAGTCCCTAAAAGAAAAGTTGTCTAAGGCTCTTTGTGTATTTAAATGTTTTGGGTGTAGTGATGCGGATGGGTGTTTTTTAGGAGTTTTTTGAAATGAGAGACAATATAAAACTTTAATGTGACACAAGATAGCGCAATCCACGTTGCAACAGAAGATAAAGGATGCACTTGAACAAATAAATAAATCACTTTTCACACAGATTAAGCTGAGTACTCCAGTATAGATATTTAAGCATTCAAAGATATATGATGAAGGACCAGTGCCTTATGGAGTCAAAAAAAATAAAAGTGATTGTAAAAACTTGATACAAATGCTTTGAAATAGATAGTTTGTGAGAACGTTGTGCAGCTTATCTTGGTAAATTTCAAAGTTTTAGTTGACTTGATTATTAGGGCTAAGACCAAAATGTATCAAAAGATGGTAGAACCCTACCCAAGAAAGATACTGGCAACCCTAAGTGACCTGTCGGAAGCACCCAGATTCGATAAGGATTGGTGTCCAATGTTTAAACCGCCCCTGAGTCTGACAGTGATTTCCCGGCGTCACCTCTCGTGGGAAGAACAGTATTTTGCCTTGGTTGAGGTTTTGGGTAAAAATTTTAATTAAGTTTATCGATCGTAATTATCAAGTCTTCCACCTTTCTGAGTACTAGCCCAACCGTTTCCGGTTGGCAGAGCATACGGGTGTAGGACAAACCAAGATAAATTAATTAGGGGTGTGTGAGTGGAAAATTTTTATTTATTAGAAGGCCTTGTTCAACTCTCCGACAGAGAGCGCTCTTGACTTGGTCTTATGACCACAGTTCAAGAGACTTGCTAGATTAACAATGCCTAATGCAGGGAAATGCAAGAAACTAATATGCCCTCCGATAGAGGGTGCTCTTGACTTGGATTTGGCCAAGTTCAAGAGACTTTGGTTTATTTTATGAAGCAGAAAAAAAAAAATAGTAGCATCAGTATATTTAACTTGAAGCAGATTTGAATAATAATGTTGATCTACAAGATAAAAATTACTACTAACAACAATGCTTGTAAAAGAAATCTAGTGTTCTACCACACAAGTTCTAAACTACTAGGTGGGATTGATCTCCGAACAAGACCAACCTCTAGAAGCCACCAATCCTGGAAACCTTCCAGCTAGCTGGATGTCCACAAGAAGTTGATGGGGGAGCGAGAAGCTACCACAAGATTATGTGGCCTTTGGGATACGATCCCAAAGTTAGCTATTCTCTGGTCAAGGATTGGAAGAGAAACAAGATAAAATGCAATAATATAAAACTAAGCTACCCAAGAATCTCTTTCAGGTAGAAGACCCTACTCGGGAAAGCATGGGGGTAAGTGAAAATGAGAGATAAATAACCAAAATACTTAGTGAAATAGAAACTAATCTAAGAGCATGGAAACATAAACTAAGTCAAACCCAACACAAGACCCAACACTCTTCCCCAAATGGGGAAGAAGACCCAAAGGTGGAGGACCCCTCCACTCGAAACTTTTTATTAAACTGTTACAGATGCCTTGGTTTTAAAATCTTGCAAGGTCTTTGAGAAAGATGATACTTGGAAAGATTTAAGAAAGAAGCAATTTTTTGCTTGCTTTTACAAAGGATAAGTATGTCGAATTTTGCTCATTTTCATGTCTCTTTGGTCCTTTGCTTGGATCTTACTTCTTCAAAGCTTTTTCAAAATTTCTTCTTTCAAAGCACCTACACAAGCTTGAAAAATATACTCAACATGCACCCATTAAACGTCAGAAATCAAAATGAAATTTGAATCTACCAAGTCCAAACTTTGAAAAATAAAGCCTAAAACATAAAAAACATGAAAATTTTGTTCGAAAAAGTTTGTATGGGAAAACGGACCAGCGAACAAAAGTTGTCCTAAATATACTAGAAATGAGATCTAAGACTTAAAAATTTTTAGGAAAATTTTATGAAAAATTTTCTATCTTAAAAAGGGAAACTAAAACTAAAACAAATGCAAACTTAACAAGTGCAAGAATGAGATCTAGTATGATTTTGAGGCTATCTTTTCAATGCATGAGATTTATAAACTAGATGTAGAAAGAGATCTAACTAATTTACCCTTAAGCAAACTAGGAAATATAGCTACCATTTAACTTCAACAATTCGTTTTTTGTGTTTTTTGTGGTTTTAGGGCTTTTTTGGAAGTGGACAAGAAGAGAGAGAAAGGGGAAACCTAAGGGGAAAAATGAAGAAGTGAAGGAGCAAATGAAGAAGGGATAAGCTAGAAGACAAGGGCGAATGGTAGAGAGGAGAAACTAGGGTAAAAACGAGTTGGAGGAAGTATGAGAGGTAAAAAGACAAGGATAAATGGGAAAGAGACACAACTAGGGCAAAGAGGACGAATGAAAGGAGTAGGAAAAACTATTGAGAGGATAGGCCTAGCAAATCAATGGGAAAAGGAGATCAAGGAGAAAAAGACAAGGCTTGAAGAAGAGAAGCCCTAGAGTAACAAGTAACCAATGTTTTGAAAGTGAAGTTTTTTGATGGAAGAAGTAGCCTTTTCCGCTTAGATGCAAAGCCCTAGATCTTGTTTCTTTGGAGTTTTCCTGAAAAACAAACTATTAGCACAAGTTTTTTGTTGGTGGAGAAGAGGGAGATACAACCGAGTTCATCTCATCTCACCCTTTTGAGGATCTGCAATACATAAACACTCATACAAACAATGCTTGATTTAAACTTAGAGAGTTAGACAAAAATGGAAAAAGAGACAAGGTAGTAAGACCGATTACAATTTGTACTCCTTTAAACCATCCAAGCCTAAGCCTAGCAAACAAATTGGACCATCAAATGCTTGCCCTATGCTCTTAATAAAGAGATCTAAGCATAAATTACAATCAAGATTGAAATTGCAAGAATGTAAAAATCATAGATATTACCTCAACAATGAACCATTAACTCATGAACCAATAGACATGCACACCATTTGCCTCCAAAGCCAACTTTATTTCCACAAGCTCTTGACAAATATGAGCAGAGTAACTTTACAACAATTTTCCATCCAAAGAAAGCCCAAATGGCTTCTCTTAAATAGCAAAATACTAGCCTAAAACCCTAATTCGAATTTGGCATGAAGAGAGCCAAAAACTCCATCTTAATCCAATCAAAACCATGTCAACACCAACCAAATCGAGCTTGGAGTCTTAACTCAACATTAAGCTTGAGTTTGGAGCCCATAATTTGAGGAAGGAGCCCCACATGCATTGATTTCAAAATCCAACAACCCATTAATTAATTGCCAAATCACAAAAACGAATTTGCATGAAGGTGGGTGAATTTCTCAACTGTAGATCACTCTCAGTGCTCCGAAACTGATCTGAATAAAGTGGGTGAAGATTCCAATCATCATAAATGCTTTTTGCCATGTCATTTTGACTTTTAATTTATTCAATTTGGCCTTTTTTGGAGAGATTTAAATTATCTCCAATTTATTATTTTTTGAATATTTTAATTAATATTTCTCATTTTTTGATTTTTTGAGAAAATATTAATTATGAGGCCAAATAATTGTCTGAAACTTAGGGTTAGCTGGTCCGGGGATCATGAATGATTTTTGGCTTAAGTCTGGAGCCTTCAATCACTGAAATCGGATCCCGGATGACTGACATATTACAGACTCAAATTTCTCTATTTAAACTATAGAGAAATTTAATTAAAATTTAAATAATTAAAAAAAATTAAAAAACCCCAATTCCGACGCGTCCGGTAAAAATTTTTCGAAATTTTTTCTGGGGGTCCTAGAGACCTAGGACATGACCAAAACCTATTCTAATAGTGTCTAGTAGGTTTATACATTATAGTTGGACCCTAATAACCCTCCATGGCCAAATTTCCAAAATCGGGCATTCCAGCTTTGGAGGAAGCGGGAGAAAAACCAAGAGATTATATTTCGCCTGAAGCAAAGTATAATCTGACGGTGAAAAAACTCCCTGGAATACCTTAGTTGTTTAATCCAGTCATGGGGAACCGAGCCACTCAGACCCTACTAGCACACTTTGATACAAACCCCCATGGGGCCATGGTCATGTCGACTCAAAAACAAAAACTGGCTAGACCCAAATATAATGAAACCCAGATACTCTGGAAGTGAACACTGATGTGTTCCAACACTGGCGGCTCAATAAGGTTTCAACTATTGTACAAATCAGTTGATAACATCTGGCTCCAACTGCGGGACGTGTGCTCGATCTGGAAATTATGCAAGGAGAGGATACGAGAACACCAGAATCTCTGGTTTATATATATAACCTGTAAAAACATCTCAACTTGACAGAAAACCTTCAGTAGCACATGTGTTATGAAAAAACCAAAATGAAATATCAACTATATTTATTTTGAAAATAAATTCTATATACTCAAAAATTAAAATGCAGAAAGTAAATGCTCACTTTGAGGAGCTTTATTTTTCCTATTCTAACATAGCATAAAAGAAAATGTTAAGTATAATCAGAAATCCAATGTAGCCATCTAAGCATGTTATCAATATAATAATTTTTTACCTTGTCTCTGGTTACCAGCCAGAGCAAGGGAATGCCTATCAGAAAGTGCAAACCTGCTTGAATCTTCTGAATGGGAGGGCTGGATGGGGAATCATATATAAGTGATAAACACTTGAAGTGCTCCCCAATATGGTAGGTCCCTCGGCAGGCATCCTCTATCCAGAACAGGATAGGAGGAATATACTCAGGATGACAAGACAGTTCTGATATCTCATCATACTGATCTGAAAGGCTGTTCTGAAAATGATTTTTCGTGGAAGTGTAAGCCCCAAGCTGCTCCAAATCATAAGGAATCTCTGTATGTAGAAACAATGGTTGAGATTGCTCTTTAATAAGTTGTATCTGATCTGACTCTTTACTACATTGCTTTCCCAAGTCCTCATTGCTGATACTTATGCATGGCTCTAACTGCTTATATGAGGAAATAACATGCTCCTCTTCCATGTCTAAATGTCCCATACTTTCAAGATCCATACTCCCCTCTCTAGATACATCAAAAATAGTTTTTTCAATGTATGTCCAATAGTCACCATCCATATTTTTATCAAATATGGGGGGGTCTTCATGATTTTCATCATATCCCATGTTGTGTCTATCCTCCTCATGCTCATAATCTTCTTCTTTAGAAAAAGGATCACCAAGAAGGAAACCTTCCAAACTATCACTATCAGATATATCGCAAACTTCTTTATGAATTTCAACATGGGCTTCTGCAATGGTTTCTTTTGGAGGTGGATCAGGAGTACAAATGTGCTCATCATCACTGAAGTAGTCTTGAAAAAAATCCCATTTTGTATCATCTTCTGTTGTGGTGATATGAGGAGGGTCTTCAATAATATCTTCAATGAATGGTTCCTCATGCTTTTCTTCAATGGGATCATCATGAGTCTCTAACAAAGGAGTTTCATACATCATATTGGTATTGGATAACTTCGGCTTTCCCCCCTGAAATTCTATTGAAGGAAAGAAGGAAGCAAGAATGCATTTAGTGTAAAACTCCAAACCATTATATTCATGCCATTGACTCAAAAACACCTCAGTGAATTTAATGAGGGAAACAATAGATCTATCGGGAAGGCCCTCATAAAACCAACATGAGGCATCCTCCTGCAGGGAACAAGCAAACATCTGCATCATATGATCTTCATGGCATATGCCCTGCTTCTTCATTTGTGTAAGGAAAGTCAAAACATGGGTTCTGGATGAATAATTTTCTTTATGATGACAAAACCTAGGAATGGAATAAGATGTCTTTTTATCCTCAAATTCATTTGGAAAGCCCGGAATTCTGAAGTAATCAATGGGCGGATGTGCAAGGGAGATTCGAGCGGCAAGTTCTCTTCTCTCAATATCCATGTCATAGTAATTCGGATCTTGGTTTGGACTGATCATGGAGAAACTTAAGTACTGAAGGAATAGAGCTATCCAATAATGAGCTTAAAAAATTTATGTATTTGTATGGGCTCATCTACACACAAATCTCAAACAAAATATGAGATACAAGGGTTTTATCCCTTCAATGGAGTCACCATGTGAGAATAAAAAATATGCATTTGAAATACTCATAAAAGTTCTATTTTTATTTTGACATTTTATCAAAGGAAAAAGGTTAGTGGCTAGAAAATTTTTATTTTGATCTCTACAAAAAGGACTATGGATGTCTAATACAGACTCAAATCATAGATTTTCAAGGATCCTACGAGAAACTAGCTTATTCAATCTCCTCCTATAAACCTTTTTAGGTTCAAGGATGAAACTGAGTAAGCCTACAGAGTTTCTTCTAGTTGAATACCTTGGTAAATGATTTGACAGTGGAGTCGCCAGGTGGATTCAAGTCTAATATCAGAGAGTGATTAAACTAAAAATCTACCAAAAGTAAAACTAAAAGGGGCAGTGGAGTCGCCAGATAGATATGAAATCTATCAAAAAAGGTAAAGCAAACTAGAAAAAACTAAGGTCGTCCAGGAACAAAAAGATTTGTCCCCGGCAGCGGCGCCAAAGATGTTGTCCGCCAATATGCACACCAGCAGCGGAAATCTTTCGAAAGCTGTCTCTTCACTACAAGTGAGAGAGGCGTGGCCTTGGGGGCAAGCAATGAGCCAGGTACTGTCACCTGAATCCCAGCTCCTCCGTTTAGGCAAACTCCTAACGAAGCCAAGGGGGGTAGTCCCTAAAAGAAAAGTTGTCTAAGGCTCTTTGTGTATTTAAATGTTTTGGGTGTAGTGATGCGGATGGGTGTTTTTTAGGAGTTTTTTGAAATGAGAGACAATATAAAACTTTAATGTGACACAAGATAGCGCAATCCACGTTGCAACAGAAGATAAAGGATGCACTTGAACAAATAAATAAATCACTTTTCACACAGATTAAGCTGAGTACTCCAGTATAGATATTTAAGCATTCAAAGATATATGATGAAGGACCAGTGCCTTATGGAGTCAAAAAAAATAAAAGTGATTGTAAAAACTTGATACAAATGCTTTGAAATAGATAGTTTGTGAGAACGTTGTGCAACTTATCTTGGTAAATTTCAAAGTTTTAGTTGACTTGATTATTAGGGCTAAGACCAAAAGGTATCAAAAGATGGTAGAACCCTACCCAAGAAAGATACTGGCAACCCTAAGTGACCTGTCGGAAGCACCCAGATTCGATAAGGATTGGTGTCCAATGTTTAAACCGCCCCTGAGTCTGACAGTGATTTCCCGGCGTCACCTCTCGTGGGAAGAACAGTATTTTGCCTTGGTTGAGGTTTTGGGTAAAAATTTTAATTAAGTTTATCGATCGTAATTATCAAGTCTTCCACCTTTCTGAGTACTAGCCCAACCGTTTCCGGTTGGCAGAGCATACGGGTGTAGGACAAACCAAGATAAATTAATTAGGGGTGTGTGAGTGGAAAATTTTTATTTATTAGAAGGCCTTGTTCAACTCTCCGACAGAGAGCGCTCTTGACTTGGTCTTATGACCACAGTTCAAGAGACTTGCTAGATTAACAATGCCTAATGCAGGGAAATGCAAGAAACTAATATGCCCTCCGATAGAGGGTGCTCTTGACTTGGATTTGGCCAAGTTCAAGAGACTTTGGTTTATTTTATGAAGCAGAAAAAAAAAAATAGTAGCATCAGTAAATTTAACTTGAAGCAGATTTGAATAATAATGTTGATCTACAAGATAAAAATTACTACTAACAACAATGCTTGTAAAAGAAATCTAGTGTTCTACCACACAAGTTCTAAACTACTAGGTGGGATTGATCTCCGAACAAGACCAACCTCTAGAAGCCACCAATCCTGGAAACCTTCCAGCTAGCTGGATGTCCACAAGAAGTTGATGGGGGAGCGAGAAGCTACCACAAGATTATGTGGCCTTTGGGATACGATCCCAAAGTTAGCTATTCTCTGGTCAAGGATTGGAAGAGAAACAAGATAAAATGCAATAATATAAAACTAAGCTACCCAAGAATCTCTTTCAGGTAGAAGACCCTACTCGGGAAAGCATGGGGGTAAGTGAAAATGAGAGATAAATAACCAAAATACTTAGTGAAATAGAAACTAATCTAAGAGCATGGAAACATAAACTAAGTCAAACCCAACACAAGACCCAACACTCTTCCCCAAATGGGGAAGAAGACCCAAAGGTGGAGGACCCCTCCACTCGAAACTTTTTATTAAACTGTTACAGATGCCTTGGTTTTAAAACCTTGCAAGGTCTTTGAGAAAGATGATACTTGGAAAGATTTAAGAAAGAAGCAATTTTTTGCTTGCTTTTACAAAGGATAAGTATGTCGAATTTTGCTCATTTTCATGTCTCTTTGGTCCTTTGCTTGGATCTTACTTCTTCAAAGCTTTTTCAAAATTTCTTCTTTCAAAGCACCTACACAAGCTTGAAAAATATACTCAACATGCACCCATTAAACGTCAGAAATCAAAGTGAAATTTGAATCTACCAAGTCCAAACTTTGAAAAATAAAGCCTAAAACATAAAAAACATGAAAATTTTGTTCGAAAAAGTTTGTATGGGAAAACGGACCAGCGAACAAAAGTTGTCCTAAATATACTAGAAATGAGATCTAAGACTTAAAAATTTTTAGGAAAATTTTATGAAAAATTTTCTATCTTAAAAAGGGAAACTAAAACTAAAACAAATGCAAACTTAACAAGTGCAAGAATGAGATCTAGTATGATTTTGAGGCTATCTTTTCAATGCATGAGATTTATAAACTAGATGTAGAAAGAGATCTAACTAATTTACCCTTAAGCAAACTAGGAAATATAGCTACCATTTAACTTCAACAATTCGTTTTTTGTGGTTTTAGGGCTTTTTTGGAAGTGGACAAGAAGAGAGAGAAAGGGGAAACCTAAGGGGAAAAATGAAGAAGTGAAGGAGCAAATGAAGAAGGGATAAGCTAGAAGACAAGGGCGAATGGTAGAGAGGAGAAACTAGGGTAAAAACGAGTTGGAGGAAGTATGAGAGGTAAAAAGACAAGGATAAATGGGAAAGAGACACAACTAGGGCAAAGAGGACGAATGAAAGGAGTAGGAAAAACTATTGAGAGGATAGGCCTAGCAAATCAATGGGAAAAGGAGATCAAGGAGAAAAAGACAAGGCTTGAAGAAGAGAAGCCCTAGAGTAACAAGTAACCAATGTTTTGAAAGTGAAGTTTTTTGATGGAAGAAGTAGCCTTTTCCGCTTAGATGCAAAGCCCTAGATCTTGTTTCTTTGGAGTTTTCCTGAAAAACAAACTATTAGCACAAGTTTTTTGTTGGTGGAGAAGAGGGAGATACAACCGAGTTCATCTCATCTCACCCTTTTGAGGATCTGCAATACATAAACACTCATACAAACAATGCTTGATTTAAACTTAGAGAGTTAGACAAAAATGGAAAAAGAGACAAGGTAGTAAGACCGATTACAATTTGTACTCCTTTAAACCATCCAAGCCTAAGCCTAGCAAACAAATTGGACCATCAAATGCTTGCCCTATGCTCTTAATAAAGAGATCTAAGCATAAATTACAATCAAGATTGAAATTGCAAGAATGTAAAAATCATAGATATTACCTCAACAATGAACCATTAACTCATGAACCAATAGACATGCACACCATTTGCCTCCAAAGCCAACTTTATTTCCACAAGCTCTTGACAAATATGAGCAGAGTAACTTTACAACAATTTTCCATCCAAAGAAAGCCCAAATGGCTTCTCTTAAATAGCAAAATACTAGCCTAAAACCCTAATTCGAATTTGGCATGAAGAGAGCCAAAAACTTCATCTTAATCCAATCAAAACCATGTCAACACCAACCAAATCGAGCTTGGAGTCTTAACTCAACATTAAGCTTGAGTTTGGAGCCCATAATTTGAGGAAGGAGCCCCACATGCATTGATTTCAAAATCCAACAACCCATTAATTAATTGCCAAATCACAAAAAACGAATTTGCATGAAGGTGGGTGAATTTCTCAACTGTAGATCACTCTCAGTGCTCCGAAACTGATCTGAATAAGGTGGGTGAAGATTCCAATCATCATAAATGCTTTTTGCCATGTCATTTTGACTTTTACTTTATTCAATTTGGCCTTTTTTGGAGAGATTTAAATTATCTCCAATTTATTATTTTTTGAATATTTTAATTAATATTTCTCATTTTTTGATTTTTTGAGAAAATATTAATTATGAGGCCAAATAATTGTCTGAAACTTAGGGTTAGCTGGTCCGGGGATCATGAATGATTTTTGGCTTAAGTCTAGAACCTTCAATCACTGAAATCGGATCCCGGATGACTGACATATTACAGACTCAAATTTCTCTATTTA
This sequence comes from Larix kaempferi, assembly GCA_027924585.1. Lineage (NCBI taxonomy): Eukaryota > Viridiplantae > Streptophyta > Pinopsida > Pinales > Pinaceae > Larix > Larix kaempferi. The sequence goes on from BSBM01000211.1 coordinate 7,648,444, forward strand.
AACTATAGAGAAATTTAATTAAAATTTAAATAATTAAAAAAAATTAAAAAACCCCAATTCCGACGCGTCCGGTAAAAATTTTTCGAAATTTTTTCTGGGGGTCCTAGAGACCTAGGACATGACCAAAACCTATTCTAATAGTGTCTAGTAGGTTTATACATTATAGTTGGACCCTAATAACCCCCCATGGCCAAATTTCCAAAATCGGGCATTCCAGCTTTGGAGGAAGCGGGAGAAAAACCAAGAGATTATATTTCGCCTGAAGCAAAGTATAATCTGACGGTGAAAAAAATCCCTGGAATACCTTAGTTGTTTAATCCAGTCATGGGGAACCGAGCCACTCAGACCCTACTAGCACACTTTGATACAAACCCCCATGGGGCCATGGTCATGTCGACTCAAAAACAAAAACTGGCTAGCCAAAACTGGCTAGACCCAAATATAATGAAACCTAGATACTCTGGAAGTGAACACTGATGTGTTCCAACACTGGCGGCTCAATAAGGTTTCAACTATTGTACAAATCAGTTGATAACACGTTTCTTGCTCACTCTAGTGGAGCCTTCAGGAGCTCCATACTTTTCTACTCCTTGAATAATGTGTCTTTCCCATGATGGCTTTCTCTTTCTTGATATGTTTATGGCAGGGGGTTCTCGTGGTTCCATCATGTCATGATCTTCAGGTGTGGGTGCAACTTCTGTAATTATGGGAGGTGCAACTTTCTCATATACTTCTTCATACTAGCACTTCCTAGATATCTTGAGAGCTGCCTTTTCATCAAATGTCACATCCCTACTTATCTCCATATGATGGAATCCTGGGATGTATATTCTGAATGCTTTGGATGCTTCACAATATCCAACAAATATTCCCTTCTTCCCAGAAGGATCCATCTTGTTTCTCTTTTCTTTTGGAATGTGAATGTATACTGGGCATCCAAATATTTTGAGGTGACTTACCTCAGGCTTCTTTCCTGTGAACACTTCTTCTGGGGTCTTGAAATCAAGAGCACTATGAGATAGTTTATTCTGCACATAGACTGTTGTCCTGGATGCTTTAGCCCATAGATACATAGGTAGGTCTTGATCATGTATAATTGTCTTTATTGCTTCCATAACGGTTCTATTATTTCTCTCTGCAACACCATTTTGTTGAGGATTGTAGGGAGTGGTTGGTTCCCTCTTGATTCCAACTTCTTTACAAAAGACTTCAAAATCCTTTGAAGTGTATTCTCCACCATTATCTATTCTGAGTATTTTGATCTTCTTTTCTGAATGGTTTTCTATCAAGGCTTTGAATTCTTTGAACTTCCCAAAGACTTCATCTTTTCCTTTTAGGAAATATATCCAAGCCTTCCTTGAGTAGTCATCAATGAATGTAAGGCAATATTCAAATCCACTTAAGGATGTGAAGGGCATTAGTCCACATACATCTGAATGGATCAAATCCAAAGTACTTTTAGTCTTTGTCTCACTCTTTGGAAATGGGTTTTTGATATTCTTTCCTTTCGCACATCCTTTACATGTGCCTTTATGATCAATCTTCAAATATGGTAGTCCTATAACTACCTTTCTCACATGAGGTAATGCTTTGTAGTTAATGTGAGCAAGCCTCCTATTCCATAGATCACTAGGGCTAGTGGCCTCATGAACAAGGGAAGCTTTTGGATGACACTTGAGTTTATATAGCCCTCCTTCCTCTTCACCAATAATAATTGCATCCTCAATTGATTTTCCTTAGTACCACATGAGTACTTGTCCATCTATGAATGCAACCCTATAACCTTTCTTATCCAATTATGAGATAGAAAGTAAATTCTTCTTCAAACTTGGTACATATAGGATTTCCTTCATCTTCAGTGGAGTTCCAGAATCATGCTTGTAGCTTGCTTCACCAATTTCCTTGATGGGATATTGATAGTCATCTCCCAAGGATACCTTTTGAGGAGAGGTATTTTCTTCCAGACTTTAGAGAGTCTTCTTTTTTCCTATCATGTGCTTTGAAGCACCACTATCAATGAGCCATGTATCTTCTCCAGGTGTTATTGGCCCAGAGAGTGTAGAGAATAGAGCATACTCTTCTGCATCTTCTTCTTCTACTTTAGCTCTCTTCCTTTTAGGACTTTCCTCTTATTCTTCTTCACTATCATCTTATGCTAGATGTACATGATGTCTTTTGTGAAGATTCTTCTTCTTCCTTGAAGGACAATTTCTAGCAAAGTGTCCTGGTTTGTGATAACTGTAACATTTAATTGAGGAGAGGTCTCTTTCTGAACTTACTCCTTCTTTCTTTTGAAATCTATGTGGAGGATGAGACCTCTTATGGCCATTATTCATGGAGTTGAAATGACTCCTTCTTCTTCTGGTGTGAGTGGCCAAATCTTGGTCATCTTCTTTGAGCAAGGCTTCTCTATTCGCTACCCTAGCCTCTACTTGAATGCAATCCTCCCATACCACATCAAACTTCATACTTTCTTTTCTTGCACACATGATTTGGATGAATGACTCCCAAGGTCTAGTGAGACCATTGAGTGCAGTCATGGCTAGTTCATCTTCATCAAGGGTGTCTCCAATGGCTTCTAGTTATTCCTTGAACTGGGAGACCCTTGTTAAATAATCTTGAATAGATTCTCCTTTATTCATTTTGGTATTCTTCAATTGAGTTCTCAAATTCATCTTTCTGTTGATGTTCCTCCCTTCATACATTCTTCCTAGGGCATCATACATTTCCTTTGGGGTCTTCTTGGATGCCACTTGGGGAATCAAGTGGTCCTTGATATAATCGTCAATGCTTCTCTTTTCCCTAATCGAGTCCTTCTTTCACTTCTCTTTGGATTCATCTTCCATAGGTTATGCAACCTCATCTTTGATATATTGGGCAAGATCATTCTCTTCAAGAATGAGATCAATCCTATATTTCCATGCCCGAAAATTCTCTATACCCTCTAGCTTGGAGTCATCTTATCCAGGAGGTCACAAAATTTGAAGTTTCTAAAAAGATAGAATAAAAACTTACCAGGAGATGTGCTTGATTGAATTGAGATGACTGGTGTATTCTGCTTCTGGAAACTTCAACTTTTCACCCTTCAAATATGACCAGCAACTTTCGGATCTGCAACAGGTTTTCTGGTTTGCTGGTTCACACTTTTTCTGGTTTACTGGTGCACAGGTTCACAATTTTTTTGTTTTACTAGTTTTCTGGTCCAAAAGTCAAACTATGGTTTGACAAATCCCGGGGTTCTACCCACTCAAAAAGTTTGATCTATGGCTCAAAATTTTGATTTTTAGGAGGAGCATCCAGCCATGCTCTCAAAATCCAAAAATTCCAACATTTGCAGAAACCCTAATTTTCACCGGAGGAGGAGAGAGAGGTATTTTCACCTTGTGAAAGATGTCCTATTCAGGCTAGATCTGATACCATGTTAATTTTACCCTAAATTCACAAGAAAGATCACTGAAAGAAACACAATCACAAGATAGACAAATATTTACGCTGGGAAACCCTCATGGGGTAGAAAACCCAGCAAAGCTTTCCTCAATATAGATAATCAACCAATACAAAGATGTAGTCCCGAAACAAGAGCTCCTTCTCCTCCTATGCATATCTCTCTCTCTCCTATGCGCAATACACAAGTGAGTGAATGAGTGATAAGTGAGGAACACACCTCCTCTATGTATACTCATCTTCTAACTGAATTTTCACCCTAATTGGGCCGACCTCTCCTAAGAGAGTCTAATAACCCCTAAACAACTAACTCAAGGCCGACCCCACATGGGAGATCTAATAACCCTAGTTACCACATTCTCTCGGAGGAATAAGCATCTCTGGATATACAATAGGGTCTCCACGGAGGAATGAAACATCTCCGGAATAATAAAGTACAAATATAATATTCTTAGAAGTTACAATATCTCAACAAGATTCTGGGATAAATGCAGTCTTTCAGGTCACTAATGTTTCCTCTAGATGTGACAGGAATCCACTAGTATTGGAAAATAGATACTATGGTTATTTGGAAGATATAATTGAGTGTGTCTTTGGATCCTTCAAGTTAGTTTTATTCGAGGTCAAATGGTACATGTTATATATGAATGGACATGATCCTGAAGGAAATGTTATTGAGCATGCCAATGGATTTATCATGGTTAACACAAGGACGTTTGAGTCGGGTACATAACCCTATGTCCTTCCAAGACAATGTGAGTAGGTTATTTATTTATACGTTCCAGGTAAAGCGGGTTGGTCAGTTGTTGTTAGATATGATCCAAGAGGAAGGTATGTAAAGTATAATGTACCGAAAGAAGATGATATCAAAGAAGAAGATGATGCAAAGGAGCATCATGAGGTATATGTACTATCACATGAAGAAGTTGAAGAATATGAGTATCCAAATGTAGATGTTAATGTTCTCGATGATTATATACATGATGATGATGATATTATCGAAAATGACATCGATGACAATGTTTATTTGGTCAATCCATTCAACATTGATTCTGAAATATTAGATGATACATATGTGGAGTTTGATGAAGAATAATATCAATGATATTTATGAAATGTTAATGAAATGTATAATCATCATCACAATCAGTATAATAATAATAATAATAATAATAATAATAATAATAATAATAATCGCCGTCGTCGTTATCATCATCATCACCATCATCGTCGTTTTTGTTATCATCATCATCATCGTCATCATCTTCATCATCATCAGCAGCAGTAGCAGCAACACCATTTCCATCATCACTTCCTTCATCATCATCATTATCATCATCATCATCATCACCATCATCATCATTGTTATCATCATCATCATCATATCATCATATCTATTCATTTCCATGACATCATTGTCATCATCATCATAATCATTATCGTCATTGTTGTAGTCATCATCATCGTCGTCGTCATCGTAGTCATCATCATCATCATCAACATCATTGCCATCATCACTATCTTCATCATCATCTTCGTCATCGTTGCCATCATCATCATCATCAACATCATCACTGTCATCATCATCATCATGATCAACATCATCATTGTCATTGTCACTATCTTCATCGTCATCATTGTCGTCATCATCATCATCATATTCCTCATCGTCATCATCGTCGTCATCGTCATCATCATCATCATCATCCTCATCATCATCATTGTCATCATCATCATCATAATTTATTTCATTTACATTTAATGTTTGTTTTTCTACTTGTTATATATGCATGATTGGGTTAATGGAGAATTGAGAGTGATGTGAGGGGGGGTTAGGGGCCATATTGTTAAGTTTTTGATCTTAATGCAGAATTATAATAGAACTTGAAATCAATGAATAATAAAAAGCATAAGCATTCACATGAGACATAGTATTTACCCATGGGAAACCCTCTAGTACTTGAGGGAGAAAATCCCAACAAAATATTCCTTAGAATATGGATAGATAGCAGAAAATGTCTTTATAATGATTAAATTACATCAAGCACCCCTGGTGCATTATCAGAGACAAATACCAAGAATCCCTGGTGCAATTACAGAGGAAGAGAGAAGAGAGAATAATAGAAGAGCCCATCGGTTGATTCTGCACTAAGACCAATAAACAGTTTTGGTCACATGCACACTTCCTTTAAGAGATATTCACTCTTCACCTTGATCTCATCAAAGACTACATTACAAGTTTATCATACATCTCTCTCCTGGCTTAATTTATAGCCTTTTGACTTCAATATGAACTTGCCTTCCAAATGCATGCTAGGTCACTTAGTTAGGTTACTAACTCAAGTGTCGTAACTTAAGTGTCTTCATGCAAGCACTTTGTTAATTAGATATTCTACTTCAGGATGAACTCGCCCTTCAACTAGATGATATACCACTCAAGTGTTGTCTTTTAGTTTAGCACAAGTGTTGTCACACAAATACTTAGTTAACTCAAGTGTTAGCATGCAAACACTTAGTTAACTAGATATTCTTTATTATCACTAAGTTAACTCTTTTAATTGAAGTATTTCTTGTTAACATCAATGAAGTAAACAATTCAAGTTCTCTCTTAGTTAACTGAATTATTTCTTGATCACTAAAGTGAACAATTTGAGTTCTCTCTTACCTTAACATATCTTATCTTGATCTCTTGTCTTATCTGCATGATCCACTTGTGCCATATTTACTTTATTCATCATATCAAATATACTAAGGAGATTCTTTCAAATGATGTGATCATCTTGTTCTACTATCGTTCCAAGTGGTCATATGCTAAAGTAATTCACTCTAGAGGTGGCCAATATCTAGAGGAGACTTAATAGCTCAACCATGCTTAGTATTACATCACAAACCATTCATGCTTTGACATGAAAAGCATTACATCAACACATGAGGCACCACCTCAACACATGAGGATCTGTCTTGACAAACAAGACCTTAGACTTGACAAACAAGACTATACAACATCATCACTTTGACATACAAAGCACTTAATTCCACACATGAGGATTAACCTTTACACATAAGGCTTAGTCATTCTTTAGTCCAACTCACGAATCTAATCCAACTTTCTTAAGTCCAACTCAGGCTCCCTAAGGCACTACCTTGACACACAAGGCTCAATCCTGGTGAAGAATATTGAATTGGAGAATGAATCATGATGCTATAACTTTAACACTCCTCAACGAGGGAGGATTTCTCTGCCATACCAAGCTTGTCTCGAAAGTACCTGTACTTTGTCAAGGACAAAGGCTTAGTTTCTACTTGTCATGAAATATAGGGTTTTCTAATAGCTTAATGCAACTCTATTTGTCAGAGCGAATGACAATAGTCTCAAGCTTCTCATTGAACAACCCAACAAGAAGATTCCTAAGCCACACAACTTATTGGTAGGCGGTACTAGCTGCAATATACTCTGCTTCTGTAGCACTCTGGGATATGGATCTGTGTTTCTTGTTGGACCAAGAGATCATAGTTGATCCCAAGCTAAAACAAAAGCCAGATGTACTCTTTCGGTCCACAATACTACCACCCCAGTCAGAGTTAGCATAACCAAGTAGCATCACTCCTCCACATGAAGCATATATGAGTCCATAAGCAATAGTAACTCGAAGGTATCTAAGCACTTGCTTGGAAGCAACCCAATGTCTATGTCTTGGCTCAGACATGAACTGACTCAACATACTCACTGTATAACATATGTCTGGTGTACTATGTATCAAATACATCAAGGAACCAATGAGCCATCTATACATGGTAGGATCTACTAGATCCAATCTGGAATATGACTCATCTAGTTTCTTTATATTATGAACCATTGGTGTAGACATGGATTTACAATCCATCGTAGAAAACTTGTTCAACACATCAACTATGTACTTTCCTTGCGAAAGAAATATCTCATGTTTCCTTTGCCAAACTTCCAGACCAAGAAAGTAGTGCATAATACCCAAGTATTTCATTTCAAACTCAGAGTGAGCTCCCTCTTGCACCAAGCTATATGTTGTTCCTCTCTAGGAAGGAACAAGTCATCAACATAGAGAACCAATATCAGTGGTTGGTTCTTCTCAATATTGAAGTACATGTTGGGGTCAGCTTTGCATTTGGAGAATCCCAAGCTCTGAAAATAGCTGTCAATCCTTGAATACCAATCCCTCGAGGCCTGATTAATCCCATACAAGGATTTCTTAAGTTTTCATGCATGAGATTCCTTCCCATGAACTACAAACCCCTCAAGTTGTGGTATGCATACTTCTTCCTCAACTTCACAATTGAGAAAGTCAATCTTCACATCCATTTGGTGAAGCTTCCACCCCAGAAATGAGGCAAGTGAAATCATGGCTTGAATAGTAGTGTACCTGGCCACAAAAGAGAATGTCTCATCATAGTCTATTCCTTCTTTCTATGAGAAACCACAAGCCACAAATATTACTTTATATTTTTCAATACTACCATCAGCTGCATGATTGATTTTATAAAGCCACTTGGAAGTTACAATTGAATTCCCTTCCAGTTTTGGAACCACTTCCCACACACCATTATTCATGATGGATTTGTATTCTACCACCATGGAATATTTCCATGTTTCTTAGTAGCTTCCTCGTAGGTGGAGGGTTCTGAATCACTGATGTAACTCATCTAAGCTACATATCCTGAATATCTTTCCCATCTCCTTCGCTCTCTAAATGTTCCTGATGGTGCTCCACGTTTTTCTACCTCTTGAAGAATGTATTAACACTAGGCATATCTCCTCTTAACTGGAGGTTCGTCAAGAGATATTTCTAATAGTTCTACTGGCTCTTCAGGATCAAGTAGATATAAGGAATATTTTGGATTCTCCCTCCCAACATCTGAATGGGGAGAATTAGAAGGTGGATTCTCCATGATGGGAGCCTCATGCTCCTCCATATATGAATTACACTGAATTTCTTTAGAGTGCTTGAGGGCAGCCTCTTTGTGAAATGTTACATCTTTGCTGACTGCAATGTGCCTTTGTCCCAAAACATAGATTCCATAAGATTTGGAGGATACTCTATATACAAAAAATGTTCCTTTCTTTTTGGATGGCTCCATCTTTGTCCTCTTCTTCTCTTTTGGCACATGGATGTAGACATGAAAATATAAAACATTCAAGTTTATAACATATGTTTTTTTACCAGTGAAAAATTCTTCAGGAATATTTTCTCCTAGGATAGCATGAGGACTTCTATTCTCTATATAAACAACAATGCTAGAGGATTCTTCCCATAAGTAAGTGGGAAAATCTTGATCACACATCATAGCTTTTGTAGCCTCACAGATTGTTATGTTCTTTATTTCAACAACCCTATTCTGCTGGGAGTTGTAAGGTACAGTGAATTTTTTTCTTATCCTTCCCTCTCGGTAGAAGTCATTAAAGTCATGAGAATCAAACTCTCCTCCATTATCAGATCTCAAAGCATGAATGTGCTTTATAGTATGATTCTCAACCAGTTCTTTAAACTCTTGAAACTTGTTGAAAGTTTCATTATTTCCCTTCAAAAAATAGATCCAAGACTTGTGATAGAAGTCATCTATGAAAATAACATAGTACATATAACCACTCAAGGATGGTGTAGACATGGGACCACAGTGATGTGAATGGATCAAGTCTAGGTTCCCTTTATATATTTTAGTATTGTTTGGAAATATTTTCTTGGTGTTATTACCAAGAGCACAACCTCTACAAATAACATCATGCTCATTGTTAACACTTATTATGGTTTCCACCATGGAAGGCAGAGGAAAAATCCCACCCAAAGCCCTAAGGTCATCCATCGGCCGGTTGCATCAAGCAAAGCATCAGGAATCCCAGAAATGGCTAAGTATCAGGAAATTTCAAGCCAAATGACTGAGCCGCAGTGAGAAAATGAGAAAATACAAGGCAATAGGAGCTTCTTCCGCAATCAAAGGAGATTGGACGGCTAGGATAAAAGAGAAGATCATATCAAAGGTTAAAATGGCGTTCCGCAGAAAGTTTTTCCCGCTCCCGGAATCTGCATTGCAGATTGCGTAAAAGAAATCTACCAAGAGGGAGAAAAATATAGTTTGCGTAGCCCATAATCCGCATTGCGGATTGTGGAAAAGAAACTTCCCAGAGAAATCAAAGATAGGTTTCCACATTCCACAACCCACGTTGTTGATTGTGGATTGTGGAGAGACAATTTTTCAAATGGCCAAAAATTTAAATTTCTGCATTCCGCATTGCGGATTGTGGAAAGGTAATTCCTCAGAAAGGCATGAGGCCAAAAATTTAATCCCTGCATGCCACATGGTGAATTGCGGGTTACAGAAAGGTTGTTGCGGAAGGGAAATTGCGGAAGGGCGATTGCAGATCGAGAAAAGTTTTGCAGAGAAAATTGTAGTCACGGGAAATGGATATTTTCACAGAGTAATGACGCGTCCGATAGCAGCGAAGGGGCCTATTTATGTTACCTTCCTTGATCAAACCTAAAAGGCCAGATCTGATGGACCAGTAGGTGGCTTCCATGGCCCAATGGTGCGCTTCCAGCACAGGCGATTCTTCTCCTTTTCTCATGACAGAATCAGAGGCTGTTGATTCACGTGGCTCATCTCGAACGGCCTCATCATTACCAATCCGATTTGTTTTGAACCAGTTAAGATATTTTTATTTTTTGTAAGCCTATAAAGGAAAGGTCCGAAGTAGACCAAAAGGTTGGACATTTTTGTTTCATAGAGATTACTGCTCTACGCTATATTAAACTCGGCCTCTTAAATCAATGAGAAGACCCAATTTTTGGAGCTTGAGATTCCTGTGATGTGTGTTCTGATGTCAGTTATTTCTTGTGTATGTGTTCTTGCTTGGTATTTTCATTATATGTTTACTTTTGCAGTACCTAAAGATCAATATTACATGGTCTGGAAATCATGCCCACATGCTCCAGATGCATATGACTAGGTATTTTTCCCTTTTCCTCTTGAAGTTGCAGATTATAATTCATTCTTAAATGCTCTAGCCTTGTGGCCAAACTTATCTCCTTCCTCTACCTCCACCTGTTTATTACTTCGACGTGAAAGAACCATGTCTACCTTGCCTCTTTCCTCGACAATCATGGTCTAAATATTCCATTGATGATAGTAACCCACCGAAGTTGACTCCATTCCCAATTGTCCTCATGTTCTTAACTCCAACCAATCAAAAAACCCTTTTAATTCATTGTTTGAAGGTCTATCTACCACTTCGACCGATATCCCAACCCATTTTCAAGATGCATCCTGTTGCTGGAAGCCCCCAAAGGGAGATCCCTACCTGTGGTTGGAAAGGCTAGTTTCCATCCACTAAATATTGGTTTGCAACACTTACCACATGGTCTTTCCTTCCACAACCCAGGAAAATCTTGGATGATAACAGTCATATTGAAATACAGGAGTACCTTTTACCATATTCTGTAATCCAAGTTGTTCTTTGAAATGAAGATGACCAATCCTCCTATGCCACAGTTCACAAGGACGACCTCTGTCATGGATCATGGATTTAATGAAATTTATAGTAACTTTGTAGAGATGTCCCTCTCCAACTCCAATCACGGATGCAAAATTCAAGTTTGAATTCGTAGGCCACATGAGTTCTTTGTTGTCCATAAATATTACTTTGAAACCTTTATCTTCTAGAATTGAAGCATACATTATGTTTTTCTTCAACTGGAAGGAAGTGGATCCAACTCATTGGATCGAATAGGTGGTGTTATCCAAGATCCACCTGACATGAGATCTTCTTTTCCTTCAGATCTATGATATAATCACTCTTGTATCCAGTCATGTGTTTTGATGTGCCACTATCCACCAGGCATGTCTCAACACTAGTGGTAATGGATCCAACTAGAGTTGAGACAAGATAGTACTCCTTCCTTGTCTCTTGATCATTGGAAGAACTCTTTCTTGTAGGTTCATCTTCTTTAGTAGTAAAAGCATGAAATATACCCTTGAAATTTCCTCTTTGCTTTGCACAACAATATCTTCAAAAGTGGCCCTTCTTATTGTAGTTGAAGCATTTGAATTTCGACTTATCAAAGTTCTTGTTGTATTCTTTTTCCTTTTGATGAGGAAAATTCTTCTAAGAAAAGGATTTATTTCCTCTCTTTGTTGTTTCCATAAGAGCAAGGTTCTCTTCATTGGAGGAAGCATTTTTGCTTTGAATTCGCCCTTCTTCTTGAAGTAAATCATGACACAACCTTTCAAAGTTTGGTTGCACTTATCAACCATTAACAACAACCAATAATGTATCCCATGAGTATGGTATACCATTGACAACATCCTGGATAATATCATCATTATCGACAGTAACTTTAATGGTAATGATTTGATCTCTTACTTGAGAGATATTTGTGAAGAGGGAAGCAATAGATTCTTCCTTATCCATATTTAGATTACAAAGGTTGTTCTTCAAGGCTCTCTTCTGATTGGCTTGATTATTCTTGAAATCAATGCTCCCAACATTAGAAGTAGGCTCTTAAACGACATTGGATACATATTCATCTAGATCATGATATTACAGGATATTCAGAGTCATGGCCTTACAAGTATTGAAGTTTGAAGTTCTTTCAAGTCGGTCTTTTGGACTTACTGAGATTGAATCCATTATTCTTCAAGTACTGTGCTCAAATTGTGCCACTCAGTATCAACATAGGATCAATATTGACTGCAAAACTTAGCTCATTCATGCCCTGTGTTATGATACCATGTTAAGTTTTTTTTATTTTAATGTGGAATTATAATATAACTTGAAATCAATGAATAATCAAAAGCATAAGTATTCACATGAGACACATTATTTACCATGGGGTTACCCTCTAGTACTTGGGGGAGAAAAATCCAATAATTAGAATATTGATAGATAGTAGAGAATGTATTTACAATGAGCATATTACATCAAGCACCCTTGGTGCATTTATCAGAGAGAAATACCAAGCACCCATGGTGCAATCATAGAGCAAGAGAGAAGAGAGAATAATAGAAGAACCCAACAATTGATTCTGTACTAAGACCAATTCGTGGTTTTGGTCACATGCACACTTCCTTCAAGAGAGATTCACTCTTCACCTTAATCTCATCAAAGCCTGCATTACAAGTGTATTGTACATCTCATTCTTGGCTTAATTTATATCCTTTTGACTTCAAGATGAACTCGTCTTCCAACTACATGCTAGGTCACTTAGTTATATTACTAAATCAAGTGTCATCATTTAGTTTAACTCAAGTGTTGTCAATTAGTTTAACTAAAGTTTCATCATGCAATCACTTAGTTAATTAGATCTTCTACTTCAATATGAACTCACCCTTCAACTGAATGCTAGACCACTCAAGTGTTGTATTTTAGCTTAGCTCAAGTGTCGCCAGGAAAATACTTAGTTAACTCAAGGGTCATCATGCAAACACTTAGTTAACTAGATCTTATTTGTTATCACTTAGTTAATTCTTTTAAATGAAGTATTTCTTGTTAACATCACTAAAGTAAACAATTCAAGTTCTCTCTTATCTTAACATATCTTATCTTTATCTCTTGTCTTATCTGCATTATCCACTTGTTCCATATTTACTTTATTTATCATATCAAATATACTAAGGATATTCTTTTAAATTACGTTATCATCTTTTTATACTATCATTCCAAGTGGTCATATGCTAAAGTAATTCACTCTAGAGGTGGTTAGTCTCTAGAGGAGACTTAATAGATCAACCATGGTTAGTAGTACATCACACATCGTTCATGCTTCGACATGCAAAGAATTAGCTAAACACATGAGGCACCACCTCAACACATGGGGATCTGTCTTGACACACAAGACCTTAGCCTTGACAAGAAAGACTGTACAACATCATCACTTTGACATACAAAGCACTTACCTCAACACATGAGGCTTAAACTTTACTCATAATGCTTAGTCATTCTTTAGTACAACTTATGAATATAATCCAAGTTTCTTGAGTCCAACTTAGGCTCCCTAAGGAACTACCTCAACTCATGAGGCTCAATATCGACGCACAAGATTGACTTGGAGAATGACTCATGATGCTATAAATTTAACACATATGAACTTCCACCTTCACGTAGTTAGTCCTGTTTAGTAGAGAATGAATTATTCTATAAACCAAGAGAATATCATCATGATCATGATGATGATGATGATCATGATGATGATCATGATGATGATGATGATGATGATGATGATGATCATCATCATCATCACCATCAATATCATCATCATCATCATCATTGTCATCAACATCATCATCAAAATGAAAGTCTTCATTATTGTCTTAATCATCATCATCATCATCGTCATCAGTGTCGTCCTCCTCCTCCTCATCATCATTGTCATCAAGAATGTCTTCATTGTCATTGTTGTCCTCGTCATCATTATCATCGTCATCATCATCATCATCGTAATCATCATCATCATCATCATCATCATCATCATCATCATCATCATCATCATCATCATCATCATCATTGTCGTCGTCATCATCATCCTCCTCCTCCTCATCATCAATATCGCCATCTTTGTTGTCATCATTATCATCATCACCATCATCATCATCACGAGTGGGTTTCAAGTGTTCAAATGTGGAATTTGGACCAAGGAAAATTTTAGGGGTGAAATTTAGCTCGTGGGATAATTTTGGACCATTTTTTCCAAAAAACAATTCGCCAATTTCCATTTTTTTTCTAAATTGATTCACCCAAATTCCATGGGATAAGATTTATTTAATCTAAAAATGACCAAAATTGTCTAAAAAATATCTAAAACCCTTGAAAATTTGATTTTTTTAAGAAAAATACTGCCCAACATTTTAAGGTTGAAAATTTAAGAATTAATAAGATTCACCAAGGTCTAGACTTTAAGAAAACAACCGATTTTAAAATTTTTACTTGATTTGGCCCACCAACATGTAGTGCAATGAATATATTCCCAATTTGCAAATATTGATGTTGAAAAGTGGATGGATATGTCACATGAGTGATAAGTATGTTAGATTCAACAAAGAAAAATGGTTATGATATTCCAATGGAGGCATTTATTGTGTACACGTACTAGGTATAAGATAGGTGTAAGGGTTAGCCATTATGAAACAATGAGAAATTTATTTCTTAGCAATATTGTTTTCTTCTAGACCCAGAGGATAAAGGTGTCTAAAAAAAAACTAATATATAGAAATCCATTTCCACCCAACTAATAAACCACACCTAGGAGGGATTTGTGGCTTGAGAATTTTGGTCGTCCTGGAATTGGCATGAAAAACTTCACGTTCTAGTGAAATACCGAATATTAGTTTGGGAATGATTTTGATTTGTGATCATAGCTCCAAAAATAAATTTTTTTCTATATTATAAAATTATATCCCAAGGATATTGGTCATTTCTATGTTAACCCAGAACCTTAAAATTTTAAAACCCACTTCACTTATCATAGCATTGATTGTGGTGCTTCATGAAATTTTAATATAAATGAACAAAAAAGAGGAATTTTGAATCCCAATGATCAAATGTTTTCCTCTAGTCGAGGTAAGATAAGGGGAACCCCAAACACATTGACCTTAATCATAGTTCCAAAGAAATCGAAGCTTTTCCCATGGTAGAATTATGAACCGAGGGTTTTATTTATCTCTAATCAAACATGTAACTTAAAAAATCCAACCACTAAATCGATCAAAACTCTAACCATAGTGCTTTGTGGGATTCCAACATAAATGATAAAAAACAAGACATTTTGAGTGTCAGATGTGACAGTGCAAAACCAATCATAAACCTCATAACTCCCTAAACCTCTAGCCTCCTATCCCTCACCCTTTAGACTATAATATATAAAACAAAATATATTTAAATTAAAAAATTAAAAAATATGTGATATATTATATCACATATAAGTTCCTATGTAACTCTAAACCATTTCGTCCAAACCAATTCACATCTAGTCTAAACCAATTTGCATCTAGTATTAATATGTAAGCATCAACCTTCCTCTAAACTAGTTTGCAACCAATGTTAAATCAACCTTCATTCTAAACTGATTCGCATCCGGTCTTAGTATGTGAGCATTGAACTTCCTTTAAACTAGTTCACAACAAGTCTTAAATCGACACCCAAATTGAAATAGCACTAAACCAATGCAAAATCGATGCCCAAATTTAAATAGCACTAAACCAATGCAAAATCATGCATGAGAAATTGTTATAGGCTTGTAGAGGTATATGATCAGTGGAATGACAGTGGAAGCTGCCATCATCAGTAGACCAAGTTGCACACAGGATTTTCTCAACAACTATGTCGGTAAGAGTTCTCTCAATAACTCATCCCACATTGTTTTGTCAGTAACACACCCCACATTGTTTTCCCAGTTAATCGTCCCACATTGTTTTCTCAATAGGTCGTCCCACATTGTGTCCAACCCACTGGTAGAGAACTACGTTTTTACCTAAAAACCCTAAATGACCCGCATATACAAATTGGGCATAAATTTTGTGGGCATGTAGATACCTACCCTCTAGTTCACCCATGTAGATACCTACCTTTTTAGTCTGGCATTTTTCGACTATGAGATAACTAAGTTATCATTTCTTTGTTTGGTTCTAGCTTCCCAATTCTCCAAAAGATTATGGAAATCTTCTATAGACTTGCATGTGGCTCTATAATTTCCATTGGAAATTTTTTTTATTCCAAACCTGGTTTCAGTTTCAACTGTGCATATTGTTTAATGCCCAACCCAAAGTATTGATTTTGACTACAAGTTAGGATTTTTGTTCTCATAAATAATATAGTAAAAGAAACACTAGGAATTTTTCTCACACTTTTCTCATGACAGAAAATTAAAGACAACCATATAAAAAATTATAACACTCATATTTTTAGCCAAACTTGGCTCAGGAAAAACCCTAGAAGGGAAAACTTAATGAGAGATAAATTTTATTTTCAGAGGCAAATTACACAAAATTAACAGCAATACTTATCTCCATTTATTCTTGAAATATGTGCCAGATTCTCATTGAAAAAACACTACTGTATATAACATCAATAAATGTTTTCCTTCACATTGATTTTTGTGCCCTTCTGATAGCAGTACGACCTCACACACGCTGCATTAATTAACAACAGTACGACTTGTTCACACATGCCATATTTTTCCTTTAAAATTTTTCCCAACAAACTGCGTTAAATGTGCCTCGATTTATGTGCCTCTATACTATGAAAATCATGCCCAAAATTGTGATAGTACGACCTGCATTTATTGTTGTACTATCTTCTTGAAACTCATGCCTAGTTCTCTGGAATTCTGTTCCTATTTGCTGCTACTCTCCTTGGGATCTGTGCTTCCCTAGAAGTATTCTTCTTCTCTCTCCACAAACCCTCTTCTTCTTCTCAAGTTGAGTTCTCTTCTATTGCTCTCAAAATATCTTTGTGAACAAAACAATAATGATGCCTCAAATCCCTAATTTTTTCCTTTTTATTCATGCTAACTTATTCTTGAGATCCAATGGCCAAGATTAAATCTTGAACCAATGAGATCTAGGGTCAATATTAATATCATTAATAAACTCATTAAATGAAAATATATGCACTCTTCATCTAAATACATAAAGACCCCTTTAATCACTTTATATCTCATAAAGTCAATTAAAAATTATAAACATGAACAAACTTTATAAAGTGACTTTTAACTCATAAAGTGCTTCTCACTTTAATAAAGTGACTAGGGACCTCATTAATTGTTTTTCCACCCGTAGGCATCAAAAGATGGAAAAAACTTTCCTTGGTTCAAATTTTAACAGTCCCTCTTACAGAGGAAAGTGATTCTCACAACTCCCAACTGTTGATGTATATGTAACTTCAGAATGTATTTCATATATATTTATTGTACCCTTATAAGAGATGTGTTATTCCTCTATAAGGAAGTGTCGTCATGTGTATTGACAAGTGTCGCAATTGTGTGTACTTGGCGATGGGTTATTAGACCACCATGTGTGGGGTCGGCCTTGAAATATATATTTTATTGTGGATGTACCTAGCTAGACAAGTCGGCCCCATAGTGTAACTGGGAAAACAGGTTAAGTATATATAGAGATCGGGAGATCTCTATTTGGATCATTCATAAACTCACACTTCTCTCACTCAGAAAGTGGCACACTAGTGAGGAGGAGGATCATCTGATACTAGGAGACTATCTTAGTGTATTTTGGTTGTACTTTGGTTGAGCCATTGCTCTCTCTATCTCTGAGGAAGTTGTGGGGTTTTTCACCTTAGGGTTTTCCCCACAAAAACTCTGTGTCTCTTGTCTCTCATGCTTTTGATTCTTGTGATGCTTGACATGCTTGATATGATTGTTATGCATTGATATACTGTATATGTTATTCTCTCAGTAAAGATCCTAGAGTATATTGAATTAATGCTAAAAAATTAACATGGTATCAGAGCTAACTTGAGAAGAAGACATTGTGCAGTGACAGAAACTAGGGTTTCTTGTTTATTGGGTTTCTCTCCATAGATTTTGGAAAAGCAGTATAGTAGATTGACTCTACTCATCAAGGAGAATCTATCTGTCCAATCAGAATTCAATTTTGAGCATTTTCAGATTTGGCCCTAAACATTAGGGTTTCCACAAAAATAGGAATTTCTAAAATCTGAAGACATAGCTAGAAGCTCCTTTCAAAAATCGAATTTTAGAGCTTTGGATTGAGATTTTTGGCTGGGTAGATCTCCGGGAAACTCAAACCCTAATTCATGGCTCTCCTTAGTGAATCTGAGAGGACAAAAAGACAAATCTGAAGGGTAAAGCTTTGCTGATCTCAAATTCTGAATACACCAGGCTGATCAGCTCATCAAGGCGCATCTTTCTATCCTTTTAGAAAGTTGAAATTCACATTTTTAATTTTTAGGGTTTTTTCGACAAACCCTAATCCGAGACCAGATCCAGTTTTCAGCATTTCAAGTGGTAAGACCTAAATCTTTTCTATTTCCATTTGAAGTACTCTTTAAGATGTCTCACCACACCAAGCTTAAGGATAAGATTGAAGGGGCTGATAACTTCCGAGCTTGGAAGTATAGGATTGGGTTAATCCTGAAAGAGAATGAGTTGGACTCATATATAAAAGAAGACATCCCTATCCCAGAGGATGAAGAGGCTAAAGTATTGCATAAGAAGAACTTGGTCAAGGAAAAGAGAATCATTGCTGATTTTATCAAAGACCATCTCATACCCCATGTGTCTTCTCTAAAGACACCCAAGGAGATGTTTGACTCTTTGACCAAGCTATTTGAAGGGAAGAACATAAATTGGAAGATGACCCTGCGAAACCAATTGAAATGAGTAAAGTTTTAGAATGGAGAAACCATTCAATCTTATTTTTCTAGGGTCTCCCAGATTAAGGAACAACTGGAACCGGTAGATGAAATGGTGGAGAATGGTGAAGTTTTCATGACCACTCTAAATGGCCTACCTAGGTCATGGGATTCCTTTATTCAAGGAATTTGTGCAAGGAAGAAGTTGATCTCCTTCAACAGATTGCGGGAAGAATGCTCTCAAGAAGAAGCTAGACTTGTAGCTCGTGAGGAAAATATGGGAGGTGAAGATCAAGCTCTCGCAGCTCACACCAAAAGAAGCAAGCCCAAGAAGGAGCACTCTCGCTACAAGAGATCCTATCAAAAGAATAAGAAGGATCTAAGATGCTTCACATGCAATGAGAAGGGTCACTTTGCTTCAGAATGTCCCAAGAAAAAAAGGGACAACCACAACAACAACAACTCCAGCAAGAAGAAGAAGGGTATCAAAAGAAGGTACCATGCTCATGCTGCCGAAGATGATGAACCTCCAAAGAAGAAAGCTAGGGCAGAAAGTGATGATGACTCATCAAGTGAAGAAGAGTATGTCCTAATCTTTGCTCTCATAGGTACAATCTCCCATGGTTGTAATGATTGGTTAATTGACAGTGGGGCTTCTAATCACATGACTGGGTTTAAATAATCTTTTGTAAATCTACTTGAACATGAATCACTCGATAAAGTGAAACTTGGGGATGATTATCAATACCCCATCAAAGGAAGTGGTGAATCCTCCTTCAACCTAGATTCTGGAAAATCATTGAAGATGAAAGAAGTCCTTTATGTACTTGGGCTCAAGAAGAACCTACTCTCCATCTCTACATTGGATGCAAAAGGTATGAGGGTTGCATTTGTGGATGGCCAAGTCCTAATGTGGCCAAAGGGTAAAACAATCAATGATGCAGTAGTGATTGGAGAGCAGGAGGGAGGATTGTACAAATTAAAGGGACAACCCAAAAATGCTATGAAGACAAAGATTCATCCATAATCATGGATCACATAGAGGTATGTATAATTTGTTTTTGCAAAAGTTAACTAATGAGTTATGTAGGTCATTGAAGAGAACAAGAACACATTGCTAGACATAACTAGCAAATATGATGACCAGGTATGTTTTGTTATATACGTCGTATACTTTTGTATGATTGATAATGATTACTCTTGAAGTTACAAGTTTAAGTAATCTAGGACTTATGCATATTATGTTTCTTACCTTAATTGATGATATGACTAACCATAAGAGTCATAGGTTTAAGTAATCACAGGTTTAGGTATATTATGTTTATGACTAACCATAAGAATGCTTATTATTTCTATTTGAAATGATCCTGACTATACATGCTTGAGATTATTGTGTTTTGATAATATTAATATTATACTAATGAATGTTTGATTATGTACGAGACCTCGAGGATAACACAATGATGATACCAACAAGCATGCATAGGGATCGAGAATGAATATAAGTTCAAGAACAGGTAATCCAGGAAGCAAAGATCAAGAAGGAGCACACTCCAGTGGTTTCTGCAAGGATGTAGATATTCAGAGGGAGTTGTCCATCTCTCTACATTCCACAACATAAAGGTGTAGAAGAAGTTACTTTAGATTAGGACTCCAGCAGCTCCTGCAAGGAAGAAAAGACTCAGAGGGAGTCCACCCAACAAACAAACAAAGATAAGTATTTTAATTATCATTTCTTGCATATTTGTTTGTTTAAATAGAATTGTTCAATGATGTATATGCTCATGTTCCTGGACTTAGGATATGTATTGTGCATATTAGAATGATTGCATTAATGAACAGTATACTACTAATATGCATGTGATGGGTAAGTGGCCTATGGAACTGTACAACATTCCAGTGCTACTTATCTAGAATGAAACCTCTTTAATGACATGTTGGGAGTAGTGCAAACTCTTAACAATGTTCTGGTAGAGACTGGAAGGCATCTAGAAAGTTGTGGAACATGGATAAATGTTGTATTGAAGCATTGCCTAAGATAATTGCATGATTGTATGACATATTTATTTATGTGTAAGAATTTGTCTAAAAATTATGAGATGTTTCTAAACATGCAATTTAACTTGTTTTGTAGGAAAGACCGTATACCTTCACCTACAAAAGAAGGACTACAACTTTTGTTCAAGCAACAAAATTATCTATTGAAGATATTGAAGTTCCCATGATACGGGAAGAATGCCATGATCCGTCGATCATGAAGAACGATGTTTGGGATGCAATCCCAAGAGCTGAAGGGAAGTCTGTTGTGACTTCCAAATGGAACTATCAGATCAAGCATGCTGCAGATGGCAGCATAGAGAAATATACAAGTGATGAAATAGAAGATACACCAGATGGATTTCAAGACAGCTTTCTTGAATGGTGTAGTCATATATGTGTGCAGAACTTGGTAGGATAGACAGCCTTCTATCCAGTTTGGGATTTACCAAGAGTAAAGCAGATTCCAACCTTTACTACAAGGTTGAGGAAGGGAATCCTGTGATTCTACTCCTGTATGTGGATGACTTATTTGTAACAGGAGATGATAGATTGATTGCCGACACGCAGCGGAAGCTTGCTACCAAGTTTGAGATGAAGAACTTGGGGATGAACTATTTTTTTTGCCATGGAGGTGTGGCAGAGTGCATATGGAATCTTCCTTGGTCAAGGGAAGTACACAGTAGATATCTTGAAGAGATTCGGGATGATGGATTGCAAGGCCATGGCCACACCTATGGCATTGAACCTGAAGCTTCTATGTGATGCTTCATCTGAGCCAGTTTATGTCTCTATGTATCATCAGATGATTGGGTCCTTGATGTACTTGACAAACACGAGACCAGATATTTGCTTTGCGGTGAACACATTGAGCCAGTTCTTGATGGATACGAGGAGTGTTCACCTGGTTGCTGTAAATCATGTTCTGAGGTACCTGGAGGGTACAGTAGATTATGGGCTCAAGTATGAAGCAAATCAAAAGTTTAACCTGCAGGGTTATGTTGATTCAGATTGGGCTGGCAGTGTTGTAGATAGGAAGAACACATCTGGGTGCTGCTTCAGTATGGGATCAGGTGTGATCTCTTGGTTTAGCAGGAAGCAGTCCTGTGTAGCATTGAGTACAGCTGAGGTAGAGTATGTTGCAACCTGTTCTGCTAGTTGTGAGGCAGTATGGCTACGGAAGCTACTGTCCAAGTTATTTGATCTCCCATTGGATGCTACTGGTATCTTCTGTGATAACCAGAGTTGTGTGAAGCTGTCTGAGAACCCAGTATTTCATGATAGGCCGAAGCACATAGAGATCAAATATCACTATATCAGGGATATGGTACAAAGAGGAGTAGTGAAGCTCCTGTATGTTGCGATGGACAAGCAGATTGTAGATGTGTTGACAAAACCACTAGCCAGAGTGAAGTTTGAGTACTTCATAGAGAGGCTTGGTGTTCTTCGGATTGATGACACTTCGAGGAAGAAGTGATGGACACATTTGCAGAAGCCATTCCAAGCATGTTGGAAGGAGGATCCTTCACATGGCTGTGGATGTAAGCACTGGATGATGAGCATCAGGAGGATTCTCCAGTTACTGCTTTGTATATGCATCATGAGGATGCTGGATATGATCAGTTGGATCATTTATATGTATATGTATGTACGCATCATGTTGGATGCTGGATATGATCAGTTGGATCATTTATATGTATATGTATGTACGCATCATGTTGGATGCTAGATATGATCGGTTGGATCATTTGTATGTATTTTGTATATGCATCATGTTGGATGCTTGGACCATGTATCTGTATATGTATCAGGTGGATACATTGTATCATCGGGTAGATCATGTATGTTGATATGTATCATGTATGATCAGGTGGATCATGTATCTGTATATGTATTAGGTGGATACATTGTATGATCAGGTAGATCATGTATGTTGATATGTATCATGTATGATCAGGTGGATCATGTATGTTGATATGTATCATGTATGATCAAGTGGATCATGTATTTGTATTTGTATCAGGTGGATACATTGTATGATCAGGTGGATCATGTATGATGATATGTATCAAGTAGATACTTGGTATGCATCAGGTAGATGCATTGTATGATCAGGATGATCATGGATGACGAGCTTCAGGATGTTGCTCCAGATGATATGCAGCAGGATGTTGCAGTGATGATGATCAGGATGATCATGTGTACATCAGGATGATGTATGGTGAGTATCAGGTTGATACTCTATGGTCGTGGATCAGGTTGTGCAGATGAGCATATAATTTGTCCATGGGAGATTTGTAGATAGTCTTTCAAGATTTTGCCTATGGCATGTAATATGGCCCTGGGATATCTGGAAAATGCTCTTTCGAGGTTTTGCTCTGGGAGGACATATAATTTGGCCCTGGGAGATCTACAGATAGTCTTTCGAGGTTTTTCCTATGGCATATAATCTGGCCCTGGGATATCTGGCAGATGCTCTTTCGAGGTTTTGTCCTATGGCATATAATATGTCCCTGGGAGATCCGATAGGTTGGGTTGTGTGCCCGTAATAAGTCCTGGGATGCTCTTGCGATGTTTTTCCATGACCACATATAATCTGTCCCTGGGAGATCCTATAGGTAGAGCTGTGTGCTCGTAACAGCCTGGGATGCTCTTGCGAGGTTTTGTGGTGACCGCATATAATCTGTACCTGGGAGATCCTATAGGTAGAGTTGTGTGCTCGTAACAGCCTGGGATGCTCTTGCAAGGTTTTGTGGTGAGGTCACATATAATATGGCCCTCGGAGATCCTATAGGTAGAGTTGTGTGCTCGTAATAGCCTGGGATTCTCTTTCAAGGTTTTGTGACGCACGTAGTCAGTCTTGAGGATTCCACAGTATGGCCAGTGATGAAGAAGACTTGCAGGTGGTGGGCCTACATCCAGTATGAAAAAGGATTGGCTCTATAGAACTTCCTATGACGAGTAGAGTCAGAGATTGGTTGAGATAGCAGCAGCAGTGACGATGATGATGATGATGCATCAATGACGACGATCCCGAGAAGAAGACTTGTCTAGCAGATCTGTGTCGAGAAATACCTTCCTAGTTAAGAGGGAGTGTTGATGTATATGTAACTTCGGAATGTATTTCATCTATGTATTTCATATATATTTATTGTGCCCTTATAAGAGATGTGTTATTCCTCTATAAGGAAGTGTCATCATGTGTATTGACAAGTGTCGCAAGTGCGTGTACTTGGTGATGGGTTATTAGACCACCATGTGTGGGGTTGGCCCTGAAATATATATTATATTCTGGATGTACCTAGCTAGACAAGTCGGCCCCATAGTGTAACTAGGAAAACAGGTTAAGTATAAATAGAGATCGGGAGATCTCTATTTGGATCATTCGAAAAATCACACTTCTCTCACTTAGAAAGTGGTGCACTAGTGAGGAGGAGGATCATCTGCTACTAGGAGACTATCTCAGTGTATTTTGGTTTTACTTTGGTTGAGCCATTGCTCTCTCTATCTCTGAGGAAGTTGTGGGGTTTTTCACCTTAGGGTCTTCCCCACGGAAACTCTGTGTCTCTTGTCTCTCATGCTTTTGATTCTTGTGATGCTTGACATGATTGATATGATTATTATGCATTGATATAATGTACATGTTATTCTCTCAGTAAAGATCCTAGAGTATATTGAATTAATGCTAAAAAATTAACACCAAATTGTCTCTGAAATGATCAAAATCACCTCTTCCCAAAGCATTTGTTAGAATATTTTCCACTTGCTCCTCTGTAGGAATGTATTGCAATTCCAATGCACCTCTCTGTACATAGTCATGAATGAAGTGATATTTGATGTCGATGTATTTTGACCTGTCGTGAAAAATTGGATTCTCCAAAAGCTTTATGCATCTTTGATTATCAAAATAAATCATTGTTGGTTTCAAATCCTGACCAAATACCCCAACCAATAACTTGTGGATCCAAATGGCCTCACAACTGGCCTAACTAGATGCCATATATTGTGCCTCTGCAGAACTCAATGCAACTGACTTCTATTTCCGACTGAAACTACAACTAGATGTACTCTTTCAGATCGTCAAAGCACCTTCCCAATCAAAATATGTATAGCCAATCAATTTGACTCCATCTTCTCTCCTGTAGTCCAGAATAAAATCTATTGTGCCATGAAAGTATTTCAACACATGTTTTGTATCAATCCAATGAACTCTTCTAGGCTCCACCAAGAACTGACTCAGAGTGTTCACTACAAAACAAATATCTGTCCTAGTGTTGACCAAATACATCAAAGAACCAATGAGTTGCCGATATACTATCAGATAAACGTCCAACTCTCCCTCAGAAGCATGCATATTATTCTAGTTGGTGATTGTAATGTCCCCTCCATTAGGAATCCATGAATATTTTGCTACTTAACCAAACCCTATAGTTTTGTCTAAATCGTAACAAGTAAAGGGGCCAAATTTTGATGCATTAATTACCTAGTTGATTAAATTTTAGACTTAGGATAAGTATGCTATGTTAATTTGTAAATATATTTGATATTATTATTTTTTTTAATTAGTGGATGTGCTTAGGTGTCCAAGGAGGGTGCATGAGGTCTCGTGGGCCCAATGAGTTGTCATCCAAAATGGAAACTAGAAGAAAATAAGAGAAAAATCCACAAAGCCACAAAAAAGATGGAAAGCAACATAAGAAACAAGCTCATAAAAGCAAAAAGCAGGTAGAAAAGGATGGAAATTCCATAAAGCAAAAAGAAGCAGAAGAGTAGGAAAAAGCATTGGAAAAGTAGATAAAATATAGGAAAATCAAGATGTTTCTAAAAGCAAAAAAGCAATCCAAAACAGAAAGGAAATAAAGCTAGGAAAAAGAAAGACAAAAGCTAAAGATACTAAAAGAAATAAAGGAGGGAACATGGACGATGGAGGAGAACATATACATTGAACCTATAAGGAATCTCATTCTATAAAATAAGGTGGTGTGCACCACTTCAAAATATTTTGACAGTTTGATGTTTTCCTGAGAGCTCTGAAGCTTCTTAGGACTTGGGAGATGTGCCCCAAGTCACAACTGGGAGATGTGCCCCTCCTGATCTCTATTCGACCCTTGGATTCAAGTATTTCATGAGGATTGAGGCTTAAAACCCTGCTCATTGAGTTAATTTTCAGATCTGATTCCAATTCCATCCAAGATATTCTTCATCTAGTGTAGCAAATTCCATCCATTGGAGCATTCTCTACAGTAATTGTCTCTACTTATTTCCTAGAGGTTGTTAGCGACCCTATGGGTATTATTAATGTATTTGAAGCTCTGTAACATGATTAAAATGATCTAATGATCAATGTATGATATAATTTACAGTTCTGCAATTTATCTTTTATATGTAATTGAGCCATTATTGTACCTATGCTCATTATAGTGCTTATTTTGACTAGTTTTCTAGAAAACGAAGTATAATCGTAATTGTAAGTCCAATGATCATTTTGTAAGTTGGTAAAAGTTCATAAGAATCCTATAAATCCAACCCCATCCTTATTCTTGAAATCCGTGACCCTCTAGGGTCATTTGGAAGTGTGTGGAAGTGGACTAGCTGAGTAGTCCTAGGTAGTGTATTTGTCATTTTGGTCTCCAAATCCCTATAAAATTGATTCTAAATACTTGTATTATTTATATAGTAGGGTGTGTATAGTTCAAAAATATTACCTCAGTTCTGAGTACCTCCAGTAAGCACCATAAGGCTTGGGTTTCCACAGAAGTCCCGTGGACAATTTTCTTAAAGCCTTCAGTTTAGCCCAAGGAGTCTACCCAAGTGTGAATTAACCATAAATGTGCCACTGTCAAGGTATTGGACTAGTTTTCATCTTATTTTCATCCTATCAGGTTTTAAATTCATCTTGGGAGAAATTGGGAGTGTCTAGTGTTGTTTGGGATTTTCCTCCAAAATTCTAGTCAAACTAGCTAGTCAATTGTTCCAAGTAATCCACTGTTTGTTTATTTTTTTCACAAATTTTGATTTAATGTTCTTGTGATCAGATTAGGTACATTATAGTGTTATTAGATCATGTTACTATGAACCTAATCTTGATTATCTTTCATGAGTCCCAATATAAATCCACCTCCCAAAGGGAAAGGTCCAGAAGAACCTCTTGTTGAAGAGGAGGTTGATTCCATTGAAGGAAAGATTCAAGGAGGAAAGGATATGTCTAACATGGATGAAATATAAGAGTTAAAATACTTTTTTCAGAGCATGATGAAATTAATACAAGACATATCCCAAAACATCATCAAGTAAAATCAAGAAAATCGAGAGTGTCTTACCAAGCAATTGGTAAGTGTTAAATTTTCAGAATTTCCTTCAATCTGATCTAGGATCTTAACTGAGAGAACAACATGTACAGCATATCTACAACATATCAATCATGGAGATAATAATTCAAGCACACAAGAGACACAAAGATTTACTTGGGGAAAACCATAAAGGTGAAAAACCCCAATAACTTCCTCACAGATAGATAGAGCAATGATACAACCCAACCATAAGAGATAGACATATCCTAGCAGCAGATCCTCCTCCTCCATAAGTGCGCCACTCCTCCTTGAGTGCATGAGTGAGAAGTGAGTGAACAAATAGAGTGCCTCCCGCACTCTATTTATACTTGACTTGACTTACCTTTTACATAACTCATGTAGGCTAGAACTTAACCACATAACATAATGCTGACTGGGCTGACCCCCAATAGGGTGGTCTAATAACCCTTCGACCCACATGGATGACCCCCAATAAGGTGGTCTAATAACCCTTTCACCCACATGACTTATACAGGGCCGACCCCAACAAGGTGGTCTAATAACCCATCAAGTATAAGTTACGACATTTACAATATAAATGACGACACTTCCGTATAGAGGAATAATACCATCTCTATAGGAATACAATATACATATATGTGAAATACATTCTGAAGTTACATATACATCAACAGTAAGCAGAGATGGAGAAGGGAGTAACAATGGCTCCCAACATGAAGGGAAGAAGATCCTTGGTGAGATTCTATTCTAAGAAACTAGGCCTCACAATAGGCCGCATGAATTGAAGTATTTTCCAAGGATCAATATTCCCAAGTTCCTTGCACCCATAATGGAGGAACCTGAGATGCAGTTTGAAGTAGTAGAATCCTTGGAGGTTCGACTAGTAGAATACATGGCTTTGGGTGAAGAGTGCAAGAGACATTTGACCTTCAAGGATTATTGTGACTACCAAGACAAAGCCAAACCAAGAGGATTATACAGAATTCCCACTTAGTCCACTTAAAATTTTGAGTTGCAGAGAACCATTAGTAAGATCTCCCTCCCTTACTTTGATGGATCCTCTAAATGCACTGCTAGCTCTTGGGTGCATAATATATATATGTACTTTCAATTGAATATTATGGCTGTGAGGGATTCAAATAATATGGCTACCTTGCATTTAGAAGGAGAAGCTAATGATTGGTGGTTTCATGGGTTGAGAAATTTGGGGCATGATACTGTGATCACGTATGAGGAGTTCACAAGAAGGTTAGTGAATAGGTTTGATAGGAGAGATCATGAAATGTCATTAAGAGATATTGCCCAATTGAATCAATATGGAACTCCTGAGGCATAAATTTCATAATTTCAAAAATTTGCAGTCATGGTGAATGATATATCTAAATCTCGCTTAGTTCTTTTTTTTATAGAAGGACTAGCAGAGCCACTAAAGGGACTGGTTAAAGATCATCAACCTGCAACCTTGCAGGATGCCATGAACAAGACTAGAGATATGCAAGATGCTATTCCAAGAACCAGATTCCCTCCTAAGAATAAATTTCCTCCTAGGATCAAGGATAAGAGATCCTTTCAAAGGGTCCAAGTGGAAATTTCAAGAAGGATAATTTTTCCAAATACCGAGATGAGTTAAGGAGAAAGAAGTTTTGTTTTTCATGCCAGGAGCCATGGGTTCCAGTCCACAAATGTGCTAAGGGGAAACATTATATTGAAGTTTTATTTGAAAGTGAGGAAGAAGAAGATGATAATGAATGGAATCCAATAATTCAAGAAGAATATTATGAATCAACCGAAGAAAAACAGCCAAAACCAGATTCCAAAAATATTGTTCTTTTTTCCGAAGTGCCAAGGTTTCATACTCTTAGATTCAAGGGAGTAGTCCAAGTACAAAGGGATACTATTTTGGTGGATGGAGGATCCACTCATAATTTTATTGATTCTACAATGGTGGAAAGAAGAAATATTCCCACTGAATCTTTTGATGGATTCACTATCATGATCCCGGGGAACAATTCCATGGATTGCACAAAATGGATTCCCAAGCTGCAACTCACTATTGGGGATTACATAGTGACTGATAATTTTTATGTTGTGAATGTGGATGACACATGTAAGGTTTTATGTTACACCAAAACTTGCAAATGTTGAAGAACATTTGAAGCCAAGAACAAGGTCCTATTACCGGGAATGGCAGTTAGTCCACATTTTTATATTCCTAGAGGTGCAATGGTTATACCATGCAGTTGTACCGATACTCCAACACACCCCATCCGAAGTATTTAGGGGGAATTGAACCTGATACCTTAGCTCTGATACCATGTAAGGTTTTCTGTTACATCAAAACCTACAGATGTTGATGAACATTTGATACCAAGCACAAGGTCCTATTACCAGGAGTGGCGGTTAGTCCACATTTTTATATTCCTAGAGGTGCGGTGGTTATATCGATACTACAAAAAGAAAACATAGTTCTGGGAGTTCAATGGTTGTACTCAATTGGTGATGATATTGTGAACTACAAAATTCCGGAAATGAGATTCAAAAATTCTGATGGGAAGCAAGTAATTATGAAAGGTATGAATACCTATACAAATCAAGTGGTATCTTCCCATAGCATGAGGTCTATACAGAGGCATAGGGACATGGAGTGGGTTGCTTAATTTTTCATTTCCTCACAAGGATCAACCCTTGAAATTTCACAACATCTAGATGATATCAATAAGTTGCTTAAGAAGTATGAGAAAATTTTTGCAGACCTCCCTCCTAGAAGGCCACTAGATAGAGGAGTTGATCATGTGATAGAGATGGAGGTAGGAACACTTCCTATCATGATCCACCCTTATATTGGAATATTCTCACCATCATCATTAGCATTTTCATGCATGCATACTGCATGCATCCAGTCATCAGTATGGTAGTCTCCTAGCACCTAGTCCCTAGTTTTTAGCCCTTAGGAGCCTGGTTTTAGCCATCAGTAGCCCTCCTACCTACCTAGTGAGCATTTTTTTCATCATTTGGATACTAATGCGCCCTACTACACACTTCTTGGATCACATCAATCAGTTCATGCATTTGATCAGTCAGTTCTTGCATTGATTGCTCAGTTAACTGACTGTAGCTTCCAGTTGTCTATATCAGAGTTCTACTTGACTACTGACAGTCTATCATGCACCCTTGGAGTCTCCTTCCCTTGATTAGTGCTCACATGCATCAGCTACAATTAGTTAGACTCTCATTTGACTATTGGTGGTCAATACTACTAATTGGGTGATGTCTCAAATGAAGTCCAATCCATTCCATGAGGATAATTCGAATCACCTTCACTGATATCACATTCATTCTATTGTATTCAGATTTTTTTCTAGCTTACAGCTAATGAATGAAATTACAACAGTTTTCCACATTCTTTGAGTTTCATGTGTGAATATTGATCATATGAAAGATGAAATTGAAATGGCTATAAGATAGCTTCTTGATCTAGGATTGATCGGAGCAAGCCTTTTGCTTCCTCAGTATTTTTGGTGAAGAAGAAAGATGGTACACTTAGTATATGCATAGACTACAGAGCTCTAAACAATAAAACCATAAAGAATCGGTACCCAATCCTAAGAATTGATGAGTTAATGGATGAGCGACATGGTGCCAAGTTCTTACCCAAGATATACCTTCGCTATGGGTACCTTCAAATCAAAATGAGGGAATAAGACATACATAAGACAACTTTCCATTGTCACTATGGGGATTTTGAATTCTTAGTCATGCCATTTGGATTGACTAATGCACCTGCAACATTTCAATCTTGCATGACCAGAGTCTTTAGTAAGAAGCTCCAAAAGTATGTGCTATTTTTATTTTATGATATCTTGATTTATATTAGAACTTGGGAAGAACACTTGCAACATTTAGAGGCTGTACTAACTATTCTTGCAAATAAATCATTGAATGCAAAGTTGTCCAAAGGTGAATTTGGAATGACTAATATGTTGTATCTTGGCCATGTGATTGAAAAAGAGGGGGTGAAGGTCCACATGGAAAATATCCATACCATTCTTGATTGGCCAAGCCCCAATACTGTCACAGAATTGAGAGGGTTCCTTGGGATCTGCACTTACTATCGAAAGTTTGTCAAAGGATTCTATCAACTGGAAGCTCCCTTGACTGACCTTACCAAGAAAGAATCCTTCTGTTGGTTAGAGGAAGTTGAAAGAGTTTTCAAAAGGATGAAGGAAGTCATGAGCAATTGCCTAGTTCTCACTCTACCTAAATTTATTGAGCCATTTGTGCTTGAGTGTGATGCCTCGAGAGAAGGCATTGGAGCAATTCTAATACAAAATAAGCACCCAATTTATTTTGAGAGAAGAAATTTGCAGCCACATTAAAGAAACCATTCCATCTATGATAAAGAAATGCTAGCCATAATGCATGCATTGGACAAGTTCCGACAGTATTTGGTGGGTAGAAAGTTTGTGGTCAAAACTAATCACAATAGTTTGAGGCATTTCTTGAATAAAAAGGAGCTTAATGAAATGCAACAAAAATGGGCGAGTAAAGTTCAATATTATTACCTTGATATAGAGTACAAAAAAGGGAAAATGAAAGTGGTTGGAGATGCTCTTTCAAGAAAACCAACCCTCTCTACTATGGAGGTTCCTATGGGTTGGAAAGATCAGTTAACCATAAAGTACTCTAAAAATCAATTTACATGTGATCTGTTAGATGGATTAATTAGAGATGATTTGTATAAAGTGTTGGATGGAGTCATCTATTACAAATACATAATTTAATTGGTGCCAGGATCAGAATTGAAGAAGAATTTTTTGGAGGCTTCCCATGATTCACCTTTAGCAGGGCATCCTGGTTACCTGAAAACTTACCGGAAGGTTAGAGATAGGTTATCTTGGAAGGGACTAAAAAATGATGTGCTGAAGCATGTGAGAGAGTGCACCAACCCCAACAGAATAAGTTTGAGCATACACATCCAATCGGGCTACTACAACCACTACCGATCTTGGAGAAAAAATGGGAGAGAATTTCAATGGATTTCATTACTGGTCTACCCAAGGTGCAAGGTAAAGACTGCATGTTTGTTGTAGTAGACAAAATTACTAAATTTTCACACTTATTTACCGTTTCCTTAACTATCTCAGCATCCCAAATTGATGACCTCTTCTTTAAACAAGAGTTCAGATTACATGGATTTCCAAAAACAATAATTAGTGATAGAGACAGTAAGTTCACAAGTGATTTTCAGAAAGAATTATTTAAACTAGAGGGGACAAATTTGGATCTCAGTACAAATTACCACCCTCAAACTGATGGTCAAACTGATAGGGTCAATAATTGGCTGGAAGGATATCTTAGAAATTATGTTACAAGGAAGCACCAGACTTGGATTAGATGGCTACATTTGGGTGAGTTCTGCTACAACACTTCTTATCATATGTCTATTGGCATCTCCCCCTTCAAGGACTTGTATGGATCTGAAGCTTCCACCTATGTTGATAAGATTTTTAGAGAGATTAAAGCACCAAAAGAAAAAGGATGGATCCAAAAAAGTCAAGATATCTTGAAGGAATTCAAGGAAAAATTGTAGACTTCTCAAAACCAACAAAAAATGTATGCAGACAAGGGCAACATAGAGCGTAGCTTTCAGGTAAATGACTTAGTGTACTTGAGGTTGCATCCTGTAACATCCATGACCCCTCGATTCCCTTTAGAGATGATGGGGGATCTCCTTAGAAACAACTTGCTAATTTGTTTTTCAAATATTCTACAACTCTGCACTTTTACACAGCTGCAACAACTTCAGTCCGCAATCCACAATCCGCAAGTCGAAAGTCGGAACACCCAATATACAGCGTCGAATAAATATTCCTCTAACTTCCACAATCCCCAATATGCAGTGAGGGAGTCGAAATTCAGAACACAAAATATACATCATCGAATAAATACACCTTTGACTTTCGCAATCCACAATGCGCCTTGCGAGAGTCAGAAGTCAGAACCCCAAATTAAAAATTCTGGGAAAATTACTCCTCCGACTTCCGCAATCCGCAATGCGGGGGTCGGAAGTCAGAACTCCAAATTCACAACTCCGGGAAAATTACACCTCTGACTTTTGCAATCCGCAATCCGCAATGTGGGAGTCAGAAGTCCGAACTCCAACGTGCAACTCCGAAGAAATCACCGCTCTAACTTCCGCAATAAGCAATCTGCCTTGTGGGAGTCAAAAATTTGGAATTCCAATGCACAACTTTGAAGATTTACACCTCCGACTTCCACAATCCGTGATGCGGGAGTCAGAAGTCAGAACCCCCAAATTCTCAGCTTCTCATAATCACACCTCAAACTTCTACAATCCGCAATCCGCGATGCAGGAGTTGGAAGTCGGAACCCCAAATGCACAACTCCGTAGAAATCACCCCTCCGACTTTCGCAATCTGCAATCCACCATGCGGGAGTCGGAAAGTCAGAACTCCAATGCACCATGCCAAGAAATCATGCCTATGACCTCCGCAATCTACAATCCGCACTGCGGGTTTGGAAAGTCGGAAGTCGACCATATACCCCTGTTTCTGCCAACTTCTCAAGAAAATATCTTTCTCAACCAAGTCCATTTTTGGAAAACTTGGTATCGTTGGAAAGCTCTCGGCGAGCACTATGTAATAGTGTGATCCTTTGCCACACCTGATAACTATGACTTGTCCTTCATCCAACCAAAATTTTTCCCCAAACCTCATCCATACCTCTTTACCACTCTGTAAAGAGATCTGATCCACTATGTCATGGCCCCTCCCTTCATATGACCCATAGAGGGAACATGAACAAAACAGGGGGTGTCTATTTCTCCCCCAAATCCATGACTGAGCATTCTGTGCCTTTACAACACTTAGCCCTATTCATCAATGAACAATTCATTAAAATAAAAACACATGGATGCATATGCATACTCAAATAAACACAGTTGAATGAAACATTATCCACACACATATAAGAGAATGCATCAACACATTTCTCCTAGGCAAAATGATGAAACAACCTACAGGGAATTATTCCTCTTTTCATGCTATGCATAGGCTTATGTTGACTAACTTAATATAACCATTTCATTCCCATTAACATGAACAATTAAGCATTCAGAACACAGGATGAACATGTTATAAATCACAGAGAACACTTATATTTTTATTGACACTTTCAAGCAACTGGATGTGGAATGCAACGTTACAACCCACCCATAGGTCTCTACTCAGCTTGTATTCTTTCAGCACTCAGAGACCACCCCCGAGTTGGGGCTATTTATCCACTAAGGAGGAACTAACACGCTCACTCACAGCCATGGTTTCACAATCATGCAGGCTCAACCAGCACCCATCTAGCTCTATCAAGCAAGTGGGGAGACAGGGAAGGATGTTTCTAAGTCAATGAGCTCAACACACAGAGCTACAGGCATATCCAATTGACTTCAGATAGTCCAGGAACCCCCATCACCTCCACTCTCGGTCTAAGTAAGGTCCCCTTCTCTGTTACACAAGCCCTTGGGAACCCCTTCCCTCAGCGATGAACTAGAAAGGTATGGCTAGTCTTGAATTATAAACCAAGGTTAAATGAGCCCTCACTGGATCTACCATGGAGTCTAACCCCTAGTCTCTCTGCCAATCGATCCACTCTTGGATATTCTTAGAGGTTGCGACTGAAAGGTTTTGTCCCGCAACTGGGTTTTATGCTATCAAATTCGGGTCTCCCAATGTATTTCTAGGAATCAAACCCTCTCAATATCACCCCAAGGTTCGGGTCTATGGATTCCCCAATGGATTTCACTTCCCATGCATATTTCAAGGCATTTTTGGCTCTGCAAATTGTGGCTTCATTCCAAGTCGCGATTTCCGGTTCTTCTCATTGCTGGGCCTACGTCCTCCCTCCCAACTGATGGCTAGATGGTAAAAATGGAATGGGGATGAGGGGACATGTCCTCCCATGAGGTGGAGTGACTTATGGGTCAAGCAAACCAATCCCATACCCTGCCTTACAAATGTCAGGGCTTCCCATACTCTATCAGCCTCATGGACTGATTTATGAAGTACTTCCTTACAACAGAAATAAATGACAGCAAGGAAAGTCAAAGATGGGTTCTCAAGGTGACATTTGGTAGCCTAGGGTTCAATCCCACAACTCTCTCACCTCTCCCTAGTGGATACACATAGCCCCCTCATTTAGTTGCATCCGTTGCAAACCCCTTGGTATTTTTATTACATGATATTTATTTATATCATTTTTACAATTTCCATGGCTTAATGGAACATGGCTAGCACAATTTACAATACCAGGCTGAGCATTCACTAGTGGGGCCTTGGTCTTGAGCTCCACGCTAGGAATCATACATTGCATGTATACAATATTTACATTAAAAGACAATATATCCTAACGGTCAAAATGGGGGTATTACATTCCCCTCCCCCTTAAAATAACACCGTCCTCAGTGTTCCAATACTTAGGAATACTTACACATAGTTTACACATGTCCAAAATTCAAAAAATGTGGCAGGTCTTTCTTGCATTTCATCTTTTACTTTAAGCTTTCAGGACCAGGTCCTTTGGCTTCTACAGGCTTCTCCTGTTGGCTTTGACCTTCCAGCCCCACATGTGGACATTTCTCCACAACAGTCCCTTTCTTTTATTTACCTTCCAGCTGATCCACAAGTATGGAAACTTTATGGCTACAATTATTCTTGCTGTCCTTTGTTGGGCAGTTACGGAGGCAATGAATTCCTCCACATTTCCAACATTTCAGCGGCTTCTTTTGTAGCTTGATCATTTACTCAGTATTTTCTTGGGTCTTGGAAATTGCTTGAAGAATACTTTTATCCAAATCAAATATATTTTGGTATGCTTCCATTGTCAATGTGCAAAGTTGTCCACACTTTGCTTACTAGCAACACTTTCCTTGTAACAACTGCAACCAATTGGTTTAATTTTCACCTATGAAATTCATCATTTCAAATCTTGTTAGGCCAAGCATTAAGATCAGTCAACTAATTTCCAAATTGACATGGAAAGTTCATTCTCTATCCACAAGACTTCCACACATTTTATGCTTGTCCAACATACAAATTAAATCATTCATGTTCATCCTTTCATAGGGAATTAACTAATTCATCATTCACAATTTATTTCAAGCAAAATGAACGCAATCAAATTTCAACCATAACATGCATTCAACAATTTTATGTTTCTAAAATGCATCAATAAAAAAGGAAAGAGAAGAGTAAGAGTTTTACCCTCTTAATCTTGTTCCAATCCGGAGCCCCACCACAACTGTGGTTCCATGCTCCTTGGTCTCTTTCACTTCAAATGGGAATGCTTGACTCACCTTTTCCTTGTTTGGGAGATGACACTTGGTGTCTAAGGTCTCTCCAAGGCTTCTCAACCAAGGAACCCTTCCCCGTGGTTTTCCTACAGAACCTTTGGCTGCTAGGACCTACACAAGTCCACTAGCACCATTTTCCATTGCTACTCATACTGAGGTTTCTAGGACAATCACATGTACAAATTCATCCTTAGGATACCTTCAAGGTTCTTTCCTTTCGCAATTACCTAGGTTTCAAGAAAGAAACAACAATGTATAAACTTGGTTTTTATAAGACTTGTATATAAAATTTTTCATTATTCGGAATGAGAAATAGATGATAATTAAATACTTATCTATATTGGACGTCTTCACATTATTCGACAGGTTCCTTCTTTTCTTTACAATCCTTGGATCACCTGTGGATACAATAACAAATGTTTGGCCAGCACGCAGGCTTCTCCACAACATTCAATGCCCGACCAGTGCACTGAATGGATTTACCAAGCATTTATGGTGCCAAACCAGTCCCATACCTAGTTTTCCCTCTCCATTTCCAGGCCAACACTTCCATCTAGGTCAACATGCCAATGGAAGGAAACTGCACCATAACTATTTCCAAATAAAGGGCTCTACTATGGATCCATAAAAATCTCAATGAGTTCCATCCAGTCTCAACACCCACCTCACCTGTAATGTCCCTCCCATCCTACCAAGGCTA
This sequence comes from Larix kaempferi, assembly GCA_027924585.1. Classification (NCBI taxonomy): domain Eukaryota; kingdom Viridiplantae; phylum Streptophyta; class Pinopsida; order Pinales; family Pinaceae; genus Larix; species Larix kaempferi. The sequence goes on from BSBM01000211.1 coordinate 7,685,649, forward strand.
TGGAGAGAACACTAATGATAATACTGGACATCTAGTCCCATTCTGTCACATACCCACCCATCATACCAGCATGGGAGAGAACATGACTCTTATTCTAGGACATCTAGTATACAAACATGCATATAGAGAGAAGATGGAAATATGGAAATACATAAAGTATTTGAAAACATAGCAGAATTAAATTCTATTACCCATCCATCATTCATTCAAGGTATTCATGTCATTCATCAATTAAAACAATACAGAATTAACACATGAGAGTACTTATCTTAAACAAAGTAGTCCCTGAGCAACCAGCTATGCATCTGCAATGTTCCACCCAACCATAGGCTAGTTGTGCTTATCAACCTCTTGATACAACTGCCACCCTCGAGCTGGGCATGATTTCTACAAGGAACCAGGGAACAGTAGACTCACACATAGCCAATCACACGCCAAAATGAGCCAAGCCAATCTACAATTGGGTTTATCAGGCTGCTAGGAAATGGAAAGGAAGAATTGCTAAGCTAGTGAGCTCAACCACAGAGCTATGGATACCTCTACAAGATCTATCTAGCTTGGCACCCACAATGCCTACACACCCCACTCAAGGAAGTATTCCCTTCACCAATGTACAGTACCTCGGGCCATACCTTCCAATCTAGAGTGTCCAAGGTGTGCATAAAAGAGTAGCCATCCCTCTTGAACTTCTTGAGAGGTCATTTCCCCCACTAGGTTTATCAAGCCAATTCTGTCCACTACCACTCCAAATCTCTTGCTCATAGGTTCAAACCAAAACAGGGATTCACATAACAACAAAACCACAGTTGTTGGGCATGAGAAAAATGTTTCTTTAGTGGGAAGTCCAAAATGGGGCTTCTACCAGTTCAGAAAAATGTGGGAAAGCCCAAAACGAAAAATGGAAGATGGGAAACAACCCTGGAAAGTAGAAATCATTTTCAGAAAAACGTCCATGGGCATTTTGGGGCAAAAACGACCTCCATCACAGTCCCAATTCATGGCCCTCCTCTCCCAGCTGATGTACAATACAAAAACGAGCTCCCAGGCATGGAAACTGCAGGAAAAATGGTGAAAAACGTGATGGGGAAAGCCCAACTAGCTCAGACCACGTGAGAGGGAAAAGACTATCGGTTCATAATGGCTTTGGGCACCATTTCGTGGGTGTTTTCTTGCCCAAGAAGCAAAAATACAATTTTCTAGATCGATGGCTTGCCCATACACGAAAATTGACTGCCATGCCTCTCCATTCCCAAGGCATTAACTGCCTCAACCAACTCTTGGAAGAATTAAATGATTGGGTGCATAACCCAAAATGGGTAGTTGGTGGTTTATGGGTTTGAATAATTTCCCTCCCTATTCCTTGAAAAATCATGCCCCATCTCTTTGTTGCATTGCATAGCTAGTTGTGGGTATTTCATTAAATTTCATATTTACATGATGTCTCCATTTACATTGTGCCTATCTAGCACAAGAGCCATATGCACCAATTTTAATTGCTGATACATAATAATGCTAAATCAATGGTGGGGCCTTGGCCTTGAGCTCCTCACCATGATTAACTAACAATATTTACATCATTTACAATCTTAATGCAATAGGGTCAAGATGGGGACATTACATTCTCCTCCCCTTACATTAGCATTGTCCTCAGTGCTCAACAAAATTGAACAAAAATGGATATGCCACCCTCATGGCATCCTCCAACTCCCATGTAGCCTCATCGGGACCATAGTGCTTCCATTGCACCTTTACCTGACCGATGACTCGGTTCCAGAGCAAGGTTACCTTCTTGTCTAGGATGCATAATGGATCGGTTTGGAACTCTCCCTCGGGTTCCACCTGGATCACATCCCAATTAATCACATGGTTAGGATCATGTACATATTTCTTAAGCAAAAAGACATGAACAACATTATGAGCTCTAGTGCTAGTAGGCAATGCAAGTCTATATGCAACTAGGCCTATTCTTTCAAGCACTTCAAATGGCCCACAATATCTAGGTGATAGCTTGGCACAACTCCCAAGCTTCAAGCAACTCTTCCTTGACCTCACTCTAAGATACACATGATCCCCAACATTGAATTCCCTATGCACTCTATGCTTATTTGCATAGCTTTTCTGTCTATCCTGGGATGCTTTTAAATTCTGTTTGATCTTGTCAACCTCTTGTTCCATTTCCTTAAGCAATTTTGGCCCAAGTACAATTCGATTCACTAGATTGTCCCAAGTCACTGGTGTCCTACACCTTCTGTCGTACAAATCCTCATAAGGACTCATTCCCAATGATGCTTGTTTCCCATTGTTATATGCAAATTCTACCAAGTGTAGATAATCCTCCCACTTGGATGGTTTGTCCATTACATACATGCGAATCATGTCTTCAAGCACCCGATTTACTATTTCTGTTTGCCCATATGTTTGAGGATGGTACGTGGTACTAAATCTCAGCTGTGTACCCAAATCTGCAAAGAGACCCTTCCAAAAATTGGAAGTGAACTTGGTATCCCTGTCAGAAATTATTGCCTTAGGCAACCCATGTAATTTGACGATTTCCTTCATGAAAATATTTGCAATGTCATTAGCTTTATGTGTGGACTTAACCGGTATAAAATGCGCTGCCTTTGTTAACTTGTCCACCACAACCATGATGGAATCATGTTGTCTCAACATCATTGGCAATCTTGTAATAAAGTCCATGGATATTACTTCCCATCTGCATTCTGGAATTGGCACTGGGAACAATAAACCTGCTGGGTGTTGGTGTTCACTCTTCACCTGTTGACATTCCATGCACTTAGAAATGTATTTAGCGACGTTCTTCTTCATCCCTAGCTAGAAATAATATTTTCTCGCTGTAGCAATTGTTTTCTGATATCCTGGGTGACCAGAGTATGGAGCTCTATGGATTTCATCGATAACAATCCTCCTCAGATCCGCCACATTTGGAATATAGGCTCTATTCTTATAATTAAGGAGTCCATCTTCTTCCAAATGGTATCCTTCATACTTATTTTCAAGGTCTTGCTGCTGCAACTTGCCCTTTATCTGCACATACACTACTTCTTCAACCATATGTTTAACAATCTGCTGCCTCAAATCCGGTTGGCAAGTACTAAGCGCTACCACATGCATTTCCTATACTTTCCTGTTGAGTGCATCAGCTACCTTGTTTTCTTTCCCTTTTATGTGTTTGATTTCGAAGTCAAATTCACACAAAAATTCCAACCATCTAGCTTGCCTGGCATTCAAATTTGGCTGATCAAATAAGTACTTCAAACCACAATGGTATGTTCTCAGCTCAAATTTCCTTCCCATTAAGTAATGCCTCCACATCTTTAAAGCATGTACTATGGCTGCAAGTTCTAAATCATGAGTAGCATAGTTCTTCTCATGCTCCTTCAACTTTCTTGACTCGTAGCATACCATGTGGTTGTCTTGCATAAGAACTCCTCCAAGTCCTTTATTGCATGCATCGGTACACACCACAAGGTCTTTTTCTGGGTTTGCAATTTTCAAAATTGGTGCACTCGTAAGAAGATTCTTCAACCCTTGGAAACTTTCCTCACATCTTGGTGAACATTCAAACTTTATCCCCTTCTTTTGCAAAGAAGTGATCGGGTTTGCAACCTTGGAGAATCCTTCAATAAACCTCATGTAATAACCAGCAAGGCCCATAAAAGATCTCACATTTGTCACATTCCTTGGGGTTGGCCAATTCATAATGGCTTCAATCTTCTCAGGATCCACCAATATTCCTTCGTTTGAGATAATGTGACCCAAATAATGAATTCTATCTTTATAAAAGTCGCATTTTCTCAACTTTGCATACAACTTATGCTCTCTTAGCAATTGCAATGTCATTCTCAAATGTTCTTCATGCTCTTTTTCATTCTTAGAATAGATGAGAATGTCGTCCAGAAAAACAAGAACGAACTTGTCCAAATACTCGCTAAAAACACTATTCATGAGACACATGAATGTAGCTGGTGCATTTGTGAGACCAAATGGTACCACCACAAAATCATAGTGTCGATACCTTGTTCTAAAAGTTGTCTTATGAATATCTTCCTTTTTTATTATTACCTGATGGTAACCTGACCTCAAGTCAATTTTTGAAAATACCTTTGCTCCTTTCATTTGATAAATAAGGTCATCAATTCGGGGCAATGGGTATTTGTTCTTCACAGTGACCTTGTTCAACTTCCTGTAGTCAATACACAATCTGAGTGTTCCATCTTTATTTTTCACAAATAGAACAGGTGCTCCCCACGGGGACACACTTGGCCTGATATATTTCTTTTCCAACAACTCTTGTAATTGCATTTTCAATTCTAGCAATTCCGGTGTACTCCTCCTGTACGGTGTCTTAGACACTGGTGCTGCTCCTGGCACAAGTTCAATTGTAAAATCAATGTCTCTCTTTGGGGGAAGTCCCAGAATCTCATCAGGAAAAACATCCCTGAATTCCTGCAATACATGATAGTCCTCTAACATAGGAGTTTCATTTTCCGTTGCCTCCAAAACATGGGCTGCGTACAATTGACAACCCTTTCTATAGAACTTCTTCAGCTGCATGGCTGAAACCTGCCTAATAGAAGTCACCTTTAGAATGCCTTTTACAACCCATGGGTTTCCTTCTTCGTCCATGCATTCAAATGTCTTATTGTAGCAGACAAGTTTAACCATGTGTGCCTCTAACCAATCCATCCCAATGAGAATATCATAGGAACCAAGTGAAAAAATATTCAGACCTGCGTAAGTGAATAGCCCATCCATCTTTAATGGACATTTCTCTACTATTTCACTAACTTTTCTCTTGGTTCCAGTGGCTAGTTGAACTAACCATGATTTACTATGCTTTAATTTCTTAAAAGCACAAATCTCAACAATTCTAGGAGTGACATAACTGTGAGTAGATCCAGGATCAATCAAAATAGAAACAGATTGCTTAGCAATCTTACCTTCAACTTCAACTACAGTTGACTAATGATCTACTTGGCAGTCATCTAGTGCTGCATAGATTCTAGGGATTGTTCTCACCACTTGACCCACAATTCCAGCTCCTTGGATGTTGTGAACTTGATTTGCATTCCCATTCTGGTGCAGACAGTTCCTAAGCATGTGGTCTCCTCTACAACCCCAACATTGAAGTGGTTCTCTTGGCTCTTTTGGATCTCTTGGCTTGTCTCCCATCATCCTAGTTGGCTTAGTCACAACCTGTGATGGCTACCTTTGTTGATTTCTGATATGAGGGGGTTAGAAACCTTTCTTCCTTTGGTCAAACTTCTCATTTTTCTTGTCCTTCAATGCCTTATGGAAATTAGGTTTGCTTTTGTTTTGATCATAGCAATACTTGGCCTTCCTTATTGCCTCTTCTAGAGTTCGAGGCTCATCAAATTTAATCTTATCTTTATATTACTGAGGTAGCCCACTTAGAAAATGCTGAATTTTCACCTTATCATCTCGAATATACTTGACATACCTCAGCAGCTCCAAGAACTTGTTTGCATATTCTTCCATGGTCAATTGTCCCAATCTCAGCTCATGGAACTCTTTGATCTTGTCATCATAGTACCTGTCGGAGAGGTACTTATGGTTGAAGTATTTCTTGAACTGCTTCCACACAATCTTTATTTCATTGATCTTCTTCACTTTCCTGATGTGTTCCCACCATATAGATGCTCGTCCATTCAAGTTGAAGATGGCGACCCTTTCCTTCATATTTCCAGAGTAGTCTTGGACTTGGAAATACTTTCTCATCCCAAGAATCCAAGCTTTAGCTTCTTGACCAGACTTTACCTCTCCATCAAATGTAGGAGTTTTTTCCTTCTTAAATTCCTTATGTGAATTGTTCTTGTGATGTCTCTTCCTCTTACTCCTGTGAGATGAAGAGCTTGAACCTTCAATGGATCCTTCAGAGTCAGATGATCCACTAGAAGAGATTTCCGGAGTATAGATTTTGTCTCCAGAAACTCTTCTTGAGCTATTGGTCCTCTTGCGGGAATTCCTCCTTGAACTACTGCCACTCCTTTCTGGATTTGATGTCAGATGCCTAGAGTTTATTTGCCTTTGGATGTCTGTCAAACTCTGTGTTGATGTATATGTAACTTCGGAATGTATTTCATCTATGTATTTCATATATATTTATTGTACCCTTATTAGAGATGTGTTATTCCTCTATAAGGAAGTGTCGTCATGTGGATTGACAAGTGTCGCAAGTGTGTGTACTTGTCGATGGGTTATTAGACCACCATGTGTGGGGTCGGTCCTGAAATATATATATTATATTGTGGATGTACCTAGCTAGACAAGTCGGCCCCATAAGGTCATTGGGAAAACAGATTAGTATAAATAGAGATCAGGAGATCTCTATTTAGATCATTCGAAAAAGTACATCTCTCTCACTCAGAAAGTGGCGCACTAGTGACGAGGAGGATCATATGCTACTAGGAGACTATCTCAAGTGTATTTTGGTTTAGCCATTGCTCTCTTTATCTCTGAGGAAGTTGTGGGGTTTTTCACCTTAGGTTTTTCCCCATGGAAACTCTGTGTCTCTTGTCTCTCATGCTTTTGATTCTTGTGATGCTTGTGATGCTTATTGTGATTGTTATGCATTGATATATTGTAAATGTTATTCTCTCAGTGAAGATCCTAGAGTATTGTGAATTAATGCTCAAAATTTAACATGGTATCAGAGCTAACCTGAGAAGAAGACATTTTGCAGTGACAGAAACTTGAGTTTCTTGTTTATTGGGTTTCTCTCCACAGATTTTGGAAAAACAGTATAGTAGATTGACTCTACTCATCAAGGAGAATCTATCCGTCCAATCAAAATTCAATTCTGAGCATTTTCAGATTTGGCCCTAAAAATTAGGGTTTCCACAAAAATAGGAATTTTTGAAATCTGAAGATATAGCTGGAAGCTCCTTGCAAAAATTGAAGTTTAGAGCTTTGGATCGAGATTTTTGGCTGGGTAGATCTCCGAGAAACTCAAATCCTAATTCAGGGCTCTCCTTAGTGAACTCGGGAGGACAAAAAGGCAAATTTGAAGGGTAAAGCTTTGCTGATCTCAAATTCTGAATACACCAGGCTGATCAACTCATCAAGGCGCATCTTTCTATCCTTTCAGAAAATTGAAATTCACATTTTGAATTTTTAGGGTTTTTCCGACAAACCCTAATCCAGGACCAGATCTAGTTTTCAGCATTTCAAGTGGTAAGACCTAAATATTTTCTATTTCCATTTGAAGTACTCTTTAAGATGTCTCACCACACCAAGCTTGAGGATAAGCTTGAAGGAGATGATAACTTCCGAGCTTGGAAGTATAGGATTGGGTTAATCCTGGAAGAGAATGAGTTGGACTCATATGTAAAAGAAGACATCCCTATCCCAGAGGATGAAGAGGCTAAAGTATTGCATAAGAAGAACTTGGTCAAGTCAAAGAGAATCATTGCTGATTTTATCAAATACCATCTCATACCTCAGGTGTCTTCTCTAAAGACACCCAAGGAGATGTTTGACTCTTTGACCAAGCTATTTGAAGGGAAGAACATAAATCGGAAGATGACCCTGCGGAACCAATTGAAAGGAGTAAATTTTCAGAATGGAGAAACCATTCAATCTTATTTTTCAAGGGTCTCCCAAATCAAGGAACAACTAGAAGCAGTGGATGAAATGGTGAAGAATGGTGAAGTGGTGATGACCACTCTAAATGGCCTACCCAGGTCACGGGATTCCTTTATTCAAGGAATTTGTGCAAGGAAGAAGTTGATCTCCTTCAACAGATTGCGGGAAGAAAGCTCTCAAGAAGAAGCTAGGCTTGTGGCCCGAGAAGAAAAGATGGGAAATGAAGATCAAGCTCTCACAGCACATGCCAGGAAAGGAAAGTCCAAGAAGGAATCATCTCATAATAGGAGATTCTCACACCACCATTATCATAAAGATAAGAAAGATCTCAGATGCTTCAATTGCAATGAGAAGGGACACTTTGCTTCAGATTGTCCCAAGAAGAAGAAAGACAACAACAACAACTTCAATAAGAAGAAGAAGAATAACAAAAGAAGATATCATGCTCATGCTGCCGAAGATGATGAACCCCCAAAGAAGAAGGCTAGGGCAGAAAGTGATAGTGATGATGAATCATCAAGTGAAGAAGAATATGTTCTAATTTCTGCTCTCACAGGCACTATCTCCCATGGTTGATTGACAGTGGGGCTTCCAAACACATGACTGGGGTTAAGGAATCTTTTGTGAATCTATCTGAACATGAATCACCCCATAAGGTGAAACTTGGGGATGATTATCAATACCCAATCAAAGGAAGTGGTGAAGCCTCCTACAACCTAGATTTTGGAAAATATTTGAAGATGAAAGAAGTCCTTTATGTACATGGGCTCAAGAAGAACTTACTCTCCATCTCTGCATTGGATGCAAAAGGTATGAGGGTTGCATTTGTGGATGGCCATGTCCTAATGTGGCCAAAGGAAAAGAACATAGATGATGCAGTAGTGATTGGAGAGCAAGAGGGAGGTTTGTATAAATTGAAGGGACAACCTGAACATGCCATGGTACATGAATCCATGGAGCCAAGTGAACTTTGGCATAGAAGACTTGCTCATATGCACTATAGGGCACTTCCAATTGCAAGCAAGGTTGTAGTGGGTCTTCCTGAAATCAAGACCAAACATGAAGGTGTTTGCAAAGGATGTGCAAAAGGTAAGAACATTAAGAAGGCTTTCCCAAGCAGTGAAAGCAAGGCAAAAGACATCCTAGAAATCATCCACTCAGATGTATGTGGTCCTATGTCATCCAGTTCTCTGAGTGGGTATGTTTACTATGTCTCATTTATTGATGACTTCTCCAGGAAGACTTGGGTATACTTCTTGAAGAACAAAGATGAGGTGTTTGATAAATTCAAGGAATTCAAAACCTTGATGGAGAATCAAACTGACAAGAAGATCAAAACATTCAGATCTGACAATGGTGGAGAATTCACCTTAGGTGACTTCAAGAAGCTTTGTAGTGATTCAGGGATTAAGAGGGAGTTGACTGCTCCTTATAATCCTCAATAGAATGGAGTTGCAGAAAGGAAGAACAGAACAATCATGGAAGCAGCAAGGGCAATGTTGCATGACCAGGATCTACCTATGCATCTATGGGAAGAAGCAGCTAGAACAGCTGTATATGTGCAGAATAGAACACCCCACAAGATATTGGACAACAAGACACCAGAAGAGGTCTTTTTTGGTAAGAAACCTGAAGTCATCCATCTCAGAATATTGGGTTGTCCAGTATACACTCATGTCCCAAAGGAAAAGAGGACTAAACTAGATCCTTCATGAAAGAAGGGTATCTTTGTGGGTTACAGTGAAAGCTTGAAAGCTTACAGAATATACTTTCCAGGGTTCAAGAAGATTGATGTCAGGAGGGATATAACATTTGATGAAAACTCAGCATTCATCAAATCAAGGAAGGCACCTATTGAAGTTTATGAAGAACCTAAGAAAACTAGATTTCAAGACACTACCATGACTGAAGCAGTTCCAGAAGTTGTTCGTGAGTTTGAAGATCCGCAAGAACCTGTAGATCCACCCCATGAGGATAACTCTCACAAGAGGAAACCTGCAGGGGCTAGAGAGCTCATTCAAGATGCAGAAAGATTTGGCATTCCAAAAGAAGAACACAGAGCAAAGAAGAGAACCAGATCACATACCAGCTATGTTGCTTTACTCTGTGACATTATGAACAAAGAGCCTTCCAGTTATGAAGAAGTAGCAGAAAAGAAAGAATCGAAGGATGCCATGGTTGAGGAATACCAATCAATAATGAAGAATGATGTTTGGGATGTTGTCCCAAGACCTAAAGAGAAGTCTGTTGTGACTTCCAAATGGATCTACAAAATCAAGCATGCTGCAGATGGCAGTGTAGAAAAATACAAAGCAAGATTCGTAGCTCGTGGCTTCTCTCAGAAAGAGGGAATAGATTATGAAGAAACTTTTGCATCTGTAGCCAAGTATACTTCCATCAGAACAGTACTTTCCCTGGCTACATCAATGAAATGGAAAATACACCAGATGGATGTCAAGACTGCTTTCTTGAATGGTGTAGTTGAAGAGGAAGTATATGTGGAGTAGCCACTCGGTTTCGAAATACATGACAGGGAGTCATATGTGTGAAGATTGAAGAAAGCCTTGTATGGCTTGAAATAAGCTCCCAGAACTTGGTATGGTAGGATGGATAGTTTCCTATCTAGTTTGGGCTTTACCAAGAGTAAAGCGGATTCCAACCTTTATTACAAGGTTGAGGAAGGGAATCTTGTGATTCTACTCCTGTATGTGGATGACTTATTTGTAATAGGAGATGACAGATTGATTGTAGATACTAAGAGAAAGCTTGCTGCCGAGTTCGATATGAAATATTTGGGAATGATGCATTATTTCCTAGGTATGGAGGTGTGGCAGAGTGTAGGTGGGATCTTCCTTGGTCAATGGAAGTACATAGTAGATATCCTGAAGAGATTTGGGATGATGGATTGCAAGGCCATGGCCACACCTATGGCATCGAATCTGAAGCTTCTATGTGATGCTTCATCTGAGCCGGTTGATGTCTATATGTATCGTCAGATGATTGGGTCCTTGATGTACCTGACGAACACAAGACTAGACATTTGCTTTGCGGTGAACACATTGAGTTAGTTCCTGACAGATCCGAGGAGTGTTCACTTGGTTGCTGTAAAGCATGTTCTGAGGTACCTGAATGGTACAGTGGATTATGGGCTCAAGTATGAAGCGAATCAAAAGTTTAACCTGCAGGGTTATGTTGATTCATATCGGGCTGGCAGTGCTGCAGATAGGAAGAGCACATCTGGGCGCTGCTTCAGTATGGGATCAGGTGTGATATCTTGGTTCAGCAGGAAGCAGTCCTGTGTAGCACTGAGTACAGCTGAGGCAGAGTATGTTGCAGCCTGTTCAGCTAGTTGTGAGGCAGTATGGCTACAGAAGCTACTGTCTGAATTATTTGATCTCCTGTTGGATGCTACTGGTATCTTTTGTGATAACCAGAGTTGTGTGAAGTTGTCCGAGAACCCAGTGTTTCATGACAGGTCGAAACACATAGAGATCAAATATCACTATATCAGGGATATGGTGCAAAGAGGAGCTGTGAAGCTCCTGTATGCTGCGATGGACGAGCAGATTGCAGATGTGATGACGAAGCCACTGGCCAGGGTGAAGTTCGAGTACTTTAGAAAGAGGCTTGGTGTTCTTCGGATTGATGACACTTCGAGGAAGAAGTGATGGACACATTTGTTGAAGCCATTCCAAGCATGTTGGAAGGAGGATCCTTCACATGGCTGTGGATGTAAGCGCTGGATGATGAGCATCAGGATGATGTTCTGGTTTCTACTTTATATGATCAGTTGGATCATTTTTATATGTATGTATGTATGCATCATGTTGGATGCTGGATATGATCAGTTGGATCGTTTATATGTATATGTATGTACGCATCATGTTGGATGCTGGATATGATCAGTTGGATCATTTATATGTATGTACGCATCATGTTGGATGCTGGATATGATCGGTTGGATCATGTGTATGTATTTTGTATAAGCATCATGCTGGATGCTTGGACCATGTATCAGGTGGATACATTGTATGATCAGGTAGATCATGTATGTTGATATGTATCATGTATTTGTATTTGTATCAGGTGGATACACTGTGTGATCAGGTGGATCATGTATGATGATATGTATCAGTTAGATACTTGGTATGCATCAGATAGATGCATTGTATGATCAGGATGGTCATGGATGACGAGCTTCAGGATGTTGCTCCAGATGACATGTAGCAGGATGTTGCAGTGATGATGATCAGGATGATCATGTGTATATCAGGATGATGTATGGTGAGTATCAGGTTGATACTCTGTGGCCGTGGAACAGGTTGTGCAGATAAGCATGTAATTTGTGCCCTGGGAGATTTGCAGATAGTCTTTCAAGGTTTTGCTTATGGCATGTAATTTGTACCCTGGGATATCTGGCAAATGCTCTTTCAAGGTTTTGCTTGGGAGGACATATAATTTGTGCCCTGGGAGATCTGCAGATAGTCTTTCGAGGTTTTTCCTATGGCATGTAATTTGTGCCCTGGGATATCTGGTAGATGCTCTTTCGAGGTTTTGTCCTATGGCATGTAATTTGTGCCCTGGGGGATCCGATAGGTTGATCTGTGTGCTCGTAATCAGTCCTGGGATGCTCTTTCGAGGTTTTGCCATGACCACATGTAATTTGTGCCTTGGGAGATCCGATAGGTTGAGCCTTGTGCTCGTAATCAGTCCTAGGATGCTCTTTCGAGGTTTTATGGTGACCACATGTAATTTGTGCCCTGGGAGATCCGATAGGTTGAGCCTTGTGCTCGTAATCAGTCCTTGGATTCTCTTTCGAGGTTTTGTGGTGGGGTCACATGTAATAAGTCCTAGAGATCTGGACAGGATGAAAAAGGCCTCAGATGTTGTTTAGGGTTCTTGCTAGTCAAGAGACTCTTTTAAGGTTTTGTGACGCACGTAATAATTCCTGAGATTTCCACAGTATGGCCAGTGATGATGAAGACCTGCAGGTGGTGGGCCTACATCCAGTATGAAAAAGGAATGGCTCTGTAGAACTTCCTATGACGAGTAGAGTTAGAGATTGGTTGAGATAGCAGTAGCAGTGACGATGATGATGACGATGCATTGATGACGATGATCCCGAGAAGAAGACTTGTCTAACAGATCTGTGTTGAGAAATACCTTCCTAGTTAAGAGGGAGTGTTGATGTATATGTAACTTCAGAATGTATTTCATCTATGTATTTCATATATATTTATTGTACCCTTATTAGAGATGTGTTATTCCTCTATAAGGAAGTGTCGTCATGTGGATTGACAAGTGTCACAAGTGTGTGTACTTGCCGATGGGTTATTAGACCACCATGTGTGGGGTCGGCCCTGAAATATATATATTATATTGTGGATGTACCTAGCAAGACAAGTCGGCCCCATAAGGTCATTAGGCAAACAGATTAGTATAAATAGAGATCAGGAGATCTCTATTTAGATCATTCGAAAAAGTACATCTCTCTCACTCAGAAAGTGGCGCACTAGTGAGGAGGAGGATCATCTGCTACTATGAGACTATCTCAAGTGTATTTTGGTTGTACTTTGGTTGAGCCATTTCTCTCTCTATCTTTGAGGAAGTTGTGGGGTTTTTCACCTTAGGGTTTTCCCCATGGAAACTCTGTGTCTCTTGTCTCTCATGCTTTTAATTTTTGTGATGCTTGTGATGCTTATTGTGATTGTTATGCATTGATATACTGTATATGTTATTCTCTCAGTGAAGATCCTAGAGTATTGTGAATTAATGCTCAAAATTTAACACTCTGTGGCATGGCTGCATTCAACTAATTTTTCTCTTCCTGAGCTTTAATCATCCTTTCATTATCTTCTCTACATCTCTACAACTCAACCCTTAGGCTCCTCATGGTGGCTGCAATATCTGGGGGAGTCTCTCGATCTCTTCTTCCATTGGATTTTGTTTCAGCATTCTCAACATGTATGTTTTCCCCCATGGCATTTGTCTCAGGCTCATAGGGATCCTGTGCATCATCCATGATGTTGATAATTTTGGCCCAACCAAGACCAAAACTTTCCAACTGCACTAACTGGATTGTTTTCTTTGATGTGACTATTATTCTACAAAGTGTGTTTATAAGCACAATTGTTAGCTACATTATAATACCATAATTATTTGCATGTATGTGGGAAAATCCTATATTGACAACTTTTCCAATCATAGACTTTCTCACAATCAACGACTGTCTCAAGGGAACGAATGTCTTAGGGGGACGACGGGGGTCAAGGGGGCTTGCTCCCTTGTGGCTTCGCCACTGCAGGGTAGGTCGAGGGCAGCGCCCTCGATTTTTTTTTTTTTTGGTAATTCTTTTGATTTCGCGCAATCTGGCGCATAACTTTCATGGTGATTTTCCATTTTGGATACCTAAAAATATCAGTGAAAAGTTGTTGTAATTTCCTCGTTTGGAGCAATTTTTAAGGTTAAAATGGCCGCCTCCGGCGCAATTACTAACAACATGCCGGACGCTTTGGCGCAGTATTTATCTTTAAAATTTCTGTGGGTCCTATTGCCAAGTTTTTCGCCGTGCATGACACATATTTTTATCTTTAACTCTGCCGTCGTGCACCGCGCATGGCGCAGATTTTATCTTTAACTTTGCCGCCGCGCACTGCGCATGGTGCAGATTTGATCTTTAACTCTGCCGCCGCACACCGCGCATGGCGCATATTTTATCTTTAACTCTGCTGCCGCGCACCGCGCATGGCGCAGAGTTATGCTTAACTTTTCCGCCGCGCACTGTGCATGGCGCAGAGTTATGCTTAACTTTGCCGCTGTGTCCGTGGCGCAAAATTTCAAAAAAAGACACTTAGATTTTTTTTTTAATCTCTCTTCCCTTTCAGCACAACATTTATGCTAATTTTGGCGCAGCGTGCGTAGAGTTATGCTTAACTTTGCCGCTGTTCCTGTGGCGCAAAATTTCAAAAAAGACACTTAGATTTTATTTTTTGAATCTCTCTTCCCTTTCAACGCAGCATTTATGCTAATTTTGGCGGCGCGCGTGCAGAGTTATGCTTAACTTTGCCGTTGCGCCCGTGGCGCAAAATTTCAAAAAAGACACTTAGAATTTTTTTTCTTCTTCTGGAAATGTATCATTCTTTTCTTTATAGCGTAAGCCACTCACAGATCATACTTGCATAGAACAAAACAATATTTCAAGAAAAATTGCACCTCTTTTATGTCAAAAATAGAACAACAAAACAACAAAATAATATAGGATGGCAAGCATTCAACCTGAAAACAAACAATACAAACTGAATGCTACTGCATTGGAAACAATGTAAAGCAATTTTGCAAGAATCCCCAAAACAATCATGGAAGTGTTTTCCCATCTTAATCAAATAGAAGCTATGATATCTTCAGATTTCTCTAACTCATTTTAACTTCAAATACTACATATATAAACACACAATGATTTATATCTTCTATGAAAGGCCCAACAGTCGCAGTGTTGAATCATAAGCTCTGCAAACTGTTCAACCTTAGTTTGTTTAGGCCCAACATGGTAATATTTGGTGTTTAGAAAGGGATCTTCCCTTGTAACTGTGATCATACTCGGCCCATAGAGGCCCAATGTTGTAGCCTATGGCTCTGATACCAAAATGTAATGTTCCTCCCATCCTACCAAGGCTATGGAGAGAACACTAATGATAATACTGGACATCTAGTCCCATTCTGTCACATACCCACCCATCATACCAGCATGGGAGAGAACATGACTCTTATTCTGGGACATCTAGTATACAAACATGCATATAGAGAGAAGATGGAAATATGGAAATACATAAAGTATTTGAAAACACAGCAGAATTAAATTCTATTACCCATCCATCATTCATTCAAGGTATTCATGTCATTCATCAATTAAAACAATACAGAATTAACACATGAGAGTACTTATCTTAAACAAAGTAGTCCCTGAGCAACCAGCTATGCATCTGCAACATTCCACCCAACCATAAGCCAGTTGTGCTTATCAACCTCTTGATACAACTGCCACCCTGGAGCTGGGCATGATTTCTATAAGGAACCAGGGAACAACAGATTCACACATAGCCAAGCATACGCCAAAATGAGCCAATCCAATCTACAATTGGGTTTATCAGGATGCTAGGAATTGGAAAGGAAGAATTGCTAAGCTAGTGAGCTCAACCACAGAGCTATGGATACCTCTACAAGATCTATCTAGCTTGGGACCCACAATGCCTACACACCCCACTCAAGGAAGTATTCCCTTCACCAATGTACAGTCCCTTGGGCCATACCTTCCAATCTAGAGTGTCCAAGGTGTGCATAGAAGAGTAGCCATCCCTCTTGATCTTCTTGAGAGGTTATTTTCTCCACTAGGTTTATCAAGCCAATTCTGTCCACTACCACTCCAAATCTCTTGCTCACAGGTTCAAACCAAAACAGGGATGCACATAACAGCAAAACCACAATTGCTGGGCTTGAGAAAAATGTTTCTTTAGTGGGAAGTCCAAAATGGGGCTTCTACCAGTTCATAAAAACGTGGGAAAGCCCAAAACGAAAAATGGAAGATGGGAAACAACCCTGGAAAACAGAAATCATTTTCAGAAAAATGTCCATGGGCATTTTGGGGCAAAAACGACCTCCATCACAGTCCCAATTCGTGGACCTCCTCTCCCAGCTGTTGTACAATACAAAGACGAGCTCCCAGGCATGGAAACTGCAGGAAAAATGGTGAAAAACGTGATGGGGAAATCCCAGCTAGCTCAGACCGCGTGAGAGGGAAAAGACTATCGGTTCAAAATGGCTTTGGGCACCATTTCATGGATGTTTTCTTGCCCAAGAAGTAAAAATATGATTTTCCAGATTGATGGCTTGCCCATACACGAAAATTGACTGCCATGCCTCTCCATTACCAAGGCATTAACTACCTCAACCAACTCTTGGAAGAATTAAATGATTGGGTGCATAACCCAAAATGGGTAGTTGGTGGTTTATGGGTTTGAATAATTTCCCTCCCTATTCCTTGAAAAATCATGCCCCATCTCTTTGTTGCATTGCATAGCTAGTCGTGGGTATTTCATTAAATTTCATATTTACATTATGTCTCCATTTACATTGTGCCTATCTAGCACAAGAGCCATATGCACTGATTTTAATTGCTGGTACATAATAATGCTAAATCAATGGCAGGGCCTTGGCCTTGAGCTCCTCACCATGATTAACTAACAATATTTACAATCTTAATGCAATAGGGTCAAGATGGGGACATTACATCACCTCCAGTCACAACCCGAGTAAGTTCCCCTTCTCTGTTTCACATTCCCTCAGGCGCCCCTTCCCTCAGCGATGCCCTGGGTAGGTGCAGGAGGTCCTCCCTACTGAAACAATAAAGATTTTATGCCTTTACAAATATCGCCACATCATTCAAATAACCAATGCCAAGCTAGTACGTCGATTGGGTTTATCAGGAATGTGATAATCTACATGGGATCTAGCAACTGTAACAAAATCACAATCAAACTCTTAAGAATGTTGCAAAGAAGAAGAGAAGCATGCCCTCAATAATCACTCATAAACACAGAATAATGGACAATATCAGTCTCATACATCAGCAGTAATTTGGCACTATGTGAAATAATGAATATAAAGAATGTGATACAATAAACTATGACGTAACATCATATAGGATTTGAATTAGCCAAGTAGGGCATTCGAATTTAGCTCAAAGTATAGCTTGGATAACAATGGAGACATCATCCAGTCAGTAGTATTAGTCATAAATGGTAATAGTCAGTCAAGTGTGTCTAACTGAGTCTAACAGAACCATCTAGGCATAAATCATGGAATGGAGATTCCAAAGGGGGCACATGAGGTTATCAAATAGTCAAGTGGAACTCCATAACTAGCTAACTAGAAGCTACAAGAAGTCAACATGAACAATCAGTGGAAGAACTACTCAATCAATGCACTAACTGAATGATAACTCTTGGTAGGTGAGATAAGGTGCCCTAACTGAGTGATAACTGAATGTAGGTGAGCAAAGATGCATTAACTGAGTGTGGTAGGTGAACAAAGGCACACTTGCCATGCATAACAGTCAAGGAGGGTGCATCAGGTAGGTAGGAGTCCAAATGGGGGCTGAAGACAAACTCTGGGGAGATGAAAGTGAGCTCTAGGTGCTGGGAGGACTACCAACATGATGTTTGGGCTACATGCCTGCATGACTGCATGACTACATGATGGTGAGAATATTCCAACACCCCCCCGCAAGCTATACTATGAGATAATAACTGAAATATGAAAAAAATAGGGCCCTGGTGACTAAGACCAAAGGTCACCCCGTATAATCAATCTAAATAAACTAAGTGAGGAAATAGAGAAAATCCACTGGGAAGAAATACCTCCCTCAAAATAGACTGAAGGATGCTAAAGTAGCATGTCATCACTCACCCCTGAAGGAGGCCAGTGTCCTTATTTTCCAAAGAAGGATCGATCGATCTAAAATGGATCATTAATGTGAGAAGGATGAAACCTTCCATTCCGAAAATCTGATCTGTTTCTTCATCGATCAACTGGATCACCAACAAGATCTTCAACAGATATGAGAGTAGTGGCTGCCCATCTCGAAAGAGGAGGAAAATCAGTTGAGATCTCACAAGGTTCTTGTGGAACTGAATCTCCCATTTCCTCATCTTCATTAACATTTTCTAGATCTTCAGGTTCTTATGGATTTGGATCTAGCATTTTCTCTTCATCATATTCATTGTCATACTCTGAATCTGGTCTGCCATGTGATGAAGGTTCGCTCTCTTGGAGCTCATCAACACTTCCAACCTCATAATCTGAAATCTCATGTGAAGAAGCATGTGAAGCTGATGTCTCATACTCTGAATCTGAACTATCATGTGATGGAGATTTTCTCTTTTGAAGTTCATCATCACTCTCAAACTCTAAATCTGAAAACTCATGTGAAGAAGCAAGTGAAACTGGCTCATCATCACTTCCAAACTTTGAATCTGATGAAGTGGGAACAGAATCAGAAATGTGAACATCATGAAACTGCTTCTGAAGGTGCATGTAGATCTCTGATATCTCCCTTGATCCATCATAGGTGAGATCATTACCAAAAGAACTAGAATTTGATGATGATGGATCTTCAACAAGATCACTAGTGGATGTATTTGTGATGGCCCATTTTTCCATAGGAGTTGAACCAATAGGTGCTAGATCTTCAGGTTCTTGTGGATCTGGATCTAGGATTCACACTTCTTCAAGAGTCCTCTTTTTCTCAATCTTCTTAGGTCGGTCCTTGCCTTTCAAGCAACCTTTGCAGGTTCTATGAGCAAACTTGCTATTTAGAAGACCATCAACCACATTTCGAGCTAGCTTGTAGTTGAGATGAGATAGTCTACTCTCTTCATGAGTATGAAAGTGAAGAGAAGGATCCTCTGAGAGAGGTAAGAAGTGTGAAAACTCATAGAGTTTTGTCTCATGATTTGCAACTCCTTTTGCAATGATTTCCCCTGAAACCATGTGTTGTACCTCAACTTCATTTGGAGAAAAGATCACTCTTTTGGGATCTCCAATATGAGTCATTTGATACACTGAAAGAACATTAGTTGCAAGAGAAGGATCATAAAGCATATCAGAAAAGTAACCATGGTCAAGATTGATTCTTCCAATCCCCTGAGAGGATATTTCGAAATCATTGCCCAACATGATGGAAGGTCCAACTGAGCATTCGAAGCTAGAGAAGATATCTTTGGAGCAAGACCTGTGTCTTGTTTCTCCTGAATCTATAATGAATGAGGAGTCTTTTGATACACTTTCCATGAGAGCATGGCATCTTTCTTTGTCTTCAGATCTAGAAGGTTCAGTATCATTATTTTTCTTCCTTGCACATGCAGGTATAGGAAGATTGTTCTTTTCAAGTAACTAAACCATCATGTCTATAACTTTCCTCATACAAGCACTCTCGGGATGAGGTCCTCGATGACAATATGTGCACTTTGATCTCCCTTTTTGAGATTGCTTGTTCTTCTTTGGGTTTGAAATCCCATCTGACGGATATGGATAATCTTTTGTATTTGTATCATTTGATCTCTTTTCAGAAATCTTTTGCTTGCCTCTTGCATTCGCTCTCTTGGCCTCAGTAATTGTAAGGGCCGAATCCACTTTGGATTTGATCATTCCCATGGAGATTATCTTCTGATCCTCTTGTGTTAGAGATTGGATGAAGTCATCAAGTGACGGAAACTTCCATTTTGGAATGGACATCTTAGCTAACTGGAAATTAGAGACAAAAACTAAGAAGTTTGGCCCCAAATTTGAGAGAATGGCAAGAATAAGCTGCTTGTCTTCTTTCACTATCTCATATCTTTTCAACTGTGATATCAAGCTTTTGAAATTGGTGAGGAAGGAATTGATTGATTCGAAGCTGCCAGGACTCAAAGAGATGAGTTCATTCTCCAATTTGTGTCCTTTCATATCATCTTTATGTCCAAAAAGAGATTCGAGCTTGTTCCAAACCTCTTTAGGATATGTAAGATCGATGACATGGAAGTGAATATCTTCAGAAATTGATAGAAGGAGGAGGCCAACTGCTTCATCAAGCCTATCCAAGTACTTGGACTTTTCAACTGCACTGAGAGGTTCTACCATCATTCCATTGAGTATTCTAGTGAAGCTCTTGGATCTCATGAAGAGAGCCATCTTGGGTTTCCACTCAACATAGTTGGAATATGTGAGCTTTAGATCCATCTAAATAGAGAAGGTTGAATTGTTCAAGAAGAATTCGAATGGGTGAATAAACCTGCAAAACAAGAAGAGTTTTTGTTGATGGAGAATGCTACACTTCGACTGAACACTACCTTTTGAACACTGATCACATAGACTAAGTCCTTCACACCTAGATAGACCTCACTGGATTTATCCAATGAATTCAAGTAATAGAACCAGGATTTGTTATGGAAACTGAGAGGCTTCTGGTGCTCAAGTGAAAGATAGCTGCTCAAAGAAATCTTGCAATTGCTGCAATGGCTACAATTCAAATAGTTGTTGACTGCTCTGATACCATGTGATAATATGCAGGGGATCTAGCAACTATAACAAACTCACAATCAAACTCTTAAGAATTTTGCAAAGAAGAAGAGAAGCATGCACTCAATAATCACTCATAAACACAGAATAATGGACAATATCAGTCTCATACATCAGGTGTAAGCTGGCACTATGTGAAATAATGAATGTAAAGAATGTGATACAATAAACTATGATGTAGCATCATATAGGATTCAAATTATACAAGTAGGGCATTCGAATCTAGCTCAAAGTCTAGCTTGGATAACAATGGAGACATCATCCAGTCAGTAGTATCAGTCATAAATGGTAATAGTCAGTCAAGTGTGTCTAACTGAGTCTAACAGAACCATCTAGGAATAAATCAAGGAATGGAGACTCCGAGGAGGGTGCATGAGGCTGTAAAATAGTCAAGTGGAACTCCAGAACTTGCTAGCTAGAAGCTACAAGCAGTCAGCATGAGAAATCAGTGGAAGAAATACTCAATCAATACACTAACTGAATGATAACTCCTGGTAGGTGAGATAAGGTGCCCTAGCTGAGTGATAACTGAAGGTAGGTGAGAAAATATGCATTAACTGAGTCTGGTAGGTGAACAAAGGTGCACTTGCCATGCATAACAGTCAAGGAGGGCGCATCAGGTAGGTAGGAGGCCAAATGGGGGCTGAAGATAGGCTCTGGGGAGCTGAAAGTGAGCTCTAGGTGCTGGGAGGACTACCAACATGATGACTGGGCTGCATGCAAATGCATGTCTGCATGCCTGCATGGTGGTGAGAATATTCCAACAAGGCATTCCATTAACCAATATTCTAAGCCAGTTCTCCAACTAGGCTTATCAAGCATACAAAAACCATTTCCAAGCCAGTGTATCTAATGGGTTTATCATGCAATAAGGAAAAATAATACAATCACATGGCTCCTTCTCCTATGTAAACTAGTGGTTCCCTCCAGGAACTCCATAGGTGACTCACTTGACTGCAGTCTAGCATGGCCCCACAATACCCACTCACACAGCACAAGGATGGTACCCCTTCTATGCTACACAGTCCCTCAATCATATCCATCCCTTCCAGTGCTCTTTTGTGTGAGCGTAGAAAGGTTACCAATGCCAATACAATCCTCTTGAGTACTCATGCTCTTACTGGGTTTAATGACACTGTGGAGAGACAAGCACCTGTAAGAAATTTTGTGGGGTTTCTAAAACCCAAGCCACTCTTGGTGTTTCCTTTTAATTTTAAGATTTAGCAGCCGAAATCTGCCCCAATGGAATATTTTCACCATCTCACCTGCATTACACACAAGCATGTAGTTCACATGAGATGTCATCATAATAATTTCAATTAGAATTTCTCAAATATGTTTCGTACAGAAACCATGTTTCTAAAACATGAGGTTATTCTCGTGATATTTGGATATTGCAGGACATAGCACATGGTCTTCCTACAATGTGTCCTTTTGACACACTTCACAAACAACCAATGAGTCAATAATATTAATAATCAAATTCAATTCTGAATTTTTTACAATTCTGTCTCATATAGAATTTGGAGTTATTTAACCATGGGTCCATGCTCATATTGTTTGGATCTTGTAAGTGGTAATACTTTGTCCCTTGTGGTTTTACATTTATTTCCATAACCTCAACATCCACCTACATCATGTCCTCTTGAAACAATTCTGTATTATCCAAATAGTGATTAACAATTATTAGCGAAATTTCAAATCTGAAGTTTACAAATATGTTTTCCTACATAAATTAGATTTTGCAACCATGAGATCATTCTCATAAACTTAAATCAGAAAAATTCAAATTTGTTTCATATAAAAATCATATTTGAGAACCATGAGATCCTTCTCACAATATTTGGATTTTTCACATGGTAGATTCCGATCTTTATTATGGACTTACACTTATTAATTCCATATCCAAGACAATTCTACCTGCGATCTTAATTTTTCGAGCGGTCAAACAAGTTGTGAGTGCCCATGCATATAAAAATTTCATTTCAACATTTACAATAATCATTGAAGTGATTTGGATTTATAATACCTCCATAATTTGAGCACTATCAGCTATTAATATCTCAATATCACAGAAACACATTTACTTCATGTGAATCATTATCACAATAAAATTGAAATATAGAGTCACATCATCTATGCAATCAAATAAAACTTCAAATACTCATTACTTCACAGCCATATCATTCCATGCAACTCTATCCTTCCAACAGAGTATCCTGGTAGCCTATCAAACATAACTACCTTTTTCATGCAATTCTTTCCCCTGCATCCATAGCATCTCATGAAAGGATCTTATCATTTTCAATAATTCCATCATTTCATCTATTATCTAATTACAATGAAATGCATACCATAACCATTCCTTCACACAATGCATAACCACAAGATTTACAAAATATTTTAATGTACATTTACTTAATGCACCTAATGCACTACAACATTGATCTAAAACATTTTTTTTCCTACACAGGTTTCTTACCATGGTAAGTTGGACATCCTAGCCAATGCTTCAACACCATACCCAACCATCTCCAAAATCACTTGGTTAACTATTTAGGTGCCTTCCTTCTTCACCCGAATACAACATCAGGAGTTCACTCACTCCCTGTGTGTTGGAAAAGAGGTTTCATCCTATATTAACACCAATAGGGAGTTCATGGTATACTTGTTGAGCATGGCAGGCTTCACAACCCAACATCCTCATGGTCTCACACACGGCATGCTATTATTTATCATGAATGCAGCCTAAATTTTAAACAGTCACATGGTATGAGGCTCCTTGACCTTACTATCCCATACCTCACCATACCATGGCGGTATGGAATTCACATAAATTCATTCAACCTTACATGCATACCATTTTATGATGATTAAAAATATGGTCGAAGGGATTCTTACCCATCATCTTTCAACACTTATACAATTAGCATAAATAAACATTACCTGCATGGATTCCACTAAAATATTATATGATGTTACCTTATCAATTTTTCCTCTTGCCAAGGACTACATAGTCCTTCCACCAACCTCTTTGTTGGCCCGGTTTTGCAACCAGGCTTAGTGCTATGGGCACCTGCTAACTAGTAGCAGCAGTTTCAATGTAAATAAATAACAATAAACTAATTAAACAAGACTATTCATGGATCTAAGCAAAGATATTAAGCAAATAACAAAGATAATTTAAAATCAAGAACAAGAACATATAAGAATAATAAATTTGTATTGAAAGAATGGGGCAAGCAAGTGCTTGCGGAATCAATACCTCTAATGGTGAGGTTGAATGGCTCCAAGGATGAGCAACTCCAATCTCCAATGGTCTCTTCTCCAATGTGGTTTGCAATGGCTAAAATGCTCAGGGGAGATTTCAGCAGCATAAGGATGAGATAATGGATGGATGTGAAATGAGGAGCCCCTACCACCTTTTTATAGGTTTTGGTGGTGGGAAATACCATTTGTGGTTTTGTGGAAACCAAATGGTATTGACCAACATGGTTTAGGTACTTTTCCCTCCTTTTTCCTTTTTTGAATAAAAATAATATTTTAATTCCCTTTTTAATATTTTTGGGAATTTGGACCCTTTTTGAGGGTTTTTTATGATTTTCTTGGAAAACTAATCTTTTTTAATGGAAAAAGGGGTGTACTAAGGTCTTTTGGTGACCTTTTGTTGGTTTCAGAGGCTCAGATGGTGGAAAAGTGGACAAATGGGTCATGTGAATAAGGGAATGAGCTAGTGAGCACTTTTTAGGTGTTAACACTCTTGATCATAGATCTCTTGCACCAACCTTTCTTCATAAGGTTTTTGGTCACATGCAACAACATCATCAACATCTTTAGCCATGCTTCTGTTGTCTTTGGTCCTACAACCAATACCAACACCAATAATGATTATCAACCATAATAATTATCGTAAGT
Source organism: Larix kaempferi (assembly GCA_027924585.1). Taxonomy (NCBI): domain Eukaryota; kingdom Viridiplantae; phylum Streptophyta; class Pinopsida; order Pinales; family Pinaceae; genus Larix; species Larix kaempferi. The sequence continues at coordinate 7,710,300 of BSBM01000211.1, forward strand.
GGCTCAATGCATATGTAAAACTTCACTAAATTTACCAACATGTAATATCATATACATGCACAAGCATTTTCTCATGCACTGTGCAATGTCTAGCAATATGCCCACTAGTGCACATTCACTTTATCCGTCTAATATCTTGCATTTTCAACATTCCTATGCCATAATTTTATGTATATAGAGCTCACAAAATATAAATACAATAGCAAGGCGGGGGTTAAGGAATTCTCCCTTTCCAATCCCTCATCATAGCATGAAATTCCTCTTCCACATCATAGCTGATCCAATTTCATGGCCTCTCTAGCAAAAACACAAGGAATCATTAGCTATGATTTTCTCATCAAGCAAGAATTCAATACACATACTCATGTATAACATTCTTACTTGTTACTTTCCAAGCATGCAATTGTTATGCTATAAACATAAATAATTTAAGGTGAGAAATTTCTCTCTTTATCAACATTTCCCTTTGGAGATTATTCTCCAATTTTAAGCTGCAACCATCTTGTCAGCCCTATGTGGGTTTCCTTGATCACTGCAATAGATCCCATTGCACTATGTTCACATGCCTTGTTGCTCACATTGCTTTCAGAAATTATGGTCAAGTCCAACTTGGAATTTCTTGGACTTTCCTGCACTTATGAGCATTGCAATCTGTTCAATTCCAACTCCATATGGAGTCCTTCAAGGCACATTGTATGCCCTTGCACCTCATTGAAATTCTGGTTACATGCCTGTAAAATCATACTTTTTCTCTAGCAGCCCCATTGCGACAACCTTGGGATCTGATACAACTCTGTAACGTCCCCGATCCCCTTGGTTCTTGATGCAGGAGCATCGATGCCAAGCCAACAATGTGATTAAGTGTTTACATGTTGTGGTTAGCACGAGGACAAGCTGTCTTGAAGTGGGAGAAATTCTATTTATTAAGTATTTTGAATAATTGCAAATATGTAACCAAATAGTATGTGTCAGTTTTTGAGAAGGTAGAGCATAGTGGCAAGTTGATGCTCCCTGAGTGGAGATCAAGTCAGTTAGCCAGTTAGTTGAATAATGATAGTGACTCATTCAGTGATGGAGGAGAATCTGTTAGTTAGTTTGTTCAGCCATTCGGTTTTTGGAGGATATTTTCGAATGGATTAAATAGGGGAAGATAGGAACTCAATAAGGGGTTTTTTCAGTAGGGTTTGGAAGTCGGTCATTAGAAGTGAGAGCTCTACGTAAGGAAGATTCAGTGGGATATTTTCCTACACACCAGAGGGAAAATATGACTGTATAGATGTTTTTTCTTTCACTTAATGAAATCAACAAGTTATGTGTGTTAATGGTGTTACTCTGCATTTGAATGAGAGATAAGCCTAGATTCTAACAGGTAGAGCTGTGTGTGAATCTTTGTCTTTGTGTTTGTATGAACAGTAAGAACACCCAAGTCCTTTGTAAAAAAACAATTAACGGGTAGCAGAGATAGTTTTTGTCATCTTTATTTTCTCATCGAATCTGGATGAAGACTGAACTGGATTGATCGATCTCTGATCAATCCACGAGAAAATCACAGAGTCACAGTCGATTCGAATAACATAGGTTGGACGGCTCAGATCCAAGAAGAAGGAAGATCGACAGCGGGGAAAGAATCGATCAAGTGAATGTGAACCTAAGTTAGCATATCTGCAAGCCAAGGCGAAGTGGTCCAGATTGATCGTAGATCAGATCCACAAAGGATCGAGGGCTGAGACAGTGTTCCACAGAATAAGGAAGCACGGGAGTTAACAGTGAAAGTTGCGGGAACCACATTGCAATATAGTTTTGTGGAAATTTCTTTCAAGAAATCATGAGAGGCGCACCCGCAATCCGCAATCTGCAATCTGTAGAAAGGAGCGTGCGGAAGGGTCGTTGCAGGAAGGCGATTGCGGAAAGATTGTTGCAGAAGAACACGACAATTGCGGAAAGGCGTTTTTCCCGCAAGGCTATTTTGGAAGGTCAGTTCTGACTGTCAGAACGTTGTGGAAATCCCATTTTTGAAGGGGAGGGCCACAAGTGAGAAGAACCTAGTTGGTTTCTAGCTAAATTTGGTGATACTACTTCAAAGGATCACAATAATTTATGGGAAGCGGGTTGGATTGGCTGTTGGTCACTCCCTCCTGCACCATTTGTGGTATCAGAGCGGATTTTTCCTGGAACGACAGAAGAGAGGCATGGATATACGTTTGGGAAGAGAAAGAGCTCATGGCAGAGGGCGACCAACAACGAATGCAGAGGTTGTGGAGGAAATGAGAAAAATGAGAGAACGTATGGAAGCTGTCGAGATGGGTAGATGAAGAGACCCAGAAGCAGGGGATGGGAGTGACGCTGATGAAGAGGAACAAGGAGAAGAAGCAACACCCATGCAAGGCCAAAACCTGAGTTACCGACCTATGAGGTAAGCCTCACTAGTGAACACCTCATTGCTTGGATCATCGAGTTACACATGTACTTTGAGTATGATGAAATTGAGGAGAACAAGTAGGTCAGGTTGGCATTGACAAGGTTGAAAGGACATGTGTCCCTATGGTGGGATAGTGTGCAAGATGAAAAGAGAAGGAAGAACAAGCCATTGATAAAGAGCTGGGATGGGATGGTAGCTAAGATGAGAGCCAAATTCTTGCCCAAGTATTACCAACTGGATTTGTATAGACAAATGCATAACCTTAGGAAAATATTATTGACTGTAAGAGAGTATACTGAAGAGTTCTACAAAGTGAACCTAAGGGCAGGTTATGTGGAAGAATCAATAGAGAAGGCTTCTAGATATGTCAATGGTATCAGGATGGAGATTCAGGATGAGATTAATATGATATCACTAAGAACCATGGAAGAGTGTTAGGAACCCATGTCTTTACTTTGTTAGTATGTTTTTGTTGGACGCAAATGCTTTGTAAGTCGTCCTGTAGTATTTGTTGATCAATAGTTTATGTTATTGTTGTTGGCGCATATGCTTTGTAAGTCGCCCGTAGTATTGTTGATCCATAGTTTGTAACGGCCCATGGTTTTGACCCATAGTATTGGCGCCTAGAATTAGTATATAAGTGTGTGTTGAGACCTATGAAGGCACCATGAAGTTAATTGTATTGAGCTTGCTCAAAGGAGGTTGCCCCCTCGAAGTGGCCTGTGATCAATATAAAAGTGATTCTGAGTTCTGTCATTTCTGCTATTTCGCATATTCTTGTTAATTAATTGTTGCAGGTGCATCACAAAGAGGCATACCAATGTGCCTTGAGAGCAGAAGAAAAATTAGTGAGAAAGAAGAACTTCAACAGGGGAAGAGTTTCATCCAAAGGAAGGGAGCAAACAACTGGAAGAGGAAGGTTTGCATCCCAAGGAGGAGGACCCAATAACTTAAACCAGTAGGAGAACCAAGGTAGAGGAGGTTACCGAAGAGGGAGAAGACCTTACCAAGGGGGTATAGGTAGAGGAAGAGGCAGAGAATCTGTCTATAGATTTTACAAGTGTAACAAATTGGGGCACATATCCTTTGAATGTCTAGAGAAGGAAGACATAGGACAAATAGGAGCCTATGTATCTCAGAATGAGCAGCAACAAGAGTGGATGACAGTGGCCGAGAATATGCCAGAGAAGGGAGATTCTTTGATGATTCAAAAAGTCTTATTGAAACCTGAAAAGGAGGAAGTGTAATCGGCTCAAAGGAAGGCTTTATTCAAGACCATGTGTAAAGTCAGAGGGAAGTGTTGCAAGATGGTGATTGACAGTGGGAGCACCGAAAATATTGTTTCCATGGAGATGGTGGAGAAGCTAAGTCTGAAGAGGACCAAACACCCTATTCCATAAAAAGTATCATGGTTGCATAAAGGACATCAAATCCTGGTAAGTGAAAAATGGAAATTGATTTTCAAGTAGGCACATATAAGGACAAGATTATGTGTGATGTTATTCCCATGGATGTTTGCCATATTGTTCTAGGGAGACCATGGAAATTTGACAAAAGGGTAGTGCATAATGGTAGGAGGAATTTTCATAGTTTTGTGCAAGATGGGATAAAACATATTCTTCATCCTTTGCAAGGAGAGAGTTCGACAGAGAAGCAAGCATCTAAGTTCCTGATGTTGACAGAGAAAGAGTATTTGCAACAAATTGATGAGAAGGAACTGAACTATGTTGTGGTATGTAAGCCTAGAGTGGTAGAGATGAAGACTAATATTATAGATCTGCCTGAGGATATTCAGGAGATGCTAGGAGAGTTTAGTGACATTGTGGTAGATGATTTTCCCAATGAGTTACCACCAAAGAGGGATATAAGTCACCATATTGATTTTATTCCTGGAGAAGGCTTACCAAAAAAGGAAGCATACATATTGACACCTCAAGAGAATGAAGAAGTTAGAAGGAAAGTACAACGATTGTTAGACAAGGGGTTGGTTCAGAAATGTCTTAAGTCCATGTGCAGTACTAGCAGTACTTACCCCAAAGAAGGATGGTGAATGGAGGATGTGCACTGACTCCAGAGCTATCAACAAGATTACCATCAGATATAGGTTTCCATTACCTAGGATGGATGACATTATGGATTTCCTAAGTGGAGCAACATGTTTTTCAAAATTAGATCTGAAGAGTGGATACCATGTGAAGAACCTGCAATAATTAATTGATGAATACATGATATTTCAAATCACATAATACTTTTATTGATCACAGGACAATTCAAGGGGGCAACCTCCTTTGAACAAGCTCAATACAAAATAACTTCATGGTTTATTCATTGGCCTCAAAACAAACAAATATACTAATTCTAGGCACCAATACTATGGGTCAAAACCATGGGCCAGTACAAACTATGGATCAACAAATACTACGAGACAACTTACAAAGCATATGCGTCCAACAACAATAATACAAACTATGGATCAACAAATACTACGGGACAACTTACAAAGCATATGCGTCCAACAACAATAATACAAACTATGGATCAACAAATACTACAGGATGACTTACAAATCATATGCATCCAACAAAAATATACTAACAAAGTAAAGAGAAGGGTTGACATGAGTTCCTAACATACCATCAGATCAGAATTCGAGAAGGATATAAGTGGAAAACAACCTTTAAGACAAATGATGGGTTGTATGAGTGGCTGGTTTTTCCATTCGGACTTTCCAATGCATCAATGTGGCCATGGCCTTACAATCCAACATCCCGAATCTCTTCAGGATCTCCATAGCATATTTTCCTTGGATAAAGAAAATATCCTATGGAATTTGCCACACCTCTAAACCTAAGAAATAGTGCATCATAGCCAGGTGTTTTGTCTCGATCTTTGCAACAAGATTCTTCTTATCTTCTACAATGAGATTCTCGTATCCTATTAGAAACAGGTCATCTACACATAGTATAAATATCACTGGTTTCTCGTCCTCAACCTTGTAGTAAAGGTTGGAGTCTTCTTTAATCTTGGTAAAACCCAAGCTCATCATAAAACAACCAATCCTATCGTACCATGTCCTGGGTACCTGCTTCAATCCATAAAAATCATTCTTCAACTTGCACACATGTGTCTTCCTGTCCAGTGTCTTGAATCCCAATGGTTACTCCACATACACTTCTTCTTCTACTACACCATCTAGGAAATTTGTCTTCACGTCCATCTGGTGTACCTTCCACTTCACACTGCGGCTATCACAAGTATAGCTCTAATCGAAGTGTATCTTTCTACAGGAGCACACATCTCTTCATAATTGACACCCTCTTTCTGAGAGGAACCATGAATCTTGGTTTGTACTTCTGTAATATGCTTAATTTTGTAAATATTCTCAAGGGTCACTTGTTCTTTGGAAAAAGTCTTATCATCCTTTTCTTGTGGGTCATAACACACACTCTTTCCTACAATTCAAATTCAGTCATATGATTAGCAACATTGCATACTAATCAATCAATTCAATTTAATGACAACTTATTATGCATAATGTACAAAATCATGTAACCAATACATATTATCCAATGCTTCAACACAAAACTCATCCATATCCTGTATACACATTGTAACTATCTAGATGCCTTCCATCTCTACCAGAACATACTATTAAGAGCATGAATTTCTCTCAACTTGTTAGAAAAGAGGTTTTATTATAGACAAGCAACAATGGATTATGGAATGTTGTGCAACACCATAGGATACTTACCCATCATATGTACATTAAGAGCATACTATTCATTTATCCTAGCCATATCAATGTATTCACTATAACATGCATAATACGCTTCCTGATTCTAGGAATAAAAATATACATACAACTGTCATGAACAATATCATTTAAACACTTAAGGAATAACTCAAATCATAGTTTAAATACTTATCTTTCATTTGTTTTGTAGGATCCCTCTTAATTTCTTTCTCCTTGCAGAAGTCACTGTAGATTTTGGAAGCGTACTCTGTAGCAAGACTCAACCACTCTTTGATGGGGAGTTGGATGAAACAGCTTCGCTGGAAGCACAAGAAGCATGCGCGGAAGGAATGAGGCTTACCACAGGAAAAGTGGAACGTGACTGATGGCAACGTCACTTTGTTTTTAATCTAGGACGAGGGATGAAACAAGTTGGCTCGCCGCCCATGGTGATAGCAGTGAGGCCAAAGTCACCTTGCGAAAGGTTTCCTTAGACAAATTCAGCCAGAACAGTGCGGAAGCACAAAGCAAACGGACTCAGGTGGAGCATTGCAATGAATTGTCTAAGTAAACGAATAGTTTAAAAACATGGCAGAAGGTGTTTTTGCCAAAGGTTCAGCAGGTTGTGGAGTACATCGAAACGTAGAAGGAAACACAGTTTGAGCACAACGAAGTTCATTCCTTCGAGTTGGACGGACGGTTGGATTTGCTACCCAACTAATTCAGCTTTAGGGGCATGTAGCGAATAGAGGTTTTGATGGATTGGATAAGTACTGATGCAATACTAGGTGGCAGGCACAATAGTTGAACGAAGTGGGATTTTTTGTCTCAAGCTGTGACAGTCGGTTGCAGACTGTTGCATTGAACAGTGATGGTCACAGGCATCGGTTGCAGCATGCTTCTGAGAAGCAGAGCTACTTGGAGACGTTGTCGGGATGACAACAAGCTTAAGTGGGGGAGGATTTCAAGGCCACGTTTTGCCGCAACACCCACAAAGCTTATGGGTGTCACAACCCAAGAAATGTTTGTAGCCTTGGCAACTGGTTGTTGGTTGGAGCCTCAGTCGGATGGACGGTGTACTAGCATGTTTGATCGCTAGGAGGACCAAGGATCATGTCGAGTCGAGTAGGAAGAGGCACAAGTATTGGCTCGAGGGATGAACATGTGAGGAGGAATAGTCTAAGGTTTGGTGGCGATGTTGTTGGATGCATCGCATACGGTGAAACAAGTGCTTACATTCCGCACAACTCGATGGTGTCTGATGCAAGTTGGTCAGGCTGGTTTCGGTAAGGCGTAGTTCGAGTGATACTTGCAGTTGATGCCTAAGCCCAACTAGCAATATCACATCAGTGTCGCGTGCATCTAGGATTTCGGATGGTGTGGGATGCTCAAGAGGGATAGAAAAATCCTAGGCCCATGACAAATGGTATCAGAGCCCACGTTCGGTTTCCACAAACGCGGAAGTGTCTCTTCACCACCAGCGTCCCTTTTATTGGAGGCCCCAGTTGAACTATTTAGTTGATGAAGAAGTCAACATCTTTAAGTGGGGGAGAATGTCACGAACCAAGAAATTTTTGTAGCCTTGGCGGCCGACTGTTGGTTGGAGCCTCAGTCAGACGGACAATTTACTAGCGTGTTTGATCGCTAGGAGGACCAAGGATCATGTCGAGTCGAGTAGGACGAGGCACAAGTGTTGGCTCAGGGGATGAACATGCGACGAGGCATGGTCTAAGGTTGGGTGGAGATGTTGTTGGATGCATCGACTATGGTTAAATGAGCACTTACATTTCGCACAACTCGATGGTGTCTGATGTAGGTTGGTCAGGTTGGTTTTGGTAAGGCGTAGTCTAGGTGATACTTGCGGTTGATGGCCAAGCCCATCTGGCAATATCACGTTGGTGTCATGCAGGTCTAGGATTTCAGACGGTATGGGATGCTCGAGAGGGATAGAAAATGCCTAGGCCCATGACAATGGGAGTCTTACACTCCCACCCAAGAGGCTAGATTGGGATCCCGATTGGGAAAAACGATGTCGATTGCACGGTACTTAGCGAGGAGGCAAGTGAATGGACCTAACCGACAAGTGTGCAAACCGAGCATGGGCGCACTCCCACCAAAGAATCCCACACTTAGCACATGGAGCTTGGCAAGCCCATGAAGTGTGGCACCGCAACATGTTGGCATGAACGAAAAGCTAGACGCTCATTTGGACCATTGGGTGGACTTTGCATTGGAGTTGTGGTGCACCAGCACAAGTGCCCACACATCCATGGAGAAAGTGCCCAAGAGAGAAACACTTAGGCACAACAATGAATTTCAACAGTGAAGTCGAGTTCGGAGCTCATGGATCTCGGGTTGGGAGCCAGGAAATGAACTCATGTTGGAAGCCACAACAACGAACTCAGGTTGGGAGCCTGGGAACGAACTCGTGTTGGAATCCACAACAACGAACTCAGGTTGGGAGCCTGGGAACGAACTCATGTTGGAAGCTAGGAAATGAACTCGTGTTGGGAGCCAATGAAAACGAACTCGGGCTGGAAGCTCATCGCATAGGACATGATGGAATCTCCACGCCTATCTTGGGTTGGCATCTTGGAAGGCAAGCCGATTTGGAAGCTCAGAAAGCAAGACGGTTTGGAAGCTCGGAGGACGACGTGGATGTGGACCAATGACAGACAAGGCAAGGTCACGGGGGATGGACCAAAGTGGCAGATAGGTTGATGAAGTGGGGTGAATTCCCACACGACCCGATGGAGGAACGCCTAGTTGGACCAAAACGATGGTGCGCCCAAGAAAATGACCATTGGCATGGTGGCCGACGTGCGGATGGGTAAACACTTAGTTGGAGCCAGCACATGGAGTGCACGATAAGCAAGGGTGCGCCTAAATTGTGGGTCACACCGATCCATACAAAAATCCTATATAAAGGTGAAGCAAACAAAGGAAGAAGGCATTCAAGAAGGGATCAAGTTGCTAGGGTCACACTGAGCTAGGGAGGCAGTTCGAGCTCAATCGCCTTGCATAGTTCTCCACCGCAGACTCAGATAACAACACGGTGTTGTAGAGAAAGTGCAGTTTGGGTAGAAACATGAACATTCATTGGGTTCGCACAGTGAAAGTTTCGGCAGCAACATTCAGGGGTGCAGGTAGTCCGCAGTCACAGAGTTAGACACCCACGGAGGGGTTAACTCAGTCTTCTTGTAATCTTTGTTATTTTGGTGTGTTAGGTAGTTGTGCGCACACCAGGAGCTCTTCCAAGTTTGGAAACTCCATTATTGTAAATCGGTTCTATTTATGAAATATTTATGGGGGTCAGCTAGTTGGGCGCCCCCACCCATACTTGTCTCGCTGTTTACTTGTATTTCTGTGGATGAATGTATGCACTGTTTATTTACTTGATGCAACTGTGTAAACAAACGAATATTATTGTAAGCTGCTAAGTAGGAAACATGCTAAGTAAATGAGTGTAGGAGATAAGTGTAAAATCGTTTAAGTGTTGAAATGAGTTTTGCAGTTTAGGCGTAGTCTGCTGGTGCAACACTTGAGTTGGCCATGCCCTCAAGTTGTTCCCAGGAAGTGTTGCACACCACATTTAGACGTTGGTGACTAGAAAAAAAGTGTGGCTGTGACAGTTGGTATCAGAGGAAGATTATTGCAGAGGTTGAAGAATTTCGTGGGAAGCTCTTCAGCATAGAACTTGGTTAAGTTCGTAGAAGCTCATTTTAAGAGAAAGGGGTTGCGAGGAAGGCAGCAAGCCCGTGGAATCGTAGTGCCACAGGACCGCAGAGTCGCAGGACTGCAGGGTCACAGGAATGCAGAGCTGCAGTCACAGGACCGCAAATTTTCTAGTCCGTAGAGCCGCAATCGCAGGGTCGAAGTACTGCAGGCACAGTGGGTTGCACAGGGTGCAAAATTTTGTTTGGTCGTGAAAATTCTGAAGTGTTGCACCAGAATAGGAGCATCAGCAGTTCCACAGGAAGCATACCCATAGAGCTACCGGAACGTAGTTTGCTAAGGGTTTGCTAAGGGTTTGCAGAAGGTGTGCACCAAAATTTTGGGTGAAGTAAGGGTTTGGCCACCAGAACAAAGAAACGGGAGTTTGAAGTCCACAGGTAATGTTTGGTGGGAATCACTTGGAAAACCAAAGCTCAAGAGGAGGTCGCAAAACCGCAGATTCACACATCCGCAGAGTTGCAGTTCCACAACAACAGTGCCGCAGAACCTCAGTTGTAGAGGATTTGCACAGAAATCGATTGGCTCAGTTTTCGGTTGAAAGGAGTTGTGTAACACTCCGCAGTAGTGTTTCCTTTGGTGAGGGTATCACTTCTTCTTTCCACAGTAAGTAAGACAAACAGAACCATAGTCAAACCAAGGGGGTTCATCCAAGAGTTGGCTTGGCAAGCCACTCGTAAGGGTGTCGTGACGGTGACAGGAGGTAAACAGAGGCAGAACGTGTGGTTTGAAGGTTCGTTTCAGTTGAAGCGAAGGTTTCCAAGAGGTGGTTGGTAGCCAAGGAGTATTGAATCTCATGTGTGGTGCTAGTTGCAGCTTCACATAGGTATTGCAGTAGCGAATTCAAATGGATGCAGTAGCGCAGCCAAACCAAAGGTTCATTGGAGAAGCTTGGAAAGAAGCACGTGGAAGTTAGGATTGCTGTAGAGTTGAAGGAAGTATGTGCATTGTGCACGGAGCATGCAGCAAGCCATCAAAGTCGCAAGGCAAGATACAGTTCCATTTGTGATAGCATGTGCTTAGAGCAGATCCAAGGACAAACGAAGATGGTTGGAACAAGTTTGTCGGATGCATTAGCAGAAACGACCAAGTATTTGCAAGAAATGGATGGCCTATTGCAGCATGCATTCCAGGAACATGTTAAGTCAAGTGTAACAGACTTAGAGAATGTTGAAAAGGAAGGCACAGACTCTATCAGTGGTTTGACAAGCCAATAGGTTGCGGAAGCACTTTTCAACGAGTTTGGAAGGGCACCGAGTAGGGTTGCAACGAAGGTTTGTGAAGCCACAAGTTATTCCAGATAGGTGGAAACGATGTGTTTGGAGTTCTTGTGAGAAACTAAGACTTGGGAAACGATCATGATGAGACGGTAGTTTGTGAAAACATCCATGTTTGCATCCAGGGTGGATAAGACCACATGGGAACTTGCGAACGAACGAAGTCAAGTCAGAAAATCAGCACAAGTGTTAGGTGAAGAACAAGCCATCAACTCAAGTAAACAAGTTTTCAAACTGGAAGAACGATTGGTGCGGATAGCTCAGAAGTTAGCAAAAACGGAGGGTTTAAGAAGTTCAGTTGTAGAGAAAATCAAGAAATTGGCCATTAGGGAAGGAATACTCTGGAAGCTTACTCAGAAGCTTGATGACCAAAACAACCAAGGCAGGCAAAGTCTTGGGCAAGAGCAGAAATGAGGGGTGGATGCTCAACAAGAGTTTCGGTTGGTAGGACGGCTGAAACTTGTGATTTTCAAAGACATAGAGTTGGTGGTGACTCTACGTAGGCTTGAAGCAAGTGCTCAAGGAAATGAGGTATTGTTGGAAATGAAAAATTGTAGCAATGAGCTTGCGGATCCAAGAAATGGATCATAGCAAGACTCAACCACTCTTTGATGGGGAGTTGGATGAAACAGCTTCGCTAGAAGCACAAGCAGCATTCGCTGAAGTAATGAGGCTTACCACAAGAAAAGTGGAACGTGACGGATGGAAACGTCACTTCATTTTTAATCCAGGATGAGGGATGAAAAATTTTGGCTCACTGACCGTGGTTACAGAAGTGAGGCCAAAGGAACCTTGCAGAAGGTTGCCAAATTTAGCCAAAATAGTGCCGAAGCACACAACAAACGGACTCAGGTGTAGCATTGCAATGAATTGTCTAAGTAAACAGACAGTTCAAAAACATGGCAGAAGTGGTTTTTGACAAAGGTTCAGTAGGTTGTGGAGTGCACCGAAACGCAGTTTGAGCACAACAAAGTTTGTTCATTCTAGTTGGACGGATGGTTGGATTAGCTACTCGACTAGTTCAGCTTTAGGGGCATGTAGCGAATGGAGGTTTTGATGGATTGGCTAGGTACTGATGTAGTACTAGGTGGCAGGAACAGTAGTTGAACGAAGTGGGAATTTTTGTCTCAAGCCACAATAGGTAGTTGCATATCATCGCACAGAACAGTGACGGTCACAGGCACCGGTTGCAGCATGTTTCTGAGCAGCGGAGCTACTTGGAGATGTTGTTGGGACGACAACAAGCTTAAGTGGGGGAGGATGTCACAGCCACGTTTTTCCGCAACACCCACAAATCTTATGGGTGTCACGACCCAAGAAATTTGTGTAGCCTTGGTGGCCGGCTTTTGGTTGGAGCCTCAGTCGGACAGACGGTGTATTAGCGTGGTTGATCGCTAGGAGGACCAAGGATCATGTCGAGTCGAGCAGGATGAACCACAAGTGTTGGCTCAAGGGATGAACATGCGACAAGGCATGGTCTAAGGTTGGGTGGCGATGTTGTTGGATGCATTGCCTACGGTGAAGTGAGCACTTACATTCCACACAAATCAATGGTGTCTAACCCAGGTTGGTCAGGTTGATTTCAGTAAGGCGTAGTCCGGGTGATACTTGCAGTTGATGGCCAAGCCCAACTAACAATATCATGTCGGTGTTGCATGCTTCTAGGATTTCAGATGGTATGGGATGCTTGAGAGGGATAGAAAAAGCCTAGGCCCATGACAAATGGTATCAGATCCCACGTTCGGTTTCGACAAACGTGGAAGTGTCTCTTTACCACCAACATCCCTTTTACTGGAGGCCCCAATTTAGATGCATTAGGTTGATGAGGACGTCAACATCTTTAAGTGAGAGAGAATGTCATGACCCAAGAAATTTTGGTAGCCTTGGCCTACTCGACTCAACATGATCCTTGGTCCTCCTAGCGATCAAACACGCTAGTACACCATCCGTCCGACTGAGGCACAAGTGTTGGCTTGGGGGATGAACATGCGACGAGGCATGGTCTAAGGTTGGGTGGCGATGTTGTTGGATGCATCGCCTATGGTGAAATGAGCACTTACATTCCGCACAACTCGATGGTGTCTAACACAGGTTGGTCAGGCTGGTTTCGGTAAGGTGTAGTCCTGGTGATACTTGCGGTTGATGGACAAGTCCAACTAGAAATATCACATTAGTGTCGTGCACGTCTAGGATTTCAGACAGTATGGGACGCTTGAGAGGGATAGAAAAATCCTAGTCCCGTTACAATGGGAGTCTTGCACTCCCACCCAAGACGATGGCTTGGGCACCCGGTTGAAAAAAACGATGTCAGTTGCACAGGACTTAGTGAGGTGGCAAGTGAACATACCAAATGGACGAATGCGTGGTCCAGGCATGGGCACACTCCCACCAAAGAATCCCACAGTTAGCACACGGAGCTTGGAAATCCCATGAAGTGTGGAACCACAACATGTTGGCATGAACGGAAAGCTAGACGCTCATTTGGACCATCGGGTGGACTTTGCGTTGGAGTTGTGGTGCACCGGCACAAGTTCCCACACATTCATGGAGCAAGTTCCCAAGAGACAAACACTTAGGCGCAGCAATGAAGTTCAACAGTGAAGTTGAGTTCGGAGCTCAGGGAGCTTGGGTTGGGATCCAGGAAACGAACTCATGTTGGAAGCCACAACATCGAACTCAAGTTGGGATCCTAGGAACAAACGCGTGTTGGAATCTAGGAAATGAACTTGTGTTGGGAGCCAGTGAAAACGAAATTGGGTTGGAATCTCATTGCATAGGACGTGATGGAAGCTCCATGCCAAGCTTGGGTTGGCAGCTCGGCAGGAAAGTCGATTTGGAATCTCGGTAAGCAAGATAGTTTGAAATCTCGGCGGACGACGTGGATGTGGACCAACGATGGACAAGGAAAGCGCACGGTGGATGGACCAAAGTGGCAGATAGGTTGTTGAAGTGGGGTGAATGCCCACACAACCCGACGGAGGAATGCCTAGTTGGACCATAACGACAGTGCGCCCAAGAAAATGACCATTAGCACGGTGGCCGACGTGTGGATGGGTAAATGCTTAGTTGGATCCAACACATGGAGTGCGCGGTAAGCAAGGGTGCACCTAACTTGTGGGTCACACCCATCCATCTGGAAAGCCTATATAAAGGCAAAGCAAACAAAGGAAGAAGGAATTCAAGAAGGGAGCAAGTTGCTAGGGTCGCACTGAGCTAGGGAGGCAGTATGAGCTCAGTCACCAACTTGCATGGTTCTGCACTGCAGACTCAGACAGCAACACCGTGTTGCAGAGAAAGTGCAGTTTGGGCATAAACGTGCACATTCGCTGGGTTCGCACAGTGACAGTTTAGGAAGCAACATTCAGGGGTGCAGGAAGTCCGCAGTCACAGAGTTAGATTCCCGTAGTGGGATTAACTCATTCTTCTTGTAATCTTTGTTATTTTGGTGTGTTATCTAGTTGTGCACGCACCAGGAGCTCTTCCAGGTTCGAAAACTCCATTTGTTTATGAAATATTTACGAGGGTTAGCTAGTTGGGCGCCCCCACCCATACTTGTCTCATTGTTTACTTTTATTTATGTGGATGAATGTATGCATTGTTTATTTACTTGATGCAACTGTGTAAACAAACAAATATTACTGTAAGTTGCTAAGTATGAAACGTGCTAAGTAACGAGTGTACATTAAGAGCATAGGCTAATTACCCATCATATGTACATTAAGAGCATACTATTCATTTATCATATCCATATCAATGTATTCACTATAACATGCATAATACACTTCCTGATTCGAGGAATACAAATATGCATACAACTGTCATGAGCAATATCATTTAAACACTTAAGGAATAACTCAAATGATAGTTTAAATAATTATCTTTCATTTGTTTTGTAAGATCCCTCTTAATCTCTTTCTCCTTCCAAAAGTCACTGGAGTTTTTGGAAGCGTACTCTGAAGACCTTGATCTAGACCGGAACTTGTCGAAGTCTTCATCCTTGTTCCTCATGCATTGGATTGAATATCTCCTTTTGCTTTGCTGTCATTTCTTGGAACGGACTTTTCACATACTTTCCTTGAGCACATCCTTTGCATATACCATCGTGGTTTTCCTAGATCTCTGGTAGACCTATCACCATCTTTCTTATAATTGGAAAGGTTTCATTGTGTTATGTATCATGGCTTGTTTTGCTTGTTCTTGAATTACAACTGCATCATCAATAGACTTTCCTCTTGGCCACATAAGAACTTGGTCATCAACAAAAGAAACTCTGAATCCTTTCTCTTCTAATGCTGATATGGAAAGGATATTCTTCTTCAACCCTTGTACATACAAAACATCTTTCATCTTTATATATTTACCGGAGTCTCACTTGTATGAAGCTTCCCCTACCCCTTTTCTGGGGTATCGATAATAATCTCGAAGCTTCACCTTATGAGGTGAATCCTTCTCTGTCTTTGAAAACTGTCATGTGCTTTTAAGCACCACTATCAACAATCCAAGTATCACTCTGTAAGAGCGGAAATAAAAAAATATGAATCTTCTTCACATGAACAATCTTCTCTTGCCTTCTTCTGAATATGTTGATCATATTCTATAGCATGAGCATGATACCTCTTAGTCTTTCCTTTCTTGACTTGATTAGTGCATCAAACATTTCCTTGGGAGTCTTCAAGGATGAAACATGAGGGATCAAGTGATCTTTGATGGAATCAACAATGATCCTCTTATCCCTAATCATGTTCTTCTTATGTCTTGTTGTATCTTCCTCTCCCTTTGGTTCTGCAGCCTCTTCCTTAACATATCTCTCCAAATGATTTTCTTCTAGAATGAGAAGCAGTCTGGACTTCCATGCTCAGAATTTATCATATCCTTAAAGATTCTCATCAAAGTTGGTGTTGTTTAACATCTTGACAATATTGATAATATGAGAACCTCAAAAGGAAATAAATATTATAGAATTTACGAATTGAGATGCTCAAGTCAAGTGCTAGCTTTAAGGTCCTTCTGAAATCTGTTGACTTAAGGTTTGATAGAGAAAACCTATTTTTTCAACTTGAGAATCTTGTACTTGTGATCCTGGGAAAAGATGTGGGCTCCCTAAGGCAAGTTGATCAAAGGTTCTTTTCTTCTGGATCTGTGGATAGAACTGCCAAAAATATGATGCCCTAGTTTTCCCCAGCATTAGTGATTAGGTAAAAAATGAAATTTCTTAGATCTGAATTATTCCTCCACAGAAATATGCACCTTCCTATGGAGAATTGATTTGACCTCCTTTTCCAGCAAATTTGTGGATATAAGTGCCCGGAACAGGAAGCCCTAGTTTCGACAGTTGCAACTGCTACAAGTGTCATAAGTATTTCTCGCAATGCTTTCTTTCAGTCCTTCTCTAAACGCATGTTATAAGTTTACTTAATATCAATTATGTTAGTATTTAATTCATTTATCACATCATAATAATTGCATGCATAAGGATCACTGGAATAAATACATTCAACAATAGACACAAATATTTATCCTAGGAAAACCCTCTCACGGGAAAAACCTAGCAAAACTTCTTCAATTAAGATTATGTCAACAAGTACAATGTCAATACAACAAAGAGATAAATCTCTCTTGTACAAACATGCCCCAAGAATAGATCAAGATACAAATACAAGAAAATATAGAACCTTAAACATAAGATTCCTCCAACTGCAGCTACTCTCCTATGTGCACTTATCCACTTGCTTGAGCGAACTTATGTGTGTGTCAAATGAGGAATGCGACCCTCTTATTTATACTCTTCTCTGGATGAATTTTTCACTATATGTCCAACTTCACTCAGGAATTGTTTCCCATTGTTTGTGGAAGACAACCCATTGTTTGGGAAAGTTTTACCCACTAACTTATGTGGAGTCGACCTGTCTATTTTCACTTGATTTATTTGAGAGTATATCTCTAGTATTGTTATTTTAGGGTTTATGCAATACAAGATTATATTCCGAAGTTACACAATATTCAACACCTAGATGGGTAGACCTTGCTCCATGTCCAAAGAGATGGGTGGTGGTTGCATATTTTAGCTTTTCAAAGAAACTATCGATGATATCAACATCATCCTCTAGTTCAATTTGTTGGAATTCATGTAAAAACATTCCCTCCATGGCATGGGTATCCCATAAGAAATCATCCATACCAACCTCTATGTCTTTGCTTTTGTCCCCAACATGTGAAGGGCTAGTGTTACTATAGATGTTTTGAATTGGTGACTCATGATGCAGTGGGAATTGAATAGGTGGTTGGATTAACCATGCTTGTTATGCTTCCTCTCCAATTCATGCTTGTTTAATAGCATTCTATTCATTTGACATCATAGTGGGGTGGAATGGTAGATGGTAGATAGGTCATTCTTCGTTAGAATCCCGATTGTAAAAATATTGAACATTAGATCGATAATATTAGTAACACAATGAATTTAATATGTTCAAACACTATACCAAACATTAATTAGAAGCATGGATTTTTTTTTCAAAATAATAAACATGCAACTGACCACTTTATAAAATAAACATGGAATTAAGAAATCATTTCCATCAGTTCCATTGAAATTCCAAAAATACAATTACTCAGTGATATTTTCCTTATGCCCCAAGGGGACGTCTAAAGGTAGACCCAATGCAAGTTCATTTTTGACGAGTGGTTGGTGGTCTACGAAATTTATAATTTATTAACAACTCATCACCAAGAGACAAATTACATATTGCATGCACAACAAAAACTTTGGATTCATTCCTTTTAATAAAGAACTCTTTGTCATTAGAGTGTTCCTCAAATGAAAAATTTGCACAAAATAATGAGGACCTACAACTATTTATGAAACCTACAATGTTCCCACAAGTTCATGGATGACCATCGAGATATAACACATTTTCCAATTAAAGTTTTCAGAAATATAACCATTCGTGCACATACTATACATGGAAATGCTATGTTTGTATTTAACAATATTCAAATAATCAGACTGGCTATAAAGTGGACCACAAAATGGCATAAGTGCTATTGATTGTTTGGGACGAATGAGTACATTTGATAGAATAGACAACCCAAGATTTGCAACATGCAATCATATAACTATTACGGCATAAGGATAATTTGGTTCCAACATTGGGCACATTCATGGAAGATGGCCAAGAAACATACAAAGTGTGGATGTAAGAGGTTTGGTATTTATTTTATAGATGGATAGGAAGAGGGAAGTCATCGTTACATTCCAACAATTGAACCAACCTTGGTGTGCACTTGGATATTTTTTCTATTAACTCATACAAATTTTTGGATATCCTAGTAGAGATGTTTTGGGTAGTATTGATATCATATTTTAGCTCACCAAAAATCTCCATTGACTCAATAGAAAGAGACAGGATGAAAATTAGTACTTGATATGGCTTCCAACCTTTCAAAAAAGGAGCATATGGAAGTGTTCCTAGGTATTTTTTCTATATCACCTATTAGATGCTCGACTGTAGTGGGAGGTGTTAGACTGTCAACTTTGGGTCATCGATCATTAATGTAGTGGGACAATGTGACACTTTGAGGGTTCACATTCAATCGTTTACATTTTGAACAACCACATACTACTAGTGTGTCATAAAATATATCCAATTCACGGTGTAGTACCAATGACCTGGATTGGTTGTTGGAAGATGGCATCCTACGATTGGAAAGGTAAAGCGATTGTCCATTTTCACCAAAGATATGCCTATGGTATCTTTATACTCATAAGATATTGCAGTATTTTTTCACCGGTGGAATATCTTGTGCATCCAAACTCAATCCTGAATCATAATCCTACAAAATTCAATGAAAAATTATTCAAATGCACATGACTATCTAACATAAATTCAATTAGATAAATGTCTCATGAATTAAATATGGAATTACTATGAAACTATGTGGGAGAACTTGAAGAACTCGCAATGATATGGAATGAGCTGAAATCCGAATAATTGACCATTTAATATTAAAAAAAAATCTTCCCTAAATTTGAGCAAAAACTGTAATCGACACATGAATAAATTCATAAAGAAAGTATGGAAATCATAGAAAAATCTAACTTCAAACAAAATTTTCAAGGGCCTTTATAGTTTATTGGTGTGCTACATCCTTATATTATGTACTAGTGCACATTACTATACAAAATGCACCAGTGTGTGAAATAGTTATATGCATCGAAAAGTTAAATCCATTTTGTCCTCCCCAAAGAAAAACCTCCAAACGAAAATAATTTTGGAGGTTTGCATTTTCAATTTCTGTAAAATTCCTAAAGAATGCTTTTAGGTAAAAAGTGCACTAGGGTGCTTTAAGACTACCCATTTACTTCACTAATTCATGTAGAGATGGATTCTTCTTAGTGAGGTTGATGTGGATATTATATAGAATTATAGACCTTGTTTGGCATGATCCCTATAGGTAGATGTGAAAATTGGTTGAGGTTTCATTTAGGTGATATTTACTTTATATGATGTTGGCGACATCATAGTGATGTCATTACCATATTATGGTTTGTCTTATCCTTGAAGGGGGGGCATGGTGGAGGATTGGATGACCCTTCCTAGATAATAGAATACCCCTAGAAGAGAAAAAGACACTTCCTCCACTATAATGTGCTCATGGAGGGAGAGCACAGAGAAGGGATAATTGACACTTCCTTGATGATGGTGTTAAGGCCACAAGGGGTGCATTGGAAGGTTCAACTGACACTTCTTCATCATTGGATCAACCATCGATGGAAACTAGGTAAAATGGTTAGGATATCCTTTCCCTGGAATCCTATAGATGGGTTTCCCAAACAATCCTCCATAATTCTAATCTCCTCAAAAGGGGATTCTAAAAAAGGGTTGACTGACACTTCATACAACATAAAAATACACTAGGTTGGTTTTCCAACCCTTCCTCCATCATAGAATCTTGTAAAAGGTCCCAACAACACTTCCTCTAGTATAGAGTTCTCGAGGGGAAAGAAAATGGAGAAGTGTCGGTTGACACTTCGTAAATGATGGTGTCAAAACATGGCTTTATACATTGGAATCATCAATTGAGATTTACTGAATGTATGCTTTCACATATAGGTGAAACTGATGGAAGGGTCAGCTGAAACCTTCCTTGGAATTCGTTAGATTCTTTGCCCCAACCATTTGTTACACCAAAATATCGTCATCATGAGTTATGTGTCCTTTATATTCCCTGATTCCTAAAGTACTTAGGTTAAAACATCAAAAGGGAAGTTGTTGTTCATCCCTTTAACCTTATGTTGTCACCCCGATGTACCCTGATCTCTAGAAAGGTGCATCAAACTCAGTGTGACACACTCTGCATCTTAGCAAAATGTGTCGATGATGCATAATCCTCTTGTACAAGATACGTCAACCTTTCATTGGCATGATTTTATCTTGTGCAAGGTGCGTTGTTTTTGGTTAAAAAGGATAAAGAGAATATTCGAGCCACTTCTCAAAGCTTGGATGGCATGGAGGCTTATCCCTACATATCTAGGAAGGTGTAAGTCGATCCCCTTACATATTGGGATGATCCCTTAAGCCTCTCCCATAAATCCTCAACCTATCATATTCCTTTAACCCTATATATATGAACCCCCTCTCCATTGTTAAGTAAGGAAGGATAGAGTACCTACATGTTGGTAGAATTTTGCTAGGTGATCCTCTTCATCCATTAGGAGGATAATCATTTGATCTTGGAGGCTAGGATTATTGGAAGGAGGTTATGACGTCAAAGCATCGATCGTAAGACCTCTCTCATTGTACTTCTTATTATTACATCTAATGCAAATTATTTCCATAAAGTTGTTATATTGATAATGTTTAGGATTAACTTCTTTGACTATTGATCTGGATCAATTCACAATCATGTGATTTTATTACTTTTATGTTTCCACATGTTTTGTCTGGTTTTGCAGCTAAAGATCTGAAGATCGGGACTTGGATCAGCAAGGATAAAGGAATTGAACTCGTAAGTTAAGCCATGTCTTTCACTTATATTGCATTTCAATTGATCTAGGAAAGGTATTCATATTATGTATTGTTTTTGTTCTAGATCTAAACCATTAAGACTAGGGAGATTCGTTTGAGTCTGCCCTTACAGATTGTCCATAAACAAAATTGGTGACCATACTAGGGAGAGTATTCCATGATTTTGATTTCATTGCATTTTTGTTTCTTTGGTTTCTTTCCAAATTATCCTCTAGCCTCTAAGTTTCCTTTTCTTCTTGGATCTGACCATCAGAGAGTTTTTGGACCATCCAGACTCTGTTTAGGATCTTTATTCATCCTTCTATCTTTTTATTCTTTGAGAGTTTTTATTTTTTGTTGCTTGGATCTCGTCCAACACACTTGGGAAGTTCATAGCTCACGTCACTGTAATTATGATGTGTTTATCCTTTTAACAGCCTACATCGTTGACGTTGTCTGTCAGTTTACAGCCTGCATCGTTGATGCAGTTTCTTGGTGAACATAGCACGTCGTTGGGAATCCCAACATTCTGGTGCATATTTGCAAGGTGTGTCTCCCTTCATTATAACTTATTACTTGGTTGAAATTGTTTCTATGCCATGACTGCAGTTGTGTCATCGGTCTTCCACATCGTGCAATTTTCTCACCAAGGGAGAATGGTCACTATCAACCAGTTAGATTTTTGCACACCTGGAACCACTACTCATCTTCCAGATACTGTCCCTATTTTATGCCACTCTACGCAGATATATGAGAGTGTGTGGATAGGACTCCTCAAATATTCATCCCTCATGGGATTCTTTCCAACACCTGGTCCCCCTACCCATGTTGCCACGGTGAACATGATTTCGTCTATAATCCCATCATCTTCCAAATTGAATGACCAATGGATTATGCCTGATATTTATCATTTGGATTTGATTGGATATGTGATGCATGTCATCCCCATGGAATCTACTTATGAGTCCATCCAATCAGAACCCGATCTACCAGATTTCCACTCTTCAGTGGCATAGACCTCGGGTTCTCTGCCATTACAGCGGACCTCATCCCTACCTGATCCTCTACTCTATACTTTTCATTCTGGAAAATAAATCATGGATATTATGAGTGTGGATGAACCCCCATGGGAATACCTTCACCATTGATCGTCCTTCCTCCCGCCGTTAGATTTGGTAGATAACACTATTGAAACAACTGTTTCACTAGATGTCTTTCCTTACCCTCATTTTCTTATTCTTACATATGATATGGTAACTAAGGGAAACCTAGCAAACATCACACCTACCTTTCTGATCAACATCTCGGTAAAAACTGGAATCGTGGAACACATTCACATAGTCCAAACTTGTTCTCTGTCAGAAGTCATCATTTTCACGGCCTTGTTTAAACAAATCCACAACATCTTTGCATGGAACTACGAGGAAATGCCTGGTATTGATCCTGCTATTGTCATGCATGAGATTCAAACATATCCCAACGCAAAACCTGTTCGGCAAAAAACTTTGTCCTATGCACCCTAGGAAAATTGTGGCCATTAAGCAAGAGATAGAAAAGTTGTTGAAGGTTGGGTTCATTTATCTTCTTCCCTTAACAAATTGGGTCTCTAATGTTGTCTCGGTTATGAAAAAATAGGGAACCATTAGAGTTTGTGTTGATTACAGGGATCTAAATAAGGCGTGGCCCAAGGACAATTACCCTACCTCGTTTATAGTCCAAATCATCGAAAAATGTGTCGAAAGTGTCATATTTTCATTCATGGATGGCTTTTATGGCTATAATCAGATTGAGATCCATCCTGTTGACCAACATAAGACTGCTTTCAGCTACCCATGGCGTACGTTCGCATATCACAAACTCCCCTTTGGCCTTAAAAATGTTGGTGCTACATTCCAACGAGTTATGTCGTATGATTTCCATGATGTGAAGGATTTTGTGGAACCTTAGCTATATGATCTTCCTACTCATTTGAATCGTCGTGACTTCCACATCAATCATATGATGACTGTATTCCTTAGGTATCAGCAGTATAATATCCATTTAAATCCTCATAAGTGCATTTTCTGTGTCGAGGGTAAACGCCTCTTAGGATTCATCATTTCAAAGGATGGGATTTGCATCGATCCCCTCAAGGTGGAGGCCATTGTTTCCCTACCACCACCTACATATATTATAGAACTTTAAAGTTTGCAGGGGAAGGAAAACTACCAACGGCTTTTTGTGTGCAATTTTGCAGAGAAAACACAGGGATACATGCGGTTGTTGAAGAAGGACGTCCCATTCATTTGGGATGAATACGCTAAAAAATCCTTTGACAACCTTAAACATGCCATTACTCATGCTCCCATGTTACAACCGATGAATTACACCAAGGATTACATCCTTTATCTTGCTACTTCTAATTCCACTATTTCCATGGTTTTAGTGTAAAGTTAGTCACAGCAGATCTAATGAACAAATAAATCAGTCACAACAGATGAATAAGAAGATATGGTGCAAAACTGTGCAAAACATGCAGCAGTGCTCTCTATCCCAGAAAGGGTGAATGAATTACAATACAAACTGTTACAATCCACTATCTGTCAATGGCAATTCGAATTGACTAAGTAGGCCATTCGAATCACTGAAATGGAGTAGCTTGACTCAATCTAGGAGTCCTCATCAATCATCGGTGTTGCTCATCAATCACAACAAACAGTCATCCAGGTGTCAAGCTGAGTCTAACTGATCATAATAAATGTAACTGAAGTGTGTAGCACTGATATAGGATCTGGAGGCTCAGTGGGGGCGCATGGGAGGCTAACTGGAGTCAGAGCAAGTCACCTAATCGAACTGGAGGTCAATCGGAGGTGAAACAGTCAGTCAGGAGTGAAATCGGAGTGAAATCAATCAGAATCGGAGCTAACTGAATGTAACTGGAGTGAATCTGCAGTGGTAGGTGAACAAGTGCGCCCTTCTCTGTCAGTAGGTGAGAAGAGGGCGCCTTTCAGCTTAGGAGGGCTAAAACTCTGTGGTAAGTGGCTCCCGGGTGCTAGAAGAAGGTGGATAAGGTGCTGGAGGCATCAAACTGGTGACTGGGATGCATGCCTGTGCATGCAAGATCCTGAAATAGATCATATCCTGAAATAGATGATCCTAAAATAGATCATATCCTGAAATAGATCATGCAAGATCCTGAAATAGATGATGTATCCCGAAATAGATGATGGATATCCGAACACCCCCCCTCAAGCTAGACTATGATGTGCCAACTAAAATAATGTGGGGCCCTGGTAACTAAGACCAAAGGTCACCCCAATACAATAATAATCCAAACTAATAACAGTAAATAAACCGAGGAAATGGGGAAAACCTCATGGGAAAAATACCCCCCCTCAAAATGAACTGTAACACACCAAAAGATTTAACTGCTCCAAACTGAAATAGATATGTCTGGAGGTATTTTACTCTTGGGAGTAAATGGATTATGCTCCAAAAACATGTGCTTGAATTCTCCATCAGTGGATGCAAGCGAATGTGGAGACTTTAAGAACTTGCTCTTCATACCGAAAAAGGTGAGAACAAATATGAAAATATGAGGATGATCCTGGAACCTGTGATTCGAACCAAGTGAGGTAGGAATAGCTCCAATCGGATCAAATAGATCTTGAAACTTGAACTTCTTATCAATAGAAGTTAAATCAGCTCCAAAAATAGATGAATGGTTTCTTGAGATCTCCTTTGAACCAACCAGGGTGAGATCAAAACCAAAATCAGCAAAAAGTGCATGAGATTTGAACTCAAGCGAATGGTAGTGCTCTTTATCTTCATTAAAACTCTGAGAAACTTTGCAAATGATAGAACATAAGTTTATAGAAGGCATGCAATCAAGGAGGGCGAATGCTTCACCTCCAAAATCAGATTTTACCTCCAAAACATCAAGTAGATCATTATTCTGCATGTCGACAAACTCATGTGAAAGAGAGGATTCAATAACCTCTTCGGAATCTAGAGTATGAGCTTGTTTATCTTGCTCAGAATTCGAAATAGAAGGCTTTGAGAGAATGAGTGTTGAATCTACAGTTTCTTCTTCATCTTGAACAATTGTTGAGGCCAACACATGATCGGAAAGAACACATAAGGAGATCTCACTGGGCTTGTTCTCCAAAAGGCTAGCATGATCCTCTTCTTCCTGCTTTCCAAATTCTCTTTCAAGTTGGACCCATAGATCACTTGGATTTTCAGCAGTATTACTGAGGTAGCGCATACAAGGAGACATAGCAAGACACATTGTTCCAAAAGCTCTGTCACAATCATTGAGCCAATCATTCTCCTCTTCATCGGAATCAAAAACTCTTGTATTACCAATGCACATATCAAAAAGACATTGTCTCTTCAAGAATGCAATCATCTTTGGTTTCCATTCATTATAGTTGAATGGAGTAAGAATATTTTGTGAAGAAGAAGTCTCCATCTTTGCATTAGCGAATGCACATGGAGGAAGTAAGAAACCTGCAAATCACATCAAAACAACCACAATAAGGTCGAACAATCCACCCTTTGAGAGTTGCATCACACCTGGGATTGGATTTCAAGCAATGTTGAATAGGTCCAATGTATCAGATCCAGGAATTATGTGGTAACTCAAGCTTCTGGAGTGGTATTGGAATATTTTTCAAGCTTTGCATGCACAGGAGCGAATGCCCTTGAGATATCTCATGCCAAACTTATTGCAATTTTTAGCAATTCAGTCAAATCTTCTTGTATAAACACCTGTAGAAAAGAGATCTTGTCCCTGCAATGGCTCTGATACCATGTAAAGTTAGTCACAGCAGATCTAATGAACAAATAAATCAGTCACAACAGATGAATAAGAAGATATGGTGCAAAACTGTGCAAAACATGCAGCAGTGCTCTCTATCCCAGAAAGGGTGAATGAATTACAATACAAACTGTTACAATCCACTATCTGTCAATGGAAATTCGAATTGACTAAGTAGGCCATTCGAATCACTGAAATGGAGTAGCTTGACTCAATCTAGGAGTCCTCATCAATCATCGGTGTTGCTCATCAATCACAACAAACAGTCATCCAGGTGTCAAGCTGAGTCTAACTGATCATAATAAATGTAACTGAAGTGTGTAGCACTGATATAGGATCTGGAGGCTCAGTGGGGGCGCATGGGAGGCTAACTGGAGTCAGAGCAAGTCACCTAATCGAACTGGAGGTCAATCGGAGGTGAAACAGTCAGTCAGGAGTGAAATCGGAGTGAAATCAATCAGAATCGGAGCTAACTGAATGTAACTGGAGTGAATCTGCAGTGGTAGGTGAACAAGTGCGCCCTTCTCTGTCAGTAGGTGAGAAGAGGGCGCCTTTCAGCTTAGGAGGGCTAAAACTTTGTGGTAAGTGGCTCCCGGGTGCTAGAAGAAGGTGGATAAGGTGCTGGAGGCATCAAACTGGTGACTGGGATGCATGCCTGTGCATGCAAGATCCTGAAATAGATCATATCCTGAAATAGATGATCCTAAAATAGATCATATCCTGAAATAGATCATGCAAGATCCTGAAATAGATGATGTATCCCGAAATAGATGATGGATATCCGAACATTTAGTATAGGAAGATAGCCACGCCCAGGAGCATGTGATATACTACCTTAGTAAGGATCTTATTGACTCTGAAACCCAGTATTTGCATGTATAGAAACTAGCTCTCGCAGTTGTCATTTATGTTTAGAAGTTCTACCACTACATCCTCCTCAGCACTACCACTATTATCACCGAATCTAACCCCATGTACCACGTTCTCACGCATCAAGTGCTAGGGGGGGAATATTCATGCTAGATTGTGATTCTCCAAGAATTTGATCTCCAATTTGAGAAGGTCAAATCAAGGAAATATTTTGTTTTTGCATAACTTATTTGCGACCTTCCCCATACTAATCAGGAAACTGAGCCCATGGACTCTCTCCCCGTTGAGTCCTTGTTTCTCATTAGTACTTCTAATCCATGCTATGGATACATCACATTGTATCTCCAAACCCAATGATTCGATCCTCAATTATCTTGTGATGAACGTCGTCATGTCTGTCACAACACAAAATATTACCTCATAATTGGTGATACATTATATCGTCGTGGTATTGATTCCATTCTCCGACGCTGCTTAACTCATGAGGAGGTCGAGCATGTTTTGATTTATTGTCACTCGGGGGCATGTGTACGTGGCAGACATCTTTATGGGATGGTTTCAGCCCCAAAAAGTTTACGCGTTGGATACTATTGGCCTTCCATCTTCAAAGACTGTATCGAAGTAGTCAAGAAGTGTCCTCCTTGCCAGCTTTTTCATTACAAAAAGTGCTCACACCCAGCCCCATTACATCCAGTTATTGTCGCCAGTCCCTTTTCCAAATGGGGCATCGACTTCATGAATTGTAATCCTACCTCGACTGGGGGGCATAGTTATGTCATTGTCACAGTTGACTACTTTACCAAGTGGGACGAGGCTATGCCTACATACAAAGAAGACGCCGAAACTGTCGCACCCTTTATGTTCAACCATATCATTGCAAGATTCAGAGTCCCTCAAGCCATCATCACTGATCATGGATCACATTTTTAAAACAAGATGGTGGATGAACTAAGAACCAGATTGGGTTTTCAGAAAAGTAAACTCCCTACTACCCTCAATCAAATGGAAAAGTAGAGGCCATTAACAAGGTCTTGAAAACCATGATTCACCGTATGGTGGGAACACACAAGTCCAACTGGCATGTCATGCGTTTTTCATCCCTATGGGCGTATAGGACTTTTGTTAAAATTTCCATTGGTTTCACACCTTTCCAGTTGGTCTATGGACTAGAGGAAGTACTACCTATCGACTGCGAGATTCCGTCACTAAAACTTGATGGCGAACTTTTATTGAACACCACTGCCAAGGAAGAACGATTTCTATACTTGGAAAAACTTGATGAAACCTGTCGCAATGGAGATGTAGCTAATGAAGCACATAAGAAATGCATCAAGTACCAGTATGATAAATCAATGAAACCAGCTCGTATATTTAACGAGGGTGATTTGGTCCTTACTTATGACCAAAAACACGATAAGCTGGGGGCAGGAAAATTTGAGTGCACGTGGCATGGTCCATATGTGATCAAACATGTTTTGGAAAAGGGAGCCTATGAACTAGAATATTATGACAGGATATCTTTGGGGGAGCCACTCAATGGACTCTACCTAAAGTGGTACTATGCCTAAATCATTATGCATTAGTACTTTGTATATATTGTACATGACATGTGTTTTGTTTCATGTGACATTGTATTTTTAGTGTGCTAGGATATTATCATTGCACTTATACCATGTTTTTCCTGGATGTGTAGATGACAACTTGATTTGGATTCGTAGATGGCACTAGCCAGCACACCCGCAACCTCGCTTCGACGACATGGGTACTCTATTCCCCTATAGGCAAGCTTATTAGTTTAGTAGGAACTTTCCTAGGTTTTGCAACCAACAATGCCATCGAGTATCATGTGGTGATTAGATTATTGACCGACAATTTTTCCTTGGGTGTGGACCACCTTGTTAAATATCTCGATTCACAGTTAGTGGTCTCTCATTTGAACCGTGTCTACGCTATTTGTGACCCCACATTACTCTGTCTATTCCAATGAGTACGTTTCTTGGAAAGGTCCTTTGAATCCATTCAAGACCTACATATTCCAAGAAGCATGAACGTAGTTCTGATTCCCTAGCTAATTTCATATTAGATTGGTACATTGCACATTCATAAAAATTTTTATCAAAAAGATCCATAAAATGGCATAAAATATAATCTAACCATAGTGTATAATCCAACATCCATGAAGATCCCAAAAGCATCATATAAGACACAGTATAAAACCGCTAGATAGTGTTTTTGTATATATATCATCATGTCCTATAAAATAAAAAAAATGGTACTGATACAAAAACTTGAAGCTCATAAGATTTCAGTAGAGTCTATCTACAAAATATGAAGCATATGGCCTTCAGTACATATAGCATACATAAGAGCTATCCATGTGGATGCTCGTGATAATAGATAATAGCTCGAGCTACTCAACGGAGCAGCCGACCAAAGCGACCTGAAACCCTAGCTGTATTATGTTGGTAATGGAGAGGTAAGTCATCAATGGATATGTCAGGAATATCCAATGTTAATATCCAGAAGTTCTCCTCCAACTCGTCTAACTCCTCTATTGCATCCTCCTGAGCAGATTCCATCTCTCGTACCACCCCTCTCCTCTCGATCAGAGAGGAACCTATTGGTTGAGACGGGCCAAAATCTGCATGAAACATGTCTCAACTGTTAGTACTACCCAAAAACAATAAAAAAATACAAAATTCATTAAAAAAACATGAGTTTCGTTCTTACCGATGTCTCCCCACTGCTCACCCTCTAGAAGAGCTATGTCTGGGTCTACCCTAAAATCAGTACATGTATACACATAATCCTCAATCATGAGGAGATTCATGCGGAGCCACTTGAAGAAGGTGGGCCCATAACTGATGATAGTTCTTCCGCCTCTGTGGTGGGCCATAACCTCCGACCATCGGACCATATGTGGATCTCGTGGATCAAGATCATCCAACTCAACTTGTGGTCTCAGTAGTGGAACTCGCTCTAGGAATAACAAGACCACGATGGATCCAAGATGAAAAAGATGTGATTTTTAGGAATGGTCCCTACTTCATGGGGCCAAGAGGCATGTATCTGAACCAATGTAATGATTCTTTTGACCTGGAAAAAGGTACCCCCCTGACTTTAATTGTTTGGTTCAAGCTTCCACACCTACCCCTCCATTGTTTGGGAGATGATGAACTTAAATAACTAGGGATGCTTTAGGTAAATATACAGATAGAGAAGAACCAAAACCTCCTCTCTTCTCTTGTACGATAATATGTGTTGAAGTTGACTTGGAAAAGGGGATCTTTGAGGAGGTAAATATTTCAATGGATGGATGGAACCACCTATAGAAATTCAACTATGAACAAATCCTCTTCAAGTGCAAGATATGCCATGAGTATGGGAATTTTCCAAAAATGTGTGCAAAAAAAAGACACGGGACGAGGAAGTAGATAAGGATGGATATTGGGACTTGATCTCAAAAAGAGGCAAGAAGCGGCCTTCCAAATAGACCCAAAATATCTCTTCATCCCCCAAAGAAGGACCCTCCTCAAACAAGTTTTACTCCCTATCTAGCCAAGTGACGAATCCTCTGAAGACAGAGAGATAAGGGAGGAGACTTTGAAGGAAAAAGAGGAAGTGCAGTTGGCTCTGGTGGAAATTGTTCAAGAAGAGAATTACTATCTTATCATCCCTAATCATCCATATGAAGAATTCATATCAGGGGTGTCAAGTTCAATGACAAGAGCCAGGTCCAAGTCCTCTCAAGAAGAAACATAATGATATAGAGAAGAAGATAAGGAACCTCCTAGAAAGAAGGGAAGAAAACCCAACAAATCCCATAGGGGAGAGTGGGAGGAAAGAGGAAAGGTGAAAGGAAACCAAATTAGCTTGGATCAGCATTTAAAAATCATATCAGGGTTAGGAAAGAAAATACAAGGAATAGTTGAGAACGAAAGGGAAATATCCACCCCATCAAATCTTAGGAAATAATGAAATTGGTCTCCTGGAATTGCAGAGGGTTGGGAGGAAAATCCAAAATAAAATCAATAAAGAACATGATAAGAAGTGAAAATCTCTCCATCCTTCTACTCCAAGAGACAAAAATGAATGAGGAAGATAGCAGGGAAACAATGAAGAGAATATGGAAAATTGAAGAAGGAATCTCGGTGAGCAATGGGAAACTCAGTAGGAATTTTAACTTGATGGACAAGAGAATATTCTCCTTATCCACTGAGTGGAAGAATCCAAACTAGCTAGCTATAGAACTACATGATTTGGAGGAAGATGAAATTATAATAATATGTAACGTATATGGCCCAGTTCAGCATCATAAAAAACAACACTTCTATAGGAAACTAGAAGACCTTAGAGAGAGAGATATACATCAAAGAAGCATTCTCACAGGAAATTTCAATGTAACAAACTCTCCTACAGAAAGAAGACGTGGATCGAAGTTCAAGGACCCATTTGGTCAGCAATTGGAGGATTTGCAAGAATCCTAGAATCTAATAGACATCAAACCAAGAAAAGGAACCTTCACTTGGAATAAAATAAGAATAGTCCTGGGTCACATCATGGCAAGGCTCGACCAGTTCCTGGTAAGTAATTATTTCATGCTCAAAAGATGTATTCATTCCTCCAGAATTATGCCTTCCTTTGTCTCAATAATAATCCTATTCTCCTTGAATTTATTATTCCAAAAACATCCGTCCAATTCCTTTCAGGTTTAACCCCTCTTGGGCATGTGAAGAAGGGGTTATAAATATCATCAAACAAACCTAGAATGTCCACTTCTTAAGATCCCAGGGTTACATATAGGGATCAAAGATTTAAAAAAACTAAGAATTCCCTCAATATTTGGTCCAAATCTAATCACATGGATCTGGGTCATGAAAAAAGAAGCCTCCAAGAAAATGTAAAAATTTATGAGAGGATATAAAGACTAGGGAGATCACTAAGGATCTCTTAAGAGAGGATCAGTACTCAGAGGAGAAAATACAATCCTTGGGAAAAAAGGAGGAGGAGTAGAAGAGAATCAAATCAAGAAGTCTCTCGCTAAAGGAAGGAGACAAAAACAAAACATATTTTCATAACCAATTCAAGGAAAGGATGTGAAGAAACACAATTCTGGAGCTTGAAAATCAAAGAGGGGAGAAAATATCTCCATTTCAACAAATAAAAGAGGTGTCTAATCATCATTTTCAATCCATTTATCAATATGAAGAGGACGAGGATCAAGAGATATCAAATTCTCTTTGTGATAGCATTTCTTTATTAATTTCAGAAGATGAGAATGACCTCTTTTTGAAGCACATATCCGAAGAAGAATTCAAGGCTGCGGGCTAGTCTCTCCACCTTGAAAAATATTTGGGACCATATGGTTTTCCCATCTATTTCTATAGGATATATTGGAGTATAATTAAATGGGACTTATGCATAACGCTAAATTTCTCTAAAGGTATGGAAAATATCAAGGGGGAGGGAGGGGGGGCACCAACTCATATTTCATTTCCATGATCCCCAAAGAGAAGAATCCTACTTCACTCAAGAGATTCAAACCCATATCCCTTTGCAATGCTTTGTACAAAATATTAACAAACAATATAGAAAGTAGACTAAAAAAGACCCTCCCAAAGCTCGTCTCTTAGAACTAAGGAGGATTCGTCATGGGAAGGTATATCATGGACAACATCATAATTGTCCAAGAAGCAAACCATTTGAGTTATGAAAGAAAAGAGAAAGGTATGGTGATCAAGCTCGATCTGGCCAATTCCTTCGACAAAGTAAGGCACAATTTCCTCTTTCGATTAATGGAAAGTTGTGCTTCTCTGGAGAAGTGATAAATTTGATAAGAGCTTTCATAGGTAGTTTGTAGATAGCTCCTTTGGTAAATGGTAGACCGAAAAAATTCTTCAGGGATTCAAGAGGAATTCACCAAGGATGATCATTATACCCTTTCCTTTATATTCTAACATCTGAGGCATTGAGCAGAAGTCTCAATAAACAAATTGATGATGGATCTCTCCCTAGAATTCAAATAGTTAGAGGTGTTAAAGCTGCAAATAATGCTCAATTTACAGATGATACCATTATCTTGGGTTCTTCCTAAAAAATAATTGCATGGAAGTTTAAGCACTCTTTATCCTCATTCATAAAGGATTTAGTTGGGGAAGCTAACTCAGGAAAGAGTTGTATCTACAGATGGAACTATCATCTCCCTCTATTAAGTAATATATCAAGGATCCTAGGATTCAAAGAAACATGGAATAAATCCTCTTTCAAATACCTCAGTAATCCTATCTCCCTTAAAAAAAGTAGGGTTGAAGACTGTAAGGAAGTGATTCACAAATTAAATAGCAGAATTCAAGCATGGGGAGTTAAATGGTTAAATTTAGTCGGGAAAATCACTTTGATTAAATATTTCCTTTCTTCCATGTCCATCTTCTTAAGTTGTATATTTTGCACTCTAGTGTGATGAACTGTCTCAGCAAAGAGATCAATAATTTTCTCTGGTAGGGGGGCAAGGATGGGAATCAGAAGTTTCACTTAATAAATTGGGAGATTGTTTTATGTGACAAGGGGAAAGGTGGAATAGGAATTGGGGAACCAAGAATAATGAATACAACGATGGGGACAAATTTTTTGTGGAGGATTATATATGGAGGTAATGAATGGTGGAAGGATGTCTTATGAAAAAAATACTTGAAAAGAAACAGGATAAGAAGTCTTGATAGAGATCTCAAATAATAGGGGTCAAAAAATTGGGACCTTTGTAAATTTGATTGTAATTGGATAGGACATCATCTTTATTGGTCTCTAGGGAATGGTAAAAGAATTAAGATATGGGAGGCCAAGATTATGTATCTCCCCCCTCTCGAGGAAAAATAAAACTTGGAAAGGATCAGGCGATGGTTAATAGAGATAGGTGTCATAAATTTATATGACCTCTCAGAATGGTCTGAGGATGGGAACTAGAAGGATTGGAATATTTTGGATGTCCGAGTTAATCTAAAAGCTCAATTCCATATCCTTCTTTGAGACCTGAATGGAAAGGCCCCTTTAAAAAAATGAAAGAGATACCAGGGTTTGGGGTGAAAAAGGAAGATACACTGTCAAAGAGGGGCATGAAAAGCTACTTATCAAGCTTCATTTCCCCCCTTATTGGGGATTTGGAAGAAAATATAGAACCTAGAATTCCCTCCCAATATAAACGCATTTTCCTGGTTGCATGCTCGTCAAAATATTCTCACTGTAGAAAATATCAGGAAAAGGAGAATCGAAGGACCGATCAGATGTGTCTTGTGAAAAAATGGGGAAGAATCAACAAATCATCTATTCACATAATGCCCCTTCACTAAGGAGCTATGGGAAATTGCATTCAAAGACTTGGAAATTCACCTTAGTCTCCCAAACCATATATCAAGGTTCTTCAGAGGATAGAACCAAAAGTATCCCAATTCTCTTGTTAATAAACATTCTCTCTAGAATAGTTGGAATTCCAGTCCTGAGCATATTGATTGGAAAATATGGCTATCAAGAAATAAAGAGATATTTGAATGAAAAATGACCAGCACAAGATGAGTAGCTTCTAAATCCAAGCTTCTAATGAAAGAACACCTTATGGATCAAGTTTGGACAATAAAGCATCTAGAGAAATTTTCTTATTCTGAATTACACTGAGCTAATCAATTCATAATGGGAAGGCCCGTTCAATCCAAAATTTTCCCAAGGAAACAAAGATGGGAAATTGACATCCTCTTTGATGAGTTTCAAAGCATGAGACAAAATCAAAACAATTTTTCCATTTTCTTTGATGGAGCTTCAAAAGGAAATCCAGGGGAGGCAGGTGCGGGAGGGGTCACCTTTGATCCTGGAGGAAAGAAAATCCAAACCTTTGCTTGGGGTCTGGGGAAAAATATGAACAATCAAGATGAATGGGCATCCCTCACTTAGGGAATTGAGACAATGGAAAAATTAAATATTGAATCCTTTCAAGTTTTTGGAGACTCTTGGATTGTTATCCAAAAAATGCTAAACATTTAGTCAGGCAAAGAAAAGGAGGTAGGAAGAGCTCAAAAGAGAATTTTGGCCTTCCTTCCAGAGCTGAAAAATATCCAATTCTTCCATGTTAAGAGATAGAACAATAGCACTACAGATGATCTGGATAATAAAGGGATTGGAAATAAGACAAGGATAAATAGTTGTTAATAATTATTCTCCCTCTTTCAAATGGTTGGCATGTTAACCATGGATATGGAGGATTTAAAAAAAAAAAATTAAAAATGAATCATAGGCCTAGCTTACCCCATGGGAGGGCTCGAGACAAGTTGGTTCCCACCATTAATCGATGGGACAAAGTTTTAAGACGTGGAGTCAGTTCAACCCCCTACTGGAAATGTGGTGAATTATATTGGTGGAAGGAGAAGGAAATAAATGTTTTCTATCTTGGCCTTCATTCTCTCGTCTCTCTTAGGAATTTGATATGTGTTTTCGACCATGTGATGGCATTTAAGAACTCCGGGCTACTCAATATGGAAAATCCCTCACATGATTATAGGCAGGGCAAGTATGGAAGAGTCGAGAAGTTGTTTAATTCTATGTATATCAAGCAGAGGTAGGGTAATTCCATTATTATTAGTGGATAAGAGGAGTGTAAGTCTGCAGTATTAAGAAATCATCCTTCCAAGACCAACTAGGAAGGCACTATGGAAAATATGCAAAGTGAAATAGTTGAAATAAAAAACAGTATTGTGAATCTCAAAAAAATGATGCGATGTGTATTTGAAGTCACATATACAGATATGGATGAGAGTAAGAAGGTTTTAGTTGCTATAACGAGTATTGACACCAGAATAAATGATGCATAAGTTGGCATCTGCATCTAGGTTGGTGAGGTCAAGGAGATAAAGCGTACCTTGTAGGATATGGAAAGTTACCAGTCATCTATGTTTGAGGAAATCGGAAGAGAAATTCTGGATTTGAAGAACATGTAACAAGACCATTTTATGAATGGCAATGAGAGGAATGAAGCTTGGTTTGTGTAGCTGAAGGAGACTCTCGTGGAGATGAATTCAAACTTGCAAGCAATGGGTAGAGATGGTGGTTTGATGGCTGAGCAAGGAGAGGACTCTCCTATGGAAGAAGCTTCAACTGTTCAACCAATCTAGCTATAGAGAACATACCCTAGGAATGACATGTCTCGCTCCAGTCTTTTTATCATCTTATGTATCTTTGTCTATATCTATGTAGATAGTTTGTTAGGATATATACCACAAGAGGAAATAGTTTCAAAACTGGAAAATTTTGTAAAGATATCTCTTAGATAGAGTTTCTAGACTCATAACTCTTGAATCCTCAAGTCAAGCTCCTTACTGTGAAATTTTTGTAGAGTTGTATCTTTATGTAAAAACATGTAAATAGATAATATAATATTCTCATTTATGTTAAAAAAATTACATTTTAAAACTAATAGTGTTTTCAATAAGTTGAAAAACCTATAAATGTTGAAGACAAATATACAACGAAAGAATCGTTTATTAAGAATGGAAATCCCAAGCAAGATGATTATGGCGATGTGGAATCTTCCAAAAAATCCTAAACCAGAATCAAAAGATCAATATAAGAAAGGTGGAGACAACAAATTTCAAACATTATATAATTATCAAAGAAAATGTTAATTACATTAATTATATTTTTGTTGAGAAAGTTCATTATGGTTAATTATTTTTTATAAAATGCTTTATATATGTTATTTGTTGAATTTTATTTTTGTTATGTAGTTTATTTTTGTAAATATAATATTGATATTAATGGAACCAACAAATACATTTAAGACAAGATTGGTCTGCCCCAAGGGAAACCTGACCATAAGTAAAAAATAGATTGTCAATGCTATCATACAGTCTTAACAAAGCTATTCAGTTTACTACCCAATCCTATAAAACTAATAAAAAAACTAAGATAACATGAAAAATGATTGTAACAAAAACCATAACCACCAAGTTGGTTCCTCATCAGATATGTTAATAGAGGGCTTTTCACAAGCAAGAGGTCTGACTTCAAGAATGAAATCCTTGCATGTAATTAAGTAATTTAGCTTTTGGTTCATCTCATCCATTTGTAGGAGAATCTCATTTATTTCATTTTTGGTGTCAAGGAGAACCTAGTCAAGTAGTGATTTGGTAGTCTAGTGAAGTGCTAGTGTCTTGAAATACTTTGTATTCTGCATCCTCTACCCAAGGATGCATTTCCTCTACAATCAGCTCTGGGTACGTTACCTCATGTTCCTCTTTCAACCACTCCTCCATGATGTAATATGAGCATAGATTTCAAGGGGAATGGAATGGTAATACAAATTATTATCTACCTTTGAGGCTTTCCTCTAAGCCTACGGGAGGTCATGACCACCTATTCCCTGATGATTTTTTTCCCCAAGACCCCACCTTTCCATCTCTTGAATTTCAAGGTTAGTTCCTACAAATTGAGTTGGGAGCCGACCAACCACCCAAACCCCCAAGTTGTCCTCACCGATGCAGACTAGCCCAACTAAACTTAGAAATTCCAAAGTATAAGTTCCCTTTGGGAAACCATGACTTTCCAAACCACATCATGTGACCAACTTCCAATCGATGAGCGCATCTATATCTTAATTCATTCCAAGTTTAACAAAGTTTTCCTTTCCTCTTTTGGTCCCATGCCTGGAATCCATTGTGAAATAAACATATGTTGATTCACCTTATATTCCCACACCCAAATTTTCATCATGCTTAGAACTGATTTGTCCTTCTTGTGCTACCCCCACTTATTTATTAGATCGGCCATAACCAGTTTCCAGATCCTCCTATATGTGATTGCATTTAAAGTTTAGTTGTTTACATTCATGAGGGGATGTGCCAAGTGGGGGAGTCTTGACACATGTGACGCATGAGGGGTTCCGTCACATGGGTGTTGATGTATATGTAACTTCGGAATGTATTTCACATATATGTATATTGTATTCCTATAGAGATGTTATTATTCCTCTATACGGAAGTGTCGTCATTTATATTGTAAGTGTCGTAACTTATACTTGATGGGTTATTAGACCACCTTGTTTGGGGTCGGCCCTGTATAAGTCATGTGGGTCAAAGGGTTATTAGACCACCCTATTGGGGGTCGGCCATGTGGGTCAAAGGGTTATTAGACCACCCTATTGGGGGTCGGCACAGTCAGCATTATATTATGTGGTTAAGTTCGAGCCTACATGAGTTAGGTAAAAAGGCAAGTCAAGTCAAGTATAAATAGAGTGCGGGAGGCACTCTATTTACTCACTCATTTCTCACACATGCTCTGAAGGAGGAGAGGCGCACTTATGGAGGAGGAGTATTGCTGCTAGGTTATGGCTATCTCTATTGGTTGGTTGTATCATTGCTCTATCTATCTCTGAGGAAGTTATTGGGGTTTTTCACCTTTATGGTTTTCCCCAAGTAAATCTTTGTGTCTCTTGTGTGCTTGCATTATTGTCTCCATGATTGATATGCTGTAGATATGCTGTACATGTTGTTCTCTCAGTTAAGATCCTAGATCATATTGAAGTAAATTCAGAAAATTTAACATGGTATCAGAGCTAGCCTGAAAGAAGGCATGATATGGCATGTATGACACTTGTTGCACTTACGATGCTAGGGCTTGATATAGCAAAAACCAGTCATCGTAGCACTTTCGCTATAAATCCGTTTTGGCGACGTTTTCGGATCTGAAATTGTTACTGGATGAAGCTAAAATATCCAGGTACCTTGTGTCCAAAGGACAACCTCTAATTCGTTGTACTTTGTGATTTATGATCTGTACAATATAGGGTTTCTGCCTCTTCCAGATCTGAGTCAAAATCAGGTGACCTTGGGAAAAAGGTCATAACTTGGGCTAGGAAGCTCCAAATGAAATTTCGTGAAAAGTGACAGGTAGTACATAGGCCGAGCTATCTCAGAAAACGTTTTCAGAGGCCGAAGTTCAAACAGTGACACGTGGTACGCCGTACAAGTTCGCTCTTCTATTTTATCCCAAAACAGGTCACGTTGCGACATTTGGCATAACTCTCTCTCAGAGAATCCAATTGAGGTCAGACCTGTCAGGATGGAAAGGTAACAGGTCAGGCTATCTCAAGAAACTTTTTTCAGATCCTATGGATCAAAAATTTTATAGTTACACCAGAAACAATCAGGTACATATTTCTGTCAAAACAGAATTATTTTTTGGTACCTTCATTCATGGCTTCCGGAATTTAGGGCTTTGAAGAAAGTTGGAATTTTTGTAATAGGAGACCATGGATGAATGCTACTCATCAAAATAAAAATTTAGAGACCAAAATCAGAATTTTTGGTTGGGAAGAAGGCCGGGCTTGATCAGACCCTAGTTCGGGACTTTGATCAGGAAAGTGGAAAATTAGGGCTTCTGTAAAAATGGGAATTTTTTAAATCTGAGACCACGTCTGGAAGCTCCTCAGAAAAATAGAAGCTTAGAGCTTTGGATCAAACCTTTTGATTGGGAAAAAGAGTGGGATTCATCAAACCCCAGTTCAGGGTCACGTCCAGTGAATCCGAAAGTTTCAAAGGCAAAATTGAGGAGTGAAACTTTGCAGTTTTCAAATTATGAATATACCAATTTGATCAGCTCATCAAGGCGCATATTTCTATCCTTTCGGAAGTTTGAAATTCAAAGTTTGAATTTTTGGGGTTTCTCTGACAAACCCATATCCAGCTCCAGGTCCAGTTCTTGCACATCAAGTGGATTGGGTTAATCCTAGAAGAAGATGGATTGGTCACCTACATAGGTGAAGAAGTTCCTGTTTCAGAGGGAGATGAGGCTAAGGCCTTACATAAGAAGATTACAAGCGATCTCGACAGGTATGACTCATCGAGGTATGTTTTGATATTTGTCCATGATTAAGTTTATGGTATGTTTGTCTTCATGTTATTACAGTTAAGTACAATTTTGTTTTTAGATTTGTCGTATCACCTTAACAAAATTATGAATGCATGATAGAAGATATTCATTATTTAGGGTGTTGACACTTATGATTGTACTAATGCATTATGGTGTTGTATGAGGTTTATGTTGTCTACTAACATGAAAGGTACACCAAGAAAGACAAATCATGCTCCAGTTCAAGAACATATGATCATGGTGACATGAGGATAAAGACTCATCCATTGTCATGGATCTCATAGAAGATCCATTTACGAGGTATGTATAACTTGGTTTTATAATGGCTAACCATTGAGACATGCAGGTTACTAACACAAGTCATTGAAGAGAACCAAAAGACATTATACGGGTATGTTAGACATAACTAGCTAGCATGCTAATCCAGGTATGTTTTTCCTATATCAAGCTAGAATCCTACCTTGTGTTAGGATCTTATACTATTGTGTTGTTGATAATGATTATTCACAAAGAGTCATAGGTTTGAATAATCATGGTTGTATGCATATTATGTTTCTTACCATAATTGATGATATGACTAACCAGAAGAATCATGAAGGTATAGCTTTTATGCATATTATATCTCTTATCTTGATTGATTATTCAACTAACCCGAAGAGTCATAGGTTTGAGTAATTACAGGTTTAGACATGTTATGTTTCTTATGATTTGACTAACCATAAGAATACTACATAAACCTTGAATGCTAATGCTTATTATTTCTGTTTGAAATGATCATGACTATACATGCTTGAGATTATTGTGTTTTAATAGTATACTAATGAATGTATGATTTTATATGAGTTCACAAGGATAACACAATCATGATACTAATAAGCATGCATAGGGACCAAGGATGAATATGAGTTCAAGAACAGGTAATTTAGGAAGCAAAGATCAAGAGGGAGCACACTCCAGTTGTTCTTGCAAGAAAGCAAAGGAGCACACTTCAGTAGTTTCTGCAAGGATGCAGATATTCAGAGGGAGTTGACCATCTCTCTACATTCCACAATAGAAAGGTGTAGAAGAAGCTACTTCAGATTAGGACTCCAGCAGCTCCTACAAGGAAGCAAAGACTCAGAGGGAGTCCACCCAACGAACAAACAAAGATAAGTATTTTAAATTATCATTTCTTGCATATTTGTTTGTTTAAATAATACTGTTCAATAATGTATACACTGATGTTCCTAGAATTAGGTTGTGTATTATGCATATTAGAATAGTTGCATTGATGAACAGTATACTACTAATATTCATGGGTAAGTGGCCTATGGCACTGTACAACATTCCATTGCTACTTATCTAGAATGAAACCTCTTTGCTGACATGTTGGGAGTTGTGCACACTCTTAACAATGTTCTGGTAGAGATTGGAAGGCATCTAGAAAGTTACGAGATATGGATAAATGTTGTATTGAAGCATTGGCTAAGATAATTGCATGACTGTATGACATATTTCTTTATGTGTAAGAATTTGTTCTTAAAACTATGAGATGTTTTCTAATCATGCAATTTAACTTGTTGTGTAGGAAAGATCGTATGTCATCTCCTACAAAAGAAGAACTACAACATTTTGTTCCAGCAACAAAGATATCTATTGAAGATATTGAAGATATTGAAGTTCCCAGGATCTGGGATGAAGAAATGGAATGCCATGATCTGTTGATCATGAAGAATGATGTTTGGGATGTAGTCCCAAGATGTGAAGGGAAGTATGCAGTAGAGATCCTGAAGAGGTTCGGGATGATGGACTGCAAGCTATGGCCACACCTATGGCATCGAATCTGAAGCTTCTATGTGATGCTTCATCTGAGCTGGTTGATGTCTCCATGTATCGTCAGATGATTGGGTCCTTGATGTACCTGATGAACACGAGACTAGATATTTTCTTTGCTGTGAACACATTGAGCCAGTTCCTGACGGATCCAAGGAGTGTTCACCTGGTTGCTGTAAAGCATATTCTGAGGTACCTGAAGGGTACAGTGGATTATGGGCTCAGGTATGAGGCGAATCAAAAGTTTAACCTGCAGGGTTATGTTGATTCAGATTGGGCTGGCAGTGCTGCAGATAGGAAGAGCACATCTGGGTGTTGCTTCAGTATGGGATCAGGTGTGATCTCTTGGTTTAGCAGGAAGCAGTCCTGCGTAGCACTGAGTACAGCTGAGGCAGAGTATGTTGCAGCCTTTTCAGCTAGTTGTGAGGCAGTATGGCTACGGAAGCTACTGTCTGAGTTATTTTATCTCCATTGGAAGCTACTGGTATCTTCTGTGATAACCAGAGTTGTGTGAAGCTGTCCGAGAATCCAGTGTTTCATGACAGGTCGAAACACATAGAGATCAAATATCACTATATCAGGAATATGGTATAGAGAAGAGCTGTGAAGCTCCTGTATGTTGCGACGGACGAGCAGATTGCAGATGTGCTGACGAAGCCACTAGCCAGGGTAAAGTTCGAGTACTTCAGAGAGAGGCTTGGCGTTCTTCAGATCGAGGAAACTTCGAGGAAGAAGTGATGGACACATTTGCTGAAGCCATTCCAAGCATGTGGGAAGGAGGATCCTTCACATGGCTGTGGATGTAAGCGCTGGATGATGAGCATCAGGATGATGTTCTGGTTTCTGCCTGGATATGATCAGTTGGATCATTTATGTATGTACGCATCATGTTGGATGCTGGATATGATCGGTTGGATCATGTGTATGTATTTTGTATGAACGCATCATGTTGGATGTTGTTGGATACATTGTGTGGATCATGTATCTTTGTATGATCAGGTAGATCATGGATGATGATGGATACATTGTGTGGATCATGTATCTTTGTATGATCAGGTAGATCATGGATGCTGATGGATACATTGTGTGGATTATGTATCTTTGTATGATCAGGTAGATCATGCATACTGATGGATACATTGTGTGGATCATGTATCTTTGTATGATCAGGTAGATCATGTATGTTGATGGATACATTGTGTGGATCATGTATCTTTGTATGATCAGGTGGATCATGTATGTTGATGGATACATTGTGTGGATCATGTATCTATGTATGTATCAGGTGGATACTTGGATGATCGTGGATGACAAGCTTCTCCAGATGACATGCAGCAGGATGTTGCAGTGATGATGATCAGGATGATCATGTGTACATCAGGATGATGTTTGATGAGTATCAGATGATACTTTGTGGCCGTGGATCAGGTTGTGCAGGAAAGCATGTAATTTGTGCCCTGGGAGATTTGCAGATGGTCTTTCGAGGTTTTGCCTATGGCATGTAATTCGGTGCCCTGGGACATCTGGCAAATGCTCTTGCGAGGTTTTTCTTGGGAGGACATGTAATTTGTGCCCTGGGAGATTTCAGGTCGGAGTTGTGTACCCGTAACATCCTGAGATGCTCTTGCGAGGTTTTGTCCTATGGCATGTAATTTGCTCCTGGGAGATCTGGACAGGATGAAAAAGGCCTCAGATGCTTCAGCCAGGTTTTGCCATGACCACATGTAATTTGCTCCTGGGAGATATGGATAGGATGAAAAAGGCCTCAGATGCTTCAGCCAGGTTTTGTGGTGGACCACATGTAATTTGCTCCTGGGAGATCTGGACAGGATGAAAAAGGCCTCAGATGCTTCAGCCAGGTTTTGTGGTGAGATCACATGTAATGTGCTCCTGGGAGATCCGACAGGTAGAGCCGCATGCTCGTAACAGCCTGGGATGCTTTAGCCAGGTTTTGTGATGGGTCACATGTAATGTGCTCCTGGGAGATCCTACAGGTAGAGCTGTGTGCTCGTAATAGCCTGGGATGCTGCAGCCAGGTTTTGTGACGCACGTAATAAGTCCTGAGGATTCCACAGTATGGCCAGTGATGATGAAGACCTGCAGGTGGTGGGCCTACATCCAGTATGAAAAAGGACTGGCTCTGTAGAACTTCCTATGACGAGTAGATTCAGAGATTGATTGAGATAGCAGCAGCAGTGACGATGATGATGACTCGATGATGATTATCCAGTGACGATGATCCAGAGAAGATGACTTGTGCTAGAAGAACTGTGCTGAGAAATACCTTCCTAGTTAAGAGGGAGTGTTGATGTATATGTAACTTCGGAATGTATTTCACATATATGTATATTGTATTCCTATAGAGATGTTATTATTCCTCTATACGGAAGTGTCGTCATTTATATTGTAAGTGTCGTAACTTATACTTGATGGGTTATTAGACCACCTTGTTTGGGGTCGGCCCTGTATAAGTCATGTGGGTCAAAGGGTTATTAGACCACCCTATTGGGGGTCGTCCATGTGGGTCAAAGGGTTATTAGACCACCCTATTGGGGGTCGGCACAGTCAGCATTATATTATGTGGTTAAGTTCGAGCCTACATGAGTTAGGTAAAAAGGCAAGTCAAGTCAAGTATAAATAGAGTGCGGGAGGCACTCTATTTACTCACTCACTTCTCACACATGCTCTGAAGGAGGAGAGGCGCACTTATGGAGGAGGAGGATTGCTGCTAGGTTATGGCTATCTCTATTGGTTGGTTGTATCATTGCTCTATCTATCTCTGAGGAAGTTATTGGGGTTTTTCACCTTTATGGTTTTCCCCAAGTAAATCTTTGTGTCTCTTGTGTGCCTGCATTATTGTCTCCATGATTGATATGCTGTAGATATGATGTACATGTTG
This sequence comes from Larix kaempferi, assembly GCA_027924585.1. Lineage (NCBI taxonomy): Eukaryota > Viridiplantae > Streptophyta > Pinopsida > Pinales > Pinaceae > Larix > Larix kaempferi. Next base: position 7,754,753 of record BSBM01000211.1, read on the forward strand.
TTCTCTCAGTTAAGATCCTAGATCATATTGAAGTAAATTCAGAAAATTTAACAATGGGCTCGCCCCTTGCCTTGAAACTCCATCTGGGGATTTTTTTATTATGTACTGATTTTGTATTTTTATGTATTTATTGATTTTGTATTATGAATTTTGCATTCAATTGTCAATAAGAAAGTGGGGGTGGAAGGAGTGATGGGGGGAATTTAAATCCCATAGGGAAATGTGATTAAAACATTTGCTTGGCATTTAGGCATTAAAACAAACAATTACATTGAGGCCTTCTCTCTTTATCAAGGATGAAAAATAAGTCTATAATGGGTATTCGTTCAACCAACATCCTCGGTGAATATTGACTTATTATAATATATGTTTGTACAATATCTCTCCCTCAAGACATAACCCTTCAACATATTCTCATGTTAATCAAGGGTTTCACATATTGGATGGATAAGGTTGGTTTCCGACATATATTTCAAGGGATAAATGAAGAGGCTCAAAGGGTTTCCAACCATGCCTTAACCATGGAGGAAGGAATTATAAACTTGAATGTGAAGGGGGGCTTGTGGGTCCCAATTCCTTAACCCTTATCATGGTGGTTAGAGTTAATGAAATGGGAAAAGGGACACACAATAGATATCAGGGTGAACATGGTTTGGATGGTAGGATGATAGGAAACATGGGGCATGGGATCCATGTCTTATCCATGCAAGAAGAGGATTTAATTCAAAGAGTACATGGATTGTACACCCTTCTTTCTCGCATGCCTGAAGGGTCATCCCCCCTATCACTCCACTTCAAATTATTATCGCAAGGGGTTGCGCTTGTGTGTTAATATGAAGACATGATCAAAATTCATTATGACAGGGGTTGTAGGTGGTATATATATGGGCATAAAGGTTTTTGTTTTGTAGGCTTAGTCACACGCGCAAGACTCCATTCTCAGAATTTCCCTGTACCCCTTTGCGTGTTCTCTGAAATCCTCTATGTTGGGAAAAATAATTGCATAATTTTACCTCACATAAATTATCAACCAGGATCAGTAAATTGATGAGGTATCATGCAAAATAATTATAACTAGGACTCAATTGATTACTTTAACTAAGCACACCAAAATCTAATTGAAGAGGTACTGGGTAGGTAAGATGATATTCATTGTTTATGCCAAACAATCACACTTTAAGCTTCAATAACACAATAAGGATAAGGATTGTTAACATTATCAGACTGTCAAGGAAACAAACATACTTTCTATAGCCAAATCAAGAAGAGGAGAAAGTAAATCACATGAGTAGGAAAGTAAAACCACACACTGTGTGAATGGAAAACCAGGTCATTAAGAGTTCATTGGTTTAGGTCATGTGATCTTTTGAAACACTTATCGGATCCTCGGGTTAACAACTTCAAGATCTGGTGCACACCACACTCGGACTATCAACACTTGCATAAATTTAAAAGCATGTAAAATAAAGTAAAGATTGTAACAAATTAAACCATCACACCATACTTGCGAAAATGAATAAATGAAATTAAATGAAATTCTACACAAAGAAACACTTTTCTCTCCAGTAACGGGCCATTGCTATCGTAGAACAAATTGCTACTACTAATCTATAACATAAATAAATAAAATTAGAGCATACTATTTATCCTCTCACAAATCCTCTCACAAATCTATAAGATATCAAATAAGATATCAAATAATAAAACTTCTATGATTGTTCTCCATCAAATATGGTTGAGTGATCATCCCAAATCTTCCTCAAATATTCAAAGGTGGAAGAGAAAAATCGAATTTGAAGATTATGGGTGATATTTGACTTTGTTGAAATATTCAAATATACCTATACACATCATAAAACTCATCCAACTTTCAAGGTTAAGTGAAAATACATTAATTTTCCAACATTTAATCATAACTTCACTCAAAATGCTAAAATAAATGATTTGAAAAATAATAAGTCTAATCCCACATATAAAAATTAAAATGTCCTTAATGCAAGGTTGCGAGAGAGTGAGAAATGGTTAAAAAGAAAGGGAAAAAGAAGAGAAAAGATGACATTTCATTGAACCAACACTTTGTCAGGCTCATCATGGCTTAGTGTCGATCCATATTGTTGTTGGTTCCATGGGCTACAATGCGTGGAAGCTAATTATTATCATTTATCTCACTCTGTGTCATATGGAAAGGTATCTCTATCAGGATGCTTAGGAAGTGGATGTGAGGATGGTGCATGCAGACTCTACTTGAGCACAGGAGGCAGACACAAGAAGGAAAATGGAGACCTCTATGGAAATGGAAATTAAGATCATTTTGGAAAGGAATGTTGAGCTTACTCTAATAGTAGTAGTCTTAGAAGCGGAAGTGGCTTCTCTTCAATCTCAAGTGCAGTGCATAGATTAGGGGAGTATAGTGCAAGGCTTATTTGGTTCACCAAGCCCTTTAATCAATTCAACACCAAATCTGCATACTTCTGGAATTCAATTCATAAATCAGGCTCTATTTTATCCTTAAGTGTTCTATGTTTTTAAAATGTAGTTTCTTATTTTTCCAGTTTGTTAAAGTATATACGGTCAGTTTGTGTCCATAAATATTAGAAATAAGGGCTTAAATGTAGTTATATTGTTGATCTCCTTGCTGAGGTTTTTGGTTGTATTTGGCCTATGGCCCCCTTTTTTGTGTGTTTTACTACTAGGGATTTACCACAACCTTTATAATAAAAGTTTACCCATTCCTAAAAAAATGGCTGATATGAAAGTGATAGACAAAAATAATTTTGTGTATTTACATGAAACTTGTATTTGTTTGAAAATATCCAAATCATATTGGTAAAAAATAAGATTCATGTTTGAAAATATCATGTTTGAAACTATTTAAGTGATGGCATGTTTGAAAATATCCATATCATATTGGTAAAAAATAAGATTCATAATCTTGCAATGTAGAAATAGGTATATTAATCAGATAGTGTTGTATGTTTTTGCGTGATACACGATTATTAGATAAATGATTGATTATATTTGATACGAATGGAGTATTGTTACATGCTATTTTAAGATATTATTACAGAACATGTTATTCCCAAGATATCCATACATTTTTGCAAGATTAAAGGTTTATTTTATACATCTAGGGTTAGAAAATTTTCTTAAACAGTGCCTTAGTATTTTTTAGGTTGGTTTATGGACATCTGCGCAGAAAAGAAATGCGAATGGGTTTTTTCCATATTTATTTGCCAAAACTGAATTGAAAAATGAGCAATTTAAATTCATACTAATACAAGCTTATTGTGACGCCATGCCAAGAAAGGGCCATGTTGGAATTGGGAATCCAAAAGTATATCTCAAACCTTTCAATAAATTCTAGAAGATCTTAAAGGGTGCTTATGATGCTCGTAACGCGGTGATTGTAGATGATTCAAAAAAATCATGTTTGTAATGATGAAGGGAACTATGTAATTACAAAAATCTATAATTGTGAGGATGAGAATGGCACATACTTGCTACATCGATTGTGGTTTTTTTGGCTACACCTAAATGTTTAATGATGTAAGATATACTGTAAAAAACATGAAATTAGTTTGTTGAATAATATAATACAATTTTTTTTATCTTGATAGTATTTTCTATGAGTGGCACTATTATTAAGATCTTTGGATTTTTGTTTGTTATTGATGTGTTACCAACTTTAAAAGTCACGAATAATAATTGCTAATGGGATTGAAAATTTAATAGGCCCAAATTTGGGGTTTTTTCAAGTGCAAATCATATTCTAAAAATGTTAGTATCAAAAATAAAATGTGCAAAATCAGATTCTGAAAATCCCAATATCGATTTTCAAAAATGCAAAATACAATTTCAAAAGTGCCATTATCGCCTTTAAAAGAACGAAAAATTGGTTCTGAAAGTGTCAATATCGGATTCAAAAAGTACAAAATCTAGTTCCGAAAGTTCATATTTGGAACCCATATTGGCTATTTTGGAACCCTTTTTTTAATTTAGAAAGGTTGTTTTTGGACTTTAGAAAGGTTGTTTTTTACTTGTTTCCAAAGGGGCTTGAATTGGAATTAGTATAAATTTAATGAAATAGGTGTTTGTGGATGAGAATTGATATTGGAATTACACACAAACATACTAAGAAAGAACCCAAAATAGGAATACATGGTAGAGAGGAGTAAAAAACCAAAAAGGGTAGTGACTTCTCATGAAGAACATGACAAGGAAGACCCATATGCTAGGTATACCCGGTTGGAGAAAAGCATTGTTGCATTGACAAAGATGATAACATTGTTGTAGGTGATGATGGATAAGGAAGCACCCAATAAAGACTGAGCATGGAGAAGAAATGGATGACCCAAAAGATCCAAAGTCGAGAAGCTTGGAGAATCGGGTAAAAGACAAGCTCTTCCTTCTTCCAACATTCCACTTAGAGTTGTAATAAAACCTGAAATAGAAGTGTATGATGGCCAAGTTAACAATAAAACATTGAATGGTTGGTTGAAACAATTTGAGTTTTATTTTCTCCTTGACCAAAATCAAAGAAAGATAAAAAATAAAAAAAATGCATGTTTGAAGATGATAGGACATGCTCTATCATGGTGGGAGAGATATGTGGATGCATTGAGGATAGGAAAAAAATCCCATGGTTACAAAATGGAAAGATTTCAAGGCATTGTTGAAATAACAATTATATCACATATCTTATGAGGAGGAGCACCTCATTAAATGACAATACCTTCGGCATGAATAGGGATGATGTGTATAATAATACACACTGAAATTTCAAAAGTAAGCCATCATGTTAGGTATCTCTTTGAAAGAGTCTAGGATTATGGTGAAATACCTTGGACGCCTATTTACCCATATCCAAAGGCAATTGCAACTCCTTAGTTTGAAAAGAATAGATTATGCAAGCATGAAATCTCTCTACATTGAGTTGGACTCTAAAAATGGAAAACAAAAACAAGGCCATGAAGAGATCAACATGACCAAAGGAAAGAAGACTGTAGCTATGGTCCAAAAAAGGAGAGATCCTAATAGCCATTGTAAACATTGTGATGTGGATGGGCACATGGATGAGAAGTGTTGGAAACTTCATTTAGAGCTACACCAAAGGTGGCATAAGTCTATGTAGGGAGAAAATGTAGCTACCAAGACAAAATAAACTGTGGTAGAAAGCACTATTCCAAATCAAAGTTCAAGGGAATGATTGAGAGGGTAAATGCTTTGTTTGACAATGACTCTGTATGTAATATGGTTTATGAATCCCTAGTAGATGAGCTTGGTGTATAAATTCAAGATCTATTACAACCATGTTCATTGGGTTGGATCCAAGAGAAATCTATTATGATAAACACTAGTAGATGCAATATCAAGTTTGCCCTTAATATTGACTCTGTTGATGAAGTAGGATGTGAACTTGCACCATATATGCTTGTGAAATGATGTATGGAAACCCATGTCTATGGGATAGGGATGTGGATTTCTATAGGAATAGAAGAAATAGAAATTCGTTAAAGGTGATAAGGCCTAACTCATCAAAACTCACAAATGGTTAGGAAGTGTTGATGTAATTGTAACTTCGAAATGTATTTCACCTATGTATATTGTACTCCTATAGAGATGTTATTATTCATCTATACGGAAGTGTTGTCATTTGTATTGACAAGTGTCACAAGTGTCACAACTTGCAAGTGATGGGTTATTAGACTACCATGTGTGGGGTCGGCCCAGATTAATATAACCATGGGTTATTAGACTGAGTTAGACAAGTCGGCCCTGCTAGGTTATTAGGAAGGTTAGGTCATGTATAAATAGAGTGCGGGAGGCACTCTATTTGATTATCTCATTATTCACTTCTACACTACTCAGAAAGTGGTGCACTAGTGGAGGAGGATGTTCAGCTGTTAGGAGGACTATCTCTATGTACTTGGGTTGTATCATTGCTCTTTCTATCTCTGAGGAAGTTGTGGGGTTTTTCACCTTTATGGTTTTCCCTAGTGAAACTCTGTGTGTCTATTGTCTCATGTGATTGCTTGGTGTGATTGATATGCATTGTTATACTGGATATGTTGTACATGTTATTCTCTTAGTAAAGATCCTAGAGTATGTTGAATTAATGCTAAAAAATTAACATGGTGTCAGAGCTAACCTGAGAAGAAGACACTATGCAGTTACGAAAGCTAGGGATTCTTGTTTATTTGGTTTCTCTCCACGGATCTTGAAAGGAAGTAGGGTATTTTGACTCTCCTCAACAAGGCTCATCTTTCTATCCAATCAGAATTCAATTCTGGGCACTTTCATTTTTGGCCCTAAAAATTAGGGTTTCCACAAAAATAGGAATTTCTGAATTTTGAGACCATGGATGGAAGCTCCTTGGAAAACTCGAAGTTTAGAGCTTTGGATCGAACTTTTTGGTTGGGTGAAGCTCCGGGAAAATCAAACCCTAGTTTGGGGTCCTCTTTAGTGAAGCTGAAAATTAGGGCTTCTGCAAAAGTTGGAATTTCTTAAATCTGAGACCATGGCTGGAAGCTCCTTTGAAAACTCGAAGTTTAGAGACCAAGATCGAACTTTTTGGATGGGTGAAGCTCCGGGAAAATCAAACCCTAATTCAGGGTCCTCCCTAGTGAATCCGAAAGTTTGAAAAGCAAATTTGAGGGGTGAAACTTTGCAGTTTTCAAATTCTGAGTATACCAGCTTGATCAGCTCATCAAGGCACATATTTCTATCCTTTCAGAAGTTTGAATTTGTAGGGTTTCTCTGACAAACCCTAATCCAGCTCCAGATCCATATTTCTGCAAATCAAGTGGTAAGACCTAAATATTTTCTATTTCCATTTGAAGTACTCTTTAATATGTCTCACCACACCAAGCTTGAGGATAAGCTTGAAGGGGCTGATAAATTCTGAGCATGGAAGTATAGGATTGGGTTAACTCTAGAAGAGAGTGAGTTGGACACCTACATAAGTGAAGGGGTTCTTGTCCCAGAGGGAGAAGAGACTAAGGCCTTACAGAAGAGGAACTTGGTCAAGGCTAAGTGGATAATTGTTGATTCTATCTCATACCACATGTCATCTCTGAAGACACCTAAGGAGATGTTTGATTCCTTGACCAAGCTATTTGAAGGGAAGAATATAAATCGGAAGATGACTTTGAGGAATCAATTGAAGAATATCAAGATCCAGAATGAGGAGACTATGCAGTCTTATTTATCAAGGGTCTCCTAGATAAAAGGAACAACTTGAAGCTATGGATGAAGTAATGGAGAAATTGTAATGACCACATTGAATGGCCTACCTAGGTCATGGGACTCCTTCATCCAAGGAATCTGTGCAAGAAAGGAATTGATCTATTTCAGTAGACCGTGGGAGGAATGTTCACAAGGAGAAGCTAGGCTTGTGGCCCCTAGAAGAAAATATGGGGAATGAAGATCAATCTCTCACAGCACATACCGAGAAGAGGACACTTTTCCTCTAATTGTCCTAAGAACAAAAGGAACAACAACAACTACTACTACAAGCAATCTAGCAGGTATGACTTACAGGTATGCTTTGAAATCTGCTCATGATTAAGTTTATAATATGCTTGTCCTCATGTTATTGAGCTTAGTAACAATCTTGTTTAATTTTAGACATTTCTTATCACCCTAATAAAAATATGAATGCATGATAGAAGATATTCATTGATTTATGATTGTACTAATGCATTGTGGTGTTGTATGAGGTTGATGTTGTCCGCTAACATGAAAGGTACATCAAGAAAGACAAATCATGTTCTAGTTCAAGAACATATGACCATGGTGACATGAAGACAAAGATTCATCCATTGTCATGGATCACATAGAAGCTCTACTTACGAGGTATGTATAAACTGGTTCTACAATGCTTAATCTATGAGATATGCAGGTTACTAGCACAAGTCATTGAAGAGAACAAGAAGACATTGCTAGACATAACTAGCAAATATGATAACCAGGTATGTTTTCCTATATCAAGTTAGAATCCTACCTTGTGTTAGGATCTTATACTGTTGTATGGTTGATAATGATTATTCATGAAGTTATAAATGTAAGTAATCAAGGGTTTATGCATATTATGTCTCTTACCTTGATTGATGATATGACTAACCAAAAAAGTCCTTTGGTCAAATAAAGAATATGCATGAGTAAAAGAAGTATTCCCTGAAACCTTGAATACTAATGTTTATTATCTGTGTTTGAAATGATCATGACTATACATGTTTAAGATTATTGTGATTATACTAATGAATGTATGTATGCGACCTCGAGGATAACACAATGATGATACTAGTAAGTATGCATAAGTGATCAAGGATGGATATAAGTTCAAAGGACAAGTAATCCAGGAAGCAAAGATCAAGAGGGAGCACACTCCAGTAGTTCCTGCAAGGAAGCAAATATTGAGAGGGAGTCCACCCTACAACCAAACAAAGATAAGTATTTGAATTGTCATTTCTTGCATACTTGTTTTTTTAAATAATATTGCTCAATGATGTATATGCTTATGTTCCTAGACTTAGGTTGTGTATCATGCATATTAGAATAATTGCATTAATGAACAGTATACCACTAATATGCATGTAATGGGTAAGTGGCCTATGGCATTGTACAACATTCCATTGCTACATATCTAGAATGAAACCTCTTTGCTGACATGTTGGGAGTTTTGCACACTCTTAACAATGTTCTGGGAGAGATTGGAAGGCTTCTAGAAAGTTTCGGGATATGGATAAATGTTGTATTGAAGCATTGGATAAAATAATTGCATGACTGTATGACATATTTCTTTATGTGTAAGAATTTGTTCTAAAAACTATGAGATGTTTCTAATCATGCAATTTAACTTGTTTTGTAGGAAAGATCGTATACCATCACCTACAAAAGAAGGACTACAACATTTGTTCCAACAATAAAGCTATCTATTGAAGATATTCAAGTTCCCAATATCTAGGATGAAGTAATGGAAGAATGTCATGATCCGTAGATCATGAAGAATGATGGTTGGGATGTGGTCCCATACTAGAAGGGAAGTCTTTCGTGAATTCCATGTGGATCTATAAGATCAAACATGCTGCAGATGGCAGCATAGGAGAAATACAAAGCGAGGTTTGTAGCTCGTGGCTTCTCCCAGAAAGAGGGAGTAGACTATGAAGAGACTTTTGCTCCTGTAGCCAGATACACTTCTATCAGATCAGTACTTGCTCTGGATGCAGTGATGAAGTGGAAGATACACCAGATGGATGACAAGACATCCTTCTTGAATGGTGTAGTCGAAGAGGAAGTGTATGTGGAGCAGTCACTTGGTTTTGAGACACATGACAGGAAGTCATATGTGTGTAGGTTGAAGAAATCCTTGTATGGATTGAAGCAAGCTCCTAGGACTTGGTATGGTAGGATAGACAACTTTCTATCTAGTTTGGGCTTTACCAAGAGTAAAGCGGATTCCAACCTTTACTACAAGGTTGAGGAAGGAAATCCAGTGATACTACTTTGTATGTGGATGACCTATTTGTTACAGGTGAGGATAGATTGATTGCCGACACGAAGAGGAAGCTTGCTGCCGAGTTCGAGATGAAGGAATTGGGGATGATGCACTATTTTCTAGGCATGGAGGTGTGGCAGAGTGCAAATGGGATCTTCCTTGGACAAGGGAAGTATGCAGTAGAGATCCTGAAGAGGTTAGGGATGATGGACTACAAGGCCATGGCCACACCTATGGCATCGAACCTGAAGCTTCTGTGTGATGCTTCATCTGATCCGGTTGATGTCATTGTGTATCGCCAGATGATTGGGTCCTTGATGTACCTGACGAACATGAAACCAGATATTTGCTTTGCGGTGAACACATTGAGCCAATTCCTGACAGATCCCAGAGGTGTTCACCTGGTTGCTATAAAGCATATTCTGAGGTACCTGAAGGATATGGTTGATTATGGGCTCAAGTATGATGCGAATCAAAAGTTTAACCTGCAGGGTTATGTTGATTCAGACTGGGCAGGTAGTGTAGTAGATAGGAAGAGCACATTTGGGTGTTGCTTCAGTATGGGATTAGGTTTAGCAGGAAGCAGTCCTGCGTAGCACTGAGTACAGTCGAAGCAGAGTATGTCGCAGCTTGTTCAGCTAGTTGTGAGGCAGTATGGCTGAGGAAGCTATTGGCAGAGTTATTTGATCTCTTGTTGGATGCTACTGGTATCTTTTGTGACAACCAGAGTTGTGTGAATCTTTCTAAGAACCCAGTGTTCCATGACAGGTCGAAGCACATTGAGATCAAATATCACTATATCAGGGATATGGTGTAGAGAAGATTAGTGAAGCTCCTGTATGTTGTGACAAATGAGCAGGTTGCAAATGTGCTAACGAAACCACTATCCAGAGTGAAGTTTGAGTACTTCAGAGAGAGGCTTGGTGTTCTTCAGATTGATGACACTTCGAGGAAGAAGTGATGGACACATTTGCAGGATCCATTCCAAGCATGGTGAGAGGACGATGTTCCCATGGGTGTGGATATAAGCGTTGTGTGATGAGTATCAGGACGATGTTCCAGTTACTGCTCTGTATGCATCATGTTGGATGCTTGTTATGATCAGTTGGATCATGTATATGTATATGCATCATGTTGGATTCTTGTTATGATCAGTTGGATCATGTATTTGTATATGCATCAGTTGGATTCTTTTATCAGTTTGATCATGTATTTGTATATGCATCATGTTGGATGCTTGACATGATCAGGTGGAACATGTATTTATGTATGTATCAGGTGGATACTTCTATGATCAGGTAGATCATGTATTTATGTATGTATTAGGTGGATACTTGTATGATCAGGTAGATCATGTGTTTGATATGTATCAGGTGGATACTTGTATGATCAGGTAGATCATGTATTTGTGTATGTATCAAGTAGATACATTGTATGATCAGGTGGATCATGTATGATGATATGTATAAAGTGGATACATTGTATGATCAGGTAGATCATGTATTTGTGTATGTATCAAGTGGATACATTGTATGATCAGATGGATCATGTATGATGATATGTATTAGGCAGATACATTGTATGCATAAGGTAGATGCATGGTATGATTAGGTTGATCATGGATGATGAGCTTTAGGATGTTGCTCCAGATGACATGCATCAATATGATGCTATGATGATCAGGATGATCACAGATGATGAGCTTCAGGATGTTGCTCCAGATGACATGCATCAAGATGATGCTATGATGATCACAGATGACGAGCTTCTGGATGTTGCTCCAGATGACATGCATCAGGATGATGCAGTGATGATGATCGATTTGATCATGTATACATCAGGATGATGTATGTTGAGTATCATGTTGATAATCTATGGCCATGGACAGGTTGTGTAGGTAGCATAGAAAAGGTCCTTTAAAATCCGGACAGGTAGAGCGGTGTGCTCGTAACAACATGGGATGCTCTATCGAGATCCAAACAGGTAGAGCGGTGTGCTTGTAACATCCTGGGATGCTCTGAGTAGGTTTTGTGAAAGTCAACATGTAAAAGATCCTGGGAGATCCGATAGGTTGAGCAGTAAGCTCGTAATTAGTCCTAGGATGCTCTTTCGAGGTTTTGTTGATGCACATAATAAGTCCTGAGGATTCCACAGTATGGCCAGTGATGATAAATATCTACAGGTGGTGGGCCTACATCCAGTATGAAAAAGGACTGGTTCTGTAGAACTTCCTATGGAGAGTAGATTGGAGATTGATTGAGATAGAAACAACAGTGATGATGACGATGATTCAAGGACGATGATTCACTGACGATGATCCAGAGAAGAAGACTTGTGCTAGCAGATCTGAGTCGAGAAATACCTTCCTAGTTAAGAGGGAGTGTTGATGTAATTGTAACTTCGGAATGTATTTCACCTATGTATATTGTACTCCTATAGAGATGTTATTATTCCTCTATACAGAAGTGTCGGCATTTGTATTGACAAGTGTCGCAAGTGTCATAACTTGCAAGTGATGGGTTATTAGATCACCAAGTGTGGGGTCGGTCCGGATTAATATAACCATGGGTTATTAGATTGATTTAGACAAGTCAACCCTGCTAGGTTATTAGGCAGGTCAGGTCATGTATAAATAGAGTGCGGGAGGCACTCTATTTGATTATCTCATTATTAACTTCTACACTACTCAAAAAGTGGTGCACTAGCGGAGGAGGAGGTTTAGCTATTAGGACTATCTCTGTGTACTTGGGTTGTATCATTTCTCTTTCTATCTCTGAGGAAGTTGTGGGGTTTTTCACCTTTATGGTTTTCCCCAGTGAAACTCTATGTGTCTATTGTCTCATGTGATTGCTTGGTGTGATTGATATGCATTGTTATACTGGATATGTTGTACATGTTATTCTCTCAGTAAAGATCCTAGAGTATGTTGAATTAATGCTAAAAAATTAACATGAAGAACATCTATGGTAACAATGAAACAAGGAAAGACCAACAACTTGAATGGGATAGACAAGAAGCAAGCATCCTTCATAAATAATGAACTAGTGGACTTAGGGAGACAATTGGAGCCATGTGCTTCCATATCCTCCATGAATAACCTTTTGGAGACCAAAAAATTCCCAATGGGAAGGTGTGATATGAAACCAACATTCAAACAATCATCAAATGAACTTTAAGGGATCAGTGCAAATGATAAACACTTGGAAAAGCTAGAAGGTTGGCTTTGGAACAAAAGCTCAAGGATACAAAGTAGAAGACATGGGAAAAGGATGTTACACTTGTTTAATTTTCTACATATCATCACCAACATGTTGCTTTTCCAATGAAAGTACAAAATAATTAAAAAATAAAGGATCAAAAGAAAACAAGACAAATGACAAAGGAACCATGAACTAGAACTCTACTAGGAAAAGACAAAGGAGAGGAAGATGTATGGGTTGGGATTTGAAGAGTTTGGGTTGGCCAGCCTTCCAATTACTCCCAACAAGCTCATTCTACCTATAAACTCTTGCATAGTGCTGGAGAATGGGTTATTTGGTAGATAAGAGAAGGATTGCATAAAAACATGTGTTTGTAGTTTGTATAATTTAAGAGAGATAGACCACCATTGTAATTCTAGAGAAATGCTTGTGTGCTAGGTTACTATGTAGCTACAACGCAATTATTAATTTGATAGGATAACATACTTAGAATATCATTAATTTCTTAATTCTATAAACTATACTACAATTGTTCATCTAATCGATTACCCACAATCTTCAGTTTGAATTTTGTGGATTGTTGGATTATATACACAGCATCTCACTTATCCCTTGATTCAATCATGGGGTTTGGACATCATATTCATATAGAGCATTCAAATGCTCCTTTGTTTGTTTTCTTAATTCTTTAAATCCCTGGGTATGTGAATGTTGGACAATCAAATCATACATCGTAATGATCTATACACTCAAGGATATGTGTGTATTCTATCCACTTTGCAAATTTCCCATTGATTCACTCAATTCCCAACTAGCAGTGTTTCCTTTATTTAAAATTTGTGTTATAGCACAATGGTGCCCACACTCAATACACTGCATGCTAATACCTACAACATTCCTTCAATTTTCTCAAGTCAAAATACATCAAGTTACTCAAAATCAAGTGTTTTATAAGCTCACTTTGGGATACACCTAAGTCATGAGTGTTGGTTACTTACAACCATATTTGTATGGGCTCTTAAATGTAAGTCATATATTTTTTAATGTTTCATTGTTTTGGTGATAATAAATACAAGAACATAATGTTTGCGTTGTGTATTACTTGATTGGATTTTGAATGGGTAGATATATTATAACTAAAGTGCGTTGTTTTAGTTTGGCATTATAGAGTTGTATAATAGATTGGGCATAATAGATTTGTCAAACATATTGTCCCATGGTTAGGCATTGATCTTAGCATTGTGAGAAAACACACCAAGCACTAAAGCCAAATTAGGAGAAAATATATCCTTTCATTGTATTGAATTCATATTGAAAGAGTTTGAATGTATATTTGTGAATTACTTCACTAGTTATTCTGGTGTAAATGATACTCCAAAAGTAAAATTATTTGAATTTACAAATCTTTCTAAAATCTTATATGAACACAATTTATTTTATTATTAATGAGAAATTTTAATATTAATGAGAAACTATATGTGTATTGTTGCATCCACTACAAATAATGGTGCAAAATATATATATATATTTCATTTTAGCAAACGCAAATGCAAAAGAATGTTGACAAACGGTAAAAAATGATACATGGTCACCACTGTCTTCTCAACTAAAAAAACATGTCACATGTACTTGATATGGTATATACAAGAAATTAAGCAAAAATATGTAATAACTGCCATCCACTTCAGACAGAAATCAAAAGAAAAATATCCTCAAAATATCAAAAGAAAAATTGCCTCATTGCTAGATACACCAACATGGAAGTAACCACATTCCGGGATCCATCTTCTAAATTTCATCAGCTTCTTAGTTATATGCCTTCTTTCACTCTACAGTGTAAGTTCCAACTGCCAGATCAATTGTGCAACCCATCTGCAATTCTCCCACATTCTCTGATGGTTTCATTCTCCGAGATGAGTCCCCAATACCAGAGCTGCCATGCATGTCCCTGTATGCAACTCTATATCTTCCACTTGCTGTGACCTCCATACCTTACCCATAGTTCTGTGCTGCATTATCAATTTTAGAGCTTCCATAGCAACTTGTATAACCAGCACTGCTTCCATTTGACTGGCCGTTCTGAACTTGCGCTGGAGGAGTTATGCCTCCACACCCATATTGAACAGAGCTACCTGTGTTTCCATAAGCCATGGCTGGAGTAGCCCACATGTTTGAACCTGCAGGAGTAGCATTATTAGTAACAGGACCTCCATTCACCGAATTGCCTGCTCCATAGGCAACAGGACCTCCATAGCTAACTGGAGCTGGAGCTCCTCCATAGGCAACAGAACCTTCACAGCTAACTGGAGCTGGAGCTCCTCCGTAGGAAACAGAACCTTCATAGCTAACTGGAGCTGGAGCTCCTCCATAGGCAACAGAACCTTCACAGCTAACTGGAGCTGGAGCTGGAGCTGGAGCTCCTCCATAGGCAACAGAACCTTCACAGCTAACTGGAGCTGGAGCTCCTCCGTAGGCAACAGAACCTTCATAGCTAACTGGAGCTGGAGCTCCTCCATAGGCAACAGGACCACCATAGCTAACTGGAGCTGGAGCTCCTCCATAGGCAACAGGACCTCCATAGCTAACTGGAGCTGGAGCTCCTTCATAACTGATCCCACCATAGCTAGGGGCATTGCTTCCATAGCTACTACCTCCACTAATGGGAGTGGGAGTTCCATAGGAAGAATAGCCACCTCCCCCTCCCTGTGGAGCATTCATTGGAGGAACAGGAATTGAACTGAAGCCCTGCCCATTATTGAAACCAAAATTTCTTCCTCTACCTACAGGATTGAAGGCTTTGGGGATTGATCGCTTTACTTCTACTGTCTTTCCATTGAGCTGATGAAAGGGACGTTGTAAAACTCTATCCACAACATCTTCTGAATCATACACGACGAAGCCAAATCCTCGAGGTCTTTGAGATCTGGAATCATACATTACAACCAGATCCATGATTGTGCCAAAGTACTCAAAGTATTTTCTCAAGTCATTCTCAGTAACAGTAGGCGCTAAGCCACCAACAAATATCTTCTTTGTCCTAATTTGACTTCGGCCAACAGTATTAGTCCTACTCCTAGTTATGCTTATGCTATGCTGCTCATCTCTGGAAATTGCTTTTTTGACTTCCACCTAAATATTTGATGAAAAACAAAAACAAAAAAATGTGCACTAGTCACTACCCACTAGACCTTAGTTTACTTGTAAACCTTTAGATTAGTGAACAACAGAAAAGCAACTTACCATTTGGCCATCAATGGTGTGCTTGGATTGCAAGAGAACCCTGTCTGCCACAGCTGGATCTGCAAACACAAGAAAGCCAAACCCTCGTGCACGACCTGTGAGCCTATCCTTCTTAATCTCTGCTTCCCGGACTTCTCCAAACATGCTAAAATAATCCTTCACTCGCTCTTCTGTTGTCTCGACTGATATGCCACCAATAAACAGCTTACCCTGCTCTGAATCCATACTATACCACTGCCAAAATCCGTTACACAAAATCTCAGTGATCAAAACATCAAATATGAATTACTCAACAAGAATCCAACAATTGCACAGATAATTAAAAAAGTGGAGGATAAAACAAGTTCTGCTTTACTCACAGTTCAAAGTAAAAAATCTGAGCAGATTTGATGAAGAGAGTCTAATTCTGAAATCTCCCAGTCTGATTCGGCCAAATCAGGAAAGAGTGAGGAACGACTTGTAGTCAACGAAGACACTACAATTTCAAGCTTTCTGTCGAACTGATGTTTTGACCGATTACATGTTCTTTTTAGCGTTAGGTGGTGTGTATATATAGATAAATTGGGTAGCTCTAATTGAGTGTTGTGATTTGCATGTACAGGTAAGTTTGGGAGCCGACTGTCTAAATAGTGTGAACCTCACATTCACATTCACATTTAGTTTAATTTACCAAAATAAACTTAACGATAAGGTTAAATTACCAAAATAAACTTATCCATAAATTAATTTTCCTTTCGAATTAATGGAGCCATAAAGTAACAAGATGATGGACCCAAATATGATAGAAACGCATTCTATAAGTAGTCATTTTGTAGGAATAAAACCTTTCAAGGTACATGTTACTTTGGGTATACCTCTATTTAAAGGAAATATAAGTTTGGAAAGATGGTTGAATATGTTGGAGGGTTATTTTTATGTTCAAAACTTACGAGCAATGAGAAATTACTTTTGCACATCTAGAGGTCCTTTACTATATCAAATATTGGTGGGATACTTATTGTGTGCAACCTCATGCTAAAGATTATGAACAACATGCAATGAAATCCATTTGGAGGGGTTTTGTCAATAACCTCAAGGGGGGATATTTAAGGCCACAAGATGGAGGATCGTGTGCCAAGGTAAAGACCATACTTGCTAGAGTACATTAATGCCTTTCATACTCTATGTGTAAAACTCAATGTTCAAGACTTTGAACTACATTTGGTTCCAAAATATTGTGACAACCTAGACATATACATCCAAATAAAAATCAAGCTTATGGACATCTCTTCACTGGGAAACACTTATTGTTATTTCGTTAAGATTGACAAACAAATTCACTAGAAGGGTAACAAAGAGTTTGGGGCTAAAAGTTAACCACAACACAAGAATGATAAATGTGACCTTAGTCCTTAGAACAAAGGATAGATTAAATACAACCAACCAATCAAAACTGCATGCAAAGAAGAAGAACGAGAAGTCAAAGGACACGAGAAAGTGGTGTGACCACTAGAAGACTCCTTGGTGCAACAATGATGAATGTTGGGCTAGACAACCATTATTAACTTAATGCCTCAGACAACAATTTAGGCCTAATGCTACGAGATTCCCATAATAGGGAAATTGACTCATTGATGTAGAACCCATTGTCATTATAGCCACTACAAAGGTCCAACCAAAAGAATAATAGGATTCTAAGGAAGTTGATCACCTATTCAACTTACAAATGTGGGTGAAGGGGTCACCAATACATTTTATTGTTAATAACCACAACCAACCATACACCATTGTTTGGTTGAGATAGGGAGGAGACATCCATGTCAATTAACAATACCTCCTAAAATACAACATCAAGCCCTTCAAATATGAGGTATTATGTGATATTTCACCTCTTGAAGTTTATAATGATCTTTAGGGAAACCATATATGTGGAAGTTTCATGAAGTTTTATATTCTAGTACTCTAACTTTGGTATCACCCTTAGAGAATAAATCTACCTCAAATATACTAAAGGTATACTTGACTATTGAAATGTCGCTAATAATTGATAAGTAGTGAATGGAGATAACATGTTGGATCAGTATATTTGTCCTCTTCATCATGGAGAAAATAAAATCATCATAACTTCCTAGGTATTTTTAAAGATCGAGTGCCAGTACATAGCAGAGACAAGTATATCAATTGGTGGAGGAAAACAAAGACATATTCACCTCACATATAGGAGAATATTTGCATTGTTAGGTAAAGCATGCAATTGATTTGACACGGGATACTACTCTTCTCATTGGTCCTATATATAGATGATATCTTCTAGAGATCAAGGAGATAAAATGCTAGATTCAAGAGATGATACATAAAGGAAACATTCAACCAAGATCCTCAAACATAGGATCCCTATCGTGATAGTTCTAACAAAGATGAGACAAGGCAACTTTGTATTGAATACAAATCCTTAAACAAAATTGTACTTAAGAAGCTATACCATATTCCTCTTATTGATTATTTGCTCGATTAGCTCAAAGGTGCCAACATTTTTAACAAGATTGATCACTAGTTTCCAGTAGATCCAACTAATGTGTAACCTTAAAAATTCTAATTAAGGCATTTTTAAAGTGGTTATTCATGCCCTTCAACTTGACTAATGCACCAACAACATCCATGACGATGATGGATGATATTATGCAACCGTTCACTTAAATTGTTTTATGGTCTTATACATAGATGACATCCTCATTTTTAGTGAAACCTAGGAAGAGCATTTGAAGAACATTTAACAAGTGTTGGGAGCCCTATCAAATCACAAGTTATATGCCAATGTTGAGAAGTGCTAATTTGGCATGTATACAATTCAATATTTTGGGTAAATTGTGGACAAGTGTGTTGTGCATGTGGATCTAACTAAGATTCAAGTCATCCATGACTAGATTCTTGGTCCTCGTTAACTATTACCATAGGTTTCTGTTGGGGTTCACTCATATTGCTTAACCCTTCATTATAGATGACCAAAGGTGGAGCTAAGGCCAAGTTTATTTGGGACAAGGCACAAAAAAGTATTTAGAGGAGCTAAAGCATTGCCATTCCATGGCGTCAATCATGATTTGATTAGATCTACAACAATCACTAGAAATTGAGACATATGCCCCAAACTATGTTGTTTGGGTTCATTTTGACTTCCCAAAGACAATTATTTATGATAGGGACAACAAGTTGGATTCACTATATTTTGATCTATTTTTTTTATCAATGATGGACATGAAACTAATAAAATCAATTTCCTCATGTTTCTTGATCAATGGAGACATAGTAGTAACTAGGGTGATTATATGTATCCTTAGGGTGTACAACTCCAAGCATCCACATACATGGGATGGAATCATATCTTATGTTCAACACAACTACAAAACACCTGTTGTGTCCCACTTGTCCCTCCATTCCTAGCCTCCTCTTTCACTCACTTCGAATGGATGACTCTTTGCTGCCCTAACTCCCTTGTGCGCCCTATTGGAGGCTATTTTTAGCCATGACATGTCATATATGTCAGATGTCAACCATCAGGTCTGATTTGTGTCATAGGTGTCATAGCATCTTCACCATTGTTTTCATAGAAGCTAGGGAATCTAGCCCAAGTGTGTCAATATCCCTCAAATGCCTCTTCCTCCTTCATGGGAGTTACTCTTCCACTCCAATTTGACCTTCATTGAGTCATTCCAAGTATATTGACCTTCCAAATCCCCAAGAAAATTAGACTCCACCTTGGATTTGAATGGATGAGAATAGGATGCCATGTGGCATGAGGAATCTATATTTGTGTGGGTCCCACACCACCAATGTGCCTCCATGACCAAGTACCACCTTATTTTCCTATCATAAATATTTATTTAACCCCTAAGTTGTACAAAACAGGGAAACGGGGACGAGTTTCTGAAACGGGGACACGTAGGAAACGTGACCCCCCAAAATTTAGGAAACGGGGAAACAGTATATATATATATATATTCAAATTATATATATAGTGAAGATAAATTAATTCAAATTATTTTATATATATTTATAAATGATTTAAAAAACAATTTTTTGTTTTTTTATAAAGAAAACATAATCATTTAAAACAATTAAATTTATAAATCAACCATTTTTTTTTATGTAATCATGGTATCAAATTTGTCTCATAAGTTAATAATCCACCACATATTATTACAAGGCACATATGGATTAAATGGCCTATTATAGAAATCAAAGGTAAGACATTCACGTGTTTTTAAAAGCATTCTTTAAGCATTTTATAATCATAAAACACAAATTTATTTTTGGGTTTTTATGGAGATTCAAAGAGACTCAAATTGTATGATTGTGTTAATAAGAAATGCACATACGATAATGTTGTTGTTATTAATAAGATGATCATGAAATTATTATCATTTATATAATATAATATTAATATTAATAGTTATGTTGATAAGCATGAATTAATTTTTTAATTCCTATGTGCGGACGTGAAGCAATGAAGAGTTGTCCATCCGATATTACAAGGAAGGTATAACAATCATCTGTTCTGGCAACTGGTTAACTGGAATAAAGTAGGCGTGGTTGTTTCCATCATGCTGTCATCTCCACGTGTCGTTGGCATCATAACCTATGTCTTCTTGGATCTCCTTTTTATATGATGTAAATGTTTGTTGTGCTCACAAAATTTGTTGAAGAGAGTTTGATAATAGAAGTGTGGAAGCTAGGAGTTCGATACTAGAATTGCCGAGGGGAGTTTACTAGTGGAGTGACTGGAATTTTGCAAAGCAAATACCTCACGGTTCACACGCTCACGGTTGCGAGTATGATTTATATATTTTTTTTTTGAAAACAATACCTCACGGTTCACACGCTCACAATCGCAACAGATGAATAATCGCCGAGCAATGATGTATTTAATGAAAATATTGCTAATTTATAAGGTTGAACGGACTCACAGGCTAGCTAAACCCTAAACCGGAACTCGAAAATTCATTAAAAATTAACATTTTCGCGAACTGAGCGTTGACGGCCGGAAACATGGCAAAATTTCCAAACACGATTTTGAAACGGGTTTCCAAATTTATGAAACGAGTTTCTGATTTTGAAACGAGTTTCACATTTTCTGAAACGAGTTTCCGTACGCATTTCATCGTTTCCGTACGGAAACGGACAGGGGACGTGGGGGGGTAGCCCATTTCCTACAACTTAGTTTAATCCATTTTAATATATTTATGTCAATCTAATGTCCATTTGGGGTTTATTATCTCCCTTATTCAAAATCCCAATGTTTCCACCCCAACTGTTATCAGTCAAATTAGGACTTGTCCATCTGTGATCACATCGCCTTGTCGATCACACAAAAGAACACTATGGATGGAAGAGCTTACTTGACCTTGGATGATTTGGAGTTGAATCCTTACTCCTTCAGCTTAAAAACTTATTTTTTTGACACCTTCACCATAAAGCCGTGACTCCTATACTTGACACATTGCGAGTCTCTCGCGGGTCTCTATATTGACAACCCGCGGGTGTCAATTAAAAGCTGCACTCGCGAGTTGCTGAGCCCACATGCTGCGAGTCACTCGCAAGTTGCTAGATGTCATAGTCATGGGTGTCTTAAGGAAAGTTTGAAAATATATATTAAAAACACGAATTGGGATTAGTTGAGTCAGGTATGCCAACTTCCCCAACTTCCCAACTCAACTTCCTTTCGAAACCAATCCTCCTTTCCTTGCCATAAATGCAAGAGGATGCCATGAGAAAGGGAGACCAATTAGAGAGATCTATTGTTATGCTAAAGAAATTCCAAGTCAAGAGAGAGGAGCAGGAGCCTAGGTCCTGGTTGCGAAGGTGCTTGATGCAAAGTCAGGTATAACATTTGTACTTGCTGCATTCTTTTGACAATAAAAGATTGAGATACTCTTCCTTTCCCAATAAAGTGTTAATATCTATTGTGTTTTGATTATAATTTGATGTTATTGCATTCATTAATATCAATATTTACTTATAGTCAAAATGGTTTGAGGAAGGCCTGTGTGTTTTGCAGGTTTGTTGCTGTGAAGATCGAGAGAAAAGCTTGGACCAATCGTCATAAACAAGGTACATTTTCTCTAAACCTTGATCTTATTTTATTACAGTAATGTATGCAGAACCCTATGTATATATATTTCAACCCCTTGTATGTTGGTAGTATATATCCCCTACTATAAGGTAAATTCCCTAACCACAGAGCTGGCGACTCTGCTGGGGATACCTTCTTGTTTTTCTGCTTTGGGGGTCTTTGGTTTGTTTAGTTTCATAACTTTTCCAGTATCTTTTGAGGTCTTTAGAGTTTCTTTTTAGATCCCTTTGTGTTGGATCAGTCCAGTCTGGTTTGCAAAGTTTCCCTTTTTCTTTTATCAATACATACCTGCATGTTTCCTGTAGATACAGGCGCGCGCTTTCTGTTGTTCCCACGAGTTGCAGACTCTGCTACCCGCACACATTCAGTTGCACCCACGAGCTGTCTATTTATACAGCTGCGAGTTTTCTTTAAAAGACGTGAAATTCTACTTTAGGTTTTGATCTTGGGTTTTTGGTTTGATTTTAGATTTTTCTTTGCTTTCCAGCTCCTGCTAGACACTCTTGTGTCTTTTCTGGGTCTATTCCCAACCTTTTAAGAGTCCCTTCTATTGTTCTTGATTTGATTCAATTGATTTCTGGTTTTCATTCTTTATTTTTAAGTTTTTTTGAAACCCACCCGTGACCTGTCTGTATATACAGTCGCACACATTGTGCCCTAGCCGCAAGTTTCTCGTATACATACCCGCGGATTCACCGCGAGTTGTTGCACATAGCAAACGCGAGTATTTCCTGATTTTTTCCTTTTTTCATTAGGGTTTGACTTCAATGAGGTTTCTCTGTGGTTTTGAGAGGCTTTGTCAGTTTGGATACCTCTTGGACATTGTTTAGGGTGCTCAGTATATGTTTTGAACCACTTTGATCATTTCTCTTTGAGTCATTGTGTTTGTAAAGTTTCCCTAGCTTGCTAGCCCATATTCTATTTGGTGGATGCGTCTTTCTTTTCTTTTCTGATGTTTAGGAAGAGTCTGGTTTTTTCACAAAGATCCTTTTGTTTTTTCCATCTACGCATTAGTTTTTCTTTTTTGCATCTTGTTCCAAAAGTCTAGTTACTTCTGTGAAGCAACTTTTTTTGGTTAATTCTTTGTCGATCTTGCTTTAGTTCTATTTGTTTTAAGTCTTGGGCCATCTTCCTTTACTCACGCAGATTGATAAGTCTTGTTAGTTCATTATTTTCATTTTCATTTCTTTCATAGCTAGAGAAAATATCAAATTTGAAAAACAAAAGAACTTCTTTTACAAGATTTGACATTTTATTTTTCGAAGTAGGGTAGTTGCATTGCTATTAAATTTGAAAACAAAACAAAAAAAAGAAACTTTTTATGCTTAGATTTGCTTAGATTTTTTGTTTTGAAAGAACAAACGAAAATAAAAAATTGTGAAGTTACATTTTTTATATGCACTTTGCTTACAGTTGTAACCATGCCACACACTACACTACACCTTGAGTAAGTAACAACCCAAAAAAAGAACTTAATTTTAAAAAAATTAGTAACACTTCTTTTTTAGGGTTACACGACATTAACTAGCTTAGGCTACGATTTCATAATAGATCACACTTAAACTTTCCAAAATCGTTTAAACCCTCAAATCGTAGTGCAGACTATCTTCTAGTAAATCCATTATTGTGGTTGTGTTTTGGGAAGCTCCACTTAAACCGGGGTTAAGCACGAGGTCGTATGAGACTGGAATTGTTGGAGATACCCCCCCACTTTCCTTTTGAGCATACATCGGGGTTGATTCGTGTACGGGGGTCCATTAGTGCCTTGTGCATTCTTGTATTTCGGGCTTAGCTACCCTTCCCATGCGTTTTGGCTAGACTTGCAACTGTCCCCCCAGGAATTTTATGCATTTATGGTATCCTTAGAATATTTACTTTAGCGCTCTACACAGCTATAGTGGAAGGCTATTTCCACTTCACCTAGGACAGACACTGAAGGTAACCCTCTACAACAATCTGGGAGGGCGGTTTGGTGATTCAAATGCTTGCACCCATAAGATCTGTATTGGACGTCATGTAACTAACCTACGATATTCTACTAGTTTGTTATGGGCCATCATCATCCCAGACTGACTCTTGAGAGTATTATCTTTGTTTTCCTGGTCTTGATTATTGTAGGACATTTTTAGTGGTATGTTCTTTGCTCCTTAGTTGTTAGTGGCCACTAGGTTTCTACACTTAGTTTATTTTTTATATAATTGTGGAGGACCAACCTCTTCGTAGGTTACAAAGGTTGCAAAACCTTCCCCCACACACAGTGGAGCCTCCACCACCACCTCAACACTGGAGGACTGATTCCCGTGGTTCATACAAACTTACAGGCACAATGGAACCACCCAGAGAACCACACCTCATAACTCAGTATCAACGGGTTCATAATACTGTTGAGGTTGAAGACATAACCACTCAAGAGTTTAACACACCCTTCAACCCTCCTTTGACAGGACCTAACGATCCTTTACTCGAAAGTGTAGTTTGTCTAGGTCAACCGGAGTTTAGTTCATATCAGTTTACACCTGGTTTCTTTATGGATAACTTAGGGGACGAGTGAGGAGTTCCTCATACTCCTACTTCAGCCATTGTATCGAGAGTTTTCTCTCTTACATTTGCACACACATCAGTACATAGATCTTTGTAGGCTTCCTCTGCTTCGAGCCCCTCATTCAACTTCAATGTTGGTTCCTTGAGTATGTCAGGCTCTTCAACTTCGACATCATCTATTCCTTTTTGGTTCCACCGTTGGATCGTCCAATATCCCTTTTTCAGGGATACCTTCAGTACCGTTTACATCGTCTCCCTTTATGCAACAGTCTCAGGGTAATCCGTAGTCTGCTCCTTTCAGTCGTGGTTTTCCTTGGTTCGGAGGACACATAGCTCCTTTCGCACCCTTTGTGGTCTCGATGCTTGTTCCATCTGTTACACCTATACCTAGTTTTAACCCCTTCACAGGTTTTAGAGTGCATTCATCGAATGTACAAACATCCAATGTACCCATAGGGAGTACTCCCTTTCCACTGTTTGGTGGAGGGGGTGGTAAATTTTGTAACCCACATTACGGTGGGGATAACACCCAACCACAATGGACGAACACCCAAGGAAGAAACCCTTTAGCATATGGCTGGAGCAGCTTTAACAATGCTTTCACTTCACAACCGATGGCTGGGGGAAACCCCAACCAACAGTAGAGGAACCAGGTTTCAAGAGGTTCCCCCTACTAGGATCCTGTTAATCAAATGCCATTGGTTCGACCTCGTTTTCCCTTTATGGAAACTCTAAAATTTCCAGATCTTTCAAAACTGACTAATGATCCAGTGTGCCACAACCCGGCATGGCCACCAGTTCCAACCAAGTTTCCTTCCAACATCCCAAAGTTTGAATGCAAGACTAGAGAAGATCCTGGTGATCACGTCACTACCTTTCATCTCTGGTTTTCTTCCAACTCCTTAAATGACGATTCCATTAGGTTGAGGCTCTTCCAAAGGACCTTGACTAGTGTCGCGGCTAAGTAGTACATCGAACTACCTACTGCAGCTTATGACAACTTTTGGGATTTGGCAACAGTATTTTGAACCACTTTCAACTTCTTGTCTGGTATAATGTCGGCACAGACCTTCTGTCGAATTTCAGGAAGAATAAGGCCACTCACTTATATGATCATATTCAGGAGTGGTGAAGGAGAAAGAAGCTCATCAAAGTTGAAATTCCCCCAAAGTTTCTATTAGAGTGGTACCTGAAATCACTCCTTCCTTACATCTCTAAGGATGCAGCAACTTCTGGGGTTTCTTTTGAGTAGGAAGCCATCCTTAGGACCCAAAAAATTGATTTGGTATATGCTCAATTTGGGATCGTGTATGAGATTATACCTGATGCACCAAGATCTAATATTGATATGGGTAAACCTAATCCTAGACCACATGCCGATGGCATCATTGGTTCAGTAGACACAGCATCACTCGAAGCTTTGGCCAAGCAAGTTCATGCTTTATTTGTAAAGCAGTCATCTGTAGATGCAACTTCTGTTGCAGCCTCCCTTTCTACAACTGAATCTATACAACAAGTGTAGACTAATCAAAAGGGTCCTCAGCAACCCAACAATAAAAAGAAGGGAAAGAAAGGGGAGGGGAACCATCAAAATCCCAAGAACACTGAAAATGACGAGGAGGGAAAAAATAATAAAAAGAAGGTTAAGTTTCCCTGCAAGCTTTGCAAAGATGATCACGTTACCCACCAATTCCCTCTTATGGAAGAAGTCCAGAAGCTACTACATGAAAAGAAACTAGTTGTCCTGAAGGAACCATTACCTCATGGACAAGGCTCAACTTCTGGAAACTCTAGTGCTGGGGTACTCCTCTTGCCTCATCAGTTGATCAATCATTTATCAATATGATTAAATCAGGTACACTACTGCAAACTAGAGCCAGGAATTATAACCCGAACTCACAGCATAAAGATAAGGAAATCCTTGAAACATCTACTCCTATTCACATTGAGAGACTAGTAGATCCTTTGCCGAAGATCCCTAAGGGTGCCTTCAAACAGGATATGCACAACCCCAATGCATGAGATGCTTTGAACTACTCTGTTGTAGAGGATCTGGCTCAAACGCCTTGTGCAATGTCCACACTAGAAGTCTTGCAAAGTTGTCCATTACAATGTAATGCACTTCTAGTGGCAATTGGGAGTATGGATTCATCTAGTATGCTTGCTCAGTTCAATATGTCAAACATCAAACCCCGGTTACCGTATCACATAGCCCTCCAGATTGAAGTAGTTCATGGTCCCAAAACCATTGGACGAATCGTGGTAGATGAGGGTGCGTCTACGTGTGTAATGTCAATTTCCTGCTGGAAATCCCTCAAATCTCTTGAGTTGGATCCTTCCAATACACTACTTACTGCTTTTGACGGAAGGTCATTCCGTCCACATGGAGTCTTATCTGATTTTGAGATTCAACTTGCAGGTAAGTTAGTGTCCGTGGAGGTTGAAGTGTTGGATGCTCCCCTTGACTACAAATTGTTGTTAGGAAGGAGCTGGACGTATGCGATGCACGCTGTCCCATCGTCCATTTTTCGAGTACTCATGTTCCCGCATGAAGGAAATATCATCACAGTTGATCAACTTTCATTTACTCGGAAAAACAACAATGCTTCATCGGATTCGACAATCCCTTTGATTGATCAGACTCACCCACCCGACGAGAGTTTGGGAGTAGGCATGTATTCGTCACTGATGGGAACATTTGACCTAACTGCTCTCGTAAACTACATTGGTTCTATGAGTACTTCTGACATTTTGTCTCGGGGAATCTTCACCGTCAGTTGAACAACTGTTCCTTGGATTCTTCCAACTCAACAAGAACCCATTGTTCCCTTATTTGTTGTAGAAATAACTTACCAAGAAACACAAGATGCTGTAGTAGATTATATATCGACTTCGTCTGTATCCACAGAGTCAAATATAGACTATGCACCTGCATGGTCATTCAACTCCATCCTTTCTTTTGATCATCTGGATACTATTTTTCCCTCTGATGAGGCTAGTTTGGAAGCCATGGTAGGACTGGATCATCCATGTGAACACATGCATCACGGGTCCTATTTTCTTCATGATCTAGACAAGATAGAGAATGGTGAGTTTTCAATGAGACTTGGTGGTGATATCGATTTGTCCATCAATCCTTCTACACAAACGATCTATGTTGAAGGTAACATGGAAAATATATTGAGGACCATACCGATCGATATCTCCATTAAACCTAGTGTTGTGTACAACCTCTTTATTGGAGCAGATTGTTCTTGTGATGAGATCACTATGTATACCAACCTGTTTAAGGATTTCCGCGACATGTCCTCCTGGTCTTACGAAGAGATTTTAGGCATCGATGCTACCTGAAAAATTATTATGCCTAGGCCTCTATGCTTTTTCTTGTGTCATAGTTGTACATGTTTTGTATAGTTAGTCTTCTCTTTTGTTTTCTGTTATGTCTTATGTGTCTTATGGGTTGTATTTTCAGATGAAAACTTAATGCTTCATAGAATTTGTGGATGGCGCTAGTCGCCACACCCGTCAGTTGGCTTCATCAGATTGGGTTATCTACTCACCGTCTATTCAACTCGTGTCTTCGGGAGGTGCTTGTTTAGGCCCTATGCCGAACCACGTAGTTGAATATAGTGTAGTCATTGAGTTACTCCGAGATGCTATTCATCACGACATTTCATAGTTGGAGGTATGACTCGACTCACAATTAGTTGTATTTCAGTTGATGGGTGACTATAGAGTTCGGGATCCTGTTTTGCTTCGTCAGTTTTTGAGGGTCAAGTTACTTGAAAGACATTTTGATTTTATCACATATCAACACATTTCAATACATTTAAATTCATTAGCTGACTCATATGCAAACTACATCCTAGATTGGCATCTTTATCACACACAATCACATTAAGCATTCACATAAGATAAAAACACACATGTATATAAAGATGATATTATATATATATATATCTGTATCAAAAAATATGAGTTTCGAGTCAATAGTATGTCACAGTGTCATATCAATATACAAAAATAAGCTCAAAAGGCCTCAAAAATATACATATGTCTTTCTCCCTATGGAGAAGGAGGGGCCTCTTCCAACTCTGCTACAGCCTCTCTGTAACAAATGACAAGTTTGGATACTTTTCTAAGTAATCTAATCCATGCTGGGGGAACACCCACAACATTCTCCTGCATATCAAGTGGCATTCGCTCGATCTTGTAGGTCAGGATATCATGAGTCAGCCGACTCATCTTTCCCTCTATACCCACTAGCATGGCATCAGCTACTCCGAACTCAGTCGGACGTATAAATGTACGAGTATTTCCCTCAAGCCGCACAGGTCCCACATCTGCATAAATCATATTGTCAATACTCTAACTCATTATAAAAATGATATACATAAAAAACTTAAAAATGAAATAAATTTCAAAAAGTAAAAGTATGCCTTACCCATATCTCCTCAGACTGCTCCTAGAGGTAGAGCGAGCTCAAGATCTCCACAGAAATCCATACCAGCATAGGAAAACTGCTCTAAGTCCAGAACTTGACGGCCCCACCATGCCAAGTAATCCTCATCAACATACGAGAGTATCGACTCGCTACCACCCTGGCATAAGAAGATTTCTCCCCATAGAGTCATCAATGGCTCACGAGGATTGAGTTGCGGTAGGGACATTCCCAGACTCAGGGCAGCAAACCTCTCAAAGAAGAAGCTACATAGGATTTTGCTGTATCCGAAGTTCTTTTTCTTTCCTCTCTTGCACTTGGTCAATTGGTGCTTCATACTCACCAGAAGGCCCAAGCACCAGTCAAATACAACTCCCCGAAGGCATTCAACACCTATCTGCATATAGTTCCTGGATGCTAAGTGTTGCACAGAGCTTCCCCCAATCATGTTCAAAGTACTCAGGATGACCTTCAAAGGGAAGCTCGAGATCAAACCAATAGGAACTTGGCTGCCACTTTTCTCAATGCCGGGCAGACAATAGGCGTTGATGTAATCTTGTACTGACAGGGCACCCACTCCTCAGAACGTACCTTTCAGGTTTACCATTTCCCTTCTTCGGTACAAACATGTTAGGAAGTATATGTCATCATTTGTGATTTCAAGGATCTCTCCCTGGAGATAAAATACCCCTTAGTTGGCATCCCAATAGTTTACAAGCATTTCCAGCAGTTGTGTTTGTGTCCTCATATTGGTAGTTCATAAAAACTTGAGTAAATCACAACTCCGTAATGCACCAGTGTCAATGGATCTCCCATAGCATGCCTGTCCATATCCGCATGCTCCCTTTCCCTCCATGTTAACACCATCCATGCATTCATTCAACCATTTGTGCTTTAATTTTTTATTTTTATCTTCATTTTTAAATTGTGTCACCCGCGACTGTTCTTATTAGATAGGGGCGGGTACCCACGAGTTGGTTTATGGCAAATCCGCACACTTTTCTTGTGCCCGTAGGTTTGCTGTAGGGAAACTCATGGGTACGAGGCCCTAAAATTTAAAACTTCATAAAAAACAAAAATAACCATTAAAAATATTAAAAAAACTATGTTTTTGAATTCAAAGTAGGGGGAGAGAGCACTTACTTGCAAGTGGTGGAATACGATTTGGCGGCCCAACTTGATCTCTATGAGTAATTGAAGTGAGGATTTTTGCACCCTTTTACTCCAACAAATGAATTGGTGAATTTTGTTTTAGTTTTGAAACTATTTATAAAAATCAATTTTGATTTTTACCCACTTTTTAAAATTTCTCTATAGTTTCAAATTCTAATTTAAACTTTATTTAATCAAGTAAATGGACTTTTTTTTATTAGGTAAAGAACAATGTGACGATTTTCACTACCTTTTGCAACCATGATCGACTAAGGTTTTTTTTCCTTTATGACACGTCATTTAGGTATAATACCTCCTGTCTTTATGAAATCCCTTTTGATCATGTTATATGTCATTTGTCACTAATCTGGTCGTTTTAGCATTTCATCATTTGACAACATTACGGAACTTAGTTTACCTGATGCCTATAAAGTCTATTTTAATCCCTTGTTAGACTTTCCAAAAACAAACGAGATTGCCGAGCATACTTGTTCACTTCAAACTCGTTAAAGGAATTGAAGGTACATCCACTTAGGTATAAGTTTACCCCTTTTCCGGATCTTCGTGGATTAATTACGAAAAAGATATACTCTAGTCATACGTGGCTAGAAGAGTTCTTCTCTCATTATTTTACACTTTTTCGGGTGAGGAGACTAACTGTACGAAAAAAGGACCTCTTGGAGTCTTCTTTAGGGTTTTCAAACTCTTGAAACATGAAAACACCAAGCGAGCATGCACTAACTCAGGCTCGATGTGAAATCCATGAGTGAGTATATGGAGTTCTTGTTTAAGTTTTTCAGACTCCTTAAATATGAAAACACGGACGAGCAAAAACCAACTCGGGATCGATATTAAAATCCACAAGTAGGTGTATGGAGTTATTGTTTAAGTTTTTCAGACTCCTTAAAATTGAAAACACCGGCAAGAAGGAATTTATCTCGGCTCAATATTAAAATCCAGAGATCAGTGTATCGAGTATTAGTCTATATCTTCTTCAGAATCATTAAAACATGAAGAAGTTTTTGAGTTTCCCTCCCATGGACTCGTTAAATTACACATGGTTGGATTTCTATCAAGCAGTCTTCTCCCTCTTTCTTCGAGCTTGCTTAAAAAATGAAGAAGGACTATTGAGTTTGCTTTCTTGGACTCATTAAAACTAACAAGAAGGTTATTCTTTAATAAAAAGAGGAAAGGGAAGGGAAGGGTATCCAATATATTTTCAAGTTCAAAGGCATCAAGTCAGTCATATCCTTGAACAAAGCACCTTTTGAGTCTATCAAACAATTGGGTTGTATTTTTTGACTTTAGGATGAACCTGAGCTCAGAGTGTTTACTCCTTTGATCGGTTACTCTTCCAATCATATGGAGAATTTGTTAATGTCTCCTCCATTGCAGATTTATATCATGTTCTCGTTGTGTCAAAGATACCTAAGTCACTCTTGTGTCATGCTCAATGTTCAAGGATACTACATGTGTCGGCCATTCTCCAATTACCTTAACCTCATGTGTCAGCCATCCCCCGGTGTCAGTTTGTTTAATCTTATATTCCATCCTACTCCTGATAAACTCAATCTCTTGATTGTTCCTCGTGTTGGATGACAGAGGATGCCTTAATGCCTCCCTTCCAAGGGACTTCTTCCCATCGAATTCAACTCATTTTTCTCTGGGAATGAAGTTTAGATTTTTTTCAGATAGTACCTTAGGGATTGCAGTCATCAGTGGCAATTTCCCTCGCTATTGAATAGTGGGAATACATCAATGTCTCATATTCGATGGATTCTACAAGTGTTCGACTTCAAGACCCTTTATTCACACTTTTCAAAATGTACTAGGTACCTTGGGTCTCATTTTCATTATCGGTGGGCACCCTCGCGTTTGTTAACGATATACATCAATGACTGGTAATCAAACAATATCCCCCATGTTTGACTTTAGCTCATTTATTCACATGGTTAGGATTCGTACCTTGAGGTGTTTTGGCTGAGTACCTTGGGCCTATGATAGCATTACTACATTTTGTTATTTCCCAAGTTGCATAAGACTGAGCCACACTCATTTTTGGCTCTTGATGAGACATAGATCTAGCTTGTTGTTATGGCTATGATCTCCTGTTTTGACATGGATCCATGCTATATACATCTTTTAGTTATGTATTGGAGATTATGTTCTATCATCATGAACATCTCCTGATGTCAAGATTGTAATTTCTAGCTGACCTGGTCTTTTGTTTTTAGGTACTTTTGTGACTTCATCTTGTGTTTTCCTCATTCCTCCTCTGACTTTGGATTGTAATGTATTTTTTCCATCGTTTCCCTCTGACCTCACACATTAGGGGGCATCTATTATCGGTCAAATTAGCACTTCTTCACAGAGCATGATATTTATTTCATTCCTAGAGAGAAAAATACAATAGAAAACATTTTGGCCATCTTTGTCAGAAGATTTCAACTCCCTGCTTATCCTACCCAGGCTTACATGATCAATATAAGGCATAGACCCTCTGTTCTAGAAAATACCAAACATTGGTAGATATTTGAAGATGATCAACAGATCAAGATATTCCTAGACATGACTGAGGAATTTTCCAATATCTAGATTGATCAAGAGGATTTTTCATGTGATGAATGGGAACCTGATCCACCAGAGTTCCTAACCACTTTAGGAGACAAAGAGATCCTATAGCTGAAGAGAAATTATATACCCAAAGGATTGGTTCCATTGGAAAAACCTTTTGACGAAAATGATGTGGCCAAAAATCACAAGGTTGCTCCAAACCACAGTGAAGTGGAAGACTGTAACATTGGGAATGATAAAGAGCCCAAAATTGTCAAATTGTCAAAGTCTTTAATCCCAAATACTAAAGATGACTATGTGGATTTGATGAGAAATTTTTCTGATGTGTTTGCATGCTTCTATGAGGACTTGAAAGAATATGACACTACTATCATCCAACATACCATACCAATCAAGACAGGGGAGAAACCATTTGGGAAGAAACTGAGAAGGATGAATCCCATGCTGCTCCCACTGATAGAAAATGAAGTGAAGAGGATGTATGAGGCCAAAATCATAGCCTCCTTAAGGTTTTCCAAGTGGGTAGATAACATAGTCCTAGTGAGGAGAAAAATGGTGAAATCAGACTGTGTATTGACTTTAGAAATCTGAATAAAGTGTCCCTAAAGGACAACTATCCCCTACCCAAAATGGTCCACATTTTATAGAAGGTTGTAGGGGCAGCAAGAATGTTCATGCTTGATGTATTTTCAAGGTACAGTCAGATTAAGGTACAACCAGAAGACCAAGACAAGACAACCTTTACCACATCTTGGGGGACCTTCATGTATGAAAAAATGCCCTTTGGTCTGTTGAATGCAGGAGCTACCTTCCAAAGAGCTATGGACATAGATTTTCCAGAATATAAATACAAATTTGTAGTCATATACATGGATGACATCACAGTGTATTCTAAGTCTGATATAGAACATTTGAAACATTTGCATCAAGTGTTTGCCAAGTGCAGAAAATTTGGAATCTCTCTGAACCCTAAAAAGTCAAAATTTTCCATGCAAGAAGGAAAGATGCTAGTCACATAATATCTAAAGATGGGATAAAAATTGACCCTGACAGAGTTGACACAATACAAAAAATTGAACTCCCCAGGAGTAAAAAAGAGGTTCAATCCTTTCTAGGTACAATGAATTTCTTAAGAAGGTTCATCCTAAATTTTGCAGAGATCATGAGGTCAATCACAAACATGCTTAAGAAGGACACTCATATCAGGTGGACTGTTGAATCCAAACAAGCATTTGGATACATAAAAAGGGAAATTGTTGAAGCACCTATACTAATCAGTCCTGATTTTGACAAAGAGTTTCTTATGTTTTCTTTTGCCTCTGAGCATTCCATAGTTGGAGTGCTTTTACAAAAAAATCAGGAAGGAGATGAGAAACCCATAGTCTTCTTTAGCAGAGATCTTAGAGATGGTGAACTCAAATACAACATCATGGAGAAGCAAGCATATGCCATGATTAAAACTTTGAAATATTTCAGAGTTTATGTTCTATATTCCCATGTGGTTGATTATGTTCCCAATGCTGCTGTAAATGATATATTGACACAACCCGATCCAGAAGGTAGAAGGGCTAAGTGGATAGCTATGATTTTGGAATATGACTTGGATATCAAACCTACAAAGCTTATCAAAGGACAAGGACTGGACAGGCTCATGGCTGAATCAAATTGGGATTCACTAAGTGTGAACTTGCTTTCACACATGCTGGAAGAAGCTTCCCAAGACCCA
Organism: Larix kaempferi; assembly: GCA_027924585.1. Classification (NCBI taxonomy): domain Eukaryota; kingdom Viridiplantae; phylum Streptophyta; class Pinopsida; order Pinales; family Pinaceae; genus Larix; species Larix kaempferi. The sequence continues at coordinate 7,789,229 of BSBM01000211.1, forward strand.
CTGTCTATTAGTTTTTCATCATTTAATTCAATATGATCTAGGATCTTAACTGAGAGAATAACATGCAAAAAAAATCAAACACAAGAGACAAGAGACACAAAGAATTTCACCGAGGAAACCGTAAAGGAAAAAACCCCACAACTTCCTCAGAGATAGAATGAGCAATAATACAAAACCCTAAAACAAAGAGATGATATCCAACAAATTCCTCCTCCTGCACTTGTGCGAACTCCTCCTCTCTCTCACGAATGAAAAGTGTGTGAGTGTGTGAATGATCAAATAGAGAGGAGCACCCTCTCTATTTATACTTTACCTTTCACTTAGCCTTAACCCCAAACTGTTCAGCCCCTAAGTGTAACTGACTGGGCCAACTTCTCTAGGAGAGTCTAATAACCCATGAAAGACTCAACTCTGGGGTCAATGCCCTATCATACAATGGAGGGTTAACCTCATTGAATTTACATGACCCAAATACAATAATGATCTCTCCGACCGGAGGAATAAACATCTCCATCGGAGGTACAATAATAAAATACAAATACAATATAAAATATACAAGGGAATATATTCCGAAGTTACAAATACATCAACACTCCCTCTTAACTAGGAAGGTATTCTCTTGACACAGTTCATCAACACAAGTCTTCATCACTAGATCATCATCAAAGCTGGATCATCATCAAGTCTGCTGCTGCTATCTTGACCATCAATCTCCAATCTACTCGTCATAGGAAGTTCTACAGAGCCAACCCTTTTTCATGCTGGATGTAGGCCTAGACTCCATGTAGGTCTTCATCATCTTTGTGAGCAAGCCATCAAGTAAGTACATCTCAGGACTTATTATATGCCTCTGCAAAACCTGCAAGATCTCCTAGGACTGATTATATGCCTCTGCAAAACCTGCAAGATCTCCTAGGACTGATTATATGCCTCTGCAAAACCTAAAGGAGCATCCCATGACTGATTATATGCCACTACAAAACCTGCAATATCTCCCATGATTGATTATATGCCACTGCAAAACCTGAAGGAGAATCCCAGGACTGACTATATTCCTATGCAAAACCTGTGTACCCTATTTTTGCCTCATCATCTTCATATCATCTCATCGTCAATGGAGCACAACCCAGATGCACATAACACAACACTTACACTCACCGGCATGGAAGGAATTTCCTATCACCATCCGGGAAAGGCTCAGCAATTACATCAACGACCATGGAAGGAATAACCTCTAACCATGTCGAAAAAGATTCAGTAATTACATCAAGGACCATGGAAGGACTAACCTCTGACCATGTTGGAAAATCTCAACAATTACATCAACGACCATGGAAGGACTAACCTCTGACCATGTCGAAAAAGCCTCAACAATTACATCAACGACCATGGAAGGACTAACCTTTGACCATGTCGGAAAATCCCATCCCTTATATCTACACCATGGGAGGAATTTCCTACCACCATGTGAGAATGGCCCAGCCTTTACATCTACAAAATAGGAGGACTTTCCTACCACTATGTGAGAATGGCTCATGTGCATCTGCATTATCCGAACTCATCACTTCCCCTTGGAATGAAACTCGATCTGAAGTACACCAAGCTTATCTCTGAAGTACTCAAACTTCACTCTGGACAGTGGCTTGGTCAATACATCATCTATTTGCTCATACGTCGCAACATACTGGAGCTTCATTGCTCCTCTCTGCACCATATCCCTGATATAGTGATACTTGATCTCAATGTGCTTCGACTTGTCATGGAACACCAAGTTCTCAGACAAATTTACACAACTGTGGTTGTCGCAATATATACAAGTCACTTCCAACTGGATATCAAACAAATAAGACAGTAGCTTCCTTAGCCATACTGCATCACAACTAGCTGAACAAGCTGTGACATACTCTGCTTCGGCTGTACTCGATGCCATGCAGGACTACTTCTTGCTAAACCAAGAGATCACACCTAATCCCATACTGAAGCAGCACCCCAAAGTGCTCTTCCTATTAATGGCACTGCCTACCCAATCAGAATCAACATAACCCTCCAGGTTAATCTTCTAATTCGCATCATACTTGAGCCCATAATTAACCGTACCCTTCAGGTACCTCAGAATATGCTTTGCAACAATCAAGTGAACATGTATCGGACCCGTCAGGAACTGGCTCAATGTGTTCATAGAAAAGCAAATATCTGGTCTCGTAATCGTCAGGTACATCAAGGACCCAATCATCTGATGATACATCGTGGCATCAACTGACTCTGATGAAGCATCACTCAATAGCTTTAGGTTCGATGCCATATGTGTGTCCATGGCCTTGGAGTCCATCATCCCGAACCTATTTAGGATCTCTACTGCATACTTCCCTTGTCCAAGGAAAATTCCATCCGCACTCTGCCACACCTCCATGCCTAGAAAATAGTGCATCATACCCAAGTCCTTCATCTCAAACTCGACAAAAAGTTTCCTCTTCGTGTCATCAATCAACCCATCCTCACTTGTCACAAATATGTCATCTACATATAGTAGGAGCATCACTGGGTTCCTTTCAACCTTGTAGTAAAGGTTGGAATCCGCTTTACTCTTGGTAAAGCCCAAACTAGTCAGGATGTTGTCTATCCTATCGTACCACGTCCTGGGTGCTTGTTTCAACCCGTAGAAGGATTTATTCAGTTTGCACACATGAGTCTCCCTGTCATGTGTCTCAAACCCGAGTGGCTGCTCCACATACACTTCCTCTTCCAATCCACCATTCAAGAACGTTGTCTTGACATCCATCTTATGTATCTTCCATTTTATCACTACATTGAGAGCAAGTATTGTTCTGATGGAAGTGTATTTGGATACATGTGCGAATGTCTCCTCATAGTCTATCCATTCTTTCTAGGAGAAGTCACATGCCATAAATATTACCTTGTATTTCTTTATGCTTCCATCTGCAACATGCTTGATCTTGTAGATCCACTTGGAAGTCACCACAGACTTCCCTTCTAGCCTTGAGACCACATCCCAGGCATCATTCTTCATGATCGACTGGTACTCCTCGATCATGGAATCCTTCCATTCTTTGTTCTCAGTTGCTTCGTCATAGTTGGAAGGTTCTTTGTCAATGATTCCACACAGCAGGGCTACATAAATGGAGTATGGCCTCGATCTCTTGCTTTCTCTGTGCATTCCTTCTAGAGTGCCATATCTCTCTACATCCTGAATTTCCTCTCTTACCCATGCTGGTTTTCTCTTGTGAGAATTATTCTCATGTGGTGGATATACAGGTTCTTGTGGGTATTCCATCTCACGTTCTTCATATTATTCCAGAATCACTTCTTCCATTACTGTATTTTTTATCCTGGGAACTTTAGGTTCTTCAATATCTTCAATAGGTAGTTTTCTAATGTATGTTGATTCTTCGTCGCTTTTTCTTTGAAACGAGTCTCTCTTGCAGGTGATGGTATACGATCTTTCCTACAAGTCAAGTTCAATTGCATGATTTTGAAACATTTCATAGTTTTCAGAACAAATTATTACGCATAAAGACATAAGTCATACGGTCATTCAATTATCGTAGCCAATGCTTCAATACAACATTTATCCATATCTTGTAACTTTCTAGATGCCTTCCATCTCTACCAAAACATTGTTAAGAGTGTGCACTACTCCAACATGTCAGCAAAGAGGTTTCAATCTAGATAAGTAGAAATGGAGTGTTGTATAGTACCATAGGCCACTTACTCATTACTTGCATATTAGTAGTATCGTGTTCATTAATGCAACTTTTCTAATATGCATAATATACATCATAAATCTAGGAACATAAGTATGTACATGACTGAACAACATCATTTAAGTAATCATATACACAAGAAATGACAATTCAAATACTAATGTTTGTTTGGTCATTGGGTGGAGTCCCTCTCAATCTTTGCTTCCTTGCAGGAACTACTGTAGTGTGCTCCCTCTTGATCTCTATTTTCCCTTTGTGATAGCATCATGATTATATGTCTTTGAACTTCTATCCATCCTGCACCACTATGCATGCTTAAGTGTGCACTAGTTTCATCAGTGTGTCATCCTCAAGACCTCATACATAATCATATTTTCATTAGTATAATCTCAATACTATCAAAACATTATAATCCTATAATTTTAACATGTATGGTCATGATCATTTCATACATAGGTAATTTATCACAGGCGTTAGTATTCACGGTTTCGGGGAATACTTCTTTTACTCATGCATATTCTTATTTGACTATAGGACTCTTCTAGTTTGTCATATCATTAATCAAACTAAGAAGCATAATATGCATAAACCCATGATTACTCAAACTTATAACTTCATGAATAATCATTATCAATCATACAAAAGTATACTTATATAAGATCCTAACACAAGGTAGGATTCTAACTCGATATAGGAAAACATACCTGGATTATCATGTTTTCTAGTTATGTCTAACATACCCAAACAATGTCTTCTTTGTTCTCTTCAATGATTTAGAGACCTTGTGCTAGTAACCTGCATATCTCATAAGTTAAGTATTGTAGAACCAAATTATACATACCTCTTAAGTAGAGATTCTATGTGATCAATGAATATGGATGAGTCTTTGTCTTCATGTCACCATGGTCATATATTCTTGATCTAGAACTTGATTTGTCTTTCTTGATGTACCTTTCATGTTAGTAGACAACATCATCCTCATACAACACCACAGTGCATTAGTACAATCATAAGTGGCATAACCCTAATAAATGAATGTCTTCTATCATTCACATGAATTCATACTTTTACTAAGGTGATAAGACAAGTCTAAAATTAATCAATATTTTACTAACCTCAATAATATGAAGACAAAAATATCATAAACTTAATCATCAGATAAATGAAACAAATTTCAAAACATACCTGCGTCTCCTCAAGTCATACCTGTCGAGATTGGTTGTAGTCTTCTCTATAAGGGTAAAAACCTAATCATCAAAGGTATATCAATTTTAAACATCTTATCCAGGTTCATGGTGCTAGGATGATAGAATATCAGTGCCATTTAAATCTCCTTCATTGCTTCCCTATGAGTCTCCCAACTTTGCTAGGGTATCTTCTTACTTGGAAACGCTAATTTTCAATCTCCTTCCTCCCACAACATTTTGATGGAGGATTAATATCTATGATGAATGAATTCCAAATCCATTTTCAAAGTTTCCAATGTTTCATCAAGTGTCTCCAACATTGTATCAGGTCATGCCATACCTAAAAATAGAAAACCCTAAGTGAGAGATTCTTCCTCCTCTTCTTTGATTTCCTACATTGAGCCATTTCATATGTGCCATATTGTTTCTGGTGTATCTCTGAAATTTAGGATCTGCAGGGTCTGAAACTTCGTCCTTTGGTATCCTGACCTATCATATTTCCAACCCCACAGGTTTTATCTTCATTGGATTCTCCATCAGAGAGATATGATCAGCTTCCCAACATGACCTGTTTAAGGGATGAAACAACATAGAGAACTTGTACGGAGTGCCACGTGTCACTGCTTCATCTTCGGCCTCTGAAACTCAGACCTATGAAACTATAGTCCGTTCCCTAACTTTCAATTTTTATGGAATTCCATTTGGAGCTTCCTATCCCAATATATGACCTTTTTACCCAGGTCACCTGTTTAGGGTTTCATTTTGGAAGAGGCAGAAACCCTAACTTGTACAGATCATATATCATAAAGTACAATGAATCTGAGGTTGAAACTCGGACACAAGGTACAGGAAAATTTCATATTCGGCTTGTCCAAGTTTCAGATCTCGAACCTTCGCAAAAATTGATTTATAGTGAAAGTTCAACAATGACTAGGTTTTGCTTTACAAATCCCTAGCTTTCAACTTGTCGCAAGTGAAACAAGTGTTGTAAATGCCATACAATGCCTTCCTTCAGGCTAGTTCTGATTCCATGTTAGTTTTTCATCATTTAATTCAATATGATCTAGGATATTGACTGAGAGAATAACATGCACAACAAATCAAACACAAGAGACAAGAGACACGAAGCATTTCACTGGGGAAACCATAAAGGAGAAAACCCCGCAACTTCCTCAGAGATAGAATGAGCAATAATACAAAACCCATAAACAAAGAGATGATCTCTAGTATATTCCTCCTCCTCCACTTGTGTGAACTTTTCATCTCTCTCACTAATGCAAAGTGAGTGAGTGTGTGAATGATCAAATAGAGAGGAGCACCCTCTCTATTTATACTTCACCTTTCACTTAGCCTTAACCCCAAACAAGTCGGCCCCTAAGTGTAACTGGCTGAGCCAACTTCTCTAGGAGAGTCTAATAACCCATGAAAGACTCAAATCTGGGGTCAATGCCATATCATATAATGGAGGGTTAACCTCATTGACTTTACATGACCCAAATACAATAGTGACTTCTCCGACCGGAGGAATAAACATCTTCGTCGGAGGTACAATAATAAAATAAAAATACAATATAAAATATACAAGGGAATATATTCCGAAGTTACAAATACATCAACACTGTCACAGGTATCAAATAAATTCTTGTCTTCCCCTTGGAATTATGATGTTATATATGTTTTGGAGAACTTACAAGCACCCCCTGAGATGGGTAAAATCAAATCTAGGTCAACCAAGATGAAAGCTGCAATGTTCTGCATATTGAATGGCTGCCTTTATTGGAAAGACCCTGGAGGTGTTCTACTGAACTGTCTAGTGGAATATGAAGTCAAAATAACCTTGAAAGAGTTTCAAAAAGGTGTTTGTAGTGGGAATCACTACTGGAAGGCCACTGTCAACAAAATTATCAGGTCAGGGTTTTATTGGCCCACCATGTTCAAAGATGCCTATAAGGAAATAACTAATTGCCATGAATGCCAAATATTTGAAGGGAATAGGAAGCTCTTATCTTTTCCTTTGAAACCAATCTCTATAGAAGCCCCTTTCTAGCAGTGGGGATTGACTTCATTGGTGAAATTTTCCACAACTCCTATGGACAACACATGTGGATATTGACTTCCATTGATTATTTCACTAAGTGGATTGAGGCAATACCAACCAGGAAAGCCACAGACACAGTCATCATCAAATTTCTAGAGGAAAATATCATGTCTAGGTTTGGTTTCCCTGTGAAAATAATCACTAACAATGCTCAAGCCTTCAAATCCAATAAAATGGTCAAGTTGTGTGAAAAATTTCCACATAAAATTGGGCCATTCTACTGCTTATTACCCCCAAGGAAATGGACTAGATGAGTCCTCCAACAAAAGTCTATTTAGGATCATTAAGAAGCTGCTGCAAGAAAACAAAAGGGATTGGCACACCAAGCTGACCTTAGCTTTGTGGGATGATAGGATCAATTCCAAGAGGTCCATTGGAACTTCACTTTTCAAATTGGTATATGGGACAGAGGTGATATTTCCTGATTCCCTCAAAGGGCCTGCATTGAGGCTGCTACAGGAGAAAGGAGAGGAGACAAACCCTGAGCTAAGGAGGACCAACCCGCTGGTTGGGATACAGGAAATCAGAGATAGAGTACATGCTGAAGCTATTCCGGATCAAGAGAGGGTTAAGAACACTTTTTACAGAAAGACCAAGGCTGATGATTTCCGAGTGGGATATCTAGTGTTGAAATGGGATGCTAGAAGAGAAGACCAAGCCCAAAATTTTGATAACCTATGGCAGGGGCCCTATACAGTCATCACCCTCCATGGAAACAACGCCTTCTTCTTCCAGGATGGGGATGATGAACCAGTTGGGAAGAGACCCACCAATGGGAGGTTCCTGAAACACTATCTCTAGTGAAAATCAAGCCGGTCGACCCACCCGTACTGTACAAATTCATTTTTTTTGAGTTTCAGTTAGCCATTTTTTAGTTTTGTTTGAATAAAGGAAAAAAGAGAAAGGGAACTAGTCTACTGTTCTTTCTACCTCACAGGGAGGATATCATCCCTGGTTGGAGCCACTATTAATACACCTATCAATGCTCCCTCCAAAGAAGGAAAGGGCATCCCTTACCGGATCCCCAAGCATTCCCACTGACCTCTTACGCCAAAGGAAGAAACAGGAAGCCCCAAAAATAGCTAAGTGTCAAGAAAATCCAAGGCAAATGATTGAGTTGCAGTGAGAAAATGGGAAAAACAGGGCAGTGGAATGCTTCTGTGTAAGGACCTCACCTGGTCCTTAGTTTTAATTAATGTAAATCTAGCAGTTTTAAATTTGATCTACTTATTCTGTTCAAGTCTACATGTTTCCTTCAATGTTTCTGTAAAAATAATCTTTCTATTTATGATATCAATTTCATTTATGAATGTAAAAATAAACATATAAGCAACATCAATCTATTTTCAGTTCCAAGTATATTTATTTTCAACAATTTATACAATTTACATTTTCAAAATGTAAAACTTGAATTTCCTACCAGTAAAATACCTGTAGGATAGAAGTTTGTCCTAGTAGTCTATCTAGCTAGTTCCATGTAGGTATTTCAGGAACTCAACTACAAAATAGATTTACCACCCAGCCAGCTAGGAACAGTCTTGCCGACTCCCTAGCTCCAAGGAACCCATATTCCTTGGCCCTCCGTGCCCGAAGTCCCCAAGAACAACAATAGCCACATAAGCAACCTTCTAGCAGGGCTTGAGATCCAACTACCCCTCTAGTTCAGATCTCTTTCTGGTTTCCCCCATGGGTTCCCAGCTTCAACTCCCTTTCACAACTTCTTTGCCTCTTTCCTTTTCATGGTTCCTTCCCCAAAATAAACCCTCAAAATCATATCCCAAAATCATCTCCCCCTCTTCATCTTCCCTTCTCCCTTTTAAGTACTTCCCACTGCCTCTTTATTCGGGAGGAGTACCACACTACCCCCAAAAGAAATAGTTTTTAAATCATGCTCATATCCATTCACCTACTTTTGTGGTCAATATGTCTAGTCAATTTAAATATTTTCAAGTGCACCATTTTCTAAAAATATTTAAGACAATTAAATAATCAATTTAATGCACAATCATATCTATTCGTTTAAATCCATTGACTGGATATCAATTCGGATAACTTCAACTACACTTTTTTTGGAACAAAAATATTAAAATATTCATTTTGAATTGCAACCATATCTACTCATTTAGTTTTGATTGACATTTACCTAACAATCCAATCAATTTAATTTGCATGCTTTCAACCTTGCTCAAATATTGTAAATAATATTTTACGATCTCAATCCTAATAAGTATTAAATTTTAAATGTATCTAAATAAGCAAAAATGAATATTAAATAAAATACACATTTAGTCATAAATTAATGTATAGTTAACCCAATAATCCTCAATACAAATAATTATAATACAATTAATCATGTTATTAAATAATAAATCTATATTTGAATAATACTAGCGTATGCACACAAGGTATGTAAGTGTAGCTAGTACTTATGTAGCTTGTGTGTGTACTAATAATAGCATGTTGAACCTCTAATGCATATATCTTATTTATCACAAGCAACCATACAAGGAACAATTCAGTAATAACATTATTTAACAATAATTACTAACTAGTCGTAATAACACAACATCAACTGCATGGTATACTAAGTTTATCGTACTTGAGGAAATGAAGAGTTTTAGCACACATACAAACATCTAAGCTGTTTCACTGACTCAAATCATAATAATATATGAAACAACATAACATATTGAATTACGACACATGAATCAAGCAGAGGTTTTCAGTACACACACATAATAAATTATGTTTCCCTTTAAACTTCCACAACATTCCTATCTACCTACCTCTTTCTTCCTAATTCATAACTAACTTCCACATCCTATCCTTCCTCTGCTGGACTACCCTGAAGTGTCATGCCATGACCGGCTCCAGTTAGAACCCATAAGAAGAAGTGTCGAATACATCGACCAAGCTTCCCCAGCAGGCACCCACTAGTCATCATCACACACCTTGGGGAGTGCGCTATAGCGTGAACCTCCCATGACTCCGGGTTTCAGAGGATAAATGGTGGGTAATGCCTCCACCCCTCCTACGGAACAAGGGTCAACACCCTTCATAGTCATACTGCATTGCTATTGTTGTTCTTAAGGATTTCGTCATCGAATAACCAGTTTGGACAGTTGAGTTTCCTGAAACCCAACACCTGCCCACACATCATGATAATAAACCAATACTCATATAGAACAATAATGCATCACTTGCATACCATTTGTCTTTTGGAATTCATGTCCCCGGTGTATTTCCAACTCTTAGGACATAGCTATCACTTAGCTTTTTTTTCAACCTGTAGGTTAGTCTCCAAACGCGAGATTATAGAATATCATGCAATCATTAACATGTATGCATGTTTCATCCCTAATGATCAATAATAAAAGTCATTTTTCTAGGTACCATACATCTGGTTTCACATTCATCAATTCAACTATCATAACTCTAACTTGGTATCCACATACCCATTAACTTTTAAATTTGCATGCTATGGACAAAATAAAATAGGACAATCATTCATACTATTTAACATCATGCATGCATGTATATGTCTTCTGCGGAATAGTAATTTCATAGGTTGACAGTGTCCAAATACTGACAAATATCCAAAATCATAAGATAATAGAAACAAGAAATGGTAGTTCGGGTGGTAAATTCAAAATGGGGCATTACATTCCGCAATTCATAAAGGTTGAATGGACATGATTGATTAATATCCAAAGTGGTCGTAGAAGTCTAGATCCGACGGCCCAAAAAAACTACTGAAGACCCATTTGATCGATTGATTTTCCACTTTCAAAGAGAAAATGGATGGTCAAGATTGAAGAGCAGGGCTAGATCAACGGTTGGGAGACGATCTGCAGCACACCCGATCAAAATAGTTTTTTCTTTCCGCTTTCCAGCAGGTCCAACTTTCTGACTTTCCCCACTCGCATTACGAATTGCGGAAGTCGGAACAACATTTTTTCAAGAGCGCAAAGTTGGGTTTCTGATTTCTGCAACCCGCATTGCGGAATGTGGATTGCAGAAGCATAATTTCTCCGGGGGTGCAGAGTTGGGTTTTCGATTTCCACAACCTGCATTGTGGAAAGCGGATTGCGGAGGCATAATTTCTCTAAGGGCGCAGATTTGGGTTTTCGATTTCCGCAACCCGCATTGCGGATTGCAGATTGGGGATGCATAATTTTTAAGGGGTGCAAATTCAAGTTTCCGATATCCGCAACCCGCATTGCAGAATGCAGATTGCGGAGGTGATTTTCATGAAGTTGTGCAATGGCTTTCCAATTTCCACAACCCTCATTGCGGAATGCATATTGCGGAAGTGATATTTTCCAGAGGCATAAAATTGGATTTCTGATTCCGATATCCACATTACGGATTGCGGATTGCAGGAGGATAAGTGCGGATTAGAGAGGTTTTATAGAAAAAATTACGGTCGAAAATGAATAATTTAACAGGGAAATGGCACGATTGGAGGCCAATTTGGAAGCCAAAGAGAAGCACAGCTTGGTCACCTATCCAAATCAACCTAAAATGACCCAATCCGAAGGAAAAATAGGTGATTTCCAAGGCCCAAATGCACACCGACAATGCACAAAGCTTCCCACCTACGCATCTAACAGAATTAGAGGCAGTTGGTTCGAGCAGTTCGGCCTGAACGACCTCATTTTTTCCAGTTTTAGACTGTTTTCAGTTAGTTAGAAGTTGTTTGGTATTATGTAAGCCTATAAAGGTAGATTTTGAATTAAACCAAAGGGTTGGATGTTTTCTGGATTCTAAGAGATTAAAGGCTCTGTGTATGTATCAAACTCAGACTTTCAATACATGAGAAGGTTCGGTTCTGGAGCAGAGATTCATGTGATGCATTTTTTTATGTCTGTTACTTCCTGTGCACGTGTTCTTCATTTGTATTTCCATTGATTGTTTGCTTTTGCAGTATCTAGATCAAGACTACATGGTATGAAATTCATATTTTATGCTTCAGATGCATATGACTAGGTATTCCACCCTTGCCTCTTGAAGTTGCGGGTTAGAATTCATTTTCAAGTGCTCTAGCTCTGTGATGGAATTTTTGTCCCTTTCTTCCTTGATCTGCTGATATCGTTGACTTGAATAAACCTCATCTACCTTGTCTCTGCCCCTTAAGTTGTGGTTTAAATCAATCATTTGTGACTATAAATCCATGGAAGTTTGAATCCATGCCCAATGGTGCTCTTGTCCTTAACCCCAACCAGCTGAAAAATACCTATAAGCCATTATTTGAAGGTCTAGCCACCACTTTACCTATAACCAACTTGTTCAAATAATATCCTAAGTGTTGACTGAATTGTGAAAGAGAGAGACTTCTATGTGGTTGGAAAGGCTAGTTTCCATCCACCAAAGCTTGGTTTGAAACAGTTACCTCATGATCCCTTCTGTTGCAACCCAAGAGAATCTTGAGTGATAACAGGGACAATAATGATTTTTATGATGTACCTGTGATCAAGAGTGCCACAAAAACCCTTCATTAAGGCACACAAAATAATATTTTATCTGTTGTATTGTTATTGGTGAACTTGAAGTTATCGAATGGTCTGTCAAACATGTGTCTCACACAGATCTTAAGGTACACAATATAATTTGTCACATATACGTAAATGTCAAATTATTTTTATCTATTTTTTGTGTCCATTGATATGCAAATTAAGGATTTAATATTTATATTGATTACTATTATTTACATTAACTAGTTAATTTTTATATTGTTGTAGATTGATAGGTGAGTTTTTCTTTTCATCGCCAAATAATTTACCTTGCACCTACCATGAATTATATACCATTATGAAAGCTATTGGAATGGATTATCAGGATATTGATGCATGTCCTAATGATCATATTATATATTATGGACAATATGTATCAGAAATGAAATGCCCACAATGTCAAATTAGTATTTATCAAACCAATCAAGTAACAAATAAGGCACCTCACAAGGTTCTTCATTATATTCCCATATTTCCACGTTTGCAAGGATTGTTCAGGTGACAAAGCATAGCATAGTTTATGGATTACCATGCATGGAAAGGAAAATTTTAGGGGCGAAATTTATCCCATGGGCTATTTTTTGACCATTTTTTCCAAAAAAGATTCACCAATTTTCCTTTTTTTCAGAGGTGATTTGCCCAAATTCCATGGGATAAATTGTTTTCACTCTAAAAATTGCCAAAATTATCCAAAAACTATATAAAGTTCTTAGAAAATTGAATATATTTTTCAAAAAATCGCCAAACATTTTATTGTTGAAAATTTAAGAATTAGTAAGATTCGCCAAGGTTTTTACACTTTGAAAAAATTATGGATCTTTAAAATTTTCCTTGATGCATGGCACAAAAGTGAATTTGGTGTTCTTTGAATGCTTGCAAATGGTTCTATATTTAGGAATATCAAAGAAATATGGCTGATTTTTAAAGATTAACCTTGTAATGTTAGGCTTTCATTAGCAGCTGATGGTGTCAATCCATTTACACAATACCAAAGAGACACCAATATATGTGGTTCACCCAATATGGACTACGTCCATGGAGAAACAACCAATCCTTTTATTATTCCATCTAGAAAATATAGGGATACAACTCACATCACATCCACTACAACTTACTCTTCACTCTCTCATAGTCTCTTGCTCAAACACACTAATCTTTCACAATACTACACAACCTTTGTACAATTATCTCATACATAAAGAGGGTTTCCTTCGAGGGAAAACAACCCTAACATAACTTATACCATCATATATGTGACCTAATAATAACCATGGGATATGAAAAACCATGGGCCTGTAAACCACTAACTAAACCCATTATTGACCAAATCAAGAATAGTCCAGATGACTATGAAAGTTCAACATTGTCCAGACCCTGCAACAATAGGGGTTGGTTGCATTAGGAAGATAACTAGGCTCCACAACCAACAATCTCCCACTTGGAGATTGATCACAATAACTCTACCACTACTGTACTTGCTGGACTATGATCCATCTTAGACTTGGCAAGTTTCTCATATTCACCTTCATGCTTGAAGGCCAATGAAACTGAGTAGGAACTCAGTTTCTCCCTAGTTACTACCTTTGTTAACATGTCGGCAATATTCTTGCTAGTATGTATCTTTTTCAACTTCAATTGTCCATCTTCCAAGATGGATCGTATGAAATGGTGCCTGAGTTGTATATGTTTAGTATTAGAATGGAAGTCTGAGTTCTTTACAAGATGAATGGAACTTAGGCTATCACAATACAACCTTCTCTTCTCCTTCTTCCTACCCAATTTCTCCATGAACCTATGTATCCAAATCATCTCTTTATTAGCTTCTGTAGTATCAAAACATACTTTGATTCCGTACCCTGCAACAATAGGGGCTGGCTGCATCAAGAAGATAATCAGGCTCCATAACCAACAATTATGTGTACTTTAAGCTAATTAGGTAAGTACCAAGTGAAATATATGAATGTATATATTGAGCCTCTTATCGATGAGTTACTAAAGTTATGGGTGGGAATCACTATGTATGACATCTATATACCATTAGATCAAAGAAGATTTCAATTCCGTGTAATGATTATATGGACAATTCATGATTCTTAGGGTTGACACATTTTTGTGGTATCTAACACTCTACCGCACTTCAATAGTAAAGAATTTTATGATAATATCATGCATGTTTTTTAAATACTTAATTGTTATATAACTAATACTAGCATTAATCCATATCTTGCAGGTCTTCAAACAAAGGGTAAATTTACATGTCCATTTTGTGGTCCTAGGATGAAATATCGTTGTTCAAGAAGTTTAGGAAATGAGGTGTTTGATGAATGTAGGAACTTTCTCCCTAAGAACCATAGGTATTGAACAACCGATAAACATCTTTTCAATGGGAAAGAAGAGACTGCAATAAAACCACAAAGAATGACACCTCACCTATGGAAGGTGGACAGTAATATAAATTGTCAGTGTAAGAAAATAGTTTATGTATCATATGTAATGTTTTACAACTGTGATTTGTGTTGAATTCTCGTAGCATAAATATCATCGTCAAGGAAAAAAATAACTTCCTCAAGGAATGAATAAGTAGTTACCCCAAACAATTCAATTGGTTTCCCTACTATGAGCACCTACAAATAGTTCATTTGTTTGATACAATACATATAAGTAAGAATGTAATAGTAATGGTATGGTGAATATTAGATGGAAGGAGTGACAATTTTTTTTATTTTAAATCTTTAGTGACATTCAAGAATCCATTCATGCAATGCAAAATATGATTGATTCAAATAACATTGCAGTAGATCCGATCAGTCTTCCCTGTTTATTTACAGAGCATAACAACAATGTTGTAAAAGAGGTCATTCATAAAATGAGATTTTTGACAAGATTTTATTCAAACATAAAAAAATATCTTAACAAAGAAAGGTGAATTTGATGGGGTAAAAACTCATGACTGGCATACCTTCATTAAAGTAATTATTCTGGTAGATTTCCATATCTATTGGTAGTGTTCTTTTAATTTGTTTTAATTTTGTAATAATTCTTTTAATCTATTTTCAATAAAATAACGATATTTTTTTTTTTGTTTCAGTATGTTCTACCTCTATCTATCCCTAACAACTTTGACAAAAACATAATTTTTTTTATATGAACTTGGAAAATACATGAGGTAAATAACGAATTATATGCAAAATGTTTGTTGCATAGATTGTTGTTCACATGTTTTTTACTTGCAATGTATATATTGATTATGTTGAAACCTGTGGTTTGCTTGTATCATTTGTAGGTGGTTGTCTTCTAAAGAAATACATAAAGAAGATATGAAATATTAGAGGAGAGAAATTCCTCTATTAATGCCTGAAATGAAAAATTATCTACCTTCGAAATTTCAATGCACAAGAAAACTAACTCATACACCAAGTTGAGGAAATTGAAATGTGTGGACTTGTACACACAAGGTCAATGTGGATAGTGGAGAGGCACTTGAAGTCATTTAAGTATTTTTTTAGACAAAGAGCACATCCCGAGTTTTTTATGGTGGATGGATGTATTGTATATCAATCCATGGTGTATGTTAGTCAATATCTTCCTAAACTAGCAAGAAACATTAATAAGCATCTCATTTGGGATGCCAACTCCCTAAAAATATTTGAAGGTTGGGAGGTCCCAATAGGGAAATGTAGACCGAGGAAAGTGAAAGTTATACATTGGATGGTTTATTTCTATAATACTTTCCATTATTTATTTTTATCTATATTGTACTTATTTAATTTTTATTATTCCATCAATTATTAATATTCATTATTCTTATTAATTAATATTCTTTTATCATACGATTGGTCAAGAGTGAGATGCACTACATTTATACATTGCAAACAATCTTGATTAGATGAAGGTATGTATAGAAGAATGTAAACACCATAATGGTAGGTTATCATGGGAAGAGGTGGCTACATTAATTAAAGGAGTTCACTACAATCAAGATCCCAATCTTACGTAGAGGGAAATTGATTTAGCAGTACACAGTTTACAAGATAAACATGCAAGTATATTCACCCACATTTTAGTTATATTCCATTATATTGATATAATTATTGTTTTTTTTTTAAATAATTTATGCGTCGAAATATATTTATTAATTGACCATAATTTTTCATGTATTGGGAATATTGCAGTTGAAACACCACAAGGCTATGTGGTGCAATGGATGCAAATTTTGCATGAAAAAGTTGGATGATAAAAAGAAAACTACAGATTTGTTAAGTTTAGCCTAAATTCACAAGCAAGATCACTGAAAGAAACACAATCACAAGATAGACAAAGATTTACCCTGGGAAACCCTCATGGGGTAGAAAACCCAACAAAGCTTTCCTCAATATAGATAATCAACCAATACAAAGATGTAGTCCCCAAACAAGAGCTCCTTCTACTCCTATGCAAATCTCTCTCTCTCTCCTATGCGCAATACACAAGTGAGTGAATGAGTGATAAGTGAGGAACACACCTCCTCTACTTATACTCATCTTCTAACTGACTTTTCACCCTAACTAGTCCAACCCCACATGGGAGATCTAATAACCCTATTTACCACATTCTCTCAGAGGAATAAGCATCTCCGGATATACAATAGGGTCTCCATGGAGGAATGAAACATCTCCGGAATAATAAAGTACAAATATAATATTCTTAGAAGTTACAATATCTCAACACTCCCCCTTAACGAGAAGGATATTATAACAACATCTACAAGAGCAAGGAGTCATCAACTACATGATACATGATACATCTATAAATCGTTGGAATCTTTCTTTAACATCATTAGTAACTCAACCAGTTACTAGAAAATCTTCAAATCTTCAATACTGGAACATCTTCAGTATTGAGTCTTCATCTTTTGCAGCATCCGAACAACTACAACAACATCATCATATGGATCTTCTCAATCGACAACATCATCATCTGGATCATCTCGATCAACATCAACATCTAGATCATCTCGATCAACATCATCATTTGGATCATCTTGACCAACAACATCATCTGGATCATCTCGATCAACATCATCATCTGGATCATCTCGATCAACAACATCATCTGGATCATCTTGATCAACAGTATCATCATATGGATCATCTCGATCAAAATCATCATCTAAATAATCTTGATCAACATCATCATCTGGATCATCTCGATCAACAACATTATATAGATCATCTCGATCAACAGTATCATCATCTGGATCATCTCGATCAACAGTATCATAATCGTAGCATACTCTGCAATACACATGATCCTTCCTTTCAGAATTACGAGATCATGGACAATCCTTCCTTTCAGAATTACGAGATTCTAGTCCATCAACTCTGGTGATCCTTCCTTTCGGAATTACGGGATTCTAGTCCATCAACTATGGTGATCCTTCCTTTAAGAATTACGGGATCATGGACAATCCTTCCTTTCAGAATTACAGGATTCTAGTCCATCAACATTGGTGGTGCTCAGACAATCCTTCCTTTCAGAATTACGGGACCTAGTATTTATGGAGCTACCACACTTGGACGATCCTTCCTTTTGGAATTACGGGATTCTTGTCCACTACTCACATCTTAGACAATCCTTCCTTCAGGAATTACAGGATTCTAGTCTAAGGATCAATATTTAAGACTATCCTTCCTTTCTGAATTACGGGATCACTGTCTAGGGATGATCAATCCCACCACAATCCAAGGATCAATATTTAAGACTATCCTTCCTTTCAGAATTACGACATCATTGTCTAAGGATGATCAATCCCTATCAATTTAAGACACCTCAACATGTCTAAGGATGATACAATCTAGATCTACTTACAGGATGATCAATCCTTATCAATTTAATAAACCACAACATGTCTAGGGATGATGCAATCCCATCGCGTACATTTTGAACTAACTGTTCAGGGACAATGGAGTCCTGATCCATTTAAGACACCTCCCATGTCTAAGGACGATGCAGTCCTATCACGTACATCTTGAACTAACTGTTCAGGGACGATGCAGTCCTCTCATCCACTTAGACAAAGTCTAAGGACCACACATCAACTTAATCATCGAAACAGGTAACCTCATTAGTATTCTCATCAATACAGGTATCCACATCATCGACGTTACCGTTGATGCAGGAAATCTCATCATCAGCGACCATATCACCCCCCCTTTCGAGGAGGGTCCTTCTGAACTACACAAAGCTTGTCTCGGAAATACTCAAACTTTACTCGAGACAGTGGTTTGGTCAATATATCAGCAACTTGTTCATCAGTGCTCACATACTCGAGCTTGATAGCTCCTTTCTGCACCATATCTCGTATATAAAAATATCGGATCTCTATGTGCTTTGACTTATCATGGAACACTGGATTCTCTGTCATCTTGATACAACTCTAGTCGTCACATAGGATCACAGTGGGGTCCATCTCTAAGTCAAATAATCCTGATAACAACTTTCGAAGCCATATCGCTTCACTACTAGCAGAGTAAGCAACAATATATTCCGCTTCAGCTGTGCTGAGAGCCAAACTAGACTGCTTCTTGCTAAACCACGAGATCATGGCAGATCCTAGACAATAACATCCTCTCGATGTGCTCTTCTTGTTTGATACACTTCCTGCCCAATCAGCATCTGTGTAACCATACAATATGAAGTCATGATCTCCAAGATAACATAGACCAAAGTCTATCGTACCTTTTAGGTAGCTCATCACATGCTTTGCAGCAATCAGGTGAACACATCTAGGTTCTACTAGATACTGACTCAAGGTGTTCACAACAAATCATATATCTGGCCTGGTATTTTTCACATACATCAGTGACCCAATCATCTATCTATACATAGTCATATCTACTAACTTTGATGAGTCATTAGCTAACAGCTCCAAGTTGGAATCCATGGGTGTGGCCATGGATTTGCATTCCAACATATCAAATCTTTTCAATATTTATACCACATACTTTCCCTGGTTGAGAAAGATTCCTTCTAGGCCTTGCCATACTTTCGGACCTAGGAAGTAATGCATTAATCCGAGATGTTTCATTTCAAATTCTGCGGAGAGCTTCTTCTTGCACTCGATAATAGGTTTCTCATTTCCAGTCAGAAATAGATCATCCACATATAGAAATAATATGATAGGTTCATCATCCATAACTTTGAGATAAAGATTATGATCAGCTTTACTTTTGGTAAATCCCAAGCTTGTTAAGAAACTATCAATTCTTCCATACCAAGATCTGGGAGCTTGTTTCAAACCACACAAAGCCTTCTTTAGTTTGCATACGTGGGTTCTTCTATCTTCAACGTCAAATCCTTGTGGTTTTTCTATGTACACTTCCTCCTCAATCACACCATTCAGGAAAGTTGTCTTCACATCTATCTGGTGCAATTCCCACTTCATCATGGATGCAAGTGCCATGATGGTTTTAATGGAAGTGTACCTTGCAACTGGTGCAAATGTCTCTTCATAGTCAATTCCCTCTTTCTGAGAGAATCATCTGGCCACAAACCTTGCATTATACTTTTCAATGCTACCATCCTCAGCATGCTTTATCTTGTATATCCATTTGGAGGATACCACACTCTTTTCCTTTGGTTTGGGAACTGTATCCTAAACATCATTCTTCATTATTGACTGGTACTCCTCTGTCATTGCCTCCACCCACTCTTTCTTATGAGATGCTTCTTCATAACTAGTGGGTTCTTGATCTACAAGAGCACACATCAAAGCCATATAGTTGGAGAATATCTTTGGTTTCTTGCTCACTCTAGTGGAGCCTTCAGGAGCTCCATACTTTTCTACTCCTTGAATAATGTCTCTTTCCCATGCTGGCTTTTTCTTGATATGTTTAGGGCAGGGGGTTCTCATGGTTCCATCATGTCATGATCTTCAGGTGTTATATCTTCAGGTGTGGGTGCAACTTCTGTAATTATGGGAGGTGCAACTTCCTCATATACTTCTTCATACTGGCACTTCCTAGATCTCTTGAGAGCTTCCTTTTCATCAAATGTCACATCCCTACTTATCTCCATATGATGGAATCCTGGGATGTATATTCTGAATGCTTTGGATGCTTCACAATATCCAACAAATATTCCCTTCTTCCCAGAAGGATCCATCTTGTTTCTCTTTTCTTTTGGAATGCGAATGTATACTGGGAATCCAAATATCTTGAGGTGACTTACCTCAGGCTTCTTTCCTGTGAACACTTATTCCGGGGTCTTGAAATCAAGAGCACTATGAGATAGTTTATTCTGCACATATACTGTTGTCCTGGATGCTTCAGCCCATAGATACATAGGTAGGTCTTGATCATGTATAATTGTCTTTACTGCTTCCATGATGGTTCTATTATTTCTCTCTACAACACCATTTTGTTGAGGATTGTAGGGAGTGGTTAGTTCCCTCTTGATTCCAACTTCTTTACAAAAGACTTCAAAATCCTTTGAAGTGTATTCTCCACCATTATCTATTCTGAGTATTTTGATCTTCTTTTCTGAATGGTTTTCTATCAAGGCTTTGAATTCTTTGAACTTCTTAAAGACTTCATCTTTTCCTTTTAGGAAATATATCCAAGCCTTCCTTGAGTAGTCATAAATGAATGTAAGGTAATATTCAAATCCACTTAAGGATGTGAAGGGCATTGGTCCACATACATCTGAATGGATCAAATCCAAAGTACTTATAGTCTTTGTCTCACTCTTTGGAAATGGGTTTTTGATATTCTTTCCTTTTGCACATCTTTTACATGTGCCTTTATGATCAATATTCAAATTTGGTAGTCCTATAACTACCTTTCTCACATGAGGTAATTCTTTGTAGTTAATGTGAGCAAGCCTCCTATTCCATAGATCACTAGGGCTAGTGGCCTCATGAACAAGGGAAGCTTCTGGATGACCCTTGAGTTTATATAGCCCTCCTTCCTCTTCACCAATAATAATTGCATCCTCAATTTATTTTCCTTAGTACCACATGAGTACTTGTCCATCTATGAATGCAACCCTATAACCTTTCTTATCCAATTATGAGATAGAAAGTAAATTCTTCTTCAAAATTGGTACATATAGGATTTCCTTCATCTTCAGTGGAGTTCCAGAATCAAGCTTGTAGCTTGCTTCACCAATTCCCTTGATGGGATATTGATAGTCATCTCCCAAGGATACCTTCTGAGGAGAGGTCTTTTCTTCTAGACTTTAGAGAGTCTTCTTTTGTCCTATCATGTGCTTTGAAGCACCACTGTCAATGAGCCATGTATCTTCTCCAGGTGTTATTGACCTAGAGAGTGCAGAGAATAGAACATACTCTTTTGCATCTTCTTCTTCTATTTTAGGTCTCTTCCTTTTAGGACTTTCCTCTTCTTCTTCTTCACTATCATCTTCTGCTAGATGTGCATGATGTCTTTTGTGAAGATTCTTCTTCTTCCTTGAAGGACAATTTCTAGCAAAGTGTCCTGGTTTGTGATAACTGTAACATTTAAGTGAGGAGAGGTCTCTTTCTGAACTTACTCCTTCTTTCTTTTGAAATCTATGTGGAGGATGAGACCTCTTATGGCCATTATTCATGGAGTTGAAATGACTCCTTCTTCTTCTGGTGTGAGTGGCCAAATCTTGGTCATCTTCTTTGAGCAAGGCTTCTCTATTGGCCACCCTAGCCTTTACTTGAATGCAATCCTCCCATACCACATCAAACTGCATACTTTCTTTTCTTGCACACATGGTTTGGATGAATGACTCCCAAGGTCTAGTGAGACCATTGAGTGCAGTCATGGCTAGTTCATCTTCATCATGGGTGTCTCCAATGGCTTCTAGTTGTTCCTTGAACTGGGAGACCCTTGTTAAATAATCTTGAATAGGTTCTCCTTTATTCATTTTGGTATTCTTCAATTGAGCTCTCAAATTAATATTTCTGTTGATGTTCCTCGCTTCATACATTTTTCCCAGGGAATCATACATTTCCTTTGGGGTCTTCTTGGATGCCACTTGGGGAATCAAGTGGTCCTTGATATAATCGTCAATGCTTCTCTTTTCCCTAATCGAGTCCTTCTTATACTTCTCTTTGGCTTCATCTTCCATAGGTTATGCAACCTCATCTTTGATATATTGGGCAAGATCATTCTCTTCAAGAATGAGACCAATCCTATATTTCCATGCCCGAAAATTCTCTATACCCTCTAGCTTGTCTTCAAGCTTAATGCTTGGAGTCATCTTATCCAGGAGGTCACAGAATTTGAAGTTTCTAAAAAGATAGAATAAAAACTTACCAGGAGATGTGCTTGATTGAATTGAGATGACTGGTGTATTATGCTTCTGGAAACTTCAACTTTTCACCCTTAAAATATTACCAGCAACTTTCAGATCTGCAACAGGCTTTCTGGTTCACACTTTTTCTTGTTTACTGGTGCATAGGTTCGTAATTTTTTTGGTTTACTAGTTTTCTGGTCCAAAAGTCAAACTATGGTTTGACAAATCTCGGGGTTCTACCCACTCAAAAAGTTCGATCTAGGGCTCAAAATTTTGATTTTTAGGAGGAGCATCCATCCATGCTCTCAAAATCCAAAAATTCCAACATTTGTAGAAACCCTAATTTTCACCGGAGGAGGAGAGAGAGGTATTTTCACCTTGTGAAAGATGTCCTATTCAGGCTAGATCTGATACCATCTTAAGTTTACCCTAAATTCACAAGCAAGATCACTGAAATAAACACAATCACAAGATAGACAAATATTTACCCTGGGAAACCCTCATGGGGTAGAAAACCCAACAAAGCTTTCCTCAATATAGATAATCAACCAATACAAAGATGTAGTCCCCAAACAAGAGCTCCTTCTCCTCCTATGCATATCTCTCTCTCTCCTATGCACAATACACAAGTGAGTGAATGAGTGATAAGTGAGGAACACACCTCCTCTACTTATACTCATCTTCTAACTGAATTTTCACCCTAATTGGGCTGACCTCTCCTAAGAGAGTCTAATAACCCCTAAACAACTAACTCAAGGCCGACCTCACATGGGAGATCTAATAACCCTAGTTACCACATTCTCTCGGAGGAATAAGCATCTCTGGATATACAATAGGGTCTCCACGGAGGAATGAAACATCTCCGGAATAATAAAGTACAAATATAATATTCTTAGAAGTTACAATATCTCATCAAGATTCTGGGATAAATGCAGTCTTTCAGGTCACTAATGTTTCCTTTATAAGTGATAGGCATCCACTAGTATTGGAAATTAGATACTATGGTTATTTGGAAGATATAATTGAGTGTGAATTTGGATCCTTCAAGTTAGTTTTATTCGAGGTCAAATGGTACATGTTATATATGAATGGACATGATCCTGAAGGAAATGTTATTGAGCATGCCAATGGATTTATCATGGTTAACACAAGGACGTTTGAGTCAGGTACATAACCCTATGTCCTTCCAAGACAATGTGAGCAAGTTATTTATTTAGAGGTTCCAGGTAAAGCGGGTTGGCCGGTTGTTGTTAGATATGATCCAAGAGGAAGGCATGTAAAGTATAATGTACCGAAAGAAGATGATATCAAAGAAGAAGAAGATGCAAAGGAGCATCATGAGGAATATGTACTATCACATGAAGAAGTTGAAGAATATGAGTAGCCAAATGTAGATGTTAATGTTCTCGATGATTGTATACATGATGATGATGATATTATCGAAAATGACATCGATGACAATGTTTATTTGGTCAATCCATTCAACATTGATTTTGAAATATTAGATGATACATATGTGGAGTTTGATGAAGAATAATATCAATGATATTTCTGAAATGTTAATGAAATGTATAATCAACGTCACAATCAGTATAATAATAATAATAATCATCATCATCATCGTCTTTATCATCATAATCACCATCATCATCCTTTTTGTTATCATCATCATCATCGTCGTCTTTATCATCATAATCACCATCATCATCCTTTTCGTTATCATCATCATCATCATCATCGTCTTCATCATCATTAGTAGCAGTAGCAGCAGCACCATTTCCATCATCACTTCCTTCATCATCATCATCATCATCATCATCATCATCATCATCATCGTCACCATCATCATCATCATTATCATCATCATCATCATCATCATCATCATCATCATCATCATCATCATCATCATCATCATCATCATCATCGTCACCATCATCATCATCGTTATCATCATCATCATCATCCTATCATCATATCATCATATCTATTCATTGCCATGAAATCATTGTCATCATCGTCATTGTTGTAGTCATCATCATCGTCGTCGTCATCATAGTCATCATCATCATCATCAACATCATTGCCATCATCACTATCTTCATCATCATCTTCTTCATCGTTGTCATCATCATCATCATCAACATCATCACTGTCATCATCATCATCATGATCAACATCATCATTGTCATTGTCACTATCTTCATCGTCATCATTGTCGTCATCGTCATCATCATATTCCTCATCGTCATCATCGTCGTCGTCGTCATCATCATCATCATCATCATCCTCATCATCATCATTGTCATCATCATCATCATAATAATTTATTTCATTTACATTTAATTTTTGTTTTGCTACTTGTTATATATGCATGATTGGGTTAATGGAGAATTGAGAGTGATGTGAGGGGGGGTTAGGGGCCATATTGTTAAGTTTTTGATCTTAATGCGGAATTATAATAGAAATTGAAATCAATGAATAATAAAAAGCATAAGCATTCACATGAGACATAGTATTTACCCATGGGAAACCCTCTAGTACTTGAGGGAGAAAACCCCATCAAAATATTCCTTAGAATATGGATAGATAGCAGAAAATGTCTTATAATGATTAAATTACATCAAGCATCCCTGGTGCATTATCAGAGACAAATACCAAGAATCCCTGGTGCAATTACAAAGGAAGAGAGAAGAGAGAATAATAGAAGAGCTCATCAGTTGATTCTGCACTAAGACCAATTCACAGTTTTGGTCACATGCACACTTCCTTTAAGAGATATTCGCTCTTCACCTTGATCTCATCAAAGACTGCATTACAAGTTTATCATACATATCTCTCCTGGCTTAATTTATAGCCTTTTGACTTCAATATGAACTCGCCTTCCAAATGCATGCTAGGTCACTTAGTTAGGTTACTAACTCAAGTGTTGTAACTTAAGTGTCATCATGCAAGCACTTTGTTAATTAGATATTCTACTTCAGGATGAACTCGCCCTTCAACTAAATGATATACCACTCAAGTGTTGTCTTTTAGTTTAGCACAAGTGTCGTCACACAAATACTTAGTTAACTCAAGTGTTAGCATGCAAACACTTAGTTAACTAGATCTTCTTTATTATCACTAAGTTAACTCTTTTAATTGAAGTATTTCTTGTTAACATCAATGAAGTAAACAATTCAAGTTCTCTCTTAATTAACTGAATTATTTCTTGATCACTAAAGTGAACAATTTGAGTTCTCTCTTACCTTAACATATCTTACCTTGATCTCTTGTCTTATCTGCATGATCCACTTGTGCCATATTTACTTTATTCATCATATCAAATATACTAAGGAGATTCTTTCAAATGATGTGATCATCTTGTTCTACTATCGTTCCAAGTGGTCATATGCTAAAGTAATTCACTCTAGAGGTGGCTAATATCTAGAGGAGACTTAATAGCTCAACCATGCTTAGTATTACATCACAAACCATTCATGCTTTGACATGAAAAGCATTACATCAACACATGAGGCACCACCTCAACACATGAGGATCTGTCTTGACAAACAAGAGCTTAGACTTGACAAGCAAGACTATACAACATCATCACTTTGACATACACAGCACTTAATTCCACACATGAGGATTAACCTTTACACATAAGGCTTAGTCATTCTTTAGTCCAACTCACGAATCTAATCCAACTTTCTTAAGTCCAACTCAGGCTCCCTAAGGCACTACCTCGACACACAAGGCTCAATCCTGGCGAACAATATTGAATTGGAGAAGGAATCATGATGCTATAACTTTAACACTCCTCAGCGAGGGAGGATTTCTCTACCATACCAAGCTTGTCTCGAAAGTACCCGTACTTCATCAAGGACAAAGGCTTAGTTTCTACTTGTCATGAAATATAGGGTTTTCTAATATCTTAATGCAACTCTATTTGTCAGAGTGGATGACAATAGTCTCAAGCTTCTCATCGAACAACCCAACAAGAAGCTTCCTAAGCCACACAACTTATTGGTAGGCGGTACTAGCTGCAATATACTCTGCTTCTGTAACACTCTGGGATATGGATCTATGTTTCTTGCTAGACCAAGAGATCATAGTTGATCCCAATCTAAAACAAAATCCAGATGTACTCTTTCGGTCCACAATACTACCACCCCAGTCAGAGTCAGCATAACCAAGTAGCATCACTCCTCCACATGAAGCATATATGAGTCCATAAGCAATAGTAACTCGAAGGTATCTAAGCACTTGCTTGGAAGCAACCCAATGTCTATGTCTTGGCTCAGACATGAACTGACTCAACATACTCACTGCATAACATATGTCTGGTGTACTATGTATCAAATACATCAAGGAACCAATGAGCCATCTATACATGGTAGGATCTACTAGATCTGATCTGGAATATGACTCATCTAGTTTCTTTATATTATGAACCATTGGTGTAGACATGGATTTACAATCCATCATAGAAAACTTGTTCAACACATCAACTATGTACTTTCCTTGCGAAAGAAATATCTCATGTTTCCTTTGCCAAACTTCAAGACCAAGAAAGTAGTGCATAATACCCAAGTATTTCATTTCAAACTCAGAGTGAGCTCCCTCTTGCACCAAGCTATCTGTTGTTCCTCTCCAGTAAAGAACAAGTCATCAACATAGAGAACCAATATCAGTGGTTGGTTCTTCGCAATCTTGAAGTACATGTTGGGGTCAGCTTCACATTTGGAGAATCCCAAGCTCTGAAAATAGCTGTCAATCCTTGAATACCAATCCCTCGAGGCCTGATTAATACCATTCAAGGATTTCTTAAGTTTTCATACATGAGACTCCTTCCCATGAACTACAAACCCCTCAAGTTGTTGTATGCATACTTCTTCCTCAACTTCACAATTGAGAAAGTCAATTTTCACATCCATCTGGTGAAACTTCCACCCCATAAATGAGTCAAGTGAAATCATGGCTTGAATAGTAGTGTACCTGGCCACAGGAGAGAATGTCTCATCATATTCTATTCCTTATTTCTATGAGAAACCACGACCCACAAATATTACTTTATATTTTTCAATACTACCATCAGCTGCATGATTGATTTTATAAAGCCACTTGGAAGTTACAATTGAATTCCCTTCTAGTTTTGGAACCACTTCCCACACACCATTATTCATGATGGATTTGTATTCTACCACCATGGAATATTTCCATACTTGTTTCTTAGTATCTTCCTCGTAGGTGGATGGTTCTGAATCACTGATGTAACTCATCTAAGCTACATATCCTGAATATCTTTCATGTCTCCTTCGCTCTCTAAATGTTCCTAATGGTGCTCCATGTTTTTCTACCTCTTGAAGAATGTATTAACACTAGGCATATCTCCTCTTAATTGGAGGTTCATCAAGAGATATTTCTACCAGTTCTACTGGCTCTTCAGGATCAAGTAGATATAAGGAATATTTTGGATTCTCCCTCCCAACATCTGAATGGGGAGAATTAGAAGGTGGATTCTCCATCACGGGAGCCTCATGCTCCTCCATATATGAATTACACTAAATTTCTTTAGAGCACTTGAATGCAGCCTCTTTGTGAAATGTTACATCTCTGCTGACTTCAATGTGCCTTTGTCCCAAAACATAGATTCCATAAGATTTGGAGGATCCCCTATATACAAAAAATGTTCTTTTCTTTTTGGATGGCTCCATCTTTGTCCTCTTCTCTTTTGGCACATGGATGTAGACATGAAAATATAAAACATTCAAGTTTCTAACATATGTTTTTTCACCAATGAAAAATTATTCAGGAATATTTTCTCCCAGGATAGCATGAGGACTTCTATTCTCTATATAAACAACAACGCTAGAGGATTCTTCCCATAAGTAAGTGGGAAAATCCTGATCACACATCATAGCTTTTGTGGCCTCATATATTGTTATGTTCTTTATTTCAAAAACCCCATTCTGTTAGGATTTGTAAGGTACAGTGAATTTTTTTCTTATCCTTCCCTCTCGGTAGAAGTCATTAAAGTCATGAGAATCAAACTCTCCTCCATTATCAGATCTCAAAGCATGAATGTGCTTTATAGTCTGATTCTCAACCAGTTCTTTAAACTCTTGAAACTTGTTGAAAGTTTCATTATTTGCCTTCAAAAAATAGATCCAAGACTTGTGAGAGAAGTCATCTATGAAAAGAACATAGTACATATAACCACTCAAGGATGGTGCAGACATGGGACCACATAGATGTGAATGGATCAAGTCTAGGTTCCCTTTAGATATTTTAGTATTGTTTGGAAATATTTTCTTGGTGTTATTACCAAGAGCACAACCTCTACAAATAACATCATGCTCATTGTTAACACTTATTATGGTTTCCACCATGGAAGGAAGAGGAAAAATCCCACCCAAATCCCTAAGGTCATCCATTGGCCGGTTGCATCAAGCAAAGCATCAGGAATCCCAGAAATGGCTAAGTATCAGGAAATTTCAAGCCAAATGACCGAGCCGCAGTGAGAAAATGAGAAAATACAAGGCAATAGGAGCTTCTTCCACAATCACAGGATATTGGACAGCTAGGATAAAAGAGAAGATCATATCAAAGGTTAAAATGGCGTTCTGCAGAGCTTTTTTCCCACTCCCGGAATTTGCATTGCAGATTGCGTAAAAGAAATTTACTAAGAGGGCAAAAAATATAGTTTGCGCAGCCCGTAATCCGCATTGCGGATTGCGGAAAAGAAACTTCCTAGAGAAATCAAAGATAGGTTTCCACATTCCGCAACCCACGTTGTTGATTGTGGATTGTGGAGAGACAACTTTTCAAATGGCCAAAAATTTAAATTTCTGCATTCCGCATTCCGCATTGTGGATTGTGGAAAGGTAATTCCCCAGAAAGGCACGAGGCCAAAAATTTAATCCCTGCATGCCACATGGTGAATTGCGGGTTGCGGAAATATTGTTGCGGAAGGGAAATTGCGGAAGGGCGATTGCGGATCGAGAAAATTTTTGCAGAGAAAATTGTAGTCACGGGAAATTGATATTTTCACAGAGGAATGACGTATTCGAGAGCAGCGAAGGGGCCTGTTTCTGTTACCTTCCTTGATCAAACCTAAAAGGATGGATCCGACGGACCAGTAGGTGGCTTCCATGGCTCAATGGTGCGCTGCCAGCACAGGCGATTCTTCTCCTCTACGCAGGACAGAATTAGAGGCTGTTGATTCACATGGCTCATCTCGAACAGCCTCATCATTACCGATCCCATTTGTTTTGAATTAGTTAAGATATTTTTCTATTTTGTAAGCCCATAAAGGAAAGGTCTGAAGTAGACCAAAAGGTTGGACATTTTTATTTCATAGAGATTACTGCTCTGCGTTGTATTAAACTCGGCCTCTTAATTCAATGAGAAGACCCAATTTTTGGAGCTTGAGATTCCTGTGATGTGTGTTCCGATGTTAGTTATTTCCTGTGCATGTGTTCTTTCTTTGTATTTTCATTATATGTTTACTTCTGCAGTACCTAAAGATCAATATTACATGGTCTGGAAATCATGCCCACATGCTCCAGATGCATATGACTAGGTATTCTGCCCTTTTCCTCTTGAAGTTGCAGGTTATAATTCATTCTTAAATGCTCTAGCTTTGTGGCCAAACTTATCTCCTTCCTCTACCTCCACCTGTTGATTACTTCGGCGTCTACCTTTCCTCTTGCCTCGACAATCGTGGTCTAAATATTCCATTGATGATAGTAACCCACCGAAGTTGACTCCATTCCCAATTGTCCTCCCATTCTTAACTCCAACCAATCAAAAAACCCTTTTAATTATTTGTTTGAAGGTCTATCTACAACTTCGACCGATATTCCAACCCATTTTCAAGATGCATCCTGTTACTGGAAGCCCCCAAAGGGAGATCCCTACCTGTGGTTGGAAAGGCTAGTTTCCATCCACTAAATATTGGTTTGCAACAGTTACCCCATGGTCTTTCCTGCCACAACCTAGGAAAATCTTGGGTGATAACACTCATATTGAAATACAGGAGTACCTTTTACCATATTCTGTAATCTAAGTTGTTCTTTGAAATGAAGATGACCAATCCTCCTATGCCACAGTTCACAAGGACTACCTCTGTCATGGATCATGGATTTAATGAACTTTATAGTAACTTTGTAGAGACGTCCCTCTCCAACTCCAATCACGGATGCAGAATTCAAGTTTGAATTCTAGGCCACATGAGTTCTTTGTTGTCCATAAATATTACTTTGAAACCTTTATCTTCTAGAATTGAAACATACATTATGTTTTTCTTCAAACTAGGAACATACATGATATCATAAACATGGAGTACATCACCTTAATTCAACTAGAAGGAAGTGGATCCAACTCCTTGGATCGAACAGGTGGTGTTATCCAAGATCCACCTGACAGGAGATCTTCTTTTCCTCCAGATCTATGATATAATCACTCTTGTATCCAGTCATGTGTTTTGATGTGCCACTATCCACCAGGCATGTATCAACACTAGTGGTAATGGATCCAACTAGAGTTGAGACAAGATAGTACTCCTTCCTTGTCTCTTGATCATTGGAAGAACTCTTTCTTGTAGGTTCATCTTCTTTAGTAGTAAAAGCATGAAATATACCCTTGAAATTTCCTCTTTGCTTTGCACAACAATCTCTTCCAAAGTGGCCCTTCTTATTGCAGTTGAAGCATTTGAATTTAGACTTATCAAAGTTCTTGTTGTATTCTTTTTCTTTTTGATGAGGAAAATTATTCTGAGAAAAGGATTTATTTCCTCTCTTTGTTGTTTCCGTAAGAGCAAGGTTCTCTTCTTTGGAGGAAGCATTTTTGCTTTGAATTCGCCCTTCTTCTTGAAGTAAATCATGACACAACCTTTCAAAGTTTGGTTGCACTTATCAACCATTAACAACAACCAATAATGTATCCCATGAGTATGGTATACCATCGACAACATCCTGGATAATATCATCATTATCGACAGTAACTTTAATGGTAATGATTTGATCTCTTACTTGAGAGATATTTGTGAAGAGGGAAGCAATAGATTCTTCCTTATCCATATTCAGATTACAAAGTTTGTTCTTCAAGGCTCTCTTCTGATTGGGAGCCTTCTTCTCATAAATATTTTTCAAGGTGTTGAAGCACTCCTTTGCAGTCTTTAATGGAGTAATCACCATCATCAAATTATCTTTGATAGAATCATAAATGATTCTCTTTGCTTTGGCTTGATTATTCTTGAAATCAATGCTCCCAACATTAGAAGTAGGCTCTTAAACGACATTGGATGCATATTCATCTAGATCATGATATTATAGGATATTTAAAGTCATGGCCTTCCAAGTATTGAAGTTCGAAGTTCTTTCAAGTCAGTCTTTTGGACTTACTGAGATTGAATCCATTATTCTTCAAGTACTATGCTCAAATTGTGCCACTCAGTATCAACGTAGGATCAATATTGACTGCAAAACTTAGCTCATTCATGCCCTGTGTTATGATACCATGTTAAGTTTTTTTTATTTTAATGTGGAATTATAATATAACTTGAAATCAATGAATAATCAAAAGCATAAGTATTCACATGAGACACATTATTTACCATGAGGATACCCTCTAGTACTTGGGGGAGAAAAATCCAATAATTAGAATATTGATAGATAGTAGAGAATGTATTTACAATGAGCATATTACATCAAGCACCCCTGGTGCATTTATCAGAGAGAAATACCAAGCACCCATGGTGCAATCATAGAGCAAGAGAGAAGAGAGAATAATAGAAGAACCCAACAATTGATTCTGTACTAAGACCAATTCGTGGTTTTGGTCACATGCACACTTACTTCAAGAGAGATTCACCCTTCACCTTAATCTCATCAAAGCCTGCATTACAAGTGTATCGTACATCTCATTCTTGGATTACTTTATATCCTTTTGACTTCAAGATGAACTCGCCTTCCAACTACATCCTAGGTCACTTAGTTATGTTACTAAATCAAGTGTCGTCATTTAGTTTAACTCAAGTGTTGTCAATTAGTTTAACTAAATTTTCATCATGCAATCACTTAGTTAATTAGATCTTCTACTTCAATATGAACTCACCCTTCAACTGAATTCTAGACCACGCAAGTGTTGTATTTTAGCTTAGCTCAAGTGTCGCTAGGAAAATACTTAGTTAACTCAAGGGTCATCATGCAAACACTTAGTTAACTAGATCTTATTTGTTATCACTTAGTTAATTCTTTTAAATGAAGTATTTCTTGTTAACATCACTGAAGTAAACAATTCAAGTTCTCTCTTATCTTAACATATCTTATCTTTATCTCTTGTCTTATCTGCATCATCCACTTGTTCCATATTTACTTTATTTATCATATCAAATATACTAAGGATATTCTTTTAAATGATGTTATCATCTTTTTATACTATCATTCCAAGTGGTCATATGCTAAAGTAATTCACTCTAGAGGTGGTTAGTCTCTAGAGGAGACTTAATAGATCAACCATGGTTAGTAGTACATCACACACCATTCATGCTTCGACATGCAAAGAATTAACTAAACACATGGGGCACCACCTCAACACATGGGGATCTGTCTTGACACACAAGACCTTAGCCTTGACAAGAAAGACTGTACAACATCATCACTTTGACATACAAAGCACTTACCTCAACACATGAGGCTTAAACTTTACTCATAATGCTTAGTCATTCTTTAGTACAACTTATGAATATAATCCAAGTTTCTTGAGTCCAAATTAGGCTCCCTAAGGCACTACCTCGACTCATGAGGCTCAATACCGACGCACAAGATTGACTTGGAGAATGACTCATGATGCTGTAAATTTAACACATATGAACTTCCACCTTCACGTAGTTAGTCCTGTTTAGTAGAGAATGAATTATTCTCTAAACCAAGAGAATATCATGATGATGATGATCATCATCATCATCATCTTCATGATCATCACCATCAATATCATCATCATCATCATCATTGTCATCAACATCATCATCAAAATGAAAGTCTTCATTATTGTCTTAATCATCATCATCGTCATCAGTGTCATCCTCCTCCTCCTCATCATCATTGTCATCAAGACTGTCTTCATCGTCATTATTGTCCTCGTCATCATTATCATCGTCATCATCGTTGTCATCATCATCGTCATCGTAATCATCATCATCAGCATCATCATCATCATCATTGTCTTCATCATCATTGTCGTCGTCGTCATCCTCCTCCTCCTCCTCATCATCAATATCGCCATCATTGTTGTCATTGTTATCATCATCACCATCATCATCATCACGAGTGGGTTTCAAGTGTTCAAATGTGGAATTTGGACCAAGGAAAATTTTAGGGGTAAAATTTAGCTTGTGGGATAATTTTGGACCATTTTTTCCAAAAAATGATTCGCCAATTTCCATTTTTTTTCTAAATTGATTCACCCAAATTCCATGGGATAAGATTTATTTAATCTAAAAATGACCAAAATTGTCTAAAAAATATCTAAAACCCTTGAAAATTTGATTTTTTTAAGAAAAATACTGCCCAACATTTTAAGGTTGAAAATTTAAGAATTAATAAGATTCACCAAGGTCTACACTTTAAGAAAACAATCGATTTTAAAATTTTTACTTGATTTGGCCCACCAACATGTAGTGCAATGAATATATTCCCAATTTGCAAATATTGATGTTGAAAAGTGGATGGATATGTCACATGAGTGATAAGTATGTTAGATTCAACAAAGAAAAATGGTTATGATATTCCAATGGAGGCATTTATTGTGTACACGTACTAGCTATAAGATAGGTGTAAGGGTTAGCCATTATGAAACAATGAGAAATGTATTTCTTACCAATAATGTTTTCTTCTAGACCCAGAGGATAAAGGTGTCTAAAAACAAACTAATATATAGAAATCCATTTCCACCCAACTAATAAACCACACCTAGGAGGGATTTGTGGCTTGAGAATTTTGGTCGTCCTGGAATTGGCATGAAAAACTTCACTTTCTAGTGAAATACCAAATATTAGTTTGGGAATGATTTTGATTTGTGATCATAGCTCCAAAAATAATTTTTTTTCTTTATTATAAAATAATATCCCAAGGATATTGGTCATTTCTATGTTAACCCAGAACCTTAAAATTTTAAAACCCACTTCACTTATCATAGCATTGATTGTGGTGCTTCATGAAATTTTAATATAAATGAACAAAAAAGATGAATTTTGAATCCCAATGATCAAATGTTTTCCTCTAGTCGAGGTAAGATAAGGGGCACCCCAAACACCTCGGCCTTAATCATAGTTCCAAAGAAATCGAAGCTTTTCCCATGGTAGAATTATGAACCAAGGGTTTTATTTATCTCTAAACAAACATGTATCTTAAAAAATACAACCACTAAATCGATCAAAACTCTAACCACAGTGCTTTGTGGGATTCCAACATAAATGATAAAAAATGAGACATTTTGAGTGTCAGATGTGACAGTGCAAAACCAATCATAAACCTCCTAACTCCCTAAACCTCTAGCCTCCTATCCCTTACCCTTTAGACTATAATATATAAAACAAAATATATTTAAATTAAAAAATTAAAAAATATGTGATATATTATATCACATATAAGTTCCTATGTAACTCTAAACCATTTCGTCCAAACCAATTCACATCTAGTCTAAACCAATTTGCATCTAGTATTAATATGTAAGCATCAACCTTCCTCTAAACTAGTTTGCAACCAATGTTAAATAAGCCTTCATTCTAAATTGATTCGCATCTAATCTTAGTATGTGAGCATTGACCTTCCTCTAAACTAGTTCACAACAAGTCTTAAATCGACACCCAAATTGAAATAGCACTAAACCAATGCAAAATCAATGCCCAAATTTAAATAGCACTAAACCAATGCAAAATCATGCACGAGAAACTGTTATAGGCTTGTAGAGGTAGATGATCAGTGGAATGACGGTGGAAGCTGCCATCATCAGTAGACCAAGTTGCACACAGGTTTTTCTCAACAACTATGTCGGTAAGAGTTCTCTCAGTAACTCATCCCACATTGTTTTGTTAGTAACAAACCCCACATTGTTTTCCTAGTTAATCATCCCACACTGTTTTCTCAATAGGTTGTCCCACATTGTGTCCAACCCACTGGTAGAGAACTACGTTTTTACCTAAAAACCCTAAATGACCCGCATATACAAATTGGGCATAAATTTTGTGGGCATGTAGATACCTACCCTGTGGTTCACCCATGTAGATACCTACCTTTTCAGTCTAGCATTTTTTGACTATGAGATAACTAAGTTATCATTTCTTTGTTTGGTTCTAGCTTCCCAATTCTCCAAAAGATTATGGAAATTTTCTATAGATTTGCATGTGGCTCTATAATTTCCATTGGAAATTTTTTTATTCCAAACCTGGTTTCAGTTTCAACTGTGCATATTATTTAATGCCCAACCCAAAGTATTGATTTTGACTACAAGTTAGGATTTTTGTTCTCATAAATAATATAGTAAAAGAAACACTAGGAATTTTTCTCACACTTTTCTCATGACAGAAAATTAAAGACAACCATATAAAAAATTATAACACTCATATTTTTAGCCAAACTTGGCTCAGGAAAAACCCTAGAAGATAAAAATTGATGAGAGATAAATTTTATTTTCAGAGGCAAATTACACAAAATTAACAGTAATACTTATCTCCATTTCTTCTTGAAGTACGTGCCAGATTCTCACTGAAAAAACACTACTGTATATAATATCAATTAATGTTTTCCTTCACATTGATTTTTTTGCCCTTCTGATAGTAGTACGACCTCACACATGCTGCATTAATTAACAACAGTACGACTTGTTCACACATGCCATATTTTTCCTTTAAAAGTTTTCCCAACAAACTGCGTTAAATGTGCCTTGATTTATGTTCCTCTGTACTATGAAAATCATGCGCAAAATTGTGATAGTACGACCTGCATTTATTGTTGTACTATCTTCTTGAAACTCATGCCCAGTTCTCTCAAATCCTGTTCCTATTTGCTGCTACTCTCCTTGGGATCTGTGCTTCCCTAGAAGTATTCTTCTTCTCTCTCCACAAACCCTCTTCTTCTTCTCAAGTTGGGTTCTCTTCTATTGCTCTCAAAATACCTTTGTGAACAAAACAATAATGATGCCTCAAATCCCTAATTTTTTCCTTTTTATTCATGCTAACTTAGTCTTGAGATCCAATGGCCAAGATTAAATCTTGAACCAATGAGATCTAGGGTCAATATTAATATCATTAATAACTCATTAAATGAAAATATATGCACTTTTCATCTAAATACATAAAGACCCCTTTAATCACTTTATATCTCATAAAGTCAATTAAAAATTATAAACATGAACAAACTTTATAAAGTGACTTTTAATTCATAAAGTGCTTCTCACTTTAATAAAGTGACTAGGGACCTCATTAATTGTTTTTCCAACCTTAGGCATCAAAAGATGGAAAAAAATTTCCTTGGTTCAAATTTTAACAGTCCCTCTTACTGAGGAAAGTGATTCTCACAACTCCCAATTGTTGATGTATATGTAACTTCGGAATGTATTTCATATATATTTATTGTACCCTTATAAGAGATGTGTTATTCCTCTATAAGGAAGTGTCGTCATGTGTATTGACAAGTATCGCAAGTGTGTGTACTTGGCGATGGGTTATTAGACCACCATGTGTGGGGTCGGCCCTGAAATATATATTATATTGTGGATGTACCTTGCTAGACAAGTCGGCTCCATAGTGTAACTGGGCAAATAGGTTAAGTATAAATAGAGATCGGGAGATATCTATTTGGATCATTCGGAAACTCACACTTCTCTCACTCAGAAAGTGGTGCACTAGTGAGGAGGAGGATCATCTGCTACTAGGAGACTGTCTCAGTGTATTTTGGTTGTACTTTGGTTGAGCCATTGCTCTCTCTATCTCTAAGGAAGTTGTGGGGTTTTTCACCTTAGGGTTTTCCCCACAAAAACTCTGTGTCTCTTGTCTCTCATGCTTTTGATTCTTTTGATGCTTGACATGCTTGATATGATTGTTATGCATTGATATACTGTACATGTTATTCTCTTAGTAAATATCCTAGAGTATATTGAATTAATGCTAAAAAATTAACATGGTATCAGAGCTAACTTGAGAAGAAGACATTGTGCAGTGACAAAAACTAGGGTTTCTTGTTTATTGGGTTTCTCTCCATAGATTTGGGAAAAGCAGTATAGTAGATTGATTCTACTCATCAAGGAGAATCTATCTGTTCAATCAGAATTCAATTCTGAGCATTTTCAGATTTGGCCCTAAACATTAGGGTTTCCACAAAAATAGGAATTTCTGAAATCTAAAGACATAGCCGGAAGCTCCTTTCAAAAATCGAAGTTTAGAGCTTTGGATCGAGATTTTTGGCTGGGTAGATCTCCAGGAAACTCAAACCCTAATTCAGGGCTCTCCTAAGTGAACTTGGGAGGACAAAAAGACAAATCTGAAGGGTAAAGCTTTGCTGATCTCAAATTCTGAATACACCAGGATGATCAACTCATCAAGGCGCATCTTTCTATCCTTCATAAAGTTGAAATTCACATTTTGAATTTTTAGGGTTTTTTTGTCAAACCCTAATCCGAGACCAGATCCAGTTTTCAGCATTTCAACTGGTAAGACCTAAATCTTTTCTATTTCCATTTGAAGTACTCTTTAAGATGTCTCACCACACCAAGCTTGAGGATAAGCTTGAAGGGGATGATAACTTCCGAGCTTGGAAGTATAGGATTGGGTTAATCCTGGAAGAGAATGAGTTGGACTCATATATAAAAGAAGACATCCCTATCCCAGAGGATGAAGAGGCTAAAGTATTGCATAAGAAGAACTTGGTCAAGGCAAAGAGAATCATTGTTGATTCTATCAAAGACCATCTCATACCCCATGTGTCTTCTCTAAAGACACCCAAGGAGATGTTTGACTCTTTGACCAAGATATTTGAAGGGAAGAACATAAATTGGAAGATGACCCTGCGGAACCAATTGAAAGGAGTAAAGTTTCAGAATGGAGAAACCATTCAATCTTATTTTTCTAGGGTCTCCCAGATTAAGGAATAACTGGAAGCGGTAGATGAAATGGTGGAGAATGGTGAAGTTGTCATGACCACTCTAAATGGCCTACCCAGTTCATGGGATTCCTTTATTCAAGGAATTTGTGCAAGGAAAAAGTTGATCTCCTTCAACAGATTGCGGGAAGAATGCTCTCAAGAAGAAGCTAGACTTGTAGCTTGTGAGGAAAAGATGGGAGGTGAAGATCAAGCTCTTGCAGCTCACACCAAAAGAAGCAATCCCAAGGAGGAGCACTCTCGCTACAAGAGATCCTATCAAAAGAATAAGAAGGATCTAAGATGCTTCACATGCAATGAGAAGGGTCACTTTGCTTCAGAATGTCCCAAGAACAAAAGGGACAACCACAAAAACAACAACTCCAACAAGAAGAAGAAGGATATTAAAAGAAGGTACCATGCTCATGCTGCTGAAGATGATGAACCTCCAAAGAAGAAAGCTAGGGAAGAAAGTGATGATGACTCATCAAGTGAAGAAGAGTATGTCCTAATCTCTGCTCTCACAGGTACAATCCCCCATGGTTGTAATGATTGGTTAATTGACAGTGGGGCTTCTAATCACATGACTGGGTTTAAAGAATCTTTTGTAAATCTATCTGAACATGAATCACCCCATAAAGCGAAACTTGGGGATGATTATCAATACCCCATCAAAGGAAGTGGTGAAGCCTCCTTCAACCTAGATTCTGGAAAATCATTGAAGATGAAAGAAGTCCTTTATGTACCTGAGCTCAAGAAGAACCTACTCTCCATCTCTGCATTAGATGCAAAAGGTATGAGGGTTGCATTTATGGATGGCCAAGTCCTAATGTGGCCAAAGGGTAAAACAATCGATGATGCAGTAGTGATTGGAGAGCAAGAGGGAGGATTGTACAAATTAAAGGGACAACCAGAACATGCTATTAAGACAAAGATTCATCCATAGTCATGGATCACATAGAGGTATGTATAATTTGTTTTTGCAAAAGTTAACTAATGAGTTATGCAGGTAATTGAAGAGAACAAGAACACATTGCTAGACATAACTAGCAAATATGATGACCAAGTATGTTTTGTTATATATGTCGTATACTTTTGTATGATTGATAGTGATTACTCCTGAAGTTACAAGTTTAAGTAATCTAGGACTTATGCATATTATGTTTCTTACCTTAATTGATGATATGACTAACCAGAAGAGTCATATGTTTGAGTAATCACGGGTTTAGGTATATTATGTTTATGACTAACCATAAGAATGCTTATTATTTCTGTTTGAAATGATCCTGACTATACATGCTTGAGATTATTGTGTTTTGATAATATTAAGATTATACTAATGAATGTTTGATTATGTATGAGACCTCGAGGATAACACAATGATGATACCAACAAGCATGCATAGGGATCGAGAATGAATATAAGTTCAAGAACAGGTAATCCAGGAAGCAAAGATCAAGAGGGAGCACACTCCAGTGGTTTATGCAAGGATGTAGATATTCAGAGGGAGTTTTCCATCTCTCTACATTCCACAACAGAAAGGTGTAGAAGAATCTACTTCAGATTAGGACTCCAGCAGCTCTTGCAAGGAAGAAAAGACTCAGAGGGAGTCCACCCAACAAACAAACAAAGATAAGTATTTTAATTATCATTTCTTGCATATTTGTTTGTTTAAATAGAATTGTTCAATGATGTATATGCTCATGTTCCTAGACTTAGGATATGTATTGTGCATATTAAAATGACTGCATTAATGAACAGTATACTACTAATATGCATGTGATGGGTAAGTGGCCTATGGCACTGTACAACATTCCAGTGCTACTTATCCAGAATGAAACCTCTTTGCTGACATGTTCAGAGTAGTGCAAACTCTTAACAATGTTCTGGTAGATACTGGAAGACATATAGAAAGTTGTGGAACATGGATAAATGTTGTATTGAAGCATTGCCTAAGATAATTGCATGACTGTATGACATATTTCTTTATGTGTAAGAATTTGTCTGAAAATTATGAGATGTTTCTAATCATGCAATTTTACTTGTTTTGTAGGAAAGACCGTATACCTTCACCTACAAAAGAAGGACTACAACATTTGTTCAAGCAACAAAATTATCTATTGAAGATATTGAAGTTCCCAGGATACGGGAAGAATGCCATGATCCGTCGATCATGAAGAATGATGTTTAAGATGCAGTCCCAAGAGCTGAAGGGAAGTCTGTTGTGACTTCCAAATGGAACTATCAGATCAAGCATGCTGCAGATGGTAGCATAGAGAAATATACAAGTGATGAAATAGAAGATACACCAGATAAATTTCAAGACAGCTTTCTTGAATGGTGTAGTCATATATGTGTGCAGAACTTGGTAGGATAGACAACCTTCTATCCAGTTTGGGCTTTACCAAGAGTAAAGCGGATTCCAACCTTTACTACAAGGTTGAGGAAGGGAATCCTGTGATTCTACTCCTGTATGTGGATGAATTATTTGTAACAGGAGATGATATATTGATTTCCAACACGTAGCGCAAGCTTGCTTTCAAGTTCGAGATGAAGAACTTGGGGATGATGAACTATTTTTTTTGGCATGGAGGTGTGGCAGAGTGCATATGGAATCTTCCTTGGTCAAGGGAAGTACATAGTAGATATCCTGAAGAGATTGAGGATGATGGATTGCAAGGCCATGGCCACACCTATGGCATCAAACCTGAAGCTTCTATGTGATGCTTCATCTGAGCCAGTTAATGTCTCTATGTATCGTCAGATGATTGGGTCCTTGATGTACCTGATGAACACAAGACCAGATATTTGCTTTGCGGTGAACACATTGAGCCAGTTCCTAATGGATCCGAGGAGTGTTCACCTAGTTGATGTAAAGCATGTTCTGAGGTACCTGAAGGGTACAGTAGATTATGGGCTCAAGTATGAAGCGAATCAAAAGTTTAACCTGCAGGATTATGTTGATTCAGATTGGGTTGGCAATGCTACAGATAGGAAGAGCACATCTGGGTGCTGCTTCAGTATGGGATTAGGTGTGATCTCTTGGTTTAGCAGGAAGCAGTCCTGCATAGCGCTGAGTACAGCTGAGGCAGAGTATGTTGCATCCTGTTCATCTAGTTGTGAGGCAGTATGGCTACGGAAGCTACTGTCCGAGTTATTTGATATCCCATTGGATGCTACTGGTATCTTCTGTGATAACCAGAGTTGTGTGAAGCTGCCTGAGAACCCAGTATTTCATGACAGGTCGAAGCACATAGAGATCAAATATCACTATATCAGGGATATGGTACAAAGAGGAGTAGTGAAGCTCCTGTATGTTGCGACGGACAAGTAGATTGCAGATGTGCTGACGAAACCACTAGCCAGAGTGAAGTTTGAGTACTTCAAAGAGAGGCTTGGTGTTCTTCGGATTGATGACACTTCGAGGAAGAAGTGATGGACACATTTGAAAAATCCATTCCAAGCATGTTGGAAGGAGGATCCTTCACATGGATGTGGATGTAAGCCCTGGATGATGAGCATCAGGACGATGCTCCAGTTACTGCTCTGTATATGCATTAGGAGGATGCTGGATATGATCAGTTGGATCATTTATATGTATATGTATGTACGCATCATGTTGGATGCTGGATATGATCAGTTGGATCATTTATATGTATATGTATGTATGCATCATGTTGGATGTTGGATATGATCGGTTGGATCATTTGTATGTATTTTGTATATGCATCATGTTGGATGCTTGGACCATGTATCTGTATATGTATCAGGTGGATACATTGTATGATCAGGTAGATCATGCATGTTGATATGTATCATGTATGATCAGGTGGATCATGTATCTGTATATGTATCAGGTGGATACATTGTATGATCAATTAGATCATGTATGTTGATATGTATCATGTATGATCAGGTGGATCATGTATTTGTATTTGTATCAGGTGGATACATTGTATGTTCAGGTGGATCATGTATGATGATATGTATCAAGTAGATACTTGGTATGCATTAGGTAGATGCATTGTATGATCAGGATGATCATGGATGACGAGCTTCAGGATGTTGCTCCAGATGATATGCAACAGGATGTTGCAGTGATGATGATCAGGATGATCATGTGTACATCAGGATGATGTATGGTGAGTATCAGGTTGATACTCTATGGTCGTGGTTCAGGTTGTGCAGATGAGCATATAATTTGGCCCTGGGAGATTTGCAGATAGTCTTTCGAGGTTTTGCTTATGGCATGTAATATGGACCTGGGATATCTGGCAAATGCTCTTTCGAGGTTTTGCTCTGGGAGGACATATAATTTGGCCCTGGGAGATCTGCAGATAGTCTTTCGAGGTTTTTCCTATGGCATATAATCTGGCCCTAGGATATGTGGCAGATGCTCTTTCGAGGTTTTGTCCTATGGCATATAATATGTCCCTGGGAGATCCGATAGGTTGGGCTGTGTGCCCGTAATAAGTCATGGGATGCTCTTGCAAGTTTTTTCCATGACCACATATAATTTGTCCCTGGGAGATCCTATAGGTAGAGCTGTGTGCTTGTAACAGCATGGGATTCTCTTGCAAGGTTTTGTGGTGACCACATATAATCTGTCCCTGGGAGATCCTATAGGTAGAGCTATGTGCTCGTAACAGCCTGGGATGCTCTTGTGAGGTTTTGTGGTGAGGTCACATATAATATGGCCCTGGGAGATCCTATAGGTAGAGTTGTGTGCTCGTAATAGCCTGGGATGCTCTTTCGAGGTTTTGTGATGCACATAGTCAGTCTTGAGGATTCCATAGTATGGCCAGTGATGATGAAGACCTGCAGGTGGTGGGCCTACATCCAGTATGAAAAAGGACTGGCTATGTAGAACTTCCTATGACGAGTAGAGTCATAGATTGGTTGAGTTAGCAGCATCAGTGACGATGATGATGATGATGCATCGATGATGATGATCCTGAGAAGAAGACTTGTCTAGCATATCTGTGTCGAGAAATACCTTCCTAGTTAAGAGGGAGTTTTGATTTATATGTAACTTCGGAATGTATTTCATCTATGTATTTCATATATATTTATTGTACCCTTATAAGAGATGTGTTATTCCTCTATAAGGAAGTGTCGTCATGTGTATTAACAAGTGCCGCAAGTGTGTGTACTTGGCGATGGGTTATTAGACCACCATGTGTGGGGTCAGCCCTGAATATATATTATATTGTGGATGTACCTAGCTAGACAAGTCGACCCCATAGTGTAACTGGGAAAACAGGTTAAGTATAAATAGAGATCGGGAGATCTCTATTTGGATCATTAGAAAACTCACACTTCTCTCACTCAAAAAGTGGCGCACTAGTGAGGAGGATCATCTGCTACTAGGAGACTATCTCAATGTATTT
The DNA here is from genome assembly GCA_027924585.1 of Larix kaempferi. Taxonomy (NCBI): domain Eukaryota; kingdom Viridiplantae; phylum Streptophyta; class Pinopsida; order Pinales; family Pinaceae; genus Larix; species Larix kaempferi. The sequence continues at coordinate 7,833,520 of BSBM01000211.1, forward strand.
TGGTTGTACTTTGGTTGAGCCATTACTCTCTCTATATCTGAGGAAGTTGTGGGGTTTTTCACCTTAGGGTTTTCCCCACGGAAACTCTGTGTCTCTTGTCTCTCATGATTTTGATTCTTGTGATGCTTGACATACTTGATATGATTATTATGCATTGATATACTGTACATGTTATTCTCTCAGTAAAGATCCTAGAGTATATTGAATTAATGCTCAAAAATTAACACCAACTTGTCTCTGAAATGATCAAAATCACCTCTTACCAAAGCATTTGTTAGAATATTTTCCACTTGCTCCTCTGTAGGAATGTATTGCAATTCCAATGCACCTCTCTGTACATAGCCATGAATGAAGTGATATTTGATGTCGATGTATTTTTACCTGTCGTGAAAAATTGGATTCTCCAAAAGCTTTATGCATCTTTGATTATCACAATAAATCATTGTTGGTTTCAAATCCTGACCAAATACCCCAACCAATAACTTGTGAATCCAAATGGCCTCACAACTGGCCTAACTAGATGCCATATATTATGCCTCTGCAGAACTCAATGCAACTGACTTCTATTTCCGACTGAAACTACAACTAGATGTACTCTTTCGGACTGTCAAACCACCTTCCCAATCAAAATATGTATAGCCAATCAATCTGACTCCATCTTCTCTCCTGTAGTCCAAAATAAAATCTATTGTGCCATGAAAGTATTTCAACACATGTTTTGTAGCAATCCAATGAACTCTTCTAGTCTCCACCAAGAACTGACTCAGAGTGTTCACTACAAAACAAATATCTTTCCTAGTGTTGACCAGATACATCAAAGAACCAATGAGTTGCCGATATACTATCAGATAAACGTCCAACTCTCCCTCATAAGCATGCATCTTCTTCTAGTTGGTGATTGTAATGTCCCCTCCATTAGGACTCCATGAATATTTTTCTACTTAACCAAACCATATAGTTTTGTCTAAATCATAACAAGTAAAGGGGGCAAATTTTGATGCATTAATTACCCAGTTGATTAAATTTTAGACTTAGGATAAGTATGCTATGTTAATTTGTAAATATATTTGATATTATTATATTTTTTTAATTAGTGGATGTGCTTAGGTGTCCAAGGAGGGTGCATGAGGTCTTGTGGGCCCAATGAGTTGTCATCCAAAATGGAAACTAGAAGAAAATCAAAGAAAAATCCACAAAGCCACAAAAAAGATGGAAAGCAACACAAGAAACAAGCTCATAAAAGCAAAAAGCATGTAGAAAAGGCTGGAAATTCCATAAATAAAAAATAAGCATAAGAGCAGGAAAAAGCACTGGAAAAGTAGATAAAATATAGGAAAATCAAGATGTTTCTAAAAGCAAAAAAGCAATCCAAAACAGAAAGGAAATAAAGCTAGGAAAAAGAAAGACAAAAGCTAAAGATACTAAAAGAAATAAAGGAGGGAACATGGACGATGGAGGAGAACACATACATTGAACCTATAAGGAATATCATTCTATAAAATAAGGTGGTGTGCACCACTTCAAAATATTTTGACAGTTTGATGTTTTCCTGAGAGCTCTGAAGCTTCTCAGGACTTGGGAGATGTGCCCCTAGTCACAACTCGGAGATGTGCCCCTCCTGATCTCTATTCGACCCTTGGATTCAAGTATTTCATGAGGATTGAGGCTTAAAACCCTTCTCATTGAGTTAATTTTCAGATCCTATTCTAGTTTTATCCAAGATATTCTTCATCCAGTGTAGTAAATTCCATCCATTGGAGCATTCTCTATGGTAATTGTCTCTACTTATTTCCTAGAGGTTGTTAGCGACCCTATGGGTATTATTAATTTATTTGAAGCTATGTAACATGATTAAAATGATCTAATGATCAATGTATGATATACTTTACATTTCTGCAATTTATCTTTTATATGTAATTGAGCCATTATTGTACCTATGCTCGTTATAGTGCTTATTTTGACTAGTTTTCTAGAAAACGAAGTATAATGGTATTTGTAAGTCCAATGATCATTTTGTAAGTTGGTAACAGTTCATAAGAATCCTATAAATCCAACCCCATCCTTATTCTTGAAATGCGTGACCCTCTAGGGTCATTTGGAAGTGTCTGGAAGTGGACTAGCTGAGTAGTCCTAGGTAGCGTATTTGTCATTTTGGTCTCCAGATCCCTATAAAATTGATTCTAAATACTTGTATTATTGATATAGTAGGGTGTGTATAGTTCACAAATATTACCTTAGTTCTGAGTACCTCCAGTAAGCACCATAAGCCTTGGGTTTCCACAGAAGTCCCGTGGACAATTTCCTTGAAGCCTTCGATTTAGCCCAAGGAGTCTACCCGAGTGTGAATTAACCATAAATGTGCCACTGTCAAGGTATTGGACTAGTTTTCATCTTATTTTCATCCTATCAGGTTTTAAATTCATCTTGGGAGAAATTGGGAGTGTCTAGTGTTGTTTGGGATTTTCCTCCAGAATTCTAGTCAAACTAGCTAGTCAATTGTTCCAAGTAATCCACTGTTTGTTTATTTTTTTTCGCAAATTTTGATTTAATGTTCCTGTGATAGGATTAGGTACATTATAGTGGTATTAGATCATGTTACTATGAACCTAATATTGATTATCTTTCATGAGTCCCAATATAAATCCACCTCCCAAAGGGAAAGGTCCAGAAGAACCTCTTGTTGAAGAGGAGGTTGATTCCATTGAAGGAAAGATTCAAGGAGGAAAGGATATGTCTAACATGGATGAAAGATAAGAGTTAAAATACTTTTTTTAGAGCATGATGAAATTAATACAAGACATATCACAAAACATCATCAAGTAAAATCAAGAAAATCGAGAGTGACTTACCAAGCAATTGGTAAGCAGAGATGGAGAAGGGAGAAACAATGGCTCCCAACATGAAAGGAAGAAGATCCTTGGCGATATTCTATTCTAAGAAACTAGGCCTCACAATAGGCCGCCTGAATTGAAGTATTTTCCAAGGATCAATATTCCCAAGTTCCTTGCACCCATAATGGAGGAACCTGAGATGCAGTTTGAAGTAGTTGAATCCTTGGAGGTTCGACTAGTAGAATACATGGATTTGAGTGAAGAGTGCAAGAGACATTTGACCTTCAAGGATTATTGTGACTACCAAGACAAAGCCAAACCAAGAGGATTATACATAATTCCCACTTATTCCACTTAAAATTTTGAGTTGCAGAGAACCATTACTAAGATCTCCCTCCCTTACTTTGATGGATCCTCTAAATGCACTGCTAGCTCTTGGGTGCATAATATATATATGTACTTTCAATTGAATATTATGGCTGTGAGGGATTCAAATAATATGGCTACCTTGCATTTAGAAGGAGAAGCTAATGATTGGTGGTTTCATGGGTTGAGAAATTTGGGGCATGATACTATGATCACGTATGAGGAGTTCACAAGAAGGTTAGTGAATAGGTTTGATAGGAGAGATCATGAAATGTCATTAAGAGATATTGCCCAATTGAATCAATATGGAACTCCTAAGGCATAAATTTCATAATTTAAAAAATTTGCAGTCATGGTGAATGATATATCTAAATATCGCTTAGCTCTTTTGTTTATAGAAGGATTAGCAGAGCCACTAAAGGGACTGGTTAAACATCATCAACCTGCAACCTTGCAAGATGCCATGGACGAGACTAGAGATATGCAAGATGCTATTCCAAGAACTAGATTCCCTCCTAAGAATAATTTTCCTCCTAGGATCAAGGATAAGAGATCCTTTCAAAGGGTCCAAGTGGAAATTTCAAGAAGGATAATTTTTCCAAATACCGAGATGAGTTAAGGAGAAACAAGTTTTGTTTTTCATGCCAGGAGCCATGGGTTCCAGTCCACAAATGTGCTAAGGGGAAACATTATATTGAAGTTTTATCTGAAAGTGAGGAAGAAGAAGATGATAATGAATGGAATCCAATAATTCAAGAAGAATATTATGAATCAACCGAAGAAGAACAGCCAAAACCAGATTCCAAAAATATTGTTGTTTTTTACGAAGTGCCAAGGTTTCATACTCTTAGATTCAAGGGAGTAGTCCAAGTACAAAGGGATACTATTTTGGTGGATGGAGGATCCACTCATAATTTTATTGATTCTGCAATGGTGGAAAGAAGAAATATGCCCACTGAATCTTTTGATGGATTCACTATCATGATCCCGGGGAACAATTCCATGGATTGCACAAAATGGATTCCCAAGCTGCAACTCACTATTGGGGATTACATGGTGACTAATAATTTTTATGTTGTGAATGTGGATGACACATGTAAGGTTTTATGTTACACCAAAACCTGCAAATGTTGAAGAACATTTGAAGCCAAGAACAAGGTCCTATTACCGGGAATGGCAGTTAGTCCACATTTTTATATTCCTAGAGGTGTAGTGGTTATACCATGCGATTGTACCGATACTCCAACACACCCCATCCGAAGTATATAGGGGGAATTGAACCTGATACCTCAGCTCTGATACCATGTAAGGTTTTCTGTTACACCAAAACCTGCATATGTTGATGAACATTTGATACCAAGCACAAGGTCGTATTACCAGGAGTGGCGGTTAGTCCACATTTTTATATTCCTAGAGGTGCGGCGATTATACCATGCGGTTGTACCGATACTATAAAAAAAAACATAGTTCTGGGAGTTCAATGGTTGTACTCAATTGGTGATGATATTGTGAACTACAAAATTCCAGAAATGAGATTCAAAAATTCTGATGGGAAGCAAGTAATTATGAAAGGTATGAATACCTATACAAATCAAGTGCTATCTTCCCATAGCATGAGGTCTATACAGAGGCATAGGGACATGGAGTGGGTTGCTTAATTTTTCATTTCCTCACAAGGATCAACCCTTGACATTTCATAACATCCAGATGATATCAATAAGTTGCTTAAGAAGTATGAGAAAGTTTTTGCAGACCTCCCTCCTTGAAGGCCACTAGATAGAGGAGTTGATCATGTGATAGAGATGGAGGTAGGAACACTTCCTATCATGACCCACCCTTATATTGCAATATTCTCACCATCATCATTTGCATTTGCATGCATGCATACTGCATGCATCCAGTCATTAGTATGGTAGTCTCCTAGCATCTAGTCCCTAGTTTTTATCCCTTAGGAGCCTGGTTTTAGCCATCAGTAGCCCTCCTACCTACCTAGTGAGCATTGTTTTCATCATCTGGATACTAATGCACCCTACTACACACTTCTTGGATCACATCAATCAGTTCTTGCATTGATTGCTCAGTTAATTGATTGTAGCTTCCAGTTGTCTATATTAGAGTTCTACTTGACTACCGATAGTCTATCATGTGCCCTTGGAGTCTCCTTCCCTTGATTAGTGCTCACATGCATCAGCTAGAATTAGTTAGACTCTCATTTGACTAACCTTTGACTATCGGTGGTCACTACTACTAATTGGGTGATGTCTCAAATGAAGTCCAAGCCATTCCATGAGGAGAATTCAAATCACCTTCACTGATATCGCATTCATTCTATTGTAATCAGATATTTTTTCTAGCTTACAACTAATGAATGAAATTACAACAATTTTCCACATTCTTTGAGTTTCATGTCTGAATATTGATCATATGAAAGATGAAATTGAAATGGCTATAAGATAGCTTCTTGAGCTAGGATTGATCGGAGCAAGCCTTTTGCTTCCTCAGTATTTTTGGTGAAGAAGAAAGATGGTACACTTAGCATGTGCATAGACTACAGAGCTCTAAACAATAAAACCATAAAGAACCGGTACCCAATCCTAAGAATTGATGAGTTAATGGATGAGCTACATGGTGCCAAGTTCTTACCCAAGATATACCTTCGCTATGGGTACCTTCAAATATAAATGAGGGAATAAGACATACATAAGACAACTTTCCATTGTCACTATGGGGATTTTGAATTCTTAGTCATGCCATTTGGATTGACTAATGCACCTGCAACATTTCAATCTTGCATGACCAGAGTGTTTAGTAAGAAGCTCCAAAAGTATGTGCTATTTTTATTTTATGATATCTTGATTTATATTAGAACTTGGGAAGAACACTTGCAACATTTAGAGGCTGTACTAACTATTCTTGCAAATCAATCATTGAATGCAAAGTTGTCCAAAGGTGAATTTGGAATGACTAATATGTTGTATATTGGCCATGTGATTGCAAAAGAGGGGGTGAAGGTCCACATGGAAAATATCCAGACCATTCTTGATTGGCCAAGCCCCAATACTGTCATAGAATTGAGAGGGTTCCTTGGGATCTTCACTTACTACCAAAAGTTTGTCAAAGGATTCTATCAATTGGAAGCTCCCTTGACTTACCTTACCAAGAAAGAATCCTTCTGTTGTTTAGAGGAAGTTGAAAGAGTTTTCAAAAGGATGAAGGAAGTCATGAGCAATTTCCTAGTTCTCACTCTACCTAAATTCACTGAGCCATTTGTGCTTGAGTGTGATGCCTTGAAAGAAGGCATTGGAGCAATTCTAATACAAAATAAGCACCCAATTTATTTTGAGAGAATAAATTTGCAGTGACATGAAAGAAACTATTCCATCTATGATAAAGAAATGCTAGCCATAATGCATGCATTGGACAAGTTCCGACAGTATTTGGTGGGTAGAAAGTTTGTGGTCAAAACTGATCACAATAGTTTGAGGAATTTCTTGAATAAAAAGGAGCTTAATGAAATGCAAAAAAAATGGGCGAGTAAAGTTCAATATTATTACATTGATATAGAGTACACAAAAGGGAAAATGAAAGTGGTTGCAGATGCTCTTTCAAGAAAACCAACCCTCTCTACTATGGAGGTTCCTATGGGTTGGAAAGATCAGTTAACCATAAAGTACTCTAAAAATCAATTTACATGTGATCTGTTAGATGGATTAATTAGAGATGATTTGTATAAAGTGTTGGATGGAGTCATCTATTACAAATACATAATTTAATTGGTGCCAGGATCAAAATTGAAGAAGAATTTTTTGGAGGCTTCCCATGATTCACCTTTAGCAGGGCATCCTGGTTACCTGAAAACTTACCGGAAGGTTAGAGATAGGTTATCTTGGAAGGGACTAAAAAATGATGTGCTGAAGCATGTGAGAGAGTGCACCACATGCCAACAGAATAAGTTTGAGCATACACATCTAGTCGGGCTACTACAACCACTATCGATCTTGGAGAAAAAATGGGAGAGAATTTCAATGGATTTCATTACGGGTCTACCCAAGGTGCAAGGTAAAGACTGCATGTTTTTTGTAGTAGACAAAATTACTAAATTTGCACACTTATTTACCATTTCCTCAACTATCTCAGCATCCCAAATTGATGACCTCTTCTTTAAACAAGAGTTTAGATTACATGGATTTCCAAAAACAATAATCAGTGATAGAGACAGTAAGTTCACAAGTGATTTTTGGAAAGAATTATTTAAACTAGAGGGGACAAATTTGGATCTCAGTACAAGTTACCACCTTCAAACCGATGGTCAAAGTGAGAGGGTCAATAATTGGCTGGAAAGATATCTTAGAAATTATGTTACAAGGAAGCACCAGACTTGGATTAGATGGCTACATTTGGGTGAGTTCTGCTACAACACTTCTTATCATATGTCTATTGGCATCTCCCCCTTCAAGGATTTGTATGGATATGAAGCTTCCACCTATGTTGATAAGATTTTTAGAGAGATTAAAGCACCACAAGAAAAAGTATGGATCCAAAAAAGTCAAGATATCTTGAAGAATTCAAGGAAAACTTGTAGACTTCTCAAAACCAACAAAAAATGTATGCAGACAAGGGAAACATAGAGCGTAGCTTTCAGGTAAATGACTTAGTGTACTTGAGGTTTCATCTTGTAACATCCACGACCCCTCGATTCCCTTTAGAGATGATGGGGGAGCTCCTTAGAAACAACCTACTAATTTTTTTTTCAAATATTCTACAACTCTGTACTTTTACACAGCTGCAACAACTTCAGTCCGCAATCCGCAATCTGCAAGCCACAATCCGCAAGTCAGAAGTCGGAAGTCGGAACACCCAATACACAGCGTCGAATAAATATTCCTCTAACTTCCGCAATCCCCAATATGCAGTGAGGGAGTCAAAATTCGAAACACAAAATATACATCATCGAATAAATATACCTCTGACTTTCGCAATCCACAATGCGCCTTGCGAGAGTCAGAAGTCAGAACCCCAAATTAAAAATTCCAGGAAAATTACTCCTTCGACTTCTGCAATCCGCAATGTGGGGGTCGGAAGTCAGAACTCCAAATTCACAACTCCGAGAAAATTACACCTCTGACTTCCACAATCCGCAATCCACAATGTGGGAGTCGGAAGTCCGAACTCCAATGTGCAACTCCGAAGAAATCACCGCTTTGACTTCCGCAATAAGCAATCTGCCTTGTGGGAGTCAAAAATTTGGAATTCCAATTTTCAACTCTGAATATTTACACCTCCGACTTCCACAATCCGTGATGCGGGAGTCAGAAGTCAGAACCCCCAAATTCTCAGCTTCTCAGAATCACGCCTCAAACTTCTACAATCCGCAATTCGCGATGCAGGAGTCGGAAGTCGGAACCCCAAATGCACAACTCCGTAGAAATCACCCCTCCGACTTTCGCAATCTGCAATCCACCATGCGGGAGTCGGAAAGTCGGAACTCCAATGCACCACGCCAAGAAATCACGCCTATGACTTCTGCAATCCGCACTGTAGGTTCAGAAAGTTGGAAGCCGACCATATACCCCTGTTTCTGCCAACTTCTCAAGAAAATACCTTTCTCATCCAAGTCCATTTTTGGAAAACTTGGTATCGTTGGAAAGTTCTCAGCGAGCACTATGCAATAGTGTGATCCTTTGCCACACCTGAGAACTATGACTTGTCCTTCATCCAACCAAAATTTTTCCCCAAACCTCATCCATACCTCTTTACCACTCTGTAAAGAGATCTTATCCACTCTGTCATGGCCCCTCCCTTCATATGACCCACAGAGGGAACATGAACAAAACAGGGGGTGTCTATTTCTCCCCCAAATCCATGACTAAACATTCTGAGCATTATGTGCCTTTACAACACTTATCCCTATTCATCAATGAACAATTCATATAAATAAAAACACATGGATGCATATGCATACTCAAATAAACACACTTGAATGAAACATTATCCACACACATATAAGGGAATGCATCAATACATTTCTCCTAGGCAGAATGATGAAACAACCTACAGGGAATTATTCCTCTTTTCATGCTATGCATAGGCTTATGTTGACTAACTTAATATAATCATTTCATTCCCATTAACATGAACAATTAAGCATTCAGAACACAGGATGAACATGTTATAAATCACAGAGAACACTTATATTTTTATTGACACTTCCAAGCAACTGGATATGGAATGCAACGTTACAACCCACCCATGGGTCTCTTCTCGGCCTGTATTCTTTCAGTACTCAGAGACCACCCCCGAGCTGGGGCTATTTATCCACTAAGGAGAAACTAACACGCTCACTCACAACCATGGTTTCACAATCATGCAGGCTCAACCAGTACCCAACTAGCTCTATCAAGCAAGTGGGGAGACAAGGAAGGATGTTTCTAAGTCAATGAGATCAACACACAGAGCTACAAGCATATCCAATTGACTTCAGATAGTCCAGGAACCCCCATCGCCTCCACTCTCGGCCTAAGTAAGGTCCCCTTCTCTATTACACAATCCCTTGGGAACCCCTTCCCTCAGCGATGAACTGGAAAGGTATGGCTAGTCTTGAATTATAAACCAAGGTTAAATGAGCCCTCACTGGATCTACCAGTGATTCTAACCCCTAGTCTCTCTCCCAATCGATCCTCTCTTGGATATTCTTAGAGGTTGCGATCGAAAGGTTATGTCCCGCAACTGGGTTTTCGGCTATCAAATTCGGGTCTCCCAATGTATTTCTAGGAATCAAACCCTCTCAATATCGCCCCAAGGTTCGAGTCTATGGATTCCCCAATGGATTTCACTTCCCACGCATATTTCTGGGCATTTTTGGCTCTACAAATTGTGGCTTCATTCCAAGTCGCGATTTCCGGTTCTTCTCATTGTTGGGCCTACGTCCTCCCTCCCAACTGATGGCTAGATGGTAAAACATGGAATGGGGATGAGGGGACATGTCCTCCCATGAGGTGGAGTGACTTATGGGTCAAGAAAACCAATCCCATACCCTTACGAATGTTAGGGCTTCCCATACTCTATGACCCTCATGGACTGATTTATGAAGTACTTCCTTACAACAGAAATAAATGACAGCAAGGAAAGTCAAAGATGGGTTCTCAAGGTGACATTTGGCAGCCTAGGGTTCAATCCCACAACCCTCTCACCTCTCCCTAGTGGATACACATAGCCCCCTCATTTAGTTGCATCCATTGCAAACCCCTTGGTATTTTTATTACATGATATTTATTTACATCATTTTTACAATTTCCATGGCTTAATGGAACATGGCTAGCACAATTTACAATACCAGGCTGAGCATTCACTAGTGGGGCCTTGGTCTTGAGCTCCACGCTAGGAATCATACATTGCATGTATACAATATTTACATTAAAAGACAATATATCCTAACGGTCAAAATGGGGGTATTATATTCCCCTCCCCCTTAGAATAACACCATCCTCGGTGTTCCAATACTTAGGAATACTTACACATAGTTTACACATGTCCAAAATTCACAAAATGTGGCAGGTCTTTCTTGCATTTCATCTTTTACTTTGAGCTTTCAGGACCAAGTCCTTTGGCTTCTATAGGCTTCTCCTGTTGGCTTTGACCTTCCAGCTCCACATGTGGACATTTCTCCACAACAGTCCCTTCCTTTTATTTACCTTCCAGCTGATCCACAAGTATGGAAACTTTATGGCTACAATTTGTCTTGCTGTCCTTTGTTGGGTAGTTACAGAGGCAATGAATTCCTCCACATTTCCAACATTTTAGCGGCTTCTTTTGTAGCTTGATCATTTACTCAGTATTTTCTTGGGTCTTGGAAATTGCTTGAAGAATACTTTCATCCAAATCAAATAGATTTTGGTATGCTTCCATTGTCAATGTGCAAAGTTGTCCACACTTTGCTTACTAACAACACTTGCCTTGTAACAACTGCAACCAATTGGTTTAATTTTCACCTGTGAAATTCATCATTTCAAATCTTGTTAGGCCAAGCATTAAGATCAGTCAACTAATTTCCAAATTGACATGGAAAATTCATTCTTTATCCACAAGACTTCCACACATTTTATGCTTGTCCAACATAAAAATTAACTCATTCATGTTCATCATTTCACAGGGAATTAACTAATTCAGCATTCACAATTTATTTCAAGCAAAATGAATGCAATCAAATTTAAACCATAACATGCATTCAACAATTTTATGTTTCTAAAATGCATTAATCAAAAAGGAAAGAGAAGAGTAAGAGTTTTACCCTCTTAATCTTGTTCCAATCCGGAGCCCCACCACAACTGTGGTTCCATGCTCCTTGGTCTCTTTCACTTCAAATGGGAATGCTTGACTCACCTTTTCCTTGTTTGGGAGATGACACTTGGTGTCTAAGGTCTCTCCAAGGCTTCTCAACCAGGAACCCTTCCCCATGGTTTTCCTACAAAACCTTTGGCTGCTAGGACCTACACAAGTCCACTAGCACCATTTTCCATTGCTACTCATACTAAGCTTTCTAGGACAATCACATGTACAAATGCATCCTTAGGATGCTTTCAAGGTTCTTTCCTTTCGCAATTACCCAGGTTTGAAGAAAGAAACAACAATGTATAAACTTGGTTTTTATAAGACTTGTATATGAAAATTTTCATTATTCAGAATGAGAAATAGATGATAATTAAATACTTATCTATATTGGACGTCTTCACATTATTCGACAGGTTCCTTCTTTTCTTTACAATCCTTGGATCACCTATGGATACAATAACGAATGTTTGGCCAACACGCAGGCTTCTCCACAACATTCAATGCCCAACCAGTGCACTGAATGGATTTACCAAGCATTTCTGGTGCCAAACCAGTCCCATACCTAGTTTTCCCTCTCCATTTCCAGGCCAATGGAAGGAAACTGCACCATAACTATTTCCAAATAAAGGGATCTACTACGGATCCATAGGAATCTCAATGAGTTCCACCCAGTCTCAACACCCACCTCACCTGTAATGTCCCTCCCATCCTACCAAGGCTATGGAGAGAACACTAATGATAATACTGGACATCTAGTCCCATTATGTCACATACCCACCCATCATACCAGCATGGGAGAGAACATGACTCTTATTCTGGGACATCTAGTATACAAACATGCATATAGAGAGAAGATGGAAATATGGAAATACATTAAGTATTTGAAAACACAGCAGAATTAAATTCTATTACCCATCCATCATTCATTCAAGGTATTCATGTCATTCATCAATTAAAACAATACAGAATTAACACATGAGAGTACTTATCTTAAACAAAGTAGTCCCTGAGCAACCAGCTATGCATCTGCAACGTTCTACCCAACCATAGGCCAGTTGTGCTTATCAACCTCTTGATACAACTGCCACCCTCGAGCTCTGCATGATTTCTACAAGGAACCAGGGAACAACAGACTCACACATAGCCCAACATACGCCAAAATGAGCCAAGCCAATCTACAATTGGGTTTATCAGGCTGCTAGGAAATGGAAAGGAAGAATTGCTGAGCTAGTGAGCTCAACCACAGAGCTATGGATACCTCTACAAGATCTATCTAGCTTGGAACCCACAATGCCTACACACCCCATTCAAGGAAGTATTCCCTTCACCAATGTACAGTCCCTCGGGCCATACCTTCCAATATAGAGTGTCGAAGGTGTGCATAGAAGAGTAGCCAGGCCTCTTGATCTTCTTGAGAGGTTATTTCCCCCACTAGGTTTATCAAGCCAATTCTGTCCACTACCACTTCAAATCTCTTGCTCACAGGTTCAAACAAAAACAGGGATGCACATAACAACAAAACCACAATTGCTGGGCATGAGAAAAACGTTTCTTCAGTGGGAAGTCCAAAATGGGGCTTCTACCAGTTCAGAAAAACCTGGGAAAGCCCAAAACGAAAAATGGAAGATGGGAAACAACCCTGGAAAGCAGAAATCATTTTCAGAAAAACGTCCATGGGCATTTTGGGGCAAAAACGACCTCCATCACAGTCCCAATTCGTGGCCCTCCTCTCCCAGCTGCCGTACAATACAAAAATGAGCTCTCAGGCATGGAAACTGCAGGAAAAATGGTGAAAAACGTGATGGGGAAAGCCCAGCTAGCTCAGACTGCGTGAGAGGGCAAAGACTATCGGTTCATAATGCCTTTGGGCACCATTTCGTGGGTGTTTTCTTGCCCAAGAAGCAAAAATATGATTTTCCAAATCAATGGCTTGCCCATACACGAAAATTGACTGCCATGCCTCTCCATTCCCAAGGCATTAACTGCCTCAACCAACTCTTGGAAGAATTAAATGATTGGGTGCATAATCCAAAATGGGTAGTTGGTGGTTTATGGGTTTGAATAATTTCCCTCCCTATTCCTTGAAAAATCATGCCCCATCTCTTTGTTGCATTGCATATCTAGTTGTGGGTATTTCATTAAATTTCATATTTACATGATGTCTCCATTTACATTGTGCCTATCTAGCACAAGATCCATATGCACCGATTTTAATTGCCGATACATAATAATGCTAAATCAATGGCAGGGCCTTGGCCTTGAGCTCCTCACCATGTTTAAATAACAATATTTACATCATTTACAATCTTAATGCAATAGGGTCAAGATGGGGACATTACATTCCCCTCCCCTTACATTAGCATTGTCCTCGGTGCTCAACAAAATTGAACAAAAATGGATATGCCACCCTCATAGCATCCTCCAACTCCCATGTAGCCTCATTGGGACCGTAGTGCTTCCATTGCACCTTTACCTGACCGATGGCTCGGTTCCGATGCAAGGTTACCTTCTTGTCTAGGATGCACAATGGATCGGTTTGGAACTCTCCCTCGGGTTCCACCTGGATCACATCCCAATTAATCACCTGGTTAGGATCATGTACATATTTCTTAAGCAAAGAGACATGAAAAACATTATGAGCTCTAGTGCTAGCAGGCAATGCAAGTCTATATGCAACTAGGCCTATTCTTTCAAGCACTTCAAATGGCCCACAATATCTAGGTGATAGCTTGGCACAACTCCCAAGCTTCAAGTAACTCTTCCTTGACCTCACTCTAAGATACACATGATCCCCAACATTGAATTCCCTATGCACTCTATGCTTATTTGCATAGCTTTTCTGTCTATCCTGGTTTGCTTTTAAATTCTGTCTGATCTTGGCAACCTCTTGCTCCATTTCCTTAAGCAATTCTGGACCAAGTACAATTCGATTCACTAGATTATCCCAAGTCACTGGTGAAATACACCTTCTGCCATACAAATCCTCATAGGGACTCATTCCCAACGATGCTTGTTTCCCATTGTTATATGCAAATTCTACCAAGTGTAGATAATCCTCCTACTTGGATGGTTTGTCCATTACATACATGCGAAGCATGTCTTCAAGCACCCGATTTACTCTTTCTGTTTTCCCATATGTTTGAGGATGGTATGCGGTACTAAAGCTCAGCTGTGTACCCAAATCTGCAAAGAGACCCTTCAAAAAATCGGAAGTGAACTTGGTATCCCTATCAGAAATTATTGCCTTAGGCAACCCATGTAATTTGACGATTTCCTTCATGAAAATATTTGCAATGGCATTAGCTTTATGTGTGGACTTAACCGGTATAAAATGCGCTACCTTTGTTAACTTGTCCACCACAACCATGATGGAATCATGTTTTCTCACCGTCATTGGCAATCCTGTAATAAAGTCCATGGATATTACTTCCCATTTCCATTCTAGAATTGGCACTGGGAGCAATAAACCTTCCGGGTGTTGGTGTTCACTCTTCACCTGCTGACATTCCATGCACTTATAAATGTATTCAGCGACGTTCTTCTTCATCCCTGGCCTGAAATAATATTTTCTCGTTGTAGCAATTATTTTATGATATCCTGGGTGACCAGAGTATGGAGCTCTATGGATTTCATCCATAACAATCCTCCTCAAATCCGCCACATTTGAAATATAGGCTCTATTCTTATAATTAAGGAGTCCATCTTCTTCCAAATGGTATCCTTCATACTTCTTTTCAAGGTCTTGCTGCTGCAACTTGCCCTTTATCTGCACATACACTGCATCTTCAACCATATGGTTAACAATTTGCTGCCTCAAATCTGATTGGCAAGTACTAAGCGCTACCACATGCATTTCCTATACTTTCTTGCTGAGTGCATCAACTACCTTGTTTTCTTTCCCTTTTATGTGTTTGATTTCGAAGTCAAATTCACACAAAAATTCCAGCCATCTAGCTTGCCTGGCATTCAAATTTGGTTGATCAAATAAGTACTTCAAACCACAATGGTCTGTTCTCAGCTCAAATTTCCTTCCCATTAAGTAATGCCCCCACATCTTTAAAGCATGTACTATGGATGCAAGTTCTAAATCATGAGTAGCATAGTTCTTCTCATGCTCCTTCAAATTTCTTGACTCGTAGCATACCACGTGGTTGTCTTGCATAAGAACTCCTCCAAGTCCTTGATTGCATGCATTGGTACACACCACAAGGTCTTTTTCTGGGTCTGCAATTTTCAAAATTGGTGCACTCGTAAGAAGATTTTTCAACTGTTGGAAACTTTCCTCACATCTTGGTGACCATTCAAACTTTATCCCCTTCTTTTGCAAAGAAGTGATCGGGTTTGCAACCTTGGAGAATCCTTCAATAAACCTCCTGTAATAACCAGCAAGGCCCATAAAAGATCTCACATCTGTCACATTCCTTGGGGTTGGCCAATTCATAATGGCTTCAATCTTCTCAGGATCCACCGATATTCCTTTGTTTGAGATAATGTGACCCACATAATGAATTCTATATTTATAAAAGTCACATTTGCTCAACTTTGCATACAACTTATGCTCTCTTAGAAATTGCAATGTCATTCTCAAATGTTCTTCATTCTCTTTTTCATTCTTAGAATAGATGAGAATGTCGTCCAGAAAAACAGGAACGTACTTGTCCAAATACTCGCTAAAAAGACTATTCATGAGACACGTGAATGTAGCTGGTGCATTTGTGAGACCAAATGGTATCACCACAAACTCATAGTGTCCATACCTTGTTCTAAAAGATGTCTTATGAATATCTTCCTCTTTGATTATTACCTAATGGTAACCTGACCTCAAGTCAATTTTTGAAAATACCTTTGCTCCTTTCATTTGATCAAAAAGGTCATCAATTCGGGGCAATGGGTATTTGTTCTTCACAGTGACCTTGTTTAACTGCCTGTAGTCAATACATAATCTAAGTGTTCCATCTTTCTTTTTCACAAATAGAATAGGTGCTCCCCACGGGGACACACTTGGCCTGATATATTTCTTTTCCAACAACTCTTGTAATTGCATTTTCAATTCTAGCAATTCCGGTGTACTCATCTTGTACGGTGTCTTAGACACTAGTGCTGCTCTTGTCACAAGTTCAATTGTAAAATCAATGTCTCTCTTTGGGGGAATTCCCGGAATCTCATCAGGAAAAACATCCCTGAATTCCTGCAATACATGATAGTCCTCTAACATAGGAGTTTCATTTTCCATTGCCTCCAAAACATGGGCTGCGTACAATTGACAACCCTTTCTATAGAACTTCTTTAGCTGCATGGCTGAAACCTACCTAATAGAAGTTTGGAATGCCTTTTACAACCCATGGGTTTCCTTCTTCGTCCATGCATTCAAATGTCTTATTGTAGCAGTCAAGTTTAACCATGTGTGCCTCTAACCAATCCATCCCAATGAGAATATCATAGGAACCAAGTGAAAAAATATTAAGATCCGCATAAGTGAATAGCCCATCCATCTTTAATGGACATTTATCTACTATTTCACTAACTTTTCTCTTGGTTCCAGTGGCTAGTTGAACTAACCATGATTTACTATGATTTAATTTCTTAAAAGCACAAATCTCAACAATTCTAGGAGTGACATAATTATGAGTAGATCCAGGATCAATCAAAATAGAAATAGATTGCTTAGCAATCTTACCTTCAACTTCAACTACAGTTGACTGATGATATACCTGGCAGTCATCTAGTGCTGCATAGATTCTAGGGATTGTCCTCGCCACTTGACCCACAGTTCCAGCTCCTTGGATGTTGTGAACTTGATTTTCATTCCCATTCCGATGCGGACAGTTCCTAAGCATGTGGTCTCCTCCACAGCCCCAACATTGAAGTGGTTCTCTTGTCTCCTTTGGATCTCTTGGCTTGTCTCCCATCATCCTAGTTGGCTTAGTCACAACCTGTGATGGCTACCTTTGTTGATTTCTGATATGAGGGGGTTAGAAACCTTTCTTCCTTTGGTCAAACTTCTCATTTTTCTTGTCCTTCAATGCCTTATGGAAATCAGGTTTGCTTTTGTTTTGATCATAGCAATACTTGGCTTTCCTTATTGCCTCTTCTAGAGTTCGGGGCTCATAAAATTTAATCCTATCTTTATATGACTGAGGTATCCCACTTAGAAAATGTTGAATTTTCACCCTATCATCTCGAATATACTTGACATACCTCAGCAGCTCCAAGAACGTGTTTGCATATTCTTCCATGGTCAATTGTCCCAATCTCAGCTCATGGAACTCTTTGATCTTGTCATCATAGTACATGTCGGAGAGGTACTTCTGCTTGAAGTATTTCTTAAACTGCTTCCACACAATATTTCTTTCATTGATCTTCTTCACTTTCCTGATGTGTTCCCACCATATAGATGCTCGTCCATTCAAGTTGAAGATGGCGACCCTTGCCTTCATATTTCCAGAGTAGTCTTGGACTTGGAAATACTTTCTCATCCCAAGAAGCCAAGCTTCAGCTTCTTGACCAGACTTTACCTCTCCATCAAATGTAGGAGGTTTTTCCTTCTTAAATTCTCCATGTGAATTGTTCTTGTGATGTCTCTTCCTCTTACTCCTGTGAGATGAAGAGCTTGAACCTTCAATGGATCCTTCAGAGTCAGATGATCCACTAGAAAAGATTTCTGGAGTATAGGTTTTGTCTCCAGAAACTCTTCTTGATCTATTGGTCCTCTTGCGGGAATTCCTCCTTGAACTACTGCCACTCCTTTCTGGATTTGATGTTAGATGCCTAGAGTTTATTTTCCTTTGGATGTCTGTTAAACTCTACAGCATGGCTGCATTCAACTGATTTTTCTCTTCCTGAGCTTTAATCATCCTTTCATTATCTTCTCTACAGCTCTGCAACTCCACCCTTAGGCTCCTCATGGTGGTTGCAATATCTGGGGGAGTCTTTCGATCTCTTCTTCCATTGGATTTTTTTTCAACATTCTCAACATGTATGTTTTCCCCCATGACATTTGTCTCAAGCTCATAGGGATCCTGTGCATCATCCATGATGTTGATAATTTTGGCCCAACCAAGACCAAAAATTTTCAACTGCACTAACTGGAATGTTGTCTTTGATGTGACTATTATTCTGCAAAATGTGTTTATAAACACAATTGTTAGCTACATTATAATACCATAATTATTTGCATGTATGTGGGAAAATCCTATATTGACAACTTGTCCAATCATAGACTTTCTCACAATCAACGACTGTCTCAAGGGAACGAATGTCTTAGGGGGACGAAGGGGGTCAAGGGGGCTTCGCCACTGCAGGGCAGGTCGAGGGCAGCGCCCTCATTTTTTTTTGTTGTAATTCTTTTGATTTTGCGCAATATGGTGCATAAATTTCATGGTGATTTTCCATTTTCGGCACCTAAAAATCTCAGTGAAAAGTTGTTGTATTTTCCTCGTTTGGCGCAATTTTTAAGGTTAAAATGGTCGTCTCTGGTGCAATTACTAACAACATGCTGGGCGCTTTGGCGCAGGATTTATCTTTAAAATTTCCGCGGGTCCTATCGCCAAGTTTGCCACCGCGCATGGCACAGATTTTTATCTTTAACTTTGTCGCCGTGCACCACTCATGGCGCAGATTTTATCTTTAACTCTGCCGCCGCGCACCACGCATGGCGCAAATTTTATCTTTAACTCTGCCGCTGCACACCGCGCATGGCGCAGATTTTATTTTTAACTCTGTCGTCGTGCACCGCGCATGGCGCAGAGTTATGCTTAACTTTGTCGCCGCGCCCGTGGCGCAAAATTTCAAAAAAAGACACTTAGAATTTTTTTTTTGAATCTCTCTTCCCTTTCAGCGTAGCATTTATGGTAATTTTGGCGCCGCGCGCACAGAGTTATGCTTAACTTTGCCTCTGTGCCTGTGGTGCAAAATTCCAAAAAAGACACTTAGAATTTTGTTTTTTGAATCTCTCTTCCCTTTCAGCGCAGCATTTATGCTAATTTTGGCACCGCGCGTGCGGAGTTATGCTTAACTTTGTCGCCGCGCCTGTGGCGCAAAATTTCAAAAAAGACAATTAGAATTTTTTTTCCTTCTGGAAATGTATCATTCTTTTCTTTACAGCGTAAGCCACTCACAGATCATACTTGCATAGAACAAAACAGTATTTCAAGAAAAATTGCACCTCTTCTATGTCAAAAATAGAACAACAAAACAACAAAATAATATAGGATGGCAATCATTCAACCTGAAAACAAACAATACAAACTGAATGCTACTGCATTGGAAACAATGTAAAGCAATTTTGCAAGAATCCCCAAAACAGTCATGGAAGTGTTTTCCCATCTTAATCAAATAGAAGCTATGATATCTTCATATTTCCCTAACTCATTTTAACTTCAAATACTACATATATAAACACACACAATGATTTATATCTTCTATGAAAGGCCCAACAGCCGCAGTGTTGAATCATAAGCTCTGCAAACTGTTCAACCTTAGTTTGTTTAGGCCCAACATGGTAATATTTGGTGTTTAGAAAGGGATCTTCCCTTGTAACTGTGATCATACTCGGCCTGTAGAGGCCCAATGTTGTAGCCTATGGCTCTGATACCAAAATGTAATGTCCCTCCCATCCTACCAAGGATATGGAGAGAACACTAATGATAATACTGGACATCTAGTCCCATTCTGTCACATATCCACCAATCATACCGGCATGGGAGAGAACATGACTCTTATTCTGGGACATCTAGTATACAAACATGCATATAGAGAGAAGATGGAAATATGGAAATACATAAAGTATTTGAAAACAAAGCAGAATTAAATTCTATTACCCATCCATCATTTATTCAAGGTATTCATGTCATTCAACAATTAAAACAATACATAATTAACACATGAGAGTACTTATCTTAAACAAAGTAGTCCCTGAGCAACCAGCTATGCATCTACAACGTTCCACCCAACCATAGGCCAGTTGTGCTTATCAACCTCTCGATACAACTGCCACCCTCGAGCTGGGCATGATTTCTACAAGGAACCAGGGAACAACAGACTCACACATAGCCCAGCATACGCCAAAATGAGCCAAGCCAATATACAATTGGGTTTATCAGGATGCTAGGAAATGGAAAGGAAGAATTTCTAAGCTAGTGAGCTCAACCACAGAGCTATCGGATACCTCTACAAGATCTATATAGCTTGGCACCCACAATGCCTACACACCCCACTCAAGGAAGTATTCCCTTCACCAATGTACAGTCCCTTGGGCCATACCTTCCAATCTAGAGTGTCCAAGGTGTGCATAGAAGAGTAGCTAACCCTCTTGATCTTCTTGAGAGGTTATTTCCCCCACTAGGTTTATCAAGCCAATTTTGTCCACTACCACTCCAAATCTCTTGCTCACAGGTTCAAACCAAAACAGGGATGCACATAATAGCAAAACCACAATTGTTGGGCATGAGAAAAATGTTTCTTCAGTGGGAAGTCCAAAATGGGGCTTCTACCAATTCAGAAAAACATGGGAAATCCCAAAACGAAAAATGGAAGATGGGAAACAACCTTGGAAAGCAGAAATCATTTTCAGAAAAATGTCCATGGGAATTTTGGGGCAAAAATGACCTCCATCACAGTCCCAATTCATGGCCCTCCTCTCCTAGCTACTGTACAATACAAAAAAGAGCTCCCAAGCATGGAAACTGCAGGAAAAATGGTGAAAAACGTGATGGGGAAAGCCCAGCTAGCTCAGACTGCGTGAGAGGGAAAAGACTATCGGTTCATAATGGCTTTGGGCACCATTTCGTGGGTATTTTCTTGCCCAATACTCAAAAATACAATTTTCAGATTGATGGCTTTCCCATACATGAAAATTGACTGCCATGCCTCTCCATTACCAAGGCATTAACTGCCTCAACCAACTCTTGGAAGAATTAAATGATTGGGTGCATAACCCAAAATGGGTAGTTGGTGGTTTATGGGTTTGAATAATTTCCCTCCCTATTCCTTGAAAAATTATGCCCCATCTCTTTGTTGCATTGCATAGCTAGTTGTGGGTATTTCATTAAATTTCATATTTACATGATGTCTCCATTTACATTGTGCCTATCTAGCACAAGAGCCATATGCACGAATTTTAATTGCCGATACATAATAATGCTAAATCAATGGCAGGGCCTTGGCCTTGAGCTCCTCACCATGATTAACTAACAATATTTACAATCTTAATGCAATAGGGTCAAGATGGGGACGTTACATCACCTCCACTCACAACCCGAGTAAGTTCCCCTTCTCTGAAACTGCTTCTGAAGGTGCATGTAGATCTCTGATATCTCCCTTGATCCATCATAGGTGAGATCATTACCAAAAGAAATAGAATCTGATGATGATGGATCTTCAACAAGATCACTAGTGGATGTATTTGTGATGGCCCATTTTTCGATAGGATTTGAACCAATAGGTGCTAGATCTTCAGGTTCTTGTGGATCTTGATCTAGGATTCACACTTCTTAAAGATTCCTCTTTTTATCAATCTTCTTAGGTCGGTCCTTTCATTTCAAGCAACCTTTGCAGGTTCTATGAGCAAACTTGCTATTTAGAAGACCATCAACCACATTTCGAGCTAGCTTGTAGTTGAGATGAGATATTCTACTCTCTTCATGAGTATGAAAGCGAAGATCAGACTCCTCTGAGAGAGGTAAGAAGTGTGAAAACTCATAGAGTTTTGTCTCATGATTTGCAACTCCTTTTGCAATGATTTCCCCCGAAACCATGTGTTGTACCTCAACGTCATTTGGAGAAAAGATCACTCTTTTGGGATCTCCAATATGAGTCATTTGATACACTGAAAGAACATTAGTTGCAAGAGAAGGAACATAAAGCACATAAGAAAAGTAACCATGGTCAAGATTGATTCTTCCAATCCCCTAAGAGCATATTTCCAAATCATTGCCCAACATGATGGAAGGGCCAACTGAGCATTCGAAGCTAGAGAAGAGATCTTTGGAGCAAGACCCGTGTCTTGTTTCTCCTGAATCTATAATGAATGAGGATTCTTTTGATGCACTTTCCATGAGAGCATGGCATCTTTCTTTGTCTTCAGATCTAGAAGGTTTAGTATCAGTATTTTTCTTCCTTGCACATGCAGGTATAGGAAGATTGTTCTTTTCAAGTAACTGAACCATCATGTCTATAGCTTTCCTCATACAAGCACTCTCAGGATGAGGTCCTCGATGACAATATGTGCACTTTGATCTCCCTTTCTGAGATTGCTTGTTCTTCTTTGGGTTTGAAATCCCATCTGACTGATATGGATAATCTTTTGGCTTTGTATCATTTGATCTCTTTTCATAAATCTTTTGCTTGCCTCTTTCATTCGCTCTCTTGGCCTCAGTAACTGTAAGGGCCAAATCCACTTTGGATTTGATCATTCCCATGGAGATTAACTTCTGAGCCTCTTGTGTGAGAGATTGGATGAAGTCATCAAGTGAGGGAAACTTCCATTTTGGAATGGACATTTTAGCTAACTGGAAAATAGAGACAAAAACTGAGAACTTTGGCCCCAACTTTGAGAGAATGGCAAGAATAAGCTGCTTGTCTTCTTTCACTATCTCATATCTTTTCAACTGTGATATCAAGCTTTTGAAATTGGTGAGGAAGGAATTGATTGATTCGAAGCTTCCAGGACTCAAAGAGACAAGTTCATTCTCCAATTTGTGTCCTTTCATATCATCTTTATGTCCAAAAAGAGATTCAAGCTTGTCCCAAACCTCTTTAGGATATGTAAGAAAGATGACATGGAAGCGAATATCTTCAAAAATTGATAGAAGGAAGAGGCCAACTACTTCATCAAGCCTATCCAAGTACTTGGACTTTTCAACTGCACTAAGAGGTTCTACCATCGTTCCATTGAGTATTCTAGTGAAGCTCTTGGATCTCATGAAGAGAGCCATCTTGGGTTTCCACTCAACATAGTTGGAATATGTGAGCTTTAGATCCATCTAAACAGAGAAGGTTGAATTGTTGAAGAAGAATTCGAATGGGTGAATAAACCTGCAAAACAAGAAGAGTTTTTGTTGATGGAGAATGCTACACTTCGACTGAACACTACCTTTTGAACACTAAGCACATAGACTAAGTCCTTCACACCTAGATAGTCCTCACTGGATTTCTCCAATGAATTCAAGTAATAGAACCAGGCTTTGTTATGGAAACTGAGAGGCTTCTGGTGCTCAAGTGAAAGATAGCTGCTCAAAGAAATGTTGCAACTGCTGCAATGGCTACAATTCAAATAGTTGTTGACTGCTTTGATACCATGTGATAATCTGCAGGGGATCTAGCAACTATAACAAACTCACAATCAAACTCTTAAGAATTTTGCAAAGAAGAAGAGAAGCATGCACTTAATAATCACTCATAAACACAAAATAATGGACATTATCAGTTTCATACATCAGGTGTAAGCTGGCACTATGTGAAATAATGAATGTAAAGAATGTGATACAATAAACTATGATGTAGCATCATATAGGATTCGAATCATACAAGTAGGGCATTCGAATCTAGCTCAAAGTCTAGCTTGGATAACAATGGAGACATCATCCAGTCAGTAGTATCATTCATAAATGGTAATAGTCAGTTAAGTGTGTCTAACTGAGTCTAACAAAACCATCTAGGAATAAATCAAGGAATGGAGACTCCAAGGAGGACGCATGAGGCTGTCAAATAGTCAAGTGGAACTCCAGAAGTTGCTAGCTAGAAGCTACAAGCAGTCAGCATGAGCAATCAGTGGAAGAAATACTCAATCAATACACTAACTGAATGATAACTCCTGGTAGGTGAGATAAGGTGCCCTAACTGAGTGATAACTGAAGGTAGGTGAGCAAATATGCATTAACTGAGTGTGGTAGGTGAACAAAGGCACACTTGCCATGCATAACAGTCAAGGAGGGTGCATCAGGTAGGTAGGAGGCCAAATGGGGGCTGAAGATAGGCTTTGGGGAGCTAAAAGTGAGCTCTAGGTGCTGGGAGGACTACCAACATGATGACTGGGATGCATGCAAATGCATGTCTGCATGCCTGCATTACTGCATGGTGGTGAGAATATTCTAACAAGGCATTCCATTAACCAATATTCTAAGCCAATTCTCCAACTGGGTTTATCAAGCATACAAAAACCATTGCCAAGCCAGCGTATCTACTGGGTTTATCATGCAATAAGGCAAAATAATACAATCACATGGCTCCTTCTCCTATGTAAACCAGTGGTTTCCTCCAGGAACTCCATAGGTGACTCACTTGACTGCAGTCTAGCATGGCCCCACAATACCCACTCACATAGCACAAGGATGGTACCCCTTCTATGCTACACAGTTCCTCGATCATATCCATCCCTTCCAGTGCTCTTTTGTGTGAGCGTAGAAAGGTTACCAATGCCCATACAATCCTCTTGAGTACTCATGCTCTTACTGGGTTTAATAACACTGTGGAGAGACAAGCACCTGTAAGGAATTTTGTAGGGTTCCTAAAACCCAGGCCACTCTTGGTGTTTCCTTTTAATTTTAAGCTTTAGCAGTCGACATCTGCCCCAATGGAATATTTTCACCATCTCACCTGCATTACACACAAGCATGTAGTTCACATGAGATGTCATCATAATAATTTCAATTAGAATTTCTCAAATATGTTTCGTATAGAAACCATGTTTCGAAAGCATGAGGTTATTCTCATGATATTTGGATATTGCAAGACATAGCACATGGTCTTCCTACAATGTGTCCTCTTGACACACTTTACAAACAACCAACGAGTCAATAATATTAATAATCAAATTCAATTCTGAATTTTTTACAATTCTGTCTCATATAGAATTTGGAGTTATTTAACCATGGGTCCATGCTCATATTGTTTGTATATTGTAAGTGGTAATACTTTGTCCCTTGTGGTTTTACATTTATTTCCATAACCTCAGCATCCACCTACATCATGTCCTCTTGAAACAATTCTGTATTATCCAAATAGTGATTAACAATTATTAGTGAAATTTCAAATCTAAAGTTTACAAATATGTTTTCCTACATAAATTAGATTTTGCAACCATGAGATCATTCTCATAAACTTAAATCAGAAAAATTCAAATCTGTTTCATATAAAAATCATATTTGAGAACCATGAGATCCTTCTCACAATATTTGGATTTTTCACATGGTAGATTCCAATCTTTATTATGGACTTACACTTATTAATTCCATATCCAAGACAATTCTACCTGCGATCTGAATTTTTCGATCGGTCAAACAAGTTGTGAGTGCCCATGCATATAAAAATTTCATTTCAACATTTACAATAATCATTGAAGTGATTTGGATTTATAATACCTCCATAATTTGAGCACTATCAACTATTAATATCTCAATATCACAGAAACACATTTACTTCATGTGAATCATTATCACAATAAAATTGAAATATAGAGTCACATCATCTATGCAATCAAATAAAACTTCAAATACTCATTACTTCACAGCCATATCATTCCATGCAACTCTATCCTTCCAACAGAGTATCTTGGTAGCCTATCAAACATGACTACCTTTTTCATGCAATTCTTTCCCCTGCATCCATAGCATCTCATGAAAGGATCTTATCATTTTCAATAATTCCATCATTTCATCTATTATCTAATTACAATGAAATGCATACCATAACCATTCCTTCACACAATGCATAACCACAAGATTTACAAAATATTTTAATGTACATTTACTTAATGCACCTAATGCACTACAACATTGATCTAAAACATTTTTTTTCCTACACAGGTTTCTTACCATGGTAAGTTGGACATCCTAGCCAATGCTTCAACACCATACCCAACCATCTCCAAAATCACTTGGTTAACTATTTAGGTGCCTTCCTTCTTCACCCGAATACAACATCAAGAGTTCACTCACTCCCTGTGTGTTGGAAAAGAGGTTTCATCCTATATTAACATCAATAGGGAGTTCATGGTATACTTGTTGAGCATGGCAGGATTCGCAACCCAACATCCTCATGGTCTCACGCACGGCATGCTATTATTTCTCATGAATGCATCCTCAATTTTAAATAGTCACATGGTATGAGCCTCCTTGACCTTACTACTCCATACCTCACCATACCATGGCGGTATGGAACTCACATAAATTCATTCAACCTTACATGCATACCATTTTATGATGATTAAAAATATGGTTGAAGGGATTCTTACCCATCATCTTTCAACACTTATACAATTAGCATAAATAAACATTACCTGCATGGATTCCATTAAAATATTATATGATGTTACCTTATCAATTTTTCCTCTTACCAAGGACTACATAGTCCTTCCACCAACCTTTCTTCATAAGGTTTTTGGTCACATGCAACAACATCATCAACATCTTTAGCCATGCTTCTGTTGTATTTGGTTCTACAACCAATACCAACACCAATAATGATTATCAACCATAATAATTATCTTAAGTGGCTCAATGCATATGTAAAACTTCACTAAATTTACCAACATGTAATATCATATAAATGCACAAGCATTTTCTCATGCACTGTGCAATGTCTAGCAATATGCCCACTAGTGCACATTCACTTTATCCATCTAATATCTTGAATTTTCAACATTCCTATGCCATAATTTTATGTATATAGAGCTCATAAAATATAAATACAATAGCAAGGCAGGGGTTAAGGAATTCTCCCTTTCCAATCCTTCATCATAGCATGAAATTCCTCTTCCACATCATAGCTGATCCAATTTCATGGCCTCTCTAGCAAAAACACAAGGACTCATTAGCTATGATTTTCTCACCAAGCAAGAATTCAATACACATACTCATGTATAACATTCTTACTTGTTACTTTCCAAGCATGCAATTCTTATGCTATAAACATAAATAGTTTAAGGTGAGAAATTTCCCTCTTTATCAACATTGCCCTTTGGAGATTATTCTCCAATTTTAAGTTGCAACCATCTTGTCAGCCCTATGTGGGT
Source organism: Larix kaempferi (assembly GCA_027924585.1). Lineage (NCBI taxonomy): Eukaryota > Viridiplantae > Streptophyta > Pinopsida > Pinales > Pinaceae > Larix > Larix kaempferi. The sequence continues at coordinate 7,861,054 of BSBM01000211.1, forward strand.
TTCCTTGATCGCTGCATTAGATCCCATTGCACTATGTTCACATGCCTTGTTGCTCACATTGCTTTCAGAAATTATGGTCAAGTCCAACTTGGCCTTTCTTAGACTTTCCTGCACTTATGAGCACTGCGATCTGTTCAATTCCAACTCCATATGGAGTCCTTCAAGGCACATTGTATGCCCTTGCACCTCATTCAAATTCTGGTTACATGCCTGTAAAATCATACTTTTTCCCAAGCATCCCCATTGTGACAACCTTGGGATCTGATACAACTCTGTAACATCCCTGATCCCCTTGGTTCTTGATGCAGGAGCATCGATGCCAAGCCAACAATGTGATTACGTGTTTACATGTTGTGGTTAGCATGAGGACAAGCTGTCTTGAAGTGGGAGAAATTTTGTTTATTAAGTATTTTGAATAATTGCAAATATGTAACCAAATAGTATGTGTTAGTTTTTGAGAAGGTAGAGCATAGTGGCGAGTTGATGCTCCCTACGTGGAGATCAAGTCAGTTATCCAGTTAGTTGAATAATGATAGTGACTCATTCAGTGATGGAGGAGAATTTGTTAGTTTGTTTGTTCAGCCATTCGGTTTTTGGAGGATATTTTCGAATGGATTAAATAGGGGAAGATAGCAACTCAATAAGGGGTTTTTTCAGTAGGGTTTGGAAGTCGGTCATTAGAAGTGAGAGCTCTACGTAAGGAAGATTCGGTGGGATATTTTCCTACACACCAGAGGGAAAATATGACTGTATAGATGTTTTTTCTTTCACTTAATGAAATTAACAAGTTCAGTGTATTAATGGTGTTACTCTGCATTTGAATGAGAGATAAGCCTAGATTCTAATAGGTAGAGATGTGTGCGAATGTTAACCTGATATCTGTGTGAATGAATCTTTGTCTTTGTGTTTGTATGAACAGTAAGAACACCCAAGTCCTTTGTAAACAGACCATTAATGCGTAGCAGAGATAGTTTTTGTCATCTTTAGTTTCTCATCAAATCTGGACAAAGACTGAACTGGATTGATCGATTCTCTGATCAATCCACGAGAAAATCGCAGAGTCACAGTCGATTCGAATAACATAGGTTGGACGGCTCAGATCCAATCCGAAAGGAAGATCGATAGTGGGGAAAGAATCGATCAAGTGAATGTGCACCTAAGTTAGCATTTCTACAAGCCAATTCGAAGTGGTCCAGATTGATCGTAGATCAACGATCGAGATCAGATCCTCAAAGGATCGACGGCTGAGACGGTGTTCCACAGAAGAAGGAAGCACAGGAGTTAACAATGAAAGTTGTGGGAACCACATTGTGGAAGAGTTTTGTGGAAATTTCTTTCGAGAAATCACGAGAGGTGCACCTGCAATCCGCAATCTGCAATTTGTAGAAAGGAGCATGTGGAAGGGTCATTGTGGGAAGGGGATTGCGGAAAGATTGTTGCGGAAGAACATGACAATTGCAAAAAGGCATTTCTCCCGCAAGGTTTTTTTGGAAGGTCAGTTCTGACTATCAGAACGTTGTGGAAATCCAATTTTTGAAGCGGAGGGCCACAAGTGACAAGAACCTAGTTGGTTTCTAGCTAAATTTGGTGATACGACTTCAAAGGATCACAATAATTTCTGGGAAGTGGTTTGGATTGGCTGTTGGTCACTCCCACTTGCACCATTTTTGGTATCAGAGCGGATTTTTCCTGACACGGCAGAAGAGAGGCATGGATATAAGTTTGGGAAGAGAAAGAGCTCATGGCAGAGGGCAACCAACAATGAATGCAGAGGTCGTGGAGGAAATGAGAAAAATGAGAGAACGTATGGAAGCTGTCGAGATGGGTAGACGAAGAGACCCAGAAGCAGGGGATGGGAGTGACCCTGATGAAGAGGAACAAGGAGAAGAAGCAACACCCATGCAAGAGACGCCTGAGTTAAGATACTTTCGGTCAATTCTTGGAGCAACTTCAAGGCCAAAACCTGAGTTACCAACCTATGAGGGAATCCTAACTAGTGAACACCTCATTGCTTGGATCATAGAGTTACACATGTACTTTGAGTATGATGAAATTGAGGAGAACAAGAAGGTCAGGTTGGCATTGAAAAGGTTGAAAGGACATGTGTCCCTATGGTGGGATAGTGTGCAAGATGAAAAGAGAAGGAAATACAAGCCATTGATAAAGAGTTGGGATGGGATGGTAGCTAAGATGAGAGCCAAATTCTTTCCCAAGTATTACCAACTGGCTTTGTATAGACAAATGCATAACCTTAGGCAAATATTATTGACTGTAAGAGAGTATACTGAAGAGTTCTACAAAGTGAACCTAAGGGTAGGTTATGTGGAAGAATCAACATAGAAGGCTGCTAGATATGTCAATGGTATCGGGATGGAGATTCAGGATGAGATCAATATGATATCACCAAGAACCATGGAAGAGGCATACCAATGTGCCTTGAGAGCAGAAGAAAAATTAGTGAGAAAGAAGAACTTCAACAGGGGAAGAGGTTCATCCAAAAGAAGGGAGCAAACAACTGGAAGAGGAAGGTTTGCATCCCAAGGAGGAGGACCCAATAACTTAAACCAGTAGGAGAACCAAGGTAGAGGAGGTTACCCAAGAGGGAGAAGACCTTACCAAGGGGGTATAGGTAGAGGAAGAGGCAGAGAATCTGTCTATAGATTTTACAAGTGTAACAAATTGGGGCACAGATCCTTTGAATGTATAGAGAAGGAAGACATAGGACAAAGAGGAACCTATGTATCTCAGAATGAGCAGCAACAAGAGCGGATGACAGTGGCTGAGAATATGCTAGAGAAGGGAGAGTCTTTGATGATGAACAAAGTCTTATTGAAACCTGAAAAGGAGGAAGTGTAATCGGCTCAAAGGAAGGCTTTATTCAAGACCATGTGTAAAGTCAGAGGGAAGTGTTGCAAGATGGTGATTGACAGTGGGAGCACCGAAAATATTGTTTCCACGGAGATGGTGGAGAAACTGAGTCTGAAGAGGACCAAACACCCTGTTCCATACAAAGTATCATGGTTGCATAAAGGACATCAAATCCTGGTAAGTGAACAATGGAAATTGATTTTCAAGTAGGCACATATAAGGACAAGATTATGTGTGATGTTATTCCCATGGATGTTTGCCATATTGTTCTAGGGAGACCATGGAAATTTGACAAAAGGGTAGTGCATAATGGTAGGAGGAATTTTCATAGTTTCATGCAAGATGGGATAAAACATATTCTTCATCCTTTGCAAGGAGAGAGTTCGACAGAGCAGCAAGCATCTAAGGTCCTGATGTTGACAGAGAAAGAGTATTTGCAACAAATTGATGAGAAGGAACTGAACTATGTTGTGGTATGTAAGATTAGAGTGGTAGTGATGAAGACTAATATTATAGATCTGCCTGAGGATATTCAGGAGATGCTAGGAGAGTTTAGTGACATTGTGGTAGATGATTTTCCCAATGAGTTACCACCAAAGAGGGATATAAGTCACCATATTGATTTTATTCCTGGAGAAGGCTTACCAAACAAGGCAGCATACATATTAACACCTCAAGAGAATGAAGAAGTTAGAAGGAAAGTACAAGGATTGTTAGACAAGGGGTTGTTTCAGAAAAGTCTTAAGTCCATGTGCAGTACCAGCAGTACTTACCACAAAGAAGGATGGTGAATGGAGGATGTGCACTGACTCCAGAGCTATCAACAAGATTACCATCAGATATAGGTTTCCATTACCCAGGATGGATGACATGATGGATTTCCTAAGTGGACAAACATGTTTTTCAAAATTAGATCTGAAGAGTGGATACCATGTGAAGAACCTGCAACAATTAATTGATGAATACACGATATTTCAGATCACATAATACTTTTATTGATCACATGACAATTCAAGGGGGCAACCTCCTTTGAGCAAGCTCAATACAAAATAACTTCATGGTTCCTTCATTGGCCTCAAAACAAACTTATATACTAAGTCTAGGCACCAATACTATGGGTCAAAGCCATGGGCCAGTACAAATTATGGATCAACAAATACTACGGGACGACTTACAAAGCATATGCGTCCAACAACAATAATACAAACTATGGATCAACAAATACTATGGGATGACTTAAAAATCATATGCATCCAACAAAAATATACTAACAAAGTAAAGAGAAGGGTTGACATGAGTTCCTAACATAAAATCATATCAGAATTCGAGAAGGATACGAGTGGAAACCAACCTTTAAGACAAATGATGGGTTGTATGAGTGGCTGGTTATGCCATTCGGACTATCCAGTGCATCAGTGTGGCCATGGCCTTACAATCCAACATCCCGAATCTCTTCAGGATCTCCATAGCATATTTTCCTTGGATAAGGAAAATCTCATATGGAATTTGCCACACCTCTAGACCTAAGAAATAGTGCATCATAGCCAGGTGTTTTGTCTCGATCTTTGCAACAAGATTCTTCTTATCTTCTACAATGATATTCTCGTATCCTATTAGAAACAGGTCATCTACATATAGTATAAATATCACTGGTTTCTCGTCCTCAACCTTGTAGTAAAGGTTGGAGTCTTCTTTAATCTTGGTAAAACCCAAGCTCATCATAAAAAAACCAATCCTATCGTACCATGTCCTAGGTGCCTGCTTCAATCCATAAAAATCATTCTTCAACTTGCACACATGTGTCTTCCTGTCCAGTGTCTTGAATCCCAATGGTTACTCCACAAACACTTCTTCTTCTACTACACCAGCTAGGGAATTTGTCTTCACGTCCATCTGGTGTACCTTCCACTTCACATTGTGGCTATCACAAGTATAGCTCTATTCGAAGTGTATCTTTCTACAGGAGCACACGTCTCTTCATAATCGATACCCTCTTTCTAAGAGGAACCATGAACCTTGGTTTGTACTTCTGTAATATGCTTAATTTTTTAAATCTTCTCAAGGGTCACTTGTTCTTTGGAAAAAGTCTTATCATCCTTATCTTGTGGGTCATAACACACACTCTTTCCTACAATTCAAATTCAGTCATATGATTAGCAACATTGCATACTAATCAATCAATTCAATTTAATGACAACTTATTATGCATAATGTACAAATTCATGTAACCAATACATATTATCCAATGCTTCAACACAAAACTCATCCATATCTTGTATACACATTGTAACTATCTAGATGCCTTCCATCTCTACCAGGACATACTATTAAGAGCATGCATTTCTCTCAACTTGTTAGAAAAGAGGTTTTATTATAGACAAGCAACAATGGAATATGGAATGTTGTGCAACACCATAGGCTACTTACCCATCATATGTACATTAAGAGCATACTATTCATTTATCCTAGCCATATCAATGTATTCACTATAACATGCATAATGCACTTCCTGATTCTAGGAATACAAATATGAATACAACTATCATGAACAATATCATTTAAACACTTAAGGAATAACTCAAATCATAGTTTAAATACTTATCTTTCATTTGTTTTGTAGGATCCCTCTTAATTTCTTTCTCCTTGCAGAAGTCACTGGAGATTTTGGAAGCGTACTCTGTAGCAAGACTCAACCACTCTTTGATGGGGAGTTGGATGAAACAACTTCGCTGGAAGCACAAGAAGCATTCGCGGAAGGAATGAGGCTTACCACAGGAAAAGTGGAACGTGACTGATGGCAACGTCACTTTTTTTTTAATCCAAGACGAGGGATGAAACAAGTTGGCTTGCTGTTCGTGGTGATAGCAGTGAGGCCAAAGTCACCTTGCAGAAGGTTTCCTTAGACAAATTCAGCCAGAACAGTGCGGAAGCACACAGCAAACGGAATCAAGTGGAGCATTGCAACGAATTGTCTAAGTAAACGAATAGTTTAAAAACATGGTAGAAGTGGTTTTTGCCAAAGGTTCAGTAGGTTGTGGAGTACACTGAAACGCAGAAGGGAACGCAGTTTGAGCACAATGAAGTTCATTCCTTCGAGTTGGACGGACGGTTGGATTAGCTACCCAACTAGTTCAGCTTTAGGGGCATGCATCGAATAGAGGTTTTGATGGATTGGATAAGTACTGATGCAATACTAGGTGGCAGGAACAGTAGTTGAACGAAGTGGGATTTTTTGTCTCAAGCTGCGACAGGCGGTTGCAGATCGTCGCACAGAACAGTGATGGTCATAGGCACCGGTTGTAGCATGTTTCTGAGCAGCGGAGCTACTTGGAGACGTTGTCGGGATGACAACAAGCTTAAGTGGGGGAGGATTTCACAGCCACATTTTGCTGCAACACCCACAAAGCTTATGGGTGTCACGACCCAAGAAATTTTTGTAGCCTTGGCAGCTGGTTGTTGGTTGGAGCCTCAGTCGGACGGACGGTGTACTAGCATGTTTGATCGCTAGGAGGACCAAGGATCATGTCGAGTCGAGTAGGAAGAGGCACAAGTGTTGGATCGAGGGATGAACATGTGAGGAGGCATAGTCTAAGGTTGGGTGTTGATGTTGTTGGATGCATCGCATACGGTGAAACAAGCGCTTACATTCCGCATAACTCGATGGTGTTTGACGCAGGTTGGTCAGGCTGGTTTTGGTAAGGTGTAGTCCGAGTGATACTTGCAGTTGATGCCCAAGCCCAACTAGCAATATCACATCGGTGTCGCTTGCATCTAGGATTTCGGACGGTGTGGGATGCTCGAGAGGGATAGAAAAATCCCAGGCCCATGACAAATGGTATCAGAGCCCACATTCGGTTTCCACAAATGCGGAAGTGTCTCTTCACCACCAGCATCCCTTTTACTGGAGGCCCCAGTTGAGCTGCATTATGTTGATGAGGAATTCAACATCTTTAAGTGGGGGAGAATGTCATGAACCAAGAAATTTTGGTAGCCTTGGAGGTCGACTGTTGGTTGGATCCTAAGTCGGACGGATGGTGTACTAGCGTGTTTGATCTCTAGGAGGACCAAGGATCATGTCGAGTCGAGTAGGACGAGGCACAAGTGTTGGCTCAGGGGATGAACATGCGACGAGGCATGGTCTAAGGTTGGGTGGAGATGTTGTTGGATGCATCATCTACAGTTAAACAAGCACTTACATTTCGCACAACTCGATGGTGTCTGATGCAGGTTGGTCAGGCTGGTTTTGGTAAGGCGTAGTCTGGATGATACTTGCGGTTGATGGCCAAGCCCAACTAGCAATATCACGTTGGTGTCATGCAGGTCTAGGATTTCAGACAGTATGGGATGCTCGATAGGGATAGAAAATTCCTAGGCCCATGACAATGGGAGTCTTACACTCCCGCCCAAGAGGCTGGATTGGGATCCCGGTTGGGAAAAACGATGTCGGTTGCATGGGACTTAGTGAGGAGGCAAGTGAATGGACCGAACCGACGAGTGCGCAGACCAAGCATGGGCACACTCCCACCAAAGAAGACCACACTTAGCACATGGAGCTTGGAAATCCCATGAAGTGTGGCACCGCAGCATATTGGCATGAACGGAAAGCTGGACGCTCATTTGGACCATCGGGTGGACTTTGCATTGGAGTTGTGGTGCACCGGCATAAGTGCCCACACATCCATGGAGAAAGTGCCCTAGAGAGAAACACTTAGGCGCAACAATGAATTTCAACAATGAAGTCGAGTTCGGAGCTCAGGGATCTCGGGTTGGGACCCAGGCAATGAACTCATGTTGGAAGCCACAACAATGAACTCAGGTTGGGAGCCTGGGAACAAACTCGTGTTGGAAGCCACAACAGCGAACTCAGGTTGGGATCCTGGGAACGAACTCATGTTGGAATCTAGGAAATGAACTCGTGTTGGGAACCAATGAAAATGAATTCAGGCTAGAAGCTCATCGCTTAGGACGTGATGGAATCTCCACGCCTAGCTTGGGTTGGCAGCTTGGAAGGAAAGTCGGTTTGGAAGCTCGAAAAGAAAGACGGTTTGGAAGCTCGGCGAATGATGCGGATGTGGACCAATGACAGACAAGGCAAGCGCACGGGGGATGGACCAAAGTGGCGGATAGGTTGATGAAGTGGGGTGAATTCCCACATGACCCAATGGAGGAATGCCTAGTTGGACCAATACGACGGTGTGCCCAAGAAAATGACCATTGGCATGGTGGCCGATGTGCGGATGGGTAAACACTTAGTTGGAGCTAGCACATGGAGTGCATGGTAAGCAAGGGTGTGCCTAACTTGTGGGTCACACCCATCCATCCGACAAGCCTATATAAAGGCGAAGCAAACAAATGAAGAAGGCATTCAAGAAGGGATCAAGTTTCTAGGGTCGCACTGAGCTAGGGAGGCAGTCCGAGTGTTAACACCCAAAAAGTGTTCACTACCTCATCTACGACATTATATGGCTCATTTGTCCATTTTCCTACCATATTTCCCTTAAAATCCCAAGAAATCCCACTAAAAAGCCTCCAAAAGGCCTAAAATGCCTCCAAAAGGCCTAAAATGCCTCCAAAAGGCCACAAAACCCTCAAAATAGCCTCAAAAAGGCTAAAAAACCCCTTTTTCCTCCAAAAATAGCAAAAACCCCCTAAAAAGGGAATAAAAAAATATAAAATAATGAGGAAAAGGAGGAAAAAAACCCTATACAGCTGCCCTAAACCATGTGTTTCCTAAAACCATGGGTCAGCACTCCACCACCAAAAAACTATAAATAGGTGATGGAGATCCCTTATTCCATATCCACAATCAAGTATACCCTTACTCTGCCAAAATCTCTCTCGAAACCCTAGTTCACCATTGAACTACTTTCACCTTGAGAGCCCCTTTTGGCCCATTCCCACCATTGGAGAAAGAGAAGGAGCACATTGGAGCTTGGAGCAACCCTCTTGGACATTGCAAGGAGCTTCATCAACCTTCACATTGAAGGTAATATTAATACAAAACCCTTGTTTACAAATTGTTGTTTATTTTGCATGCACATGTTTTAGAGTAGTTTCAATTTTTGTTTTAGCTTAATAATTTACATTTACTGAACTGCTACTAAGGAGTCCATTCTCCTTAGCAGGTGCTCATTTGCACAAGCTAGGGGTAAAACCCTAGCTACACCGAGCTTAGTCACCTTGCATAGTTTCGCACCGCAGACTCAGATAGCAACACAGAGTTGCAGAGAAAGTGCAGTTTGGGCAGAAACATGAACATTCACTGGGTTCGCACAGTGAAAGTTTCGGCAGCAGCATTCAGGGGTGCAGGCAGTCCGTAGTCAGAGAGTTAGACGCCCGCTGAGGGGTTAACTCAGTATTCTTGTAATCTTTGTTATTTTGGTGTGTTAGGTATTTGTGCACACACCAGGAGCTCTTCCAAGTTTGGAAACTCCATTATTGTAAATCGGTTCTGTTTATGAAATATTTATGGGGGTTAGCTAGTTGGGCGCCCCCACCCATACATGTCTCGCTGTTTACTTGTATTTCTGTGGATGAATGTATGCACTGTTTATTTACTTGATGCAACTATGTAAAAAAACGAATATTATTGTAAGCTGCTAAGTAGGAAACATGCTAAGTAAATGACTGTAGGAGATAAGTGTAAAATCATTTTAAGTGTTGAAATGAGTTCTGCAGTTTAGGCGTAGTCTGTTGGTGCAACACTTGAGTTGGCCATGCCCTCAAGTTGTTCCCAGGAAGTGCCGCACACCACATTTGGATGTTGGTGACTAGCAAAAAAGTGTGGCTATGACAGTTGGTATCAGAGGATGATTGTTGCAGAGGTTGAAGAATTTCGTGGGAAGCTCTTCAGCACAGAACTTGGTTAAGTTCGCAGAAGCTCATTTTAAGAGAAAGGGGTTACGAGGAAGGCCGCAAGCCCATGGAATCGTAGTGCCACAGGACCGCGGAGTCATAGGAATGCAGGGTTGTAGGATTGTAGAGCCGCAGTCACATGACCGCAGATTTTCCAGTCCGCAGAGTCGCAATCGCAGGGTCGGAGTACTGCAGGCACAGTGGGTTGCACAGGGTGCAAAATTTTGTTTGGTCGTGAAAATTTTGAAGTGTTGCCCCAGAACAGGAGCATTAGCAGTTCCGCAGGAAGCATACCCACAGAGCTACTAGAATGTATTTCGTTAAGGGTTTGATAGTCGTGTAGAAGGTGTGCACCATAATTTCGGGTGAAGTAAGGGTTTGGCCGCTAGAACAAAGAAACGGGCGTTTGAAGTCCGCAGGTAATGTTTGGTGGGAATCACTTGGAAAACCAAAGCTCAAGAGGAGTCGATCGTAGAACCGTAGATTCACACATCCACATAGTTGCAGTTCCGCAGCAACAGTGCCGCAGAACCGCAGTTGCAGAGGATTTGCACAGAAATCGGTTGGCTCAGTTTTCGGTTGAAAGGAGTTGTGTAACACTCCGCAGTAGTGTTTCCTTTGGTGAGGGTATCACTTCTTCTTTCCACAGTAAGTAAGACAAACAAAACCATAGTCAAACCAAGCGGGTTCATCTAAGAGTTGGCTTGGCAAGCCACTCGTAAGGGTGCTATTACGGTGACAGGAGGTAAATGAAGGCAGAACGTGTGGTTTGAAGGTTCGTTTCAGTTGAAGCGAAGGTTTCCAAGAGGTGGTTGGTAGCCAAGGAGTATTGAATCTCATGTGTGGTGCTAGTGGCAACTTTGCATAGGTATTGCAGTAGCGAAGTCAAATGGATGCAGTAGCATAGCCAAACCAAAGGTTCATTGGAGAAGCTTGGAAAGAAGCACGTGGAAGTCAAGATTGTCGTAGAGTTGAAGGAAGTATGTGCATTGTGCACGGAGCACGCAGCAAGCCATCAAAGTCGCAAGGCAAGATACAATTCCATTTGTGATAGCATGTGCTTAGAGCAGATCCAAGGACAAACGAAGATGGCTGGAACAAGTTTGTCAGATGCGTTAGCAGAAACGACCAAGTATTTGCAAGAAATGGATGGCCTATTGCAGCATGCGTTCCAGGAACATGTTAAGTCAAGTGTAATAGACTTAGAGAATGTTGCAAAGGAAGGCACAGACTCTATCAGTGGTTTGACAAGCCAACAGGTTACGGAAGCACTTTTCAACGAGTTTGGAAGGGCACTGAGTAGGGTTGCAATGAAGGTTTGTGAAGCCACAAGTTATTCTAGATAGGTGGAAACGATGTGTTTGGAGTTCTTGCGAGAAACCGAGACTTGGGAAACGATCATGATGAGACAGTAGTTTGTGCAAACATCCGCGTCTGCATCCAGGGTGGATGAGACCACATGGGAACTTGCGAATGAACGAAGTCAAGTCAGAAAATCAGCACAAGTGTTAGGTGAAGAACAAGCCATCAGCTCAAGTAAACAAGTTTTCAAACTGGAAGAAAGATTGGTGCGGATAGCTCAGAAGTTAGAAAAAATGGAGGGTTTAAGAAGTTCAGTTGTAGAGAAAATCAAGAACTTGGCCATTAGGTAAGGCATACTCCAGAAGCTTACTCAGAAGCTTGATGACCAAAACAACCAAGGCAGGCAAAGCCTTGGACAAGAGCAGAAACGAGGGGTGGATGCTCAACAAGAGTTTCAGTTGGTAGGACGGCTGAAACTTGTGATTTTCAAAGATGTAGAGTTGGTGTTGACTCTACATAGGCTTGCAGCAAGTCCTCAAGGAAATGAGGTATTGCTGGAAACGAAAAATTGCAACAGTGAGCTTGCGGATCCAAGAAATGGATCGCAGAAAGACTCAACCACTCTTTGATGGGGAGTTGGATGAAACAGCTTCGCTGGAAGCACAAGCAGCATTCGCCGAAGGAATGAGGCTTACCACAAGAAACGTGGAACGTGACGGATGGAAACGTCACTTCATTTTTAATCCAGGATGAGGGATGAAAAAAGTTAGCTCACTGACCATGGTTACAGAAGTGAGGCCAAAGGAACCTTGCAGAAGGTTGCCAAATTCAGCCAAAATAGTGTGGAAGCACACAACAAACGGACTCAGGTGTAGCATTGCAATGAATTGTCTAAGTAAACAGACAGTTCAAAAACATGGCAGAAGTGGTTTTTGACAAAGGTTCAATAGGTTGTGGAGTACACCAAAACGCAGTTTGAGCACAACGAAATTGGTTCGTTCTAGTTGGACGGATGGTTGGATTAGCTACCCGACTAGTTCAGCTTTAGGGGCATGCAGCGAATCGAGTTTTTGATGGATTGGCTAGGTACTGATGCAGTACTAGGTGGCAGGAACAGTAGTTGAACGAAGTGGGAATTTTTGTCTCAAGCCGCGGAAGGCAGTTGTAGATCGTCGCACATAACAGTGATGGTCACAGGCACCGGTTGCAGCATGTTTCTGAGCAGCGGAGCTACTTGGAGATGTTGTTGGGACAACAACAAGCTTAAGTGGGGGAGGATGTCACAGCCATGTTTTTTCAACAAATCTTATGGGTGTCACGACCCAAGAAATTTGTGTAGCCTTGGCGGTCAGCTGTTGGTTGGAGCCTCAGTTGGACGGACGATGTACTAGTGTGGTTGATCGCTAGGAGGACCAAGGATCATATCGAGTCGAGTAGGACAAGGCACAAGTGTTGGCTCGAGGGATGAACATGCGACAAGGCAGGGTCTAAGGTTGGGTGGAGATGTTGTTGGATGCATTGCCTACGGTGAAGCGAGCACTTACATTCCGCACAACTCGATGGTGTCTGATGCAGGTTGGTCAGGCTGATTTTGGTAAGGCGTAGTCCGGGTGATACTTGCAGTTGATGGCCAAGCCCAACTAGCAATATTACGTCAGTGTCGCATGCTTCTAGGATTTCGGATGGTATGGGATGCTCGAGAGGGATAGAAAAATCCTAGGCCCGTGACAAATGGTATCAGATCCCACGTTCGGTTTCGACAAACGTGGAAGTGTCTCTTTACCACCAACGTCCCTTTTACTGGAGGCCCCAATTTAGCTGCATTGCATTGACGAGGACGTCAACATCTTTAAGTGGGAGAGAATGCCACGACCCAAGAAATTTTGGTAGCCTTGGCGGTCGACTATTGGTTGGAGCCTCAGTCGGACGGATGGTGTACTAGCGTGTTTGATCGCTAGGAGGACCAAGGATCATGTCGAGTCGAGTAGGATGAGGCACAATTGTTGTCTCGGGGGATGAACATGCGACGAGGCATGGTCTAAGGTTGGGTGGCGATGTTGTTGGATGCATCGCCTACGATGAAACGAGCACTTACATTTCACACAACTCGATGGTGTCTGATGCAGGTTGGTCAGGCTAGTTTCGGTAAGGTGTAGTCCGGGTGATACTTGCGGTTGATGGACAAATCCAACTAGAAATATCATGTTGGTGTCGCGCACGTCTAAGCTTTCAGACGATATGGGACGCTCGAGAGGGATAGAAAAATCCTAGTCGTGCACTCCCACCCAAGAGGATGGCTTGGGCACCTGGTTGGGAAAAACGACGTCGGTTGCACGGGACTTAGCGAGGTGGCAAGTGAACAGACCGAATGGACGAATGCGTGGACCGGGCATGGGTGCACTCCCACCAAAGAATCCCACACTTAGCACATGGAGCTTGGAAATCCCATGAAGTGTGGCATTGCAACATGTTGGCATGAACGGAAAGCTAGACGCTCATTTGGACCATCAGGTGGACTTTGCGTTGGAGTTGTGGTGCACCGGCACAAGTTCCCACACATTCATGGAGCAAGTTCCCAAGAGATAAACACTTAGGCAAAGCAATGAAGTTCAACAGTGAAGTCGAGTTCGGAGCTCAGGGAGCTCAGGTTGGGATCCAGGAAACGAACTCATGTTGGAAGCCACAACATCGAACTCAGGTTGGGATCATAGGAACGAACGCGTGTTGGAATCTAGGAAATGAACTTGTGTTGGGAGCTAGTGAAAACGAAATCGGGTTGGAATCTCATTGCATAGGATGTGATGGAAGCTCCATGCCTAGCTTGGGTTGGCAGCTCGACAGGCAAGTCAATTTGGAAGCTCGGTAAGCAAGACAGTTTGAAAGCTCAGTGGACGACATGGATGTGGACGAACGACGGATAAGGAAAGCGCACGGTGGATGGACCAAAGTGGCGGATAGGTTTTTGAGGTGGGGTGAATGCCCACACAACTCGATGGAGGAATTCCTAGTTGGACCATAACGACAGTGCGCCCAAGAAAATGACAATTAGCACCGTGGCCGACGTGCGGATGGGTAAATACTTAGTTGGATCCAACACATGGAGTGCGTGGTAAGCAAGGGTGCACCTAACTTGTGGGTCACACCCATCCATCTGGAAAGCCTATATAAAGGAGAAGAAAACAAAGGAAGAAGAAATTCAAGAAGGGAGCAAGTTTCTAGGGTCGCACTGAGCTAGGGAGGCAGTCTAAGCTCAGTCACCAACTTGCACGGTTCTGCACCGCAGACTCAAACAACAACACCGTGTTGCAGAGAAAGTTCATTTTGGGTATAAATGTGCACATTCGCTGGGTTTGCATAGTAACAGTTTAGGAAGCAACATTCAGGGGTGCAGGCAGTCCGCAGTCACAGAGTTAGATTCCCGCAGAGGGATTAACTCATTCTTCTTGTAATCTTTGTTATTTTGGTGTGTTATCTAGTTGTGCACGCACCAGGAGCTCTTCCAGGTTCGAAAACTCCATTATTATAAATCGGTTTTGTTTATGAAATATTTACGAGGGTTAGCTAGTTGGGCGCCCCCACCCATACTTGTCTCGTTGTTTACTTGTATTTCTGTGGATGAATGTATGCATTGTTTATTTACTTGATGCAGCTGTGTAAAAAACAAATATTACTGTAAGCTACTAAGTATGAAACGTGCTAAGTAACGAGTGTACATTAAGAGCATAGGCTAATTACCCATCATATGTACATTAAGAGCATACTATTCATTTATCCTATCCATATCAATGTATTCATTATAACATGCATAATACACTTCCTGATTCTAGGAATACAAATATGCGTACAACTGTCATGAACAATATCATTTAAACACTTAAGGAATAACTCAAATGATAGTTTAAATAATTATCTTTCATTTGTTTTGTAGGATCCCTCTTAATCTCTTTCTCCTTGTAGAAGTCACTGGAGTTTTTGGAAGCGTACTCTGAAGACCTTGATCTAGACCGAAACTTGTCGAAGTCTTCATCCTTGGTCCTCATGCATTGGATTGAATATGTCCTTTTGCTTTGCTGTCATTTCTTGGAACGGACTTTTCACATACTTTCCTTGAGCACATCCTTTGCATATACCATCGTAGTTTTCCTAGATCTCTGGTAGACCTATCACCATCTTGCTTATAATTGGAAAGGGTTCATTGTGTTATGTATCATGGCTTGTTTTGATTGTTCTTGAATTACAACTGCATCATCAATAGAATTTCCTCTTGGACACATAAGAACTTGGTCATCAACAAAAGAAACTCTCAATCCTTTCTCTTCTAATGCTGATATGGAAAGGATATTATTCTTCAACCCTTGTACATACAAAACATCTTTCATCTTTATATATTTACCGGAGTCTCACTTGTATGAAGCTTCCCCTACCCCTTTTATGGGATATCGATAATCATCTCGAAGCTTCACCTTATGAGGCAAATCCTTCTCTGTCTTTGAAACCTGTCATGTGCTTTTAAGCACCACTATCAACAATCCAAGTATCACTCTATAAGAGCGGAAATAAAAAAATATGAATCTTCTTCACATGAACAATCTTCTCTTTCCTTCTTCTGAACATGTTGATCATATTCTATAGCATGAGCATGATACCTCTTATTCTTTCCTTTCTTGACTTGATTAGTGCATCAAACATTTCCTTGGGAGTCTTCAAGGATGAAACATGAGGGATCAAGTGATCTTTGATGGAATCAACAATGATCCTCTTATCCCTAATCATGTTCTTCTTATGTCTTGTTGTATCTTCCTCTCCCTCTGGTTCTGCAGCCTCTTCCTTAATGTATCTCTCCAAATCATTTTCTTCTAGAATGAGAAGCAGTCTATACTTCCATGCTCAGAATTTATCATATCCTTAAAGCTTCTCATCAAGGTTGGTGTTGTTTAACATCTTGACAATATTGATAATACGAGAACCTCAAAAGCAAATAAATATTATAGAACTTACGAATTGAGATGCTCAAGTCAAGTGCTAGCTTTAAGGTCCTTCTGAAATCTGTTGACTTAAGGTTTGATAGAGAAAACCTATTTTCTCAACTTGAGAATCTTGTACTTGTGATCCTGGGAAAAGATGTGCCTCCCCAAGGCAAGTTGATCAAAGGTTCTTTTCTTCTGGATATGTGGATAGAACTGCCAAAAATATGATGCCCTAGTTTTCCCCAGCATTAGTGATTAGGTAAAAAATGAAATTTCTTAGATTTGAATTATTCCTCCACAGAAATACGCACCTTCCTAGGGAGAATTGATTTGACCTCCTTTTCAAGCAAATTTGTGGATGTAAGTGCCCGGAACAGGAAGCCCTAGTTTCGACAGTTGCAACTGCTACAAGTGTCATAAGTATTTGTCACAATGCTTTCTTTCAGTCCTACTCTAAACGCATGTTATAAGTTTACTTAATATCAATTATGTTAGTATTTAATTCATTTATCACATCATAATAATTTCATGCATAAGGATCACTGGAATAAATACATTCAACAATAGACACAAATATTTATCCTAGGAAAACCCTCTCACGGGAAAAACCTAGCAAAACTTCTTCAATATAGATTATGTCAACAAGTACAATGTCAATACAACAAAGAGATAAATCTCTCTTGTACAAACATGCCCCAAGAATAGATCAAGATACAAATACAAGAAAATATAGAACCTTAAACATAAGCTTCCTCCAACTGCAACTACTCTCCTATGTGCACTTATCCACTTGCTTGAGCGAACTTATGTGTGTGTCAAATGAGGAATGCGACCCTCTTATTTATACTCTTCTCTGGATGAATTGTTCACTATATGTCCAACTTCACTGGGGAATTGTTTCCCATTGTTTGTGGAAGACAACCCATTGTTTGGGAAAGTTTTACCCACTGACTTATGTGGAGTCGACTTGTCTATTTTCACTTGATTTATTTGAGAGTATATCTCTAGTATTATTATTTTAGGGTTTATTGAATACAAGAATATCTTCCAAAGTTACACAATATTCAACACCTAGATGGGTAGGCCTTGCTCCATGTCCAAAGAGATGGGTGGTGGTTGCATATTTTAGCTTTTCAAAGAAACTATCGATGATATCAACATCATCCTCTAGTTCAATTTGTTGGAATTCATGTAAAAACATTCCCTCCATGGCATGGGTATCCCATAAGAAATCATCCATACCAACCTCTATGTCTTTGATTTTGTCCCCAACATGTGAAGGGCTAGTGTTACTATAGATGTTTTGAATTGGTGACTCATAATGCAGTGGGAATTGAATAGGTGGTTGGATTAACCATGCTTGTTATGCTTCCTCTCCAATTCATGCTTGTTTAATAGCATTCTATTCATTTGACATCATAGTGGGGTGGAATGGTAGATGGTAGATAGGTCATTCTTCGTTAGAATCCTGATTGTAAAAATATTGAACATTAGATCGATAATATTAGTAACACAATGAATTTAATATGTTCAAACACTATACCAAACATTAATTAGAAGCATGGATTTTTGTTTCAAAATAATAAACATGCAATCGACCACTTTATAAAATAAACATGGAATTAAGAAATAATTTCCATCAGTTCCATTGAAATAACAAAAATACAATTACTCAATGATATTTTCCTTATGCTGCAAGGGGACGTCTAAAGGTAGACCCAATGCAAGTTCATTTTTGACGAGTGGTTGGTGGTCTGCGAAATTTATAATTTATTAACAACTCATCACCAAGAGACAAACTACATATTGCATGCACAACAAAAACTTTGGATTCATTCCTTTTAATAAAGAACTCTTTGTCATTGGAGTGTTCCTCAAATGAAAAATTTGCACAAAATAATGAGGACCTACAACTATTTATGAAACCTGCAATGTTCCCACAAGTTCATGGATGACCATCGATATATAACACATTTTCCCATTAAATTTTTCAGAAATATAACCATTCGTGCACATACTATACATGGAAATGCTATGTTTGTATTTAACAATATTCAAATAATCATACTGACTATAAAGTGGACCACAAAATGGCATAAGTGCTATTGATTGTTTGGGATGAATGAGTACATTTGATAGAATAGACAACCCAATATTTGCAACATGCAATCATATAACTATTACGGCATAAGGATAATTTGGTTCCAACATCGGGCACATTCATGGAAGATGGCCAAGCAACATACAAAGTGTGGATGTAAGAGGTTTGGTATTTATTTTATAGATGGATAGTAAGAGGGAAGGCATCGTTATATTCCAACAATTGAAACAACCTTGATGTGTACTTGGATATTTTTTCTATTAACTCATACAAATTTTTGGATATCCTAGTAGAGATGTTTTGGGTAGTATTGATATCATATTTTAGCTCACCAAAAATCTCCATTGACTCAACAGAAGGAGACGGGATGAAAATTAGTACTTGATATGGCTTCCAACCTTTCAAAAAAGGAGCATATGGAAGTGTTCCTAGGTATTTTTTCTATATCACCTATTAGATGCTCGACCGTAGTGGGAGGTGTTAGACTGTCAACTTTGGGTCATCGATCATTAATGTAGTGGGACAATGTGACACTTTGAGGGTTCACCTTCAATCGTTTACATTTTGAACAACCACATACTACTAGTGTGTCATAAAATATATCCAATTCACGGTGTAGTACCAATGACCCGGATTGGTTGTTGGAAGATGGCATCCTACGATTGGCAAGGTAAAGCGATTGTCCATTTTCATCAAACATATGCCTATGGTATCTTTATACTCATAAGATATTGCAGTATTTTTTCACTGGTGGAATATCTTGTGCATCCAAACTCAATCCTAAATCATAATCCAACAAAATTCAATGAAAAATTATTCAAATGCACATGAATATCTAACATAAATTCAATTAGATAAATGTATCATGAATTAAATATGGAATTACTATGAAATTGTGTGGGAGAACTTGAAGAACTTGCAACGATATGGAATGAGCTGGAATCCGAATAATTGACCATTTAATATTAAAAAAAAATCTTCCCTAAATTTGAGCAAAAACTGTAATCGACACATGAATAAATTCATAAAGAAAGTATGGAAATCATAGAAAAATCTAACTTCAAACAAAATTTTCAAGGGCCTTTATAGTTTATTGGTGTGCTACATCCTTATCTTATGTACTAGTGCACATTACTATACAAAATGCACTAGTGTGTGAAATAGTTATACACACTGAAAAGTTAAATCCATTTTGTCCTCCCCAAAGCAAAACCTCCAAACAAAAATAATTTTGGAGGTTTGCATTTTCAATTTCTGTAAAATTCCTAAAGAATGCTTTTAGGTAAAAAGTGCACTAGGGTGCTTTAAGACTACCCATTTACTTCACTAAGTCATGTAGAGATGGATTCTTCTTAGTGAGGTTGATGTGGATATTATATAGAATTATTGACCTTGTTTGGCATGATTCCTGTAGGTATATGTGAAAATTGGTTAAGGTTTCATTTAGGTGATATTTACTTTATATGATGTTGGCGACATCATAGTGATGTCATTACCATATTATGGTTTGTCTTATCCTTGAAGGGGGGGCATGGTGGAGGATTGGATGACCCTTCCTAGATAATAGAATACCCCTAGAAGAGAAAAAAACACTTCCTCCACTATAATGTGCTCATGGAGGGAGAGAACGGAGAAGGGATAATTGACACTTCCTCGATGATGGTGTTAAGGCCACAAGGGGTGCATTGGAAGGTTCAACTGACACTTCTTCATCATTGGATCAACCATCGATGGAAACTAGGTAAAATGGTTAGGATATCCTTTCCCTGGAATCTTATAGATGGATTTCCGAAACAATCCTCCATAATTCTAATCTCCTCAAAAGGGGATTCTGAAAAAGGGTTGACTGACACTTCATACAACATAAAAATACACTAGGTGGGTTTTCCAACCCTTCCTCCATCATAGAATCTTGTAAAAGGTCCCAACAACACTTTCTCTAGTATAGAGTTCTCGAGGGGAAAGAAAATAGAGAAGTGTCGGTTGACACTTCGTAAATGATGGTGTTAAAACATGGCTTTATACATTGGAATCATCAATTGAGATTTACTGAATGTATGCTTTCACATATAGGTGAAACTGATGGAAGGGTCAGCTAAAACCTTCCTTGGAATTCGTTAGATTCTTTGCCCCAACCATTTGTTACACCAAAATATCGTCATCATGAGTTATGTGTCCTTTATATTCCCTGATTCCTAAAGTACTTAGGTTAAAACACCAAAAGGGAAGTTGTTGTTCATCCATTTAACCTTATGTTGTCACCCCAATGCACCCTGATCTATGGAAAGGTGCATCAAACTCAGTATGACACACTCTGCATGTTAGCAAAGTGTTTCGATGATGCATAATGCTCTTTTACAAGATACGTCATCCTTTAATTGGAATGATTTTATCTTGTGCAAGGTGTGTCGTTTTTGGTTAAAAAGGATAAAGAGAATATTCGAGCCACTTCTCGAAGCTTGGATGGCGTGGAGGCTTATCCATACATATCTGGGAAGGTGTAAGTTGATCCCCTTACATATTGGGATGATCCCTTAATCCTCTCCCATAAATCCTCAACCTATCATATTCCTTTAACCCTATATATATGAACCCCCTCTCCATTGTTAAGTAAGGAAGGATAGAGTACCTACATGTTGGTAGAATTTTGCTAGGTGATCCTCTTCATCCATTAGGAGGATAATCATTTGATCTTGGAGGCTAGGATTATTGGAAGGAGGTTATGACGTCAAAGCATCGGTCGTAACACCTCTCTCATTGTACTTCTTATTATTACATCTAATGCAAATTATTTCCATAAATTTGTTATATTGATAATGTTTAGGATTAACTTCTTTGACTATTGATCTAGATCAATTCACAATCATGTGATTTTATTACTTTTATGTTTCCACATGTTTTGTCTAGTTTTGCAGCTAAAGATCTGAAAATCGGGACTTGGATCAGCAAGGATAAAGGAATTGCACCCGTAAGGTAAGCCATGTCTTTCACTTATATTGCATTTCAATTGATCTAGGAAAGGTATTTGTATTATGTATTGTTTTTGTTCTAGATCTAAACCATTAAGACTAGGGAGATTCATTTGAGTCCGCCCTTACAGATTGTCCGTAAACAAAATTGGTGACCATACTAGGGAGAGTATTCCATGCCTTTGATTTCATTGCATTTTTGTTTCTTTGGTTTCTTTCCAAATTATCCTCTAGCCTCTAAGTTTCCTTTTCTTCTTGGATCTGACCATCAGAGAGTTTCTGGACCATCCAGACTCTGTTTAGGATCTTTATTCATCCTTCTATCTTTTTATTCTTTGAGAGTTTTTATTTTTTGTTGCTTGGATCCCGTCCGACACACTTGGGAATTTTATAGCTCACGTCACTGTAATTATGATGTGTTTATCCTTTTAATAGCCTACATCGTTGACGTTGTTTGTCAGTTTACAGCCTGCATCATTGATGGAGTTTCTTGGTGAACAGAGCACGTCGTTGGGAATCCCAACATTCTGGTGCATCTTTGCAAGGCATGTCTCCCTTCATTATAACTTATTACTTGGTTGAAATTGTTTCTATGCCATGACTACGGTTGTGTCATCAGTCTTCCGCATCGTGCAATTTTCTCACCAAGGGATAATTGTCGCTATCGACCAGTTAGATTTTTGCACACCTGGAACCACTACTCATCTTGCAGATAATGTCCCTATTTTATGCCACTCTACGCAGATATATGATAGTGTGGGGATAGGACTCCTCAAATATTCATCCCTCATGGGATTCTTTCCAACACCATATCCCCCTACCCATGTTTCCACGGTGAACATGATTTCGTCTATAATCCCATCATATTCCAAATTGAATGACCAATGGATTATGTGTGATATTTATCATTTGGATTTGATTGGAGATGCGATGCATGTCATCCCCATGGAAGCTACTTATGAGGCCATCCAATCAGAACCCGATCTACCAGATTTCCACTCTTTAGTGGCATATACCTCGAGTTCTCTGCCATTACAGCGGACCTCATCCCTACCTGATCCTCTACTCCATACTTTTCATTCTGAAAAATAAATCATGAATATTATGAGTGTGGATGAACCCCCATGGGAAGACCTTCACCATCGATCGTCCTTCCTCCCGCCGTTAGATTTGGTAGATAACACTATTGAAACAACTGTTTCACTGGATGTCTTTCCTTACCCTCATTTTCTTATTCTTACATATGATATGGTAACTAAGGGAAACCTAGCAAACATCACACCTACCTTTCTAATCAACATCTCGGTAAAACCTGGAGTCGTGGAACACATTCACATAGTCCAAAATTGTTCTCTGTCAGAAGTCATCATTTTCAAGGCCTTGTTTAAAAAAAATCCACAACATCTTTGCATGGAACTACGAGGAAATGCCTGGGATTGATCCTGCTATTGTCATGCATGAGATTCAAACATATCCCAACGCAAAACCTATTCGGCAAAAACTTCGTCCTATGCACCCTAGGAAAACTGTGGCCATTAAGCGAGAGATAGAAAAGTTGTTGAAGGTTGGGTTCATTTATCTTGTTCCCTTAACAAATTGGGTCTCTAATGTCATCCCGGTTATGAAAAAACAGGGAACCATTAGAGTTTGTGTTGATTAGAGGGATCTAAATAAGGCATGTCCCAAGGACAATTACCCTACCTCGTTTTTTGTCAAAATCATCGAAAAATGTGTCGAAAGTGTCATATTTTCATTCATGGATGGCTTTTATGGCTATAATCAGATTGAGATCCATCATGTCGACCAACATAAGACTGCTTTCATCTACCCATGGCATACGTTTGCATATCACAAACTCCCCATTGGCCTTAAAAATGTTGGTGCTACATTCCAACGATCTATGTCGTATGATTTCCATGATGTGAAGGATTTTGTGGAACCTTACCTATATGATCTTCCTACTCATTTGAATCGTCGTGACTTCCACATCAATCATATGATGATTGTATTCCTCAGGTATCAACGGTATAATATCCATTTAAATCCTCATAATGCATTTTATGTGTCGAGTCTAAACGCCTCTTAGGCTTCATCATTTCAAAGGATGGGATCTGCATCGATCCCCTCAAGGTGGAGGCCATTGTTTCCCTACCACCACCTACATATATTACAAAACTTTAAAGTTTGCAGGGAAAGGAAAACTACCTACGGCTTTTCATGTGCAATTTTGCAGAGAAAACATAGAGATACATGCGGTTGTTGAAGAAGGACCATTAGAGATATTTTGAGGTAAAAAAATGGCCTCTTAAGAGATGTACTACAAAAATATGAGATATATTAAAATATTATGAATTTGGGGTTTTATGGGGTAGGTATATATGACAAGTCACCTCCCACACTATTTTCTATGCACAATATAAATAACCATGGTTGAGTTACTTTTCAAAATTCACTAGAAATAAAATTAATAAAATAAGTCTACATTGATGTGACTAAGATTCATTGTAAATTCTCAAAAATTTATTGTCCTTTGGCATTTATTTCTCTTGAACTTACAAATGAAATTAAATAATAAAAAACATTTTTAAGAGCTATTTTTTTAATTTTATGTTGACTTTTTATATTTAGTATTTTTCTCATGAATTTAATATAATGTAATTTAATTGAGAATTTATTTACATATAAAATGTTAATAATATTATTATAATCCACATTGCATTATTATTATTATTATTATCATTATCATTTATTAAATCTATTATTATTCTTTATTAGTTTGACATTATGTTATTAAATAGAATGGAGTGAATATATAATTTAAAATTAAAAACATAAAAATGATAATATATTATTTTATAAAAAAATGTGAAAGGACTTTCTTTATGAATTAAAAGTACTTCACTTGAAAATGACAATAATATTATTTTATGAAAAGACTATCATTATGAGTACTTTACTCTATGACTTAAAAATACTTACACCACTACCTTGGTTAACTATGTGTTTTCATCCACCATAGAAAATTTGACAAATAAGCATTATTAACTCATGCAATGCCACCTCAACCAAGGGGGATGATGTCATCTACTAGAATGTGATTGGTTGTTTTTTATAGTACATTTTCTTTGTTTTAAGGCCATTTTTTGACCTCAAAATTTCTCTAATGATCCCATTCATTTGGGATGAATACGCTAAAAAATCCTTTGACAACCTTAAACATGCCATTACTCATGCTCCCATGTTACAACCGATGAATTACACCAAGGATTACATCCTTTATCTTGCCACTTTTAATTCCACTATTTCCATGGTTTTAGTAGAGGAAGATAGCCACGCCCAGGAGCATGTGATATACTACCTTAGTAAGGATCTTATTGACTCCGAAACCCAGTATTTGCATGTATAGAAACTAGCTCTCGCAGTTGTCATTTATGTTTAGAAGTTCTACCACTACATCCTCCTCCACACTACCACTATTATCACCGAATCTAACCCCATGTACCACGTTCTCATGCGTCAAGTGCTAGGGGGGAATATTCGCACTAGATTGTGATTCTCCAAGAATTTGATCTCCAATTTGAGAAGGTCAAATCAAAGAAATATTTCGTTTTTGCATAACTTATTTGCGACCTTCCCCATTCTAATCAGGAAACTGAGCCCATGGACTCTCTCCCCGTTGAGTCCTTGTTTCTCATTAGTACTTCTAATCCATGGTATGGATACATCACATTGTATCTCCAAACCTAATGATTCGATCCTCAATTATCTCGTGATGAACGTCATCGTGTCTGTCACAACACAAAATATTACCTCATCATTGGTGATACATTATATCGTCGTGGTATTGATTCCATTCTCCGATGCTGCTTAACTCATGAGGAGGTTGAGCATGTTTTGATTTATTGTCACTCAGGGGCATGTGTACGTGGAAGACATCTTTATGGGATGGTTATAGCCCCCAAAATTTTACGCGTTGGATACTATTGGCCTTCCATCTTCAAAGACTGTATCGAAGTAGTCAAGAAGTGTCCTCCTTGCCAGCTTTTTCATTACAAAAAGAGCTCACACCCAGCCCCATTACATCCAGTTATCGTCGTCAGTCCCTTTTCCAAATGGGGAATCGACTTCATGAATTTTAATCCTACCTCGACTGGGGGGAATAGTTATGTCATTGTCACAGTTGACTACTTTACCAAGTGGGACGAGGCTATGCCTACATATAAAGAAAACGGTGAAACTGCCGCACCTTTTATGTTCAACCATATCATTGCGAGATTCAGAGTCTCTCAAGCCATCGTCACCAATCATGGATCACATTTTCAAAACAAGATGGTGGATGAACTAAGAACTAGATTGGGTTTTCGGCATGAAAAGTAAACTCCCTACTACCCTCAATCAAATGGAAAAGTAGAGGCCATTAATAAGGTCTTGAAAACCATGATTCACCGTATGGTGGGAACACACAAGTCCAACTGGCATGTCATCCATTTTTCATCCCTATGGGCGTATAGGAATTTTGTTAAAATTGCCATTGGTTTCACACCTTTCTAGTTGGTCTATGGACTAGAGGAAGTACTACCTATCGACTGTGAGATTCCGTCACTAAAACTTGATGTCGAACTTTTATCAAAAACCACTGCCAAGGAAGAACGATTTCTATACTTGGAAAAACTCGATGAAACCTGTCACGATGGAGCTCTAGCTAATGAAGCACATAAGAAATGCATCAAGTACCAGTACGATAAATCAGTGAAACCAGATAATATATTTAACGAGGGTGATTTGTTCCTTACTTATGACCAAAAACATGATAAGTTGGGGGCAGGAAAATTTGAGTCCACGTGGCATGGTCCATATGTGATCAAACATGTTTTGGAAAAGGGAGCCTATGAACTAGAATATTATGACAGGATATCTTTGGGGGAGCCACGCAATGGACTCTACCTAAAGTGGTACTATGCCTAAATCATTATGCATTAGTACTTTGTATATATTGTACATGACATGTGTTTTGTTTGATGTGACACTATATTTTTAGTGTGCTAGGATATTATCATTGCACTTATACCATGTTTTTCCTGGATGTGTAGATGACAACTTGCTTTGGTTTCGTATATGTCGCTAGTCGGCACACCCACAACCTCGCTTTGACGGCATGGGTACTCTATTCCCCTGTCGGCAAGCTTATTAGTTTAGTAGAAACTTGCCTAGGTTTTGCAACCAACAATGCCACCGAGTATCATGTGGTGATTAGATTATTGACCAACAATTTTTCCTTGGGTGTGGACCACCTTGTTATCTATCTCGATTCACAGTTAGTGGTCTCTCATTTGAACTGTGTCTACGCTATCTGTGACCCCACATTACTCCGTCTATTCCAATGAGTACGTTTCTTGGAAAGGTCCTTTGAATCCATTCAAGACCTACATATTCCAAGAAGCATGAACGTAGTTCTGATTCCCTAGCTAATTTCATATTAGATTGGTACATTGCACATTCATAAGCATTTTTATCAAAAAGATCCATAAAATGGAAAAAATGTAATCTAACCATAGTGTATAATCCAACATCCATGAAGATCCCAAAATCATCATATAAGACAAAGTATAAAACCGCTAGATAGTGTTTTTGTATATATATCATCATGTCCGGTAAAATAATAAAAATGGTACTGATACAAAAACTTGAAGCTCATAAGATTTCAGTAGAGTCTATCTACAAAATATGAAGCATATGGACTTCAGTACATACATCATACATAAGAGATATCCATGTGGATGCTCGTGATAATAGATAATAGCCCGAGATACTCGATGGAGCAGCCGACCAAAGCGCCCTGAAACCCCAGCTGTATGATGCTGGTAATGGAGAGGTAAGTCATCGATGGATATGTCAGGAATATCCAATGTTAATATCTGGAAGTTATCCTCCAACTCGTCTAACTCCTCTGTTGCATCCTACTGAGCAGATTCCATCTCTTGTACCACCCCTCTCCTCTCGATCGGAGAGGAACCTATTGGTCCAGACGGGCCAAAATCTGCATGAAACATGTCTCAACTATTAGTACTACCCAAAAACAATAAAAAAAATACAAAATTCATAAAAAAAACACGAGTTTCGTTCTTACCGATGTCTCCCCACTGCTCACCCTCTAGAAGAGCTATGTTTGGGTCTACCCTAAAATCAGTACATGTATACGCATAATCCTCAATCATGAGGAGATTCACGCAGAGCCACTTGAAGAAGGTGGGCCCATAACTGATGATAGTTATTCCACCTCCATGGTGGGCCATAACCTTCGACCATCGGACCATATGTGGATCTCGCGGATCAAGATCATCCAACTCAACTTTTGGTATCAGTAGTGGAACTCGCTCTAGGAATAATAAGACCACGATGAATCCAAGATGAAAAAGATGTTATTTTTAGGAATGGTCCCTACTTCATGGGGCCAAGAGGCATGTATCTGAACCAGTGTAATGATTCTTTTGAATTGGAAAAAGACATCCCCCCGACTTTAATTGTTTGGTTCAAGCTTCCACACCTACCCCTCCATTGTTGGGGAGATGATGAACTTAAATAACTAGGGATGCTTTAGGTAAATATATAGACAGAGCAGAACCAAAACCTCCTCTCTTCTCTTGTACGATAATATGTGTTGAAGTTGACTTGGAAAAGGGGATCTTTGAGGAGGTAAATATTTCAATGAATGGATGGAACCACCTATAGAAATTAAACTATGAACAAATCCTCTTCAAGTGCAAGATATGCCATGAGTATGGGAATTTTCCAAAAATGTGTGCAATAAAGAAGACACGGGACGAGGAAGTAGATAAGGATGGATATTGGAACTTGGTCTCAAAAAGAGGCAAGAAGTGGCCTTCCAAACATACCCAAAATATCCCTTCATCCCCCAAATAAGGACCCTACTCAAACAGGTTTTACGCCCTGTCTAGCCAAGTGACGAATCCTCTGAAGACAGAGAGATAAGGGAGGAGACTTTGAAGGAAAAAGAGGGAGTGCAGTTGGCTCTGGTGGAAATTGTTCAAGAAGAGAATTA
Source organism: Larix kaempferi (assembly GCA_027924585.1). NCBI lineage: Eukaryota > Viridiplantae > Streptophyta > Pinopsida > Pinales > Pinaceae > Larix > Larix kaempferi. The sequence goes on from BSBM01000211.1 coordinate 7,889,176, forward strand.
CTATCTTATCATCCCTGATCATCCATATGAAGAATTCATATCGGGGGTGTCAAGTTCAATGACAAGACCCAGGTCCAAGTCCTCTCAAGAAGAAACATAATGATATAGAAAAGAAGATAAGGAATCTCCTAGAAAGAAGGGAAGAAAACCCAAAAAATCCCATAGGGGAGAGTGGGAGGAAAGAGGAAAGGTGAAAGGAAACCAAATTAGCTTGGATTGGAATTTAAAAATCATATCAGGGTTAGGAAAGAAAATACAAGGAATAGTTGAGAACGAAAGGGAAAGATCCACCCCATCAAATCTTAGGAAATAATGAAAGTGGTCTCCTGGAATTGTAGAGGGTTGGGAGGAAAATCCAAAATAAAATCAATAAAGAACATGATAAGAAGTGAAATCTCTCCATCCTTCTAATCCAAGAGACAAAAATGAATGAGGAAGATAGCAGGGAAACAATGAAGAGAATATGGAAAATTGAAGAAGGAATCTCGGTGAGCAATGGGAAACTCAGTAGGAATTTTAACTTGATGGACAAGAGAATATTCTCCTTATCCACTGAGTGGAAGAATCCAAACTAGATAGCTATAGAACTACATGATTTGGAGGAAGATTAACTTATAATAATATGTAACGTATATGGCCCAGTTCAACATCATAAAAAACAACACTTCTATAGGAAACTAGAAGACCTTAGAGAGAGAGATATACATCAAAGAAGCATTCTCACAGGAAATTTCAATGTAACAAACTCTCCTACAGAAAGAAGACGTGGATCAAAGTTCAAGGACCCATTTGGTCAGCAGTTGGAGGATTTGCAAGATTCCTAGAATCTAATAGACATCAAACCAAGAAAAGGAACCTTCACTTGGAATAAAATAAGAATAGTCCTGGGTCACATCATGGCAAGGCTCGACCAGTTCCTGGTAAGTAATTATTTCATGCTCAAAAGTTGTATTCATTCACCCAGAATTATGCCTTCCTTTGTCTCAATAATAATCATATTCTCCTTGAATTCATTATTCCAAAAACATCGGTCCAATTCCTTTTAGGTTTAACCCCTCTTGGGCATGTGAAGAAGGGGTTCTAAATATCATCAAACAAACCTAGAAGGTCCACTTCTTAGGATCCTAGGGTTACATAAAGGGATCAAAGATTTAAAAAAACTAAGAATTCCCTCAATATTTCGTCCAAATCTAATCACATGGATCTGGGTCATGAAAAAAGAAGCCTCCAAGAAAATCTAAAAAGTTATGAGAGGATATAAAGACTAGGGAGATCACTAAGGATCTCTTAAGAGAGGAGCGGTACTCGGAGGAGAAAATACAATCCTTGGGAAAAAAGGAGGAGGAGTAGAAGAGAATCAAATCAAGAAGTCTCTCGCTAAAGGCAGGAGACAAAAACAAAACATATTTTCATAACCAATTCAAGGAAAGGATGTGAAGAAACACAATTCTGGAGCTTGACAATGAAAGAGGGGAGAAAATATCTCCATTTCAACAAATAAAAGAGGTGTCTAATCATCATTTTCAATCCATTTATCAATATGAAGAGGAAGAGGATCAAGAGATATCAAATTATCTTTGCGATAGCATTCCTTTATTAATTTCAAAAGATGAGAATGACCTCTTTCTGAAGCACATATCCGAAGAAGAATTCAAGGCTATGGGCTAGTCTCTCCACCCTGAAAAATATCCGGGACCATATGGTTTTCCCATCTATTTCTATAGGATATATTGGAGTATAATTAAATGGGACTTATGCAGAACGCTAAATTGCTCTAAAGGTATGGAAAATATCAGGGGGGATGGATGGGGGGCACCAACTCATATTTCATTTCCATGATCCCCAAAGAGAAGAATCCTACTTCACTCAAGAGATTCAAACCCATATACCTTTGCAATGCTTTGTACAAAATATTAACAAACAATATAGAAAGTAGACTAAAAAAGACCCTCCCAAAGCTCGTCTCTGAGAACTAAGGAGGATTCATCATGGGAAGGTATATCATGGACAACATCATAATTGTCCAAGAAGCAAACCATTTGAGTTATGAAAGAAAAGAGAAAGGTATGGTGATCAAGCTCGATCTGGCCAATTCCTTCGACAAAGTAAGGCACAATTTCCTCTTTCGATTAATGGAAATTTGTGCTTCTCTGGAGAAGTGATAAATTTGATAAGAGCTTTCATAGGCAGTTTGTAGATAGCTCCTTTGGTAAATGGTAGACCGAAAAAATTCGTCAGGGATTCAAGAGGAATTCACCAAGGATGATCATTATCCCCTTTCCTTTATATTCTAACATCTGAGGCATTGAGCAGAAGTCTTAATAAACAAATTGATGATGGATCTCTCCCTAGAATTCAAATAGTTAGAGGTGTTAAACCTAAAAATAATGCTAAATTTGCAGACGATACCATTATCTTGGGTTCTTCCTAAAAAATAATTGCATGGAAGTTTAAGCACTCTTTATCCTCATTCATAAAGGATTTAGCTGGGGAAGCTAACTCAGGAAAGAGTTGTATCTACCGATGGAACTATCATCTCCCTCTATTAAGTGATATATCAAGTATCCTAGGATTCAAAGAAACATGGAATAAATCCTCTTTCAAGTACCTCGGTAATCCTATATCCCTTTTAAAAAGTAGGGTTGAAGACTGGAAGGAAGTGATTCACAAATTAAAGAGCAGAATTCAAGCCTGGGGAGTTAAATGGTTAAATTTAGCTGGGAAAATCACTTTAATTAAATATTTCCTTTCTTCCATGTCCATGTTCTTAAGTTGTATATTGTTCACTCTAGTGTGATGAACTGTCTCAGCAAAGAGATCAATAATTTTCTCTGGGAGGGGGGCAAGGATGGGAATCAGAAGTTTCACTTAATAAATTGGGAGATTGCTTGATGTGACAAGGGGAAAGGTGGAATAGGAATTGGGGAACCAAGAATAATGAATACAATGACGGGGACAATTTTTTTGTGGAGGATTATATATGGAGAGATAATATATAGAGATCTCAAATAACAAGGGTCAAAAAATTGGGACCTTTGTAAATTTGATTCTAATTGGATAGGACATCATCTTTATTGGTCTCTAGGGAATGGTAAAAGAATTAAGATATGGGAGGCCAATATTATGTATCTCCCCCCTCTCGAGGAAAAATACAACTTGGAAAGGATCAGGGGATGGTTAATAGAGATAGGGGTCATAAATTTATATGACCTCTCAGAATGGTCTGAGGATGGGAACTAGAAGGATTGGAATATTTTGGATGTCCAAGTTAATCTAAAAGCTCAATTCCATATCCTTCTTTGAGACCTGAATGGAAAGGCCCCTTTACAAAAATGAAAGAGATACTAGGGTTTGGGGTAAATATAGAACCTAGACTTCCCTCCCAATATAAACGCATTTTCTTGGTTGCTTGCTCATCAAAATATTCTCACTGTAGAAAATATCAGGAAAAGGAGAATCGAAGGACCGATCAGATGTGTCTTGTGAAAAAATGGGGAAGAATCAACAAATCATCTATTCACTTAATGCCCCTTCACTAAGGAGCTATGGGAAATTGCATTCAAAGACTTGGAAATTCACCTTAGTCTCCCAAACCATATATTAGGGTTCTTCAGAGGATAGAACCAAAAGTATCCCAATTCTCTTGTTAATAAACATTCTCTCTAGAATATTTGGAATTCCAATCCTGAGCATATTGATTGGAAAATATGGATATCAAGAAATAAAGAGATATTTGAATTAAAAATGACCAGCACAAGATGAGTAGCTTCTAAATCCAAGCTTCTAATGAAAGAACACCTTATGGATCAAGTTTGGACAATAAAGCATCCAGAGAAATTTTCTTATTCTGAATTACACTAAGCTAATCAATTCATAATGGGAAGGCCCGTTCAATCCAAAATTTTCCCAAGGAAACAAAGATGGGAAATTGACATCCTCTTTGATGAGTTTCAAAGCATGAGACAAAATCAAAACAATTTTTCCATTTTCTTTGATGGAGCTTCAAAAGGAAATCCAGGGGAGGCAGGTGCGGGAGGGGTCGCCTTTGACCCTAGAGGAAAGAAAATCCAAACCTTTGCTTGGGGTCTGGGGAAAAATATGAACAATCAAGATGAATGGGCATCCCTCACTTAGGGAATTGAGACAATGGAAAAATTAAATATTGACTCCTTTCAAGTTTTTGGAGACTCTTGGATTGTTATCCAAAAAATGCTAAACATTTAGTCAGGAAAAGAAAAGGAGGTAGGAAGAGCTCAAAAGAGAATTTTGGCCTTCCTTCCAAAGCTGAAAAATATCCAATTCCTCCATGTTAAGAGATAGAACAATAGCACTGCAGATGATCTGGATAGTAAAGGGACCAAATTAAGACAAGGATAAATAGTTGTTAATAATTATTCTCCCTCTTTCAAATGGTTGGCATGTTAACCATGGATATGGAGGATTTAAAAAAAAAAAATTAAAAAATGAATCATAGGCCTCGCTTACCCCATGGGAGGGCTCGAGACAGGTTGGTTCCCACCATTAATCGATGGGACAAAGTTTTAAGACGTGGAGTCAGTTCGACCCCCTACCGGAAATGTGGTGAATTATATTGGTGGAAGGAGAAGGAAATAAATGTTGTCTATCTTGGCCTTCATTCTCTCGTCTCTCTTAGTAATTTGATATGTGTTTTTGACCATGTGATGGCATTTAAGAACTCCAGGCTACTCAATATGGAAAATCCCTCACATGATTATAGGCAGGGCAAGTATGGAAGAGTCGAGAAGTTGTTTAATTGTATGTATATCAAGCAGAGGTAGGGTAATTCCATTATCATTAGTGGATAAGAGGAGTGTAAGTCTGCAGTATTAGGAAATCATCCTTCCAAGACCAACTAGGAAGGCACTATGGAAAATATGCAAAGTGAAATAGTTGAAATAAAAAACAGTATTGTGGATCTCAAAAAAATGATGCGATGTGTATTTGAAGTCGCATCTACAAATATGGATGAGAGTAAGAAGGTTTCAGTTGCTATAACAAGTATTGACACCAGAATAAATGATGCATAAGTTGGCATCTGCATCTAGGTTGGTGAGGTCAAGGAGATAAGGCGTACCTTGTAGGATATGGAAAGGTACCAGTCATCTATGTTTGAGGAAATCGGAAGAGAAATTCTGTATTTGAAGAACATGTAACAAGACCATTTTATGAATAGCAATGAGAGGAAAGAAGCTTGGTTTGTGTAGCTATAGGAGACTCTAGTGGAGATGAATTCAAACTTGCAAGCAATGGGTAGAGATGGTGGTTTGATGGCTGAGCAAGGAGAGGACTCTCCTATGGAAGAAGCTTCAACTGTTCAACTGATCTAGCTATAGAGAACATACCCTAGGAATGACATGTCTCGCTCCAGTCTTTTTATCTTCTTATGTATCTTTGTCTATATCTATGTAGATAGTTTGTTAGGATATATACCGCAAGAGGAAATAGTTTCAAAACTGGAAAATTTTGTAAAGATATCTCTTAGATAGAGTTTCTAGACTCATAACTCTTGAATCCTCAAGTCAAGCTCCTTACTATAAAATTTTTGTAGAGTTGTATCTTTATGTAGAAACATGTAAATATATAATATAATATTCTCATTTATGTTAAAAAAATTACATTTTAAAACTAATAGTGTTTTCAATAAGTTGAAAAACCTATAAATGTTGAAGACAAATATACAACGAAAGAATCGTTTATTAAGAATGGAAATCCCAAGCAAGATGATTATGGTGATGTGGAATCTTCCAAAAAATCCTAAACCACAATCAAAAGATCAATATAAGAAAGGTGGAGACAAGAAATTTCAAACATTATATAATTATCGAAGAAAATGTTAATTACATTAATTATATTTTTGTTGAGAAAGTTCATTATGGTTAATTATTTTTTATAAAATGCTTTATATATGTTATTTGTTGAATTTTATTTTTGTTATGTAGTTTATTTTTGTAAATATAATATTGATATTAATGGAACCAACAAATACATTTAAGACAAGATTGGTCTGCCCCAAGGGAAACCCGACCCTAAGTAAAAAATAGATTGCCAATGCTATCATACAAAGTCTTAACAAAGCTATTCAGTTTACTACCCAATCCTATAAAACTAATAAAAAAACTAAGATAACATGAAAAATTATTGTAACAAAAACCATAACCACCAAGTTGGTTCCTCATCAGATATGTTAACAGAGGGCTTTTCGCAAGCAAGAGGTCTGACTTCAAGAATGAAATCCTTGCATGTAATTAAGTAATTTAGCTTTTGGTTCATCTCATCCATTTGTAGGAGCATCTCATTTATTTCATTTTTGGTGTCAAGGAGAACCTAGTCAAGTAGTGATTTGATAGTCTAGTGAAGCGCTAGTGTCTTGAAATACTTTGTATTCTGCATCCTCTACCCAAGGATGCATTTCCTCTACAATTAGCTCTAGGTACATTACCTCATGTTCCTCTTTCAACCACTCTTTCGCGATGTAATATGAGCACAGATTTCAAGGGGAATGGAATGGTAATACAAATTATTATCTACCTTTGAGGCTTTCCTCTAAGCCTATGGGAGGTCATGACCACCTATTCCCTGATGATTTTTTTCCCCAAGACCCCACCTTTCCATCTCTTGAATTTCAAGGTTAGTTCCTACAAATTGAGTTGGGAGCCGACCAACCATCCAAACCCCCAAGTTGTCCTCACCGATGCAGACCAGCCCAACTAACCTTAGAAATTCCAAAGTAGAAGTTCCCTTTGGGACACCACGACTTTCCAAACCACATCATGTGACCAACTTCCAATCGATGAGCGCATCTATATCTTAATTCATGCCAAGTTTAACAAAGTTTTCCTTTCCTCTTTTGGTCCCATGCCTGGAATCCATTGTGAAATAAACATATGTTGATTCACCTTATATTCCCACACCCAAATTTTCATCATGCTTAGAACTGATTTGTCCTTCATATGCTACCCCCACTCATTTATTAGATCGGCCATAACCAGTTTCCAGATCCTCCTATATGTGATTGCATTTAAAGTTCAGTTGTTTACATTCATGAGGGGATGTGCCAAGTGGGGGAGTCTTGACACATGTGACGCATGAGGGGTTCCGTCACATGGGCTCGCCCCTTGCCTTGAAACTCCATCTGGGGATTTTTTTATTATGTACTGATTTTGTATTTTTATGTATTTTATTGGTTTTGTATTATGAATTGTGCATTCAATTGTCAATAAGAAAGTGGGGGTGGAAGGAGTGATGGGGGGAATTTAAATCCCATAGGGAAATGTGATTAAAACATTTGCTTGGCATTTAGGCATTAAAACAAACAATTACATTGAGGCCTTCTCTCTTTATCAAGGATGAAAAATAAGTCTATAATGGGTATTCATTCAACCAACATCCTGGGTGAATATTGACTTATTATAATATATGCTTGTACAATATCTCTCCCTCAAGACATAACCCTTCAACATATTCTCATGCTAATCAAGGGTTTCACAGATTGGATGGATAAGGTTAGTTTCCGACATATATTTCAAGGGATAAATGAAGAGGCTCAAAGGGTTTCCAACCATGCCTTAACCATGGAGGAAGGAATTATAAACTTGAATGGGGAGGGGGACTTGTGGGTCCCAATTCCTTAACCCTTATCATGGTGGTTAGAGTTAATGAAATGGGAAAAGGGACACACAATAGATATCAGGGTGAACACGGTTTGGATGGTAGGATGATAGGAAACATGGGGCATGGGATCCATGTCTTATCCATGCAAGAAGAGGATTTAATTCAAAGAGTACATGGATTGTACACCCTTCTTTCTTGCATGCCTGAAGGGTCATCCCCCCTATCACTCCACTTCAAATTATTATCGCAGGGGGTTGCGCTTGTGTGTTAATATGAAGACATGATCTAAATTCATTATGACGGGGGTTGTAGGTGGTAGATATATGGGCACAAAGGTTTTTGTTTTGTAGGCTTAGTCACACGCGCAAGACTCCATGCTCAGAACTTCCCTGTACCCCTTTGCATGTTCTCTGAAATCCTCTATGTTGGGAAAAATTATTGCATAATTTTACCACATAAATTATCAACCAGGATCAGTAAATTGATGACGTATCGTGCAAAATAATTATAACTAGGACTCAATTGATTACTTTAACTAAGCACACCAAAAATCTAATTGAAGAGGTACTGGGTAGGTAAGATGATATTCATTGTTTATGCCAAACAATCACACTTTAAGCTTCAATAACATGACAAGGATAAGGATTGTTAACATTATCAGACTGTCAAGGAAACAACCATACTTTCTGTAGCCAAATCAAGAAGAGGAGAAATTAAATCACACGAGCAGGAAAGTAAAACCACACACTGTGTGAATGGAAAACTAGGTCATTAAGAGTTCATTGGTTTAGGTCATGTGATATTTTGAAACACTTATTGGATCCTCGGGTTAACAACTTCAAGATCTGGTGCACACCACACTCAGCCTATCAACACTTGCATAAATTTAAAAGCAAGAAAAATAAAGTAAAGATGGTAACAAATTAAACCATCACACCATACTTGCGAAAATGAATAAATGAAATTAAATGAAATTCTACACAAAGAAACACTTTTCTCTCTGGTAACGGGCCATTGCTATCGTAGAACAAATTGCTACTACTAATCTATAACATAAATAAATAAAATTAGAGCATACTATTTATCCTCTCACAAATCTATAAGATATCAAATAATAAAACTTCTATGATTGTTCTCCATCAAATATGGTTGAGTGATCATCCCAAATCTTCCTCAAATATTCAAAGGTGGAAGAGAAAAATCGAATTTGAAGATTATGGGTGATATTTGACTTTGTTGAAATATTCAAATATACCTATACACATCATAAAACTCATCCAACTTTCAAGGTTAAGTGAAAATACATTAATTTTCCAACATTTAATCATAACTTCACTCAAAATGCTAAAATAAATGATTTGGAAAATAATAAGTATAATCCCACATATAAAAATTAAAATGGCCTTAATGCAAGGTTACGAGAGAGTGAGAAATGGTTAAAAAGAAAGGGAAAAAGAAGAGAAAAGATGACATTTCATTGAACCAACACTTTGTCAGGCTCATCATGGCTTAGTGTCGATCCATATTGTTGTTGGTTCCATGGGCTACGATGTGTGGAAGCTAATTATTAGCATTTATCTCACTCTGTGTCATATGGAAAGGTATCTCTATCAGGATGCTTAGGAAGTGGATGTGAGGATGGTGCATGCAGACTCTACTTGAGCACAAGAGGCAGACACAAGAAGGAAAATTGAGACCTCTATGGAAATGGAAACTAAGATCATATTGGAAAGGAATGTTGAGCTTACTCTAATAGTAGTAGTCTTAGAAGCGGAAGTGGCTTCTCTTCAATCTCAAGTGCAGTGCATAGATTAGGGGAGTATAGTGCAAGGCTTATTTGGTTCACCAAGCCCTTTAATCAATTCAACACCAAATCTGCATACTTCTGGAATTCAATTCATAAATCAGGCTCTATTTTATCCTTAAGTGTTCTATGTTTTTAAAATGTAGTTTCTTATTTTTCCAGTTTGTTAAAGTATATACGGTCAGTTTGTGTCCATAATTATTAGAAATAAGGTCTTAAATGTAGTTATATTGTTGATCTCCTTGCTGAGGTTTTTGATTGTATTTGGCCTATGGCCCCCTTTTTTGTGTGTTTTACTACTAGGGATTTACCACAACCTTTATAATAAAAGTTTACCCATTCCTAAAAAAATGGTTGATATGAAAGTGATAGACAAAAATAATTTTGTGTATTTACATGAAACTTGTATTTGTTTTATTAAAAGTGGGTTTTAAAAACAATTATGAATGAAACTATTTAAGTGATGGCATGTTTGAAAATATCCATATCATATTGGTAAAAAATAAGATTCATAATCTTGCAATGTAGAAATAGGTATATTAATCAGATAGTGTTGTATGTTTTTGCATGATACACGATTATTAGATAAATGATTGATTATATTTGATACGAATGGAGTATTGTTACATGCTATTTTAAGATATTATTACAGAACATGTTATTCCCAAGATATCCATACATTTTTGCAAGATTAAAGGTTTATTTTATACATCCAGGGTTAGAAAATTTTCTTAAACAGTGCCTTAGTATTTTTGAGGTTGGTTTATGGACATCTGCCCAGAAAAGAAATGTGAATGGGTTTTTTCCATATTTATTTGCCAAAACTGAATTGAAAAATGAGCAATTTAAAGTCATATTAATACAAGCTTATTGTGACGCCATACCAAGAAAGGGCCATGTTGGAATTGGGAATCCAAAAGTATATCTCAAACCTTTAAATAAATTCTAGAATATCTTAAAGGGTGCTTATGATGCTAGTAACACGGTGATTGTAGATGATTCAAAAAAATCATGTTTGTAATGATGAAGGGAACTATGTAATTACAAAAATCTATAATTGTGAGGATGAGAATGACACATACTTGCTAAATCGATTGTGGTTTTTCTGGCTACACCTAAATGTTTAATGATGTGAGATATACTATAAAAAACATGAAATTAGTTTGTTGAATAATATAATACAATTTTTTTTTATCTTGATAGTATTTTCTATGAGTGGCACTATGATTAAGGTCTTTGGATTTTAGTTTGTTATTGATGTGTTACCAACTTTAAAAGTCATGAATAATAATTGCTAATGGGATTGAAAATTTAATAGGCCCAAATTTGGGGTTTTGTAAAGTGCAAATCATATTCTAAAAATGTTAGTATCAAAAATAAAATGTGCAAAATCAGATTCTGAAAATCCCAATATCGATTTTCAAAAATGCAAAATACAATTTCGAAAGTGCCATTATCACCTTTAAAAAGAACGAAAAATTGGTTCTGAAAGTGTCAATATCGGATTCAAAAAGTAGAAAATCTAGTTCCAAAAGTTCATATTTGGAACCCATATTGGCTATTTTGGAACCCTTTTTTTAATTTAGAAAGGTTGTTTTTGGACTTTAGAAAGGTTGTTTTTTACTTGTTTCCAAAGGGGCTTGAATTGGAATTAGTATAAATTTAATGAAATAGGTGTTTGTGGATGGAAATTGATATTGGCATTACACACAAACATACTAAGAAAGAACCCAAAATAGGAATACATGGTAGAGAGGAGTAAAAAACCAAAAAGGGTAGTGATTTCTCATGAAGAACATGACAAGGAAGACCCATATGCTAGGTATACCCGGTTGGATAAAAGCATTGTTGCATTGACAAAGATGATAACATTGTTGTAGGTGATGATGGATAAGGAAGCACCCAATAAAGACTGAGCATGGAGAAGAAAAGGTTGACCCAAAAGATCCAAAGTTGAGAAGCTTGGAGAATCAGGTAAAAGACAAGCTCTTCCTTCTTCCAACATTCCACTTAGAGTTGTAATAAAACCTGAAATAGAAGTGTATGATGGCCAAGTTAACAATAAAACATTGAATGGTTGGTTCAAACAATTTGAGGTTTATTTTCGCCTTGACCAAATCAAAGAAAGATAAAAAATAAAAAAAAATTGCATGTTCATAGGACATGCTCTATCATGGTGGGAGAGATATGTGGATGCATTGAGGATAGGAAAAAAATCCCATGGTTACAAAATGGAAAGATTTCAAGGCATTGTTGAAATAAAAATTATATCACATATCTTATGAAGAGGAGCAACTCATTAAATGAAAATACCTTCGGCATGAATAGGGACGATGTGTATAATAATACACATTGAAATTTCAAAAGTAAGCCATCATGTTGGGTATCTCTTTGAAAGAGTCTAGGATTATGGTGAAATACCTTGGACGCCTATTTACCCATATCTAAAGGCAATTGCCAATCCTTAGTTTGAAAAGAATAGATTATGCAAGCATGAAATCTCTCTACATTGAGTTGGACTCTAAAAATGGACAACAAAAACAAGGCCAAGAAGAGATCAACATGACCAAAGGAAAGAAGATTGTAGCTATGGTCCAAAAAAGGAGAGGTCCTAATAGCCATTGTAAACATTGTGATGTGGATGGGCACATGCATGAGAAGTGTTGGAAACTTCATTTAGAGCTACACCAAAGGTGGCATAAGTCTATGTAGGGAGAAAATGTAGCTACCAAGACAAAATAAATTGTGGTAGAAAGCACTATTCCAAATCAAAGTTCAAGGGAATGATTGAGAGGGTAAATGCTTTGTTTGACAATGACTCTGTATGTAATATGGTTTATGAATCCCTAGTAGATGAGCTTGGTGTATAAATTCAAGATCTATTACAACCATGTTCATTGGGTTGGATCCAAGAGAAATCTATTATAATAAACACTAGTAGATGCAATATCAAGTTTGCCCTTAGTATTGACTCTGTTGATGAAGTAGGATGTGAACTTGCACCATATATGCTTGTGAAATGATGTATGGAAACCCATGTCTATGGGATAGGGATGTGGATTTCTATAGGAATAGAATAAATAGAACTTCATTAAAGGTGATAAGGCCTAACTCATCAAAACTCACAAATGGTTAGGAAGTGTTGATGTAATTGTAACTTCGGAATGTATTTCACCTATGTATATTGTACTCCTATAGAGATGTTATTATTCCTCTATACGGAAGTGTTGTCATTTGTATTGACAAGTGTCGCAAGTGTCACAACTTGCAAGTGATGGGTTATTAGACCACCATGTGTGGGGTCGGCCCGGATTAATATAACCATGGGTTATTAGACTGAGTTAGACAAGTCAGCCTTGCTAGGTTATTAGGCAGGTCGGGTCATGTATAAATAGAGTGCAGGAGGCACTCTATTTGATTATCTCATTGTTCACTTCTACACTACTCAGAAAGTGGCGCACTAGTGGAGGAGGAGGTTCAGCTGTTAGGAGGACTATCTCTGTGTACTTGGGTTGTATCATTGCTCTTTCTATCTCTGAGGAAGTTGTGGGGTTTTTCACCTTTATGGTTTTCCCCAGTGAAACTCTATGTGTCTATTGTCTCATGTGATTGCTTGGTGTGATTGATATGCATTGTTATATTGGATATGTTGTACATGTTATTCTCTTAGTAAAGATCCTAGAGTATGTTGAATTCATGCTAAAAAATTAACATGGTATCAGAGCTAACCTAAGAAGAAGACACTGTGCAGTTACGGAAGCTAGGGATTCTTGTTTATTTGGTTTCTCTACATGGATCTTGAAAGGAAGTAGGGTATTTTGACTCTCATCAACAAGGCGCATCTTTCTGTCCAATCAGAATTCAATTCTGGGCACTTTCATTTTTTGCCCTAAAAATTAGGGTTTCCACAAAAATAGGAATTTCTTAATTCTGAGACCATGGCTAGAAGCTCCTTGGAAAAATCAAAGTTTAGAGCTTTGGATCGAACTTTTTGGTTGGGTGAAGCTCTGGGAAAATCAAACCCTAGTTTGGGGTCCTCTCTAGTGAAGCCGAAAATTAGGGCTTCTGCAAAAGTTGGAATTTCTTAAATCTGAGACCATGGCTGGAAGCTCCTCTGAAAACTCGAAGTTTAGAGACCAAGATCGAACTTTTTGGATGGGTGAAGCTCCGGGAAAATCAAACCCTAATTCGGGGTCCTCCCTAGTGAATCCGGAAGTTTGAAAAGCAAATTTGAGGGGTGAAACTTTGCAGTTTTCAAATTTTGAATATACCAGCTTGATCAGCTCATCAAGGAACATCTTTCTATCCTTTCAGAAGTTTGAATTTGTAGGGTTTCTCTGACAAACCCTAATCCAGCTCCAGATCCAGATTTCTGCAAATCAAGTGGTAAGACCTAAATATTTTCTATTTCCATTTGAAGTACTCTTTAATATGTCTCACCACACCAAGCTTGAGTATAAGCTTGAAGGGGTTGATAAATCCCGAGCATGGAAGTATAGGATTGGGTTAACTCTAGAAGAGAGTGAGTTGGACACCTACATAAGTGAAGGGGTTCTTGTCCCAGAGGGAGAAGAGACTAAGGCCTTACACAAGAGGAACTTGGTCAAGGATAAGAGGATCATTGTTGATTCTATCTCATGCCACATGTCATCTCTGAAGACACCTAAGGAGATGTTTGATTCCTTGACCAAGCTATTTGAAGGGAAGAATATAAATCGGAAGATAACTTTGAGGAATCAATAGAAGAATATGAAGATCCAGAATGAGGAGACTATGCAGTCTTATTTATCAAGGGTCTCCTAGATAAAAGGAACAACTTGAAGCTATGGATGAAGTAATGGAGAAATTTTAATGACCACATTGAATGGCCTACCCAAGTCATGGGACTCCTTCATCCAAGGAATCTGTGCAAGAAAGGAATTGATCTATTTCAGTAGACTGTGGGAGGAATGTTCACAAGGAGAAGCTAGGCTTGTGGCCCCTAGAAGAAAATATGGGGAATGAAGATCAATCTCTCACAGCACATACCGAGAAGAGGACACTTTTCCTCTGATTGTCCTAAGAACGAAAGGAACAACAACAACTACTACTACAAGCAATCTGGAAGGTATGACTTACAGGTATGTTTTGAAATCTGCTCATGATTAAGTTTATAATATGATTGTCCTCATGTTATTAATTTTAGTAACAATCTTGTTTAATTTTAGACATGTCTTATCACCCTAATAAAAATATGAATGCGTGATAGAAGATATTAATTGATTAGGATTTTGACACTTATGATTGTACTAATGCATTGTGGTGTTGTATGAGGTTGATATTGTCCGCTAACATGAAAGGTACATCAAGAAATACAAATCATGTTCTAGTTCAAGAACATATGACCATGGTGACATGAAGACAAAGATTCATCCATTGTCATGGATCACATAGAAGCTCTACTTACGAGGTATGTATAAACTGATGCTACAATGCTTAATCTATGAGATATGCAGGTTACTAGCACAAGTCATTGAAGAGAACAAGAAGACATTGCTAGACATAACTAGCAAATATGATAACCAGGTATGTTTTCCTATATCAACTTAGAATCCTACCTTGTGTTAGGATCTTATATTGTTGTATGGTTGATAATGATTATTCATGAAGTTATAAATGTAAGTAATCAAGGGTTTATGCATATTATGTCTCTTACCTTGATTGATGATATGACTAACCAAAAAAGTCCTTTGGTCAAATAAAGAATATGCATGAGTAAAAGAAGTATTCCCTGAAACCTTGAATACTAATGTTTATTATCTATGTTTTAAATGATCATGACTATACATGTTTAAGATTATTGTGATTATACTAATGAATGTATGTATGCGACCTCGAGGATAACCCAATGATGATACTAGTAAGTATGTGTAACGTCCCCTTCCATCATCAAATGCAGGGAAGGAAACATTAACAACACACCGAGGCTTTTGGCAGACTTAGCCCCCGATATTACATTACTCATAAATTCATAACAATTAAAAACTTCTATATGCAGATTCATCTCAATATAAACACAGCGGAATTAAACATAATAGCAAGCACACAAACAGTAGTGCCTAACATATATATATATATATCACAGCGGGGGATGATTCAGCATATAGAGACTCAATCTCATTACAATGCCATGCATGGATTCCAAATTAAGATAATCAACTCATTTCATTAAACATGGACAATTTAACATATTGCAGAACACAAAATGCAAATAATTTATAATACATAGAACACTTATCTTGAAAAGTAGATGTCCAACGACTGGCTACGTGAGAGCAACGTTCCACCCAACCATAGATCTCTTTCCAGCCTATATTCTTTCAGCTGAGAGATCACCCCCGAGCTGGGCTGTGTATCCACTAAGGAGGAACTAGATGGCTCACTCACGGTCTAGGTTTCACTCAGACAGCCATGCTAAGCCAACACACAGTTGGGTTTTTCAAGCATGCAATAGGAAATGGAGGAGGATGCTAGTCCCCTAAGCTCAATCCCAGAGCCACATACACTTCAAGCTGGACTCAGCAATCCCATCCTCTGTTCATACATCCACACTTGGATTTCTCACAACTCTCTCACGAATAACCCCAAATCCGTCACTGATTTTCTGGGCTGTTAAAACTGGGTTTTCCCATGGATTTCGGGGTATCTAATGCTCCCAAATTCGCCCCAAGGTTCATACCAATGGATCCCCCATTGGATTTCACTATCCAATCCCAAATCTCAGCGTTTTTGGCTGCTCCAAACGTGGGTTCTTTCAAAGTCGCGATTTCTGGTTTTTCCCTCTGCTGGCAATTCGTTTTTGGATGAAAAATGGTGCTGGTCCCTTTCCCAATGGAATGGGGATGAGGAAGAAGCAACATCCCTGAGGTAGAGTGGCTTGTGGTACAAGAAAACAGAGCCCATACTCTGCCATACGAATTTCTAGGCTGCCCATGCTCCATTGAAGCCATGGACTGAAATCCTCAACCACTTCCTTACAACAGAATTAAATGTCATCAAGGAAAGTCAAATGGGTTCTCAAGGTGACATATGGTAGCCTATGGTTCAATCCCTCAACCCCCTCACCACTCCCTAGTGGATACACATGGCCCCTTCTCATTCGTTGCCTCCGTAGCCAGTTTTGGTATTTTATTGCATGATGTTTATTTACATCCTATTACAATTTCCATGGCTTAAGAGCACATGGGCATCAAATATCAATGCTTGCCCTTTAAATCAAAATCCAGGCTTTCACTAGCGGGGCCTTGGCCTTGAGCTCCACGCTAGGAAAACATACATCACATGTACACATTATTTACATTAAATGCTAATATATCCTAAGGGTCAAAATGAGGTATTACAATCCCCTCCCCCTTAGAATAACACCGTCCTCGGTGTTCCAAGACTTAGGAATACATATACAATTTACACATGTCCAAAACTTCAAAAACTTTGCAAATCTGCCCTGCATTCTGTTCTTTACTTTGAACTTTCAGGACCAAGTCCTTTGATTTTCACGAGCTTCTCCTGCTAATTCAGATCTTCTAGCTCATCCATAAGTCTGAAAACTTTATGGCTGCTACTTTCTTGAGGTTCTCTTGTTGGGCAGTTGCGGAGACAATGATGCCCTCCACATTTCCAACACTTCACTGGTTGCTTCATCTTTACCTGCTCAATTTTCTTTGAGTCTTCCCACTTGGAGCGTTTTTTAATCGGACGATTGGATGAATGCTTCTTCATTGATCCACTTTTCTTTCCCTTGCTGATTGCTTTCATAATGCTTTTTACCTCTTTCTGCAGACGAATAGAGTCCTGCAAAACCTTGTGGTTCATCTCGTTCTGTTGCTTTTGCATCTTGAGCATCTCTCCAAGATTTTCTTGTGTCTTGGCAATTGTTTGAAGAAGACTTCCAGCCAATTCTAATAGCCTATGGTCTACTGCCATGGTCATTGTGCACAGCTGGTTCTCACTTGGCTCACAAGCACACTTGCTTATAGCAACTGCAATCAATTGATTTAATTTCCACCTGTGAAATTCATCATTACAATTCGTGTTAGACCAAGCATAATCTAAACACAATAAAAAAATCAGTCAATTGTTTTTCCCCAATTGACATGGAGGTCCCATGCTCTATTCATGAGACTTTCACACTTTCCATGCTTTTCCAGCATACACATGAATTCTTTCATGCTCATCCATTCACGTTAAATTAACTACTTCAGCATTCACAATTTATTTCAAGCAAATAAACACACTCTACTTTTAGCCATACATGCATTCAACAATTTTCTGTGTTTATAAATGCATCAATAAAAAGGAAAGAGAGAGCAGTAAGAGTTTCTTCTCTTAGTCTTGTTCCATTCTGGAACCCACGCCACCACGGTGGTTTTCATGCTCCTAGTCTCTTTCACCTCAACGTGAATGCTTGACCTGCCCTTCTTGGCTATGACACTTAATGTCTATGGTCTATTTCAGACCTCTCAACCATGGAGTCCCTCCACATGGTTTATCTACAACTCTTGACTGCTAGGACTCACACAGTCCCACTAGCCCCATCTTTCCATTACTGCTCATGCTGAGCTCTTTAGGATGATTACATGTCCACATGCATCCTTAAGACGCTTTCATAGTCATTGCTTCCAGCAATACCTACACTCAAACATTGAATTAATTCACATGTTTAGTTTATTTTCATAGGAAATCATAACCAAATCATATACACATGTATATTCATAAGCAAGAAATTACAAGATAACCAAATACTTATCTGTATTGTGCATTTCTTCTCTGGTCCACAGGGTCCTGCTTTTACTTTGTAAGCCTTGGGATCCTCCTGCGGACTGGGATGTTTGGCCAGCGCGCAGGCTGCTCCAAATCATCAAATAATCAACACCTTACCAGTACACCTTCACGCCGACTGGAAGGAAACTTCACTACGACCATTTCTAGGTCAAGGCTCTACTATGGAGCCATAGGCACATAATAGCCCTTTCATCAATACTTCACAACCCTTCATCAAAATCCCCACAACCTCCACAACATCCTTTTATTTATATTAACCCTTCCACCACAACCCCTCACAACATCCTTTTATTTATATTAACCCTTCCACCACAACCCCTCACAACATCCTTTTATTTAGATTCTTTAGTGTGTAACATCAATTACAATCTGTTTAGGCTGTCAACGCAAGATGGATAAGCAAGTTCATTAGTATTGCTGCTTTAAATTGCAAACATATTTCATAACATCCACTATCCAACCTTGAAACACCAGGAATGCGTCCATTCCCTTAAGGCGTAGTCAATATTGGCATCCCTAACATAACTTAGCACCAGAAAGGCGTGCACTCCTTACTGATGTGAACTATGAAGGTCCTAATCATACTTCAAGCAGCCTGCTATAATGGAAATAAAATCAAAACATGCTCTGCATATTAACTCTAATAATTAGACAAGCATGTATGTATATATATATATATCATTCAGGGTTTATGAAACACTTATCCATTTGCAGATGTTATTTCTCTTCTTTAATGAGGAATGGGGGCTCCTTCTCTGAGTTGACAGTCCCTCGGTTTGCCATCCCAATTCATTTTGATGTTACATAACCTTCATATGTCTTACTGACATAATCTTCATCATCTCACTCATATTGTTTATCAATCATGTAGTGCAGATGAGACATTAATAATGTCTTATGGCGTTTCACCTGAAACCCACTTTCAAATCATGGAGTCCCTTCCCATGAAGTTTGGCTTCTGCAGGACCTCTCTCTCTTGGTCTTACTGCAATGTGTCTCCCTGGCACACTTATTAAACAGCCAAACAGTCAGCAACATTTAACAATACCATTCAAATCTGATTGTTTCATAACCAATCCATGGCTCTAATAATTAAATTCAGTATGAATTTGCAACTCTGTCTACTACAGAAATTGTTTTTCTTATCCATGAGGCTATCCTCATATTGTTTGGCTCCTGTAAGTGACACCACTCTGCCCGTTATGGTCTTATGCCCGCTGCCATACATGAGCATCCACTTACAGCATGTCCTCCTGACACATTTT
Organism: Larix kaempferi; assembly: GCA_027924585.1. Lineage (NCBI taxonomy): Eukaryota > Viridiplantae > Streptophyta > Pinopsida > Pinales > Pinaceae > Larix > Larix kaempferi. The sequence goes on from BSBM01000211.1 coordinate 7,908,697, forward strand.
CATATAAGCCAAACAGTCATTAGCAATTATTAGCAAAATTTCAAATCCGAAACATTTAAAATCTGATATTTACAACTATTCTTACTAACAGAACTTAGAGCTCTCAATCATGAGATTCCTTCTCATAAGCTCTAAATCGAATTCTCAAATCTGCTCCCTACAGAATTAGACTTGCAGCCATGATATTATTCTCATAAACTTAAATCAGAACATTTTCAGATCTGTTTCATGCATAAATTAAATTCCACAACCATGAGAACCTTCTCATAACCTTTGGCCGTTGCAAATGGTAGAGCTCAGTCTTTACTATGGTCTTCTCCCCATTGCCATACGCAAGACATTTCTACCTGGAGTCTGAAACTTTCAATCAGCAAAACATGTTGTGAGTCCCCATGCATATAATATTTTATTTATCATTCTTTCACAGTCATATCATTCATCCAACTCTGTCCTTCCACAGAGCATTCTAGCAGCCCATCGATCATGATTGGGCTCTTCATGCACTTACTATTCTGCATTCATAACAGCCCATGCAATGATCCTAGAATTATCATCAATTCCTTCATTATTTATTTTGTAATAACATATGCATCATCCCTGTGCATTCATACAATGCATCACAAGATTTATAAAATCTCTTAATGCTCATCTACTTAATGCTACCTTGCATTGTTTCATGAGTACTATGCATTCAAGCATATTATGATCAAAACATGCCTATCTCATATAACTTGCATTACCATAATCAAGACCACCAGTCCTCACTTGCTTTGGTTATTAAGCACATAACCAACATACACATAGCATGATATAAATTCATATGAATGCATTGAGATTTCTAAACAGTCATAGGGTGTAAGGATTATTTCCTTCACTTACCCACACCTCACCAAGCTTGGTAGGTTAACAGTCTCAATCGGTATTCAATATCATATGCAAACTAACTCATCATAGCTCAAACATAGTTGAAGAGATCTTACCAAATCCTCTTTCAACATTCATGCAATTTGGCACCAATAATCATTACCTGCATGGTTACCATTAACATCATCTGATGTTACCTGATCAGTTGGCCTCTTACCAAGGCTGCTCAGTCTCTTTGCCAACTTTATGATCATATATTTGTTGCACCATCCTTTCTGCATGAGGTTGTTGGCTTCATGCAACAACATCCTCAACACATTTAGCCATGCTCTTTGTTATCTTTGGTCCTACAACCAATACCAACATCAATAGTGATTATCAACCCCAATATTCTCCATTAGTGGTTCATTGCATATGCAGACTTCATTATTCTACCAATATGCAATATCCCATTTATGCACAAGCATTTCCATATGCATTATGCAATGTTTGTTAAGATGCCATCTAGTGCATATACATCTATGTAATCCCTTACATTTTTAACATTTTTATGCCATATGACAATTTCATAATTATAAGTATGATAACAAACAGGGGTTTAAAGAATTCTTCCATTTTCGATCCCTTCACTGTAACATGGAATTCCTCTTCCATATCATGCAATTGTAGAAATTGCCCACATTGACAACAAAATTTGTTTGTTAAAACAGCCGCTGGCACTCTTCTGCGCTAAATATCTGTGATATATGTAGAACTCATTCAAACTCTGGTCATTCATCCTTGTTCCCTGCTGGACAAGCTTTCCAATGCCTATCCCCGTGCTCCATTCCGACATCTGGTGTGGAAACAACGTTGTTTCAAAAATGACAACTCTTACCAATAATTCTGCACATTTTACACAGTTGTATTTGGTCCAGAATGCCAACTTCAGCCACCTGTGGAAGAAAATCTATGAAGAATCACAAAAACTTTTATATTGGGAGAAGTTAGTCCATATAACAAGGAACACTCAGCAATTCGCGGATCTCAATTCTGATGCACCATTCATCTTTTATAAAATTCTGGGTTTAACCACTTTTCCTTTTTAACTCCCTTTGCAGCCTGTGCTCCACCTATGCGCCACCTGCGCGCAACCTGTGCACAACTTGCGCGCAATCCGCGCACTATCTGCGTGCAACCTACACTCAATCCACGTGCAACCTACGCGCAATCTGCGCACAATCTGCGCACGACCCACGCGCAATCCGCGCACGACCCACGCGCAATCCGCGCACTATCCGTGCGCAACCTGTACGCGATCTGCGCGCGATCCGTGCGCAACCTGTACGCGATCTGCGCGCAATCTGTGCGCGACTCGCACGCAATCCGCGCGCAATCTGCGCACAATCTGCGCACGACCCGCGCGCAATCCGCGCACTATCCGCGCGCAACCTGTACGCCATCTGCGCGCAATCTGTGCGCGACCCGCGCGCAATGCGCGCACTATCCACACGCAACCTGTACACCATCTGCGCGCAATCTGTGCGCGACCCGCACGTAATATGCGCGCAATCTGCGCACGACCCGCGCGCAATCCGCGCACTATCCGCGCGCAACCTGTACGCCATCTGCGCACAATCTGTGCGCGACCCGCACGCAATATGCGCGCAATCTGTGCGCGACCCGCACGCAATCCGCGCGCAACCCACACGCAATATGCGCGCAATCTGTGCGCGACCCACACGCAATATGCGTGCCATCTGTGCGCGACCCGTGCGCAATCCGCGCACTATCCGCGTGCAACCTGCACGCTTGCGGGGGTCATATCTCCCTCGTCCCTTAACCAAATTGGACGAATTTGGTACCGTTGGAAAGCTCTTGAAGAGGTCTATGCAATGGTGTGATCCTCTACTACATCTGAGAAATTTGACCCTGTCATTTTTCCCAATCAAAATGCCACCCCCAACTTCCAAATTTTAAATCAAAACCATTCTGTCTCTTGCCTGCAACTGCAACTTTTCACAATAGTTAGAAAATTTTCTAGAATGTACCATTTCATCCCCTTACAGAGGTGAACTACTACAGATCAGACTTGCATAAAAACTTGCATAAAAACAGTAAGAAAATGACAAGAACTTGCATCTCTAATAAGGGATTTTCTTTTCATTTCACATTCAACAATCCGACCAATGGATTCACAATTAATCTCCAAGCAACCAACAAGCATGGGTAAGGAAACTCATGAGTATAAGGGCGTAATTTGCAGGCTTTCCTCACTTCTGAAAACCATCCATTGGCCACACAATGTGGATTCATTGTAATTAACAATCATCATTAAGACACGGGGCTGTAACAACTGATTATTCATGCTTTTAACCAAACAGAACTCATTTCCAGCCATGCTCAACATTCAAGTTCATGCATTCCAAGCATCATGGACATTCAAGGAACATGGATTCATCATTAATCAAGGTCTCAAGCACATGATGCATCATCTCCTATGCACAACAATTAACAACAACAACAACAAAACAATATAAGATGGCAGAGGTTGCCCCTCCTTTCTCTCCTCCATGGAGGCAAACAAACAAATACAAACTGAATGCTACAGCATTGGGGACAAATTAGAGCAAGCATTCAACCTGAAGATGAATTTTCTCGCTCCTTCCTCTATTTCATAGAATGCAATCAATGCAAGCAGCTTGCAAAAATCCCCAAACAGTCATGGAAATGATTTCCCGTTCCAACAAATAGAAGCCATGCAATCTTGAGGTTTCTTTAATGCATTTTAGTCCCAAATACAAACTGCATGTACACACAATTATTTATATCTCTGTGAAGGGCCCAACAGCCGTAGTGTTGAACCTACAGCTCTGATACCACTCTGTAACGTCCCCTTCCATCATCAAATGCAGGGAAGGAAACATTAACAACACACCGGGGCTTTTGGCAGACTTAGGCCCCGATATTACATTACTCATAAATTCATAACAATTAAAAACTTCTATATGCAGATTCATCTCAATATAAACACAGCGGAATTAAACATAATAGCAAGCACACAAACAGTAGTGCCTAACATATATATATATATATATCACAGCGGGGGATGATTCAGCATATAGAGACTCAATCTCATTACAATGCCATGCATGGATTCCAAATTAAGATAATCAACTCATTTCATTAAACATGGACAATTTAACATATTGCAGAACACAAAATGCAAATAATTTATAATACATAGAACACTTATCTTGAAAAGTAGATGTCCAACGACTGGCTACGTGAGAGCAACGTTCCACCCAACCATAGATCTCTTTCCAGCCTATATTCTTTCAGCTGAGAGATCACCCCCGAGCTGGGCTGTGTATCCACTAAGGAGGAACTAGATGGCTCACTCACGGTCTAGGTTTCACTCAGACAGCCATGCTAAGCCAACACACAGTTGGGTTTTTCAAGCATGCAATAGGAAATGGAGGAGGATGCTAGTCCCCTAAGCTCAATCCCAGAGCCACATACACTTCAAGCTGGACTCAGCAATCCCATCCTCTGTTCATACATCCACACTTGGATTTCTCACAACTCTCTCACGAATAACCCCAAATCCGTCACTGATTTTCTGGGCTGTTAAAACTGGGTTTTCCCATGGATTTCGGGGTAGCTAATGCTCCCAAATTCGCCCCAAGGTTCATACCAATGGATCCCCCATTGGATTTCACTGTCCAATCCCAAATCTGAGCGTTTTTGGCTGCTCCAAACGTGGGTTCTTTCAAAGTCGCGATTTCTGGTTTTTCCCTCTGCTGGCAATTCGTTTTTGGATGAAAAATGGTGCTGGTCCCTTTCCCAATGGAATGGGGATGAGGAAGAAGCAACATCCCTGAGGTAGAGTGGCTTGTGGTATAAGAAAACAGAGCCCATACTCTGCCATACGAATTTCTAGGCTGCCCATGCTCCATTGAAGCCATGGACTGAAATCCCCAACCACTTCCTTACAACAGAATTAAATGTCATCAAGGAAAGTCAAATGGGTTCTCAAGGTGACATATGGCAGCCTATGGTTCAATCCCTCAACCCCCTCACCACTCCCTAGTGGATACACGTGGCCCCTTCTCATTCGTTGCCTTCGTAGCCAGTTTTGGTATTTTATTGCATGATGTTTATTTACATCCTATTACAATTTCCATGGCTTAAGAGCACATGGGCATCAAATATCAATGCTTGCCCTTTAAATCAAAATTCAGGCTTTCACTAGCGGGGCCTTGGCCTTGAGCTCCACGCTAGGAAAACATACATCACATGTACACATTATTTACATTAAATGCTAATATATCCTAAGGGTCAAAATGGGGTATTACAGTATGCATAAGTGATCAAGGATGGATATAAGTTCAAAGGACAGGTAATCCAGGAAGCAAAGATCAAGAGGGAGCACACTCCAGTAGTTCCTGCAAGGAAGCAAATATTGAGAGGGAGTCCACCCTACAACCAAACAAAGATAAGTATTTGAATTGTCATTTCTTGCATACTTGTTTGTTTAAATAATATTGCTCAATGATGTATATGCTTATGTTCCTAGACTTAGGTTGTGTATCATGCATATTAGAATAATTGCATTAATGAACAATATACCACTAATATGCATGTAATGGGTAAGTGGCCTATGGCACTGTACAACACTCCATTTCTACATATCTAGAATGAAACCTCTTTGCTGACATGTTGGGAGTTGTGCACACTCTTAACAATGTTCTGGTAGAGATTGGAAGGCTTCTAGAAAGTTTCGGGATATGGATAAATGTTGTATTGAAGCATTGGATAAAATAATTGCATGACTGTATGACATATTTCTTTATGTGTTAGAATTTGTTCTAAAAACTATGAGATGTTTCTAATCATGCAATTTAACTTGTTTTGTAGGAAAGATCATATACCATCAAGGACTACAACATTTGTTCCAGCAATAAAGCTATCTATTGAAGATATTGAAGTTCCCAAGATTCGGGATGAAGTAATGGAAGAATGCCATGATCCGTCGATCATGAAGAATGATGGTTGGGATGTGGTCCCATACCAGAAGGGAATTCTGTCGTGACTTCCATGTGGATCTATAAGATCAAACATGCTGTAGATGGCAGCATAGGAGAAATACAAAGCGAGGTTTGTAGCTCGTGGCTTCTCCTAGAAAGAGGGAATAGACTATGAAGAGACTTTTTCTCCTGTAGCCAGATACACTTCTATCAGATCAGTACTTGCTCTAGATGCAGTGATGAAGTGGAAGATACACCAAATGGATGACAAGACAGCCTTCTTGAATGGTGTAGTCGAAGAGGAAGTGTATGTGGAGAAACCACTTGGTTTTGAGACACATGACAGGAAGTCATATGTGTGCAGGTTGAATAAATCCTTGTATGGCTTGAAGCAAGCTCCAACCTTTACTACAAGGTTGAGGAAGGAAATCCAGTGATACTACTTTGTATGTGGATGACTTGTTTGTTACAGGTGAGGATAGATTGATTGTCGACACAAAGAGGAAGCTTGCTGCCGAGTTCGAGATGAAGGAATTGGGGATGATGCACTATTTTCTAGGCATGGAGGTGTGGCAGAGTGCAAATGGGATCATCCTTGGACAAGGGAAGTATGCAGTAGAGATATTGAAGAGGTTAGGGATGATGGACTACAAGGCCATGGCCACACCTATGGCATCGAACCTGAAGCTTCTGTGTGATGCTTCATCTGATCCGGTTGATGTCACTGTGTATCACCAGAAGATTGGATCCTTGATGTACCTGACGAACATGAAACTAGATATTTGCTTTGCGATGAACACATTGAGCCAGTTCCAGACGGATCCCAAAGGTGTTCACCTGGTTGCTGTAAAGCATATTCTGAGGTACCTAAAGGGTATGGTTGATTATGGGCTCAAGTATGATGCGAATCAAAAGTTTAACCTGTAGGGTTATGTTGATTCAGACTAGGAAGGCGGTGTAGTAGATAGGAAGAGCACATCTGGGTGCTGCTTCAGTATGGGATCAGGTGTGATCTCTTGGTTTAGCAGGAAGCAGTCTTGCGTAGCACTGAGTACAGTCGAAGCAGAGTATGTCGCAGCTTGTTCAGCTAGTTGTGAGGCAGTATGGCTGAGGAAGCTATTGGCAGAGTTATTTGATCTCTTTTTGGATGCTACTGGTATCTTTTGTGACAACCAAAGTTGTGTGAAGCTTTCTAAGAACCCAGTGTTCCATGACAGGTCGAAGCACATTGAGATCAAAAATCACTATATCAGGGATATGGTGCAGAGAGGAGTAGTGAAGCTCATGTATGTTGCGACAGATGAGCAGGTTGCAAATGTGCTAACGAAACCACTATCCAGAGTGAAGTTTGAGTACTTCAGAGAGAGGCTTGGTGTTCTTCAGATTGACGACACTTCAAGGAAGAAGTGATGGACACATTTGCAGGAGCCATTCCAAGCTTGGTGAGAGGAGGATCCTTCCCATGGGTGTGGATACAAGCGTTGTGTGATGAGTATCAGGACAATGCTCCAGTTACTGCTCTGTATGCATCATGTTGGATGCTTGTTATGATCAGTTGGATCATGTATATGTATATGCATCATGTTGGATGCTTGTTATGATCAATTGGATCATGTATTTGTATATGCATCAGTTGGATTCTTTGATCAGTTTGATCATGTATTTGTATATGCATCATGTTGGATTCTTGACATGATCAGGTGGAGCATGTATTTATGTATGTATCAGGTGGATACTTGTATGATCAAGTAGATCATGTATTTATGTATGTATTAGGTGGATACTTGTATGATTAGGTAGATCATGTATTTGATATGTATCAGGTGGATACTTGTATGATCAGGTAGATCATGTATTTGTGTATGTATCAGGTAGATACATTGTATGATCAGGTGGATCATGTATGATGATATGTATCAGGTGGATACATTGTATGATCAGGTAGATCATTTATTTGTGTATGTATCAGGTGGATACATTATATGATCAGATGGATCATGTATGATGATATGTATTAGGCAGATACATTGTATGCATCAGGTAGATGCATGGTATGATCAGGTTGATCATGGATGATGAGCTTCAGGATGTTGCTCCAAATGACATGCATCAGGATGATTCTATGATGATCAGGATGATCATAGATGATGAGCTTCAGGATGTTGCTCCAGATGACATGCATCAAGATGATGCTATGATGATCACAGATGACGAACTTCAGGATGTTGCTCCAGATGACATGCATCAGGACGATGCAGTGATGATGATCGAGTTGAATATGTATACATCAAGATGATGTATGTTGAGTATCAGGTTGATACTCTGTGGCCATGGACAGGTTGTGTAGGTAGCATAGAAAAGGTCCTTTAAAATCCGGATCGGTGTGCTCGTAACAACTTGGGATGCTCTATCGAGATCCAGACAGGTAGAGCGGTGTGCTCGTAACATCCTGGGATGCTCTGAGTAGGTTTTGTGAAGGTCAACATGTAAAAGATCCTGGGAGATCCGATAGGTTGAGCAGTAAGCTCGTAATCAGTCCTAGGATGCTCTTTCGAGGTTTTGTTGATGCACGTAATAAGTCCCGAGGATTCCACGGTATGGCCAATGATGATAAAGACCTACAGGTGGTGGGCCTACATCTAGTATGAAAAAGGACTAGTTCTGTAGAACTTCCTATGGAGAGTAGATAGGAGATTGATTGAGATAGCAGCAGACGATGATTCAAGGACGATGATTCGCTGATGATGATCCAGAGAAGAAGACTTGTGCTAGCAGATCTGTGTCGAGAAATACCTTCCTAGTTAAGAGGGAGTGTTGATGTAATTGTAACTTCGGAATGTATTTCACCTATGTATATTGTACTCCTATAGAGATTTTATTATTCCTCAATACAAAAGTGTTGGAATTTGTATTGACAAGTGTCGCAAGTGTCACAACTTGCAAGTGATGGGTTATTAGACCACCAAGTGTGGGGTCGGCCCGGATTAATATAACCATGGGTTATTAGACTGAGTTAGACAAGTCGACCCTGCTAGGTTATTAGGCAGGTCAGGTCATGTATAAATAGAGTGCGGAAGGCACTCTATTTGATTATCTCATTATTCACTTCTACACTACTCAGAAAGTGGCGCACTAGTGGAGGAGGAGGTTTAGCTATTAGGAGGACTATCTCTGTGTACTTGGGTTGTATCATTGCTCTTTCTATCTTTGAGGAAGTTGTGGGGTTTTTCACCTTTATGGTTTTCCCCAGTGAAACTCTGTGTGTCTATTGTGTCTTGTGATTGCTTGGTGTGATTGATATGCATTGTTATACTTGATATGTTGTACATGTTATTCTCTCAGTAAAGATCCTAGAGTATGTTGAATTAATGCTAAAAACTTAACAAGAAGAACATCTATGGTAACAATGAAACAAGGAAAGACCAACAACTTGAATGGGATAGACAAGAAGCAAGCATCCTTCATAAATAATGAGCTAGTGGACTTAGGGAGACAAATGGAGCCATGTGCTTCCATATCCTCCATGAATAACCTTTTGGAGACCAAAAAATTCCCAATGGGAAGGTGTGATATGAAGCCAACATTCAAACAATAATCAAATGAACTTTAAGGGATCAGTGCAAATAAACACTTGGCAAAGCTAGAAGGTTGGCTTTGGAACAAAAGCTCAAGGCTACAAAGTAGAAGACATGGGAAAAGGATGTTACACTTGTTTAATTTTCTACATATCATCACCAACATGTTGCTTTTCCAATGAAAGTACAAAATAATTAAAAAATAAAGGATCAAAAGAAAACAAGACAAATGACAAAGGAACCATGAACTAGAACTCTACTAGGAAAAGACAAAGGAGAGGAAGATGTAGGGGTTGGGATTTGAAGAGTTTGGGTTGGCCAACCTTCCAATTACTCCCAACAAGCTCATTCTACCTATAAACTCTTGCATAGTGCTGGAGAATGGGTTATTTGGTAGATAAGAGAAGGATTGCATAAAAAGATGTGTTTGTAGTTTGTATAATTTAAGAGAGATAGACCACCATTGTAATTCTAGAGAAATGCTTGTGTGCCAGGTTACTATGTAGCTACAACACAATTATTCATTTGATAGGATAACATACTTAGCATATCATTAATTTCTTAATTCTATAAACTATACTACAATTGTTCATCTAATCGATTACCCACAATCTTCAGTTTGAATTTTGTGGGTTGTTGGATTATATACACAGCATCTCACTTATCCCTTGATTCAATCATGGGGTTTGGACATCATATTCATATAGAGCATTCAAATGCTCCTTTGTTTGTTTTCTTAATTATTTAAATCCCTGGGCATGTGAATGTTGTACAATCAAATCATACACCGTAATGATCTGTACACTCAAGGATATGTGTGTATTCTATCCACTTTGCAAATTTCCCATTGATTCACTCAATTCCCAACTAGCAGTGTTTCCTTTATTTAAAATTTGTGTTATAGCACAATGGTGCCCACACTCAATACACTGCATGCTAATACCTACAACATTCCTTCAATTTTCTCAAGTCAAAATACATCAAGTTACTCAAAATCAAGTGTTTTATAAGCTCACTTTGGGATACACCTAAGTCATGAGTGTTGGTTACTTACAACCATATTTGTATGGGCTTGTTGATGTATATGTAACTTCAGAATGTATTTCACATATATCTATATTGTATTCCTATAGAGATGTTATTATTCCTCTATACGGAAGTGTCATCATTTATATTGTGAGTGTCGTAACTTATACTTGATGGGTTATTAGACCACCCTAGTGGGAGTCGGCCCAGTCAACATTATGTTAAGTGGTTAAGTTGAGGCCGACCTAGTTGAGTAAAGGTCAAGTCAAGTTAGTGTATAAATAGAGAGTGTGTCTCTCTCATTTTACACATTCTATTCTCTCACTCACACTTGGGAGAGTGGCGCACTTGTGGAGGAGGAGGCTCTGCTGCTAGGAGAAGACTATCTCTTGTATTCTGGTTGTATCATTGATCTATCTATCTCTGAGGAAGTTATTGGGGTTTTTCACCTTTATGGTTTTCCCCAAGTAAACTCTGTGTCTCTTGTGTGCTTGCATTATTGTGTCCATAATTGATATGCTGTAGATTTGCTGTACATGTTGTTCTCTTAGTTAAGATCCTAGATCAGATTGAAGTAAATTCTGAAAATTTAACAGGGCTCTTAAATGTAAGTCATATATTTTTTAATGTTTCATTGCTTTGGTGATAATAAATACAAGAACATAATATTTGCGTTGTGTATTACTTGATTGGATTTTGAATGGGTAGATATATTATAACTAAAGTGCGTTGTTTTAGTTTGGCATTATAGAGTTGTATAATAGATTGGGCATAATAGATTTGTCAAACATATTGTCCCATGGTTAGGCATTGATCTTAGCATCATGGTTAGGCATTGATCTTAGCATTGTGAGAAAACACACCAAGCACTAAAGCCAAATTAGGAGAAAATATATCCTTTCATTGTATTGAATTCATATTGAAAGAGTTTGAATGTATATTTGTGAATTACTTCACTAGTTATTCAAGTGTAAATGATACTCCAAAAGTAAAATTATTTGAATTTACAAATCTTTCTAAAATCTTATATGAACACAATTTATTTTAATATTAATGAGAAACTATATGTGTATTGTTGCATCCACTACAAATAATGGTGCAAAATAAATATATATATATATATATATATATATATATATATATATATATATTTCATTTTAGCAAAACGCAAATGCAAAAGAATGTTGACAAACGGTAAAAAATGATACATGGTCACCACTGTCTTCTCAACTAAAAAAACATGTCACATGTACTTGATATGGTATATACAAGAAATCAAGCAAAAATATGTAATAACTGCCATCCACTTCAGACAGAAATCAAAAGAAAAATTGCCTCATTGCTAGATACACCAACATGGAAGTAACCACATTCCGGGATCCATCTTCTAAATTTCATCACCTTCTTAGTTATATGCCTTCTTTCACTCTACAGTGTAAGTTCCAACTGCCAGATCAATTGTGCAACCCATCTGCAATTCTCCCACATTCTCTGATGGTTTCATTCTCCGAGATGAGACCCCAATACCAGAGCTGCCATGCATGTCCCTGTATGCAACTCTATATCTTCCACTTGCTGTGACCTCCATACCTTACCCATAGTTCTGTGCTGCATTATCAATTTCAGAGCTTCCATAGCAACTTGTATAACCAGCACTGCTTCCATTTGACTGGCCGTTCTGAACTTGCGCTGGAGGAGTTATGCCTCCACACCCATATTGAACAGAGCTACCCGTGTTTCCATAAGCCATGGCTGGAGTAGCCCACATGTTTGAACCTGCAGGAGTAGCATTATTAGTAACAGGACCTCCATTCACCGAATTGCCTGCTCCATAGGCAACAGGACCTCCATTCACCGAATTGCCTGCTCCATAGGCAACAGGACCTCCATAGCTAACTGGAGCTGGAGCTGGAGCTCTTCCATAGGCAACAGAACCTTCACAGCTAACTGGAGCTGGAGCTTCTCCGTAGGCAACAGAACCTTCATAGCTAACTGAAGCTGGAGCTCCTCCGTAGGCAACAGAACCTTCATAGCTAACTGGAGCTGGAGCTCCTCCATAGGCAACAGGACCACCATAGCTAACTGGAGCTGGAGCTCCTCCATAGGCAACAGGACCTCCATAGCTAACTGGAGCTGGAGCTCCTTCATAACTGATCCCACCATAGCTAGGGGCATTGCTTCCATAGCTACTACCTCCACTGATGGGAGTGGGAGGTCCATAGGAAGAATAGCCACTTCCCCCTCCCTGTGGAGCGTTCATTGGAGGAACAGGAATTGAACTGAAGCCCTGCCCATTATTGAAACCAAAATTTCTTCCTCTACCTACAGGATTGAAGGCTTTGGGGATTGATCGCTTTACTTCTACTGTCTTTCCATTGAGCTGATGAAAGGGACGTTGTAAAACTCTATCCACAACATCTTCTGAATCATACACGACGAAGCCAAATCCTCGAGGTCTTTGAGATCTGGAATCATACATTACAACCAGATCCATGACTGTGCCAAAGTGCTCAAAGTATTTTCTCAAGTCATTCTCAGTAACAGTAGGAGCTAAGCCACCAACAAATATCTTCTTTGTCCTAATTTGACTTCGGCCAACAGTATTAGTCCTACTCCTAGTTATGCTTATGCTATGCTGCTCATCTCTGGAAATTGCTTTTTTGACTTCCACCTAAATATTTGATGAAAAACAAAAACAAAAAAATGTGCACTAGTCACTACCCACTAGACTTTAGTTTACTTGTAAACCTTTAGATTAGTGAACAACAGAAAAGCAACTTACCATTTGGCCATCAATGGTGTGCTTGGATTGCAAGAGAACCCTGTCTGCCACAGCTGGATCTGCAAACACAAGAAAGCCAAACCCTCGTGCACGACCTGTGAGCCTATCCTTCTTAATCTCTGCTTCCCGGACTTCTCCAAACATGCTAAAATAATCCTTCACTCGCTCTTCTGTTGTCTCGACTGATATACCACCAATAAACAGCTTACCCTGCTCTGAATCCATACTATACCACTGCCAAAATCCGTTACACAAAATCTCAGTGATCAAAACATCAAATATGAATTACTCAACAAGAATCCAACAATTGCACAGATAATTAAAAAAGTGGAGGATAAAACAAGTTCTGCTTTACTAACAGTTCAAAGTAAAAATCTGAGCAGATTTGATGAAGAGAGTCTAATTCTGAAAGAAACAGGCGTAAAACTGTACAGAGATCTCCCAGTCTGATTCGGCCAAATCAGGAAAGAGTGAGGAACGACTTGTAGTCAACGAAGACACTACAATTTCAAGCTTTCTGTCGAACTGACACTGGACAATTGCCAATGGTTGACGATGTTTTGACCGATTACATGTTCTTTTTAGCGTTAGGTGGTGTGTCTGTATAGATAAATTGGGTAGCTCTAATTGAGTGTTGTGATTTGCATGTACAGGTAAGTTTGGGAGCCGACTGTCTAAATAGTGTGAACCTCACATTCACATTCACATTTCGGTTAATTTACAAAATAAACTTACACATAAGGTTAATTTACCAAAATAAACTTATCCATAAATTAATTTTCCTCTCGAATTAATGGAGCCATAAAGTAACAAGATGATGGACCCAACCATGATAGAAACGCATTCTATAAGTAGTCATTTTGTAGTCATTTTGTAGGAATAAAACCTTTTAAGGTACATGTTATTTTGGGTATACCTCTATTTAAAGGAAATATAAGTTTGGAAAGATGGTTGAATATGTTGGAGCGTTATTTTTATGTTCAAAACTTATGGAGCAATGAGAAATTACTTTTGCACATCTAGAGGTCCTTTATTATATCAAATATTGGTGAGATACTTATTGTGTGCAACCTCATGCTAAAGATTATGAACAACATGCAATGAAATCCATTTGGAGGGGTTTTGTCAATAACCTCAAGGGGGGATATTTATTTGTTTGAAACTATGAAGGCCACAAGATGGAGGATCGTGTGCCAAGGTAAAGACCATACTTGCTAGAGTACATTAATGCCTTTCATACTCTGTGTAAAACTCAGTGTTCAAGACTTTGAGCTACATTTGGTTCCAAAATATTGTGACAACCTAGACATATACATCCAAATAAAAATCGAGCTTATGGACAGCTCTTCACTGGGAAACACTTATTGTTATTTCGTTAAGATTGACAAACAAATTCACTAGAAGGGTAACAAAGAGTTTGGGGCTAAAAGTTAACCACAACACAAGAATGATAAATGTGACCTTAGTCCTTAGAACAAATGATAGATTAAATACAACCAAAGAATCAAAACTGCATGCAAAGAAGAAGAACGAGAAGTCAAAGGACACGAGAAAGTGGTGTGACCACTAGAAGACTCCTTGGTGCAACAATGATGAATGTTGGGCTAGACAACCATTATTAACTTAATGCCTCAGACAACAATTTAGGCCTAATGCTACGAGATTCCACTAATAGGGAAATTGACTCATTGATGTAGAACCCATTGTCATTATAGCCACTACAAAGGTCCAACCAAAAGAATAATAGGATTCTAAGGAAGTTGATCACCTATTCAACTTACAAATGTGGGTGAAGGGGTCACCAATACATTTTATTGTTAATAACCACAACCAACCATACACCATTGTTTGGTTGAGATAGGGAGGAGACATCCATGTCAATTAACAGTACCTCCTAAAATACAACATCAAGCCCTTCAAATATGAGGTATTATGTGATATTTCACCTCTTGAAGTTTATAATGCTCTTTAGGGAAACCATATATGTGGAAGTTTCATGAAGTTTTATATTCTAGTACTCTAACTTTGGTATCACCCTTAGAGAATAAATCTACCTCAAATATACTAAAGGTATACTTGACTATTGAAATGTCGCTAATAATTGATAAGTAGTGAATGGAGATAACATGTTGGATTAGTATATTTGTCCTCTTCATCATGGAGAAAATAAAATCATCATAACTTCCTAGGTATTTTTAAAGATTGAGTATCAGTACATAGCAGAGACAAGTATATCAATTGGTGGAGGAAAACAAAGACATATTCACCTCACATATAGGAGAATATTTGCACTGTTAGGTAAAGCATGCAATTGATTTGACACGGGATACTACTCTTCTCATTGGTCCTATATATAGATGATATCTTCTAGAGATCAAGGAGATAAAATGCTAGATTCAAGAGATGATACATAAAGGAAACATTCAACCAAGATCCTCAAACATAGGATCCCTATCGTGATAGTTCTAACAAAGATGAGACAAGGCAACTTTGTATTGAATACAAATCCTTAAACAAAATTGTACTTAAGAAGCTATACCATATTCCTCTTATTGATTATTTGCTCGATTAGGTCAAAGGTGCCAACATTTTTAACAAGATTGATCACTAGTTTCTAGTAGATCCAACTAATGTGTAACCTTAAAAAGTATAATTAAGGCGTTTTTTAAGTGGTTATTCGTGCCCTTCAACTTGACTAATGCACCAACAACATCCATGACGATGATGGATGATATTATGCAACCGTTCACTTAAATTGTTTTATGGTCTTATACATAGATGACATCCTCATTTTTAGTGAAACCTAGGAAGAGCATTTGAAGAACATTTAACAAGTGTTGGGAGCCCTATCAAATCACAAGTTATATGCCAATGTTGAGAAGTGCTAATTTGGCATGTATACAATTCAATATTTTGGGTACATTGTGGACAAGTGTGTTGTGCATGTGGATCTAACTAAGATTCAAGTCATCCATGACTAGATTCTTGGTCCTCGTTAACTATTACCATAGGTTTCTGTTGGGGTTCACTCATATTGCTTAACCCTTCATTATAGATGACCAAAGGTGGAGCTAAGGCCAAGTTTATTTGGGACAAGGCACAAAAAAGTATTTAGAGGAGCTAAAGCATTGCCATTCCATGGCGTCAATCATGATTTGATTAGATCTACAACAATCACTAGAAATTGAGACATATGCCCCAAACTATGTTGTTTGGGTTCATTTTGACTTCCCAAAGACAATTATTTATGATAGGGACAACAAGTTGGATTCACTATATTTTGATCTATTTTTTTATCAATGATGGACATGAAACTAATAAAATCGATTCCTCATGTTCCTTGATCAATGGATACATAGTAGTAGCTAGGGTGATTATATGTATCCTTAGGGTGTACAACTCCAAGCATCCACATACATGGGATGGAATCATATCTTATGTTCAACAAAACTACAAAACACCTCTTGTGTCCCACTTGTCCCTCCATTCCTAGACTCCTCTTTCACTCACTTCGAATGGATGACTCTTGGCTGCCCTAACTCCCTTGTGTGCCCTATTGGAGGCTATTTTTAGCCATGACATGTCATATATGTCAGATGTCAACCATCAGGTCTGATTTGTGTCATAGGTGTCATAGCATCTTCACCATTGTTTTCATAGAAGCCAGGGAATCTAGCCCAAGTGTGTCAATATCCCTCAAATGCCTCTTCCTCCCCCATGGGAGTTACTCTTCCACTCCAATTTGACCTTCATTGAGTCATTCTAAGTATATTGACCTTCCAAATCCCCAAGAAAATTAGACTCCACCTTGGATTTGAATGGATGAGAATAGGATGCCATGTGGCATGAGGAATCTATATTTGTGTGGGTCCCACACCACCAATGTGTCTCCATGACCAAGTACCACCTTATTTTCCTATCATAAATATTTATTTAACCCCTAAGTTGCACGAAACGGGGAAACGGGGACGAGTTTTCGAAACGGGGACACGTAGGAAACGTGACCCCCCAAAATTTAGGAAACAGGGAAACGAGATATATATATATATATTCAAATTATATATATAGTGAAAATAAATTAATTCAAATTATTTTATATATATTTATAAATGATTTAAAAAACAATTTTTTGTTTTTTATGAAGAAAACATAATCCTTTAAAACAATTAAATTTATAAATCAACCATTTTTTATTATGTAATCATGGTATCAAATTTGTCTCATAATTTAATAATCCACCACATATTATTACACGGCACATATGGATGAAATGGCCTATTATAGAAATCAAAGGTAAGACATTTACGTGTTTTTAAAAGCATTCTTTAAGCATTTTATAATCATAAAACACAAATTTATTTTGGGGTTTTTATGGAGATTCAAAGAGACTCAAATTGTATGATTGTGTTAATAAGAAATGTACATACGATAATGTTGTTGTTATTAATAAGATGATCATGAAATTATTATTATTTATATAATATAATATTAATATTAATAGTTATGTTGATACGCATGAATTAATTTTTTAATTCCTATGTGCGGACGTGAAGCAATGAAGAGCCATCCATCCGATATTACAAGGAAGGTATAACAATCGTCTGTTCTGGCAACTGGTTAACTGGAATAAAGTAGGCGTGGTTGTTTCCATCATGTTGCCATCTCCATGTGTCGTTGGCATCATAACCTGTCTTCTTGGATCTCCTTTTTATATGATGTAAATGTTTGCTGTGCTCACAAAATTTGTTGAAGAGAGTTCGATAATAGAAGTGTGGAAGCTGGGAGTTCGATACTAGAATTGCCGAGGGGAGTTTACTAGTGGAGTGACTGGAATTTTGCAAAGTGAATACCTCACGGTTCACACGCTCATGGTTGCGAGTATGATTTATATTTGTTTTTTGAAAACAATACCTCACGGTTCACACACTCACACTCGCAGCAGATGAATAATCGCTGAGCAATGATGTATTTAATGAAAATATTGCTAATTTATAAGGTTGAATGGAGTCACGGGCTAGCTAAACCCTAAACCGAAACTTGAAAATTCATTAAAAATTAACATTTTCGCGAACTGAGCATTGACGGCCGGAAACGTGGCAAAATTTCCAAACACGATTTTGAAACGGGTTTCCAAATTTATGAAATGAGTTTCCGATTTTGAAACGAGTTTCACATTTTCTGAAACGAGTTTCCGTACCGTTCCGTACGCATTTCATCATTTCCGTACGGAAACGGACAGGGGACATGGGGGGGTAGCCCGTTTCCTGCAACTTAGTTTAACCCGTTTTAATATATTTATGTCAATCTAATGTCCATTTGGGGTTTATTATCTCCCTTATTCAAAATCCCAATGTTTCCACCCCAACTGTTATCAGTCAAATTAGGACTTCTCCGTCTGTGATCACATCGCCTTGTCGATCACACAAAAGAACATTATGGATGGAAGAGCTTACTTGACCTAGGATGATTTGGAGTTGAATCCTTACTCCTTCAGCTTAAAAACTTATTTTTTTGACACCTTCACCATAAAGCCGTGACTCCTATACTTGACACATTGCGAGTCTCTCACGGGTCTCTATATTGACAACCCGCAGGTGTCAATTAAAAGCTGCACTCGCGAGTTGCTGAGCCCACATGCTGCGAGTCACTCACAAGTTGCTATATGTCATAGTCGTGGGTGTCTTAAGGAAAGTTTGAAAATATATATTAAAAACACGAATTGGGATTAGTTGAGTCAGGTATTCCAACTTCCCAACTCAACTTCCTTTCGAAACCAATCCTCCTTTCCTTTCCATAAATGCAAGAGGATGCCATGAGAAAGGGAGACCAATTAGAGAGATATATTGTTATGCTAAAGAAATTCCAAGTCAAGAGAGAGGATCAGGAGCCTAGGTCCTGGTTGCAAAGGTGCTTGATGCAGAGTCAGGTATAACATTTGTACTTTCTGCATTCTTTTGACAATAAAAGATTGAGATACTCTTCATTTCCCAATAAAGTGTTAATATCTATTGTGTTTTGATTATAATTTGATGTTATTGCATTCATTAATATCAATATTTACTTATAGTCAAAATGGTTTGAGGAAGGCCTGTGTGTTTTGCAGGTTTGTTGCTGTGAAGATCGAGAGAAAAGCTTGGACCAACCGTCATAAACAAGGTACATTTTCTCTAAACCTTGATCTTATTTTATTACAGTAATGTATGCAGAACCCTATGTATATATATTTCAACCCCTTGTATGTTGGTAGTATATATCCCCTACTATAAGGTAAATTCCCTAACAACAGAACTGACGACTCCGCTGGGGATACCTTCTTGTTTTTCTGCTTTGGGGATCTTTGGTTTCTTCAGTTTCATAACTTTTCCAGTCTCTTTTGAGGTCTTTAGAGTTTCTTTTTAGATCCCTTTGTGTTGGATCAATCCAGTCTGGTTTGCAAAGTTTCCCTTTTTCTTTTATCAGTACATACCTGCATGTTTCCTGTAGATATAGGCGCGCACTTTCTGTTGTTCCCACGAGTTGCAGACTCTGCTACCCGTGCACATTCAGTTGCACCCGCGAGCTGTCTGTTTATACAGCTGCGAGTTTTCTTTAAAAGACGTGAACTTCTACTTTAGGTTTTGATCTTGGGTTTTTGGTTTGATTTTAGATTTTTCTTTGCTGTCCAACTCCTGCTAGACACCTTTTTACTTCCCAACCTTCTGGGTCTATTCCCAACCTTTTTAGAGTCCCTTCTATTGTTCTTGATTTGATTCAATTACTTTCTAGTTTTCATTCTTTATTTTTAAGGTTTTTTGAAACCCACCCGTGACTTGTCTGTATATACAGTCGCACACATTGTGCCCTAGCCGCAAGTTTCTCGTATACATACCCGTGGGTTCACCGCGAGTTGTTGCACATAGCAAACGCGAGTATTTCCTGATTTTTTCCTTTTTCATTAGGGTTTGACTTCAGTGAGGTTTCTCTGTGGTTTTGAGAGGCTTTTTCAGTTTGGATACCTCTTGGACATTGCTTAGGGTGCTCAGTATATGTTTTGAACCACTTTGATAATTTCTCTTTGAGTCATTATGTTTGTAAAGTTTCCCTAGCTTGCTAGCCCATATTCTATTTGGTGGATGCGTCTTTCTTTTCTTTTTTGATGTTCAGGAATAGTCTGGTTTTTTCACAAAGATCCTTTTGTTTTTTCCATCTACGCATCAGTTTTTCTTTTTGGCATCTTGTTCCAAAATTCGAGTTACTTCTGTGAAGCAACTTTTTTTGGTTAATTCTTTGTCGATCTTGCTTTAGTTCTGTTTGTTTTAAGTCTTGGGCCATCTTCCTTTACTCACGCAGATTGATAAGTCTTGTTAGTTCATTATTTTCATTTTCATTTCTTTCATAGCTAGAGAAAATATCAAATTTGAAAAACAAAAGAACTTCTTTTACAAGATTTGACATTTTATTTTTCGAAGTAGGGTAGTTGCATTGCTATTAAATTTGAAAACAAAAAAAAAAAAAAACTTTTTATGCTTAGATTTGCTTAGATTTTTTGTTTTGAAAGAACAAACGAAAAGAAAAAATTGTGAAGTTACATTTGTTATATGCACTTTGCTTACAGTTGTAACCATGCCACACACTACACTACACCTTGAGTAAGTAACAACCCATAAAAAGAACTTAATTTTAAAAAATTTAGTAACACTTCTTTTTTAGGGTTACACGACATTAACTAGCTTAGGCTAGGATTTCATAATAGATCACACTTAAACTTTCTAAAATCGTTTAAACCCTCAAATCGTAGTGGAGACTATCTTCTAGTAAATTCATTATTGTGGTTGTGTTCTCGGAAGCTCCACTTAAACCGGGGTTAAGCACGAGGTCGTGTGAGACTGGAATTATTGGGGATACCCCCCCACTTTCCTTTTGAGCATACATCGGGGTTGATTCGTGTACGGGGGTCCATTAGTGCCTTATGCATTCTTGTATTTCGGGCTTAGCTACCCTTCCCATGCGTTTTGGCTGGACCTGCAATTGTCCCCCCAGGAATTTTATGCATTTATGGTATCCTTAGAATATTTACTTTAGTGCTCTACATAGGTATAGTGGAAGGCTATTTCCACTTCACCTAGGACAGACACTGAAGGTAACCCTCTACAACAATCTGGAGGGCGGTTTGGTGATTCAAATGCTTGCACCCATAAGATCTGTATTGGATGTCATGTAACTGACCTACGATATTCTATTAGTTTATTCTGGGCCCTCATCATCCCAGACTGACTCTTGAGAGTATTATCTTCGTTTTCCTGGTCTTGATTATTGTAGGACATTTTTAGTGGTATGTTCTTTGCTCCTTAGTTGTTAGTGGCCACTAGGTTTCTACACTTAGTTTATTTTTTATATAATTGTGGAGGACCAACCTCTTCGTAGGTTACAAAGGTTGCAAAACCTTCCCCCACACACAGTGGAGCCTCCACCACCACCTCAACACTGGAGGACTGATTCCCGTGGTTCATACAAACTTATGGGCACAATGGAACCACCCAGAGAACCACACCTCATAACTCAGTATCAACGGTTTCATAATACTGTTGAGGTTGAAGACATAACCACTCAAGAGTTTAACACACCCTTCAACCCTCCTTTGACAGGACCTAACGATCCTTTACTCAAAAGTGTAGTTTGTCTAGGTCAACCGGAGTTTAGTTCATATCAGTTTACACCTGGTTTCTTTATGGATAACTTAGGGGACGAGTGAGGAGTTCCTCATACTCCTACTTCATCCATTGTATCAAGAGTTTTCTCTCTTTCATTTGCACACACATCAGTACCTAAATCTTTGTAGGCTTCCTCTGCTTCGAGCCCCTCATTCAACTTCAATGTTGGTTCCTTGAGTATGTCAGGCTCTTCAAATTTGACATCATCTATTCCTTTTTGGTTCCACCGTTGGATCGTCCAATATCCCTTTTTCAGGGATACCTTCAGTACCGTTTACATCGTCTCCCTTTATGCAACAGTCTCAGGGTAATCCGCAGTCTGCTCCTTCCAGTCGTGGTTTTCCTTGGTTCGGAGGACACATAGCTCCTTCTGCACCCTTTGTGGGCTCGATGCTCGTTCTGTTTGTTACACCTATACCTGGTTTTAACCCCTTCACATGTTTTAGTGTGCATTCATCGAATGTACAAACATCCAATGTACCTATAGGGAGTACTCCCTTTCCACTGTTTGGTGGAGGGGGTGGTAAATTTTGTAACCCACATTACAGTGGGGATAACACCCAACCACAATGGATGAACACCCAAGGAAGAAACCCTTTAGCATATGGCTGGAGCAGCTTTAACAATGCTTTCACTTCACAATCAATGGCTGGGGGAAACCCCAACCAACAGTATAGGAACCAGGTTTCAGGAGGTTCCCCCTACCAGGATCCTGTTAATCAAATGCCATTGGTTCGAACTCGTTTTCCCTTTATGGAAACTCTAAAATTTCCAGATCTTTCAAAACTAACTAATGATCCAGTGTGCCACAACCCGGCATGGCCACCAGTTCCAACCAAGTTTCCTTCCAACATCCCAAAGTTTGAATGCAAGACTGGAGAAGATCCTCGTGATCACGTCACTACCTTTCATCTCTGGTTTTCTTCCAACTCCTTAAATGACGATTCCATTAGGTTGAGGCTCTTCCAAAGGACCTTGACTAGTGTCATGGCTAAGTGGTACATCGAACTACCTACTGCAGCTTATGACAACTTTTGTGATTTGGAAACAGTCTTTTGAACCACTTTCAACTTCTTGTCTGGTATAATGTCGGCACAGACCTTCTGTCGACTTTCAGGAAGAATAAGGCAACTCACTTATATGATCACATTCAGGAGTGGTGAAGGAGAAAGAGGCTCATCAAAGTTGAAATTCCCCCAAAGTTTCTATTAGAGTGGTACTTGAAATCACTCCTTCCTTACATCTCTAAGGATGTAGCAACTTCTGGGGTTTCTTTTGAGTAGGAAGCCATCCTTAGGACCCAACAAATTGATTTGGTATATGCTCAATCTAGGATCGTGTACGAGATTATACCTGACGCACCAAGATCTAATATTGATCTGGGTAAACCTAATCCTAGACCACATGCCGATGGCATCATCGGTTCAGTAGACACAACATCACTCGAAGCTTTGGCCAAGCAAGTTCATGCTTTATTTGTAAAGCAGTCTGCTGTAGATGCAACTTCTGTTGCAACCTCCCTTTCTACAACTGAATCTTTACAACAAGTGTAGACTAATCAAAAGGGTCCTCGGCAACCCAACAATAAAAAGAAGGGAAAGAAAGGGGAGGGGAACCATCAAAATCCCAAGAACACCGAAAATGCCGAGGAGGGAAAAAAGAATAAAAAGAAGGTTACGTTTACCTGCAAGCTTTGCAAAGATGATCACCTTACCCACCAATGCCCTCTTATGGAAGAAGTCCAGAAGCTACTACGTGAAAAGAAACCAGTTGTCCTGAAGGACCCATTCCCTCATGGACAAGGATCAACTTCTGGAAACTCTAGTGCTGGGGGTACTCCTCTTACCTCATCAGCTGATCAATCATTTATCAATATGATTAAATCAGGTACGCTACTGCAAACTAGAGCTAGGAATTATAACCCCAACTCATAGCAGAAAGATAAGGAAATCCTTGAAACATCTACTCCTCTTCACATTGAGAGACCAGTAGATCCTTTGCCGAAGATCCCTAAGGGTGTCTTCAAACGGGCTATGCACAACCCCAATGCATGAGCTGCTCTGAACTACTCTGTTGTAGAGGATCTGGCTCAAACACCTTGTGCAATGTCCACACTAGAAGTCTTGCAAAGTTGTCCATTACAATGTAATGCACTTCTAGAGGAAATTGGGAGTATGGATTCATCTAGTATGCTTGCTCGGTTCAATATGTCAAACATCAAACCTCGGTTACCGTATCACATAGCCCTCCAGATTGAAGTAGTTCATGGTCCCAAAACCATTGGACGAATCGTGGTAGATAAGGGTGCGTTTACGTGTGTAATGTCAATTTCCTGCTGGAAATCCCTCGAATCTCTTGAGTTGGATCCTTCCAATACACTGCTTACTGCTTTTGATGGAAGGTCATTCCGTTCGCATGGAGTCTTATCTGATTTTGAGATTCAACTTGCAGGTAAGTCAGTTTCCGTGGAGGTTGAAGTGTTGGACGCTCCCCTTGACTACAATTTGTTGTTAGGAAGGAGCTGGACGTATGCGATGCACGTTGTCCCATTGTTCGTTTTTCGAGTACTCATGTTCCCGCATGAAGGAAATATCATCACAGTTGTTCAACTTTCATTTACTCGAAAAAACAACAATGCTTCATCGGATTCGACAATCCCTTTGATTGATCAGACTCACCCACCCGACAAGAGTTTGGGAGTAGGCATGTATTCGTCACTGATGGGAACATTCGACCTAACTGATCTCGTAAACTACATTGGTTCTATGAGTAATTCTGACATTTTGTCTCAGGGAATCTTCACCGTCAGTCGAACAACTGATCCTTGGATTCTTCCCACTAAACAAGAACCCATTATTCCCTTATTTGTTGCAGAAATAGCTTACCAAGCAACACAAGACGCTGCAGCAGATTATATATCGACTCCGTCTATATCCACAGAGTCAGATATAGACTATGCACCTGCATGGTCATTCAACTCTATCCTTTCTTTTGATCATCTGGATACTATTTTTCCCTATGATGAGGCTAGTTTGGAAGCCATGGTAGGACTGGATCATCCATGGGAACACATGCATCACGGGTCCTATTTTCTTCATGATCTAAACAAGATAGAGAATGGTGAGTTTTTAGTGAGACTTGGTGGTGATATCGATTTGTCCATCAATCCTTCTACACAAACGATCTATGTTGAAGGTAACATGGAAAATATATTGAGGACCATACTGATCGATATCTCCATTAAACCTAGTGTTGTGTACAACCTCTTTATTGGAGCAGATTGTTCTCGTGATGAGATCACTATGTATACCAACCTGTTTAAGGATTTCCGTGACATGTCCTCTTGGTCTTACGAAGAGATTTTAGGCATCGACGCTACCTGAAAAATTATTATGCCTAGGCCTCTATGCTTTTTCTTGTATCATAGCTGTACATGTTTTGTATAGTTAGTCTTCTCTTTTGTTTTCTGTTATGTCTTATGTGTCTTATGGGTTGTATTTTCAGATGAAAACTGAATGCTTCATAGGATTTGTGGATGGCGCTAGTCGCCACACCCGTCGGTTGGCTTCATCAGATTGGGTTATCTACTCACCGTCTGTTCAACTCGTGTCTTCGGGAGGTGCTTGTTTAGGCCCTATGACGAACAACGTAGTTGAATATAGTGCAGTCATTGAGTTACTCCGAGATGCTATTCATCACGACATTTCATAGTTGGAGGTATGACTCGACTCACAATTAGTTGTATTTCAGTTGATGGGTGACTATAGAGTTCGGGATCCTGTTTTGCTTCGTCAGTTTTTGAGGGTCAAGTTACTTGAAAGACATTTTGATTTTATCACATATCAACACATTTCAATACATTTAAATTCATTAGCCTACTCATATGCAAACTACATCCTAGATTGGCATCTTTATCACACACAATCACATTAAGCATTCACATAAGATAAAAACACACATGTATATAAAGATGATACTATATATATATATCTATATCAAAAAATATGAGTTTCGAGTCAATAGTATGTCACAGTGTCATGTCAATATACAAAAATGGGCTCAAAAGGCCTAAAAAATATACATATGTCTTTCTCCCTATGGAGAAGGAGGGGCCTCTGCCAACTCTTCTACAGCCTCTCTGTAACAAATGACAAGTCTGGATACTTTTTTAAGTAATCTAATCCATGCTGGGGGAACACCCACAACATTCTCCTGCATATCAAGTGGCATTCGCTCGATCTTGTAGGTCGGGATATCATGAGTCAGCCGACTCATCTTTCCCTCTATACCCACTAGCATGGCATCAGCTGCTCCGGACTCAGTCGGATGTATAAATGTACAAGGATTTCCCTCAAGCCGCATAGGTCCCACGTCTGCATAAATCATATTGTCAATACTCTAACTCATTATAAAAATGATATACATAAAAAACTTAAAAATGAAATAAATTTCAAAAAGTAAAAGTATGCCTTACCCATATCTCCTCAGATTGCTCCTGGAGGTAGAGCGAGCTCAAGATCTCCATAGAAATCCATACTAGCATAGGGAAAATTCTCTAAGGCCGGAACTTGACGGCCCCACCATGCCAAGTAATCCTCATCAGCATACGAGAGTATCGACTCGCTACCACCCTGGCGTAAGAATATTTCTCCCCATAGAGTCATCAGTGGCTCACGAGGATTGAGCTGCGGTAGGGCCATTCCCAGACTCAGGGCAGGAAACCTCTCAAAGAAGAAGCTACATAGGATGTTGCTATATCCGAAGTTCTTTTTCTTTCCTCTCTTGGACTTGGTCAATTGGTGCTTCATACTCACCAGAAGGCCCAAGCACCAGTCAAATACAACTCCCCGAAGGCATTCAACACCTATCTGCATATAGTTCCTGGATGCTAAGTGTTGCGCAGAGCTTCCCCCAATCATGTTCAAAGTACTCAGGATGACCTTCAAAGGGAAGCTCGAGATCAAACCAATAGGAACTTGGTTGCCACTTTTCTCATTGCCGGCCAGACAATAGGCGTTGATGTAATCTTGTACTGACAGGGCACCCACTCCTTGGAACGTACCTTTCAGGTTTACCATTTCCCCTCTTCGGTACAAACCTGTTAGGAAGTATATGTCATCAATTGTGATTTCAAGGATCTCTCCCTGGAGATAAAATACCCCTTGTTCGGCATCCCAATAGTTTACAAGCATTTTCAGCAGTTGTGTTTGTGTCCTCATATTGGTAGTTCATAAAAACTTGAGTAAATCACAACTCCGTAATGCACCCAGTGTCAATGGATCTCCCATAGCATGCCTGTCCATATTTGCATGCTCCCTTTCCCTCCATGTTAACACCATCCATGCATTCATTCAACCATTTGTGCTTTAATTTTTTATTTTTATTTTCATTTTTAAATTGTGTCACCCGTGACTGTTCTTATTAGACAGGGGCGGGTATCCGCGAGTTGGTTTATGGCAAAGCCGCACACTTTTCTTGTGCCTGCAAGTTTGCTGTAGGGCAACTCATGGGTACGAGGCCCTACAATTTAAAACTTCATAAAAAACAAAAATAACCATTAAAAATAAAAATAAAAACTATGTTTTTGAATTCAAAGTAGGGGGAGAGAGCACTTACTTGCAAGTGGCGGAATACGATTTGGCGGCCCGACTTGATCTCTATGAGCAATTGAAGTGAGGATTTTTTCACCCTTTTACTCCAACAAATGAATTGGTGAATTTAGTTTTAGTTTTGAAACTATTTATAAAAATCAATTTTGATTTTTACCCACTTTTTAAAATTTCTCTATAGTTTCAAATTCTAATTTCATGTTATATGTCATTTGTCACTAATCTGGTCGTTTTAGCATTTCGTCATTTGACAACATTACAGAACTTAGTTTACCTGATGCCTATAAAGTCTATTTTAATCCCTTGTTAGACTTTCCAAAAACAAACAAGATTGCCGAGCATACTTGTTCACTTCAGACTCGTTAAAGGAATTGAAGGTACATCCACTTAGGTATAAGTTTACCCCTTTTCCGGATCTTCGTGGATTAATTATGAAAAAGATATACTCTAGTCATACGTGGCTAGAAGAGTTCTTCTCTCATTATTTTACACTTTTTCGGGTGAGGAGACTAACTGTATGAAAAAAGGACCTCTTGGAGTCTTCTTTAGGGTTTTCAAACTCTCGAAACATGAAAACACCAAGTGAGCATGCACTAACTCGGGCTCGATGTGAAATCCATGAGTGAGTATATGGAGTTCTTGTTTAAGTTTTTCAGACTCCTTAAATATGAAAACACCGACGAGCAAAAACCAACTCGGGATCGATATTAAAATCCACAAGTAGGTGTATGGAGTTATTGTTTAAGTTTTTCAGACTCCTTAAAATTGAAAACACCGGCAAGAAGGAATTTATCTCGGCTCGATATTAAAATCCAGAGATCAGTGTGTCGAGTATTAGTCTATATCTTCTTCAGAATCATTAAAACATGAAGAAGTTTTTGAGTTTCCCTCCCATGGACTTGTTAAATTACACATGGTTGGATTTCTATCAAGCAGTCTTCTCCCTCTTTCTTCGAGCTTGCTTAAAAAATGAAGAAGGACTATTGAGTTTGCTTTCTTGGACTCATTAAAACTAACAAGAAGGATATTCTTTAATAAAAAGAGAAAAGGGAAGGGAAGGGTATCCAATATCTTTTCAAGTTCAAAGGCATCAAGTCAGTCATATCCTTGAACAAAGCACCTTTTGAGTCTATCAAACAATTGGGTTGTATTTTTTTACTTTAGGATGAACCTGATCTCAGAGTGTTTACTCCTCTGATCGGTTACTCTTCCAATCATATGGAGAATTTGTTAATGTCTCCTCCATTGCAGATTTATATCATGTTCTCGTTGTGTCAAAGCTTCCTAAGTCACTCTTGTGTCATGCTCAATGTTCAAGGATACTACATGTGTCGGCCATTCTCCAATTACCTTGACCTCATGTCTCAGCCATCCCCCGGTGTCAGTTTGTTTAATATTATATTCCATCCTACTCCTCATAAACTCAATCTCTTGATTGTTCCTCGTGTTGGATGACGGAGGATGCCTTAATGCCTCCCTTCCAAGGGACTTCTTCCCATCGAATTCAACTCATTTTTCTCTGGGAATGAAGTTTAGATTTTTTTCGGATAGTACCTTGGGGATTGCAGTCATCAGTGGCAATTTCCCTCGCTATTGAATAGTGGGAATACATCAATGTCTCATATTCGATGGATTCTACAAGTGTTCGACTTCAAGACCCTTTATTCGCACTTGTCAAAATGTACTAGGTACCTTGGGTCCCATTTTCATTATCGGTGGGCACCCTCACGTTTGTTAATGATATACATCAATGACTGGTAATCAAACAATATCCCCATGTTTGACTTCAGCTCATTTATTCACATGGTTAGGATTCGTACCTTGAGGTGCTTTGGATGAGTACCTTGGGCCTATGATAACATTACTACATTTTGTTATTTCCTAAGTTGCGTAAGACTGAGCCACACTCATTTTTGGCTCTTGATGAGACATAGATCTAGCTTGTTGTTATGACTATGATCTCTTGTTTTGACATGGATCCATGCTTGTATTTCAGTCTCCATGCTATATACATCTTTTAGCTATGTATTGGAGATTATGTTCTATCATCATGAACATCTCCTGATGTCAAGATTGTTATTTCTAGCTGACCTGGTCTTTTGTTTTCAGGTACTTTTGTGACTTCGTCTTGTGTTTTCCTCGTTCCTCCTCTGACTTTGGATTGTAATGTATTTCGTCCATCCTTTCCCTCTGACCTCACACATTAGGGGGCATCTGTTATCGGTCAAATTAGCACTTCTCCGTCTGTGATCACATTGCCTTGTCGATCACACAAAAGGACACTATGGATGGAAGAGCTTACTTGACCTTGGATGATTTGGAGCCGAATCCTTACTCTTTCATCTTAAAAACTTATTTTTTGACACCTTCACCATAAATACACGATTCCTATACTTGACACATTGCGAGTCACTCGCGGGTCTCTATATTGACAACCCGCGGGTGTCAATTAAAAGCTGCACTCGCGAGTTGCTGATCCCACATGATGCGAGTCACTCGCAAGTTGCTAGATGTCATAGTCGTGGGTGTCTTAAGGAAAGTTTGAAAAATATATTAAAAACATGAATTGGGATAAGTTGAGTCAGGTATTCCAACTTCTCAATTCAACTTCCTTTCGAAACCAACCCTCCTTGCCTTGCCATAAATGCAAGAGGAGGCCATGAGAAAGGGAGACCAATTAGAGAGAGCTATTGTTATGGTGAAGAAATTCCAAGCCAAGAGAGAGGATCAGGATCCTAGGGCCTGGTTGTGAAGGTGCTTGATGCAGAGTCAGGTATAACATTTGTACTTACTACATTCTTTTGACAATAAAAGATTGAGATACTCTTCCTTTCCCAATAAAGTGTTCATCTCTATTGTGTTTTGATTATAATTCAATGTTATTGCATTCATTAATATCAATATTTATTTATAGTCAAACTGGTTTGAGGAACATCTGTGTTTTGTAGGTTTGTTGCTATGAAGATCAAGAGAAGAGCTTGGACCAACCGTCATAAACAAGGTACATTTTCTCTAAACCTTGATCTTATTTATTTACAGTAATGTATGCAGAACCCTATGTATCTATCTGTCAACCCCTTGTATGTTGGTAGTATCTATCCCCTACTATAAGGTAAATTCCCTAACAACACCAACCTAGGAAACTAGTAGATTGGTGGAATTTTTCCTTTTGAGATTTATTTGAATGGGGACATTACAGTTCTCCCCACCCAAGATTCCTTGTCCTCAAGCAATTTTGAACATGGATGTTGAAGAACCTACTTCCTTTCCAAAACTTTGTTTCCAAAACTTTCTTTCCCAAAAATTTTTGAAACCAATGAGACTAAAAAAATTTCCAGGGTCCCATTGCTTGTATTGCACTCCAACAATTAGGAGTGCTCTCCAACCCATACCATCAGGAAAGAGAATTACTAGATCCCATCTACTTGTATGCATTCTTCCAATCATCATAAGTACAAAACATAGATCATCAAAGTACATATAAACATAATAAAAATGTACATAAAGGAGGTGCCTCATCAAAGAATCATGAAGGTGCTTATACCTCCAAGCAAGTAGACCACCATTTTCCAAGTGCATACAAGCATCAAGTGACCAATCAAATATGCTCCAATGACATAGGTGAGGATCACATGTCCTATAATTCTGTTCCAAAAGGATGTAAGCAATCAAAACAATCATCCATGTGTTCTTTCATCCGAGAATTGAATGAAGAACCTCCACTAAAATATGAACTAAGTAGGGAGCAAATAAAACAATGAGCCTTCAAGGGGTTCACATAAGTACCATTTATGCATCCATGGATATGTGTATCATTAATAAATAACAAAGAATGTTTCTGCCAATGTAAATAACAAGGTGCTCTATTCATGTCATCATCAAAAGGAGAGATAGGAGTTTCATACTCCTCATGTGGCACCATTAGAAAAAAACCTTTCACCCAATTTTCATCCCCAATTGATGTGGTTGAAAAAGTAGGGGGTGAGGAATTATGAACCAACCTTAACTCTTTGCAACTCTTACCCATCAAAACCTTTAATTCATCTTCTCCATAATTGGTTTTTCCAACTATTGTGATATCATGTGCCTCCTCCAAGTCTTTGCAACTCTCTCCACGAGGCAACTCATAATCCCTCTGAAAAAAGACAAGTGCTTGTATTTCTTCTTGCTTGAGTGTAGCATCTTCAAGCACCTTCATATAAACATGTACCTCATGTTCCACCATTACATGAGGTTCCTCCTTGGTGACATAAATTCTTTCATCCATTGCCTTCTTTTCCTCGAAAGGAGAACCACTGCTCCCTCCTATTGCCAATTTGCTTCCAAATTGACTAGCCAACAATTCGAACCATTGCATTAGCTGTTTTGTCATGTCTTCAAAGAATGGTTTCAGGAATTTTCTAAAATCCTCATTCTCCTCTAAGGTTCCTTTCTCATCCTTACTCATGGTTACCAAAGAATGCACTTCATCTCCTACTTCTTCCCTTTCACCAAAAGTACTTTCAGTTTCAGTTTCTAAGGGTGGGGGCTGATTTATTTGACTTCTTGTCCTCATGAATGGTCATCCACATCAAGTGCAAGGACCATGCTCTGATACCACTTGTAGTGTCCCTTTTAATGAATTTGTAAAAACTAGGAAAAATTGCACTTTTCGGCCAATTCGACCCTTAGACTAGTAATGACTCAAAGGATTCCAATTGGATCCAAAGGCTTCCGACTTGGATATGAATGTGTTTGGAGGGTATTAAGAAATAAAAATGAGTCTGATGGATTCTTGTAAACTCTCAAAATACTTCTGCAACATTCAATTACAATAAGGGAAAGATAGGGCAATTTACTAGTCAAATCGAGGTTCAAATCCCCCAAGGGTAGAGGTCAAAGATGTCTTTCCAAATGTTGTACAAAATTCCCAAATTCCAGAAAATAGACATGGTACTATTAAAGGACTTCAATGGGCTCCCAAATGTGTCATCAATTATTTTCTAAAGGCTTCTGCAACTCCCATAAATCAGAGGTTTTTGGACATGTCTTCACATAGGGGGAATTCGAATAAACTTCACCACTTGCTATGAAATTCAAGATTTATGTTCCAAAGGATTATGAAATGTTTATGAAAATTCTTCAAGACATTAATGAATCTCCATAAATCATAAAAATAACAGATATGAACTGATATAAGTGGAAATAGAGCAACTTCAAGCTTTCATAACAAGATGTAGGGAAAATGGCACCATTTATGCATTGTTTGGTATTTTTATATAGTTCCACTTGGTATTTCGACCCAAGAGTATTCTAAGCATTAAATACAGAGTATAGATATCATAATACAAATAAATGGGTCCATAAGAGCTCCCCCAAAGAGAACAACATCTCACCAAGTGCACCCTTCCTCAAAGGGCCAAAATATGAAGAGAAAACTGAGATAGGTGTGGAAGCAAGTTGATGATGAGAATGTCACAAGTTGTCATGTAGCTTCAACCTGGAACAAATGAATCCATTGTAGATCCAACTAAAAGGTATGAATGGCCTCTCCAATTTCCAATTAGGATGGGAATCTTTCACCCTCGAAATTGGTACTAAGGCAAGTAGAGTAAACACTCCACAAGCATGGACAAGCTATGCTCTCCAATATGAAAAATGATAAATGATCAAAAGGCACTATCCTTATTTGTTCTTGACTTTTATAAACTTACAAATACCTCCTTGGCTCGAATTACCTACATGAACTTCATGGCAACTCGAATTGGGAAGAGATTCCAATGTGTGCCACTTGTCCCTCCATTCCTAGCCTCCTCCTTCACTCAATTCGAATGGATAAATATTTGGTTGCCCTAACTCCCTTGTGCGTCCTATTGGAGGCTATTTTTAGCCCTGACATGTCATATATTTCAGATCTCATCCATCAAGTCTGATTTGTTTCATAGTGTTAAGATTCAATATGCTAAGATAGATAACATCAGTATTCAATTCAATTTCACAACAATAACATATACATGATCACTGAAAGAATAACAAGCACAACATAAACACAAGAGACACAATTTATCCTTGGAAACCCTCATGGGGTAGAAAACCCAACAAAACTTCCTCAATATAGATGATCAAAAGGTACAAAGATGAAATCCCCAAACAAGAGCTACTTCTCCTTCACAGATCTCTCTCTCTCTCTCTCTCTCTCTCTCTCTCCTAATGCACAATACACAAGTGAGTGTATGTGTGAAATGAATGAATAAATGAGAGAGCCTAGCTCTCTATTTACACATTCACTTCTACTTTAATTTTACAACTTGACATGTCGGCCTCAAGTAAATTTACCACTCAACTAATGCTGACTTGGCCGAGTCCTCTAGGGGACTTAAAAACCCCATTACATTTGACTCTAGGGGATCTATTGCCCTGACTTACATGGGAGGATTTAACTCATGACTCTATGATGACCAAACATCCCGACGGAGGAATAAAACATCTCCGAATAAATTACAATAATAAAATACAATAGAATATTCTTCGAAGTTACAATATTTCAACACTCCCCCTTAACGAGAAGGGTATTCTAGTGACAACAACAACATCAACTGTAGGAGAAAGGAGAGAGAGCATCATCAACAACATCAAGGTGATACATCTATAAATCATCGGAAGTTTTCTTCAACATCATCAGCAACTGGAACAACTATTGGTACATCTTCAACATCTTCAATACTAGAACATCATCTTCTACAGTACCGAGCCTTCATCTTCTGGAGCACTCAATCACTTGATCGTCTACAACAACAACAACATCAACAACAAAATCAACATCATCAACATCATCAACATCTGGATCTTTCGATCAACAACAACATCATCATCTGGATCTTTCGATCAACATCATCATCATCTTGATCTTTCGATCAACAACATCATCATCTTGATCTTTCGTTCAACAACATCATCATCTTGATCTTTCGATCAATAGCATCATCATAGCAACATAACCTACAACACACATGATCCAATTACAGGATGATCAATCGCTCTCACTTTAGGACATAAGTCCAAGGATGATACAAACCTCAACCACAGTGCCAGTCCTTTTTCATACTGGATGTGACCTCGAATAAATCATAGGATTTACCACCACAGAGCCAGTCCTATTTCATACTGGATGTGACCTAGAATAAATCATAGGATTTATCACCACAGAGCTAGTCCTATTTCATACTGGATGCGACCTAGAATAAATCATAGGATTTACCACCACAGAGCTAGTCCTAATTCATACTGGATGTGACCTAGAATAAATAATAGTATTTACCACCACAGAGCCAGTCCTATTTCATACTGGATGCGACCTAGAATAAATCATAGGATTTACCACCATAGAGCAAGTCCTATTTCATACTGGATGCGACCTAGAATAAATCACAGGATTTACCACCACAGAGCTAGTCCTATTTCATACTGGATGTGACCTAGAATGAATCATAGGATTTACCAACACAACATCATCATCATCACATTCTCGGAGACAAGAGTATACGGATCCTTTTAGGACACGTGTCCAGGGATGATACAATCCTACTGCAACATCATCATCAACATCTTTCTTAGAGACAAGAGTCTATGGATCCTTTTAGGACATGTGTCCAGGGATGATACAATCCCACTACAACATCATCATCAACATCTTTCTCGGAGACAAGAGTCTACGGATCCCTTTAGGACATGTGTCCAGGGATGATACAATCCCACTACAACATCATCATTAGCATTAGCACTGCTCCCCCTTTCGAGGAAGGTCCTTTTGAACCACACCAAGCTTGTCATGAAAGTACTTAAACTTCACTCGAGACAGAGGCTTAGTCAACACGTCAGCAACTTGCTCATCAGTGCTCACATACTGGAGCTTTATAACTCCCTTCTGTACCATATCATGTATGTAGAAATACTAGATTTCTATGTGCTTTGAACTGTCATGGAACACTGGGTTCTCCATCATATTTATACAACTTTGGTTGTCACATAGAATCACTATGGTATCCAAATCCAAGTCAAACAGACATGACATCAACTTCAAAAGCCATATGGCCTCACAACTAGAAGAACAATCTGCTATATACTATGCTTCAGCTATGCTGAGAGCTATAGTAGACTGCTTCCTGCTAAACCATGAGATCATGGCGAATCCCAGACAATAACATCCACCTGAGGTGCTCTTCTTGTCTGAGACACTTCCAGCCCAACCTACATCTGTATAACCATACAATCTATAATCATGATCTCCAACATAGTATAGACCATAGTCTATCATACCTTTCAGGTACCTCATCACATGCTTTGTAGCTACCAGATGAACATGTCTATACTTAACTAGATACTAACTCAGGGTGTTCACAACAAAGCATATATATGGCCTGGTATTCGTCAGATACATCAACGAACCAATCATTTGTATGTAAACTGTAGAAACCACTTTCCATCATCCCATATCTCTACTTCACATTTTCCTTGGCTAAGGAAAAATCTCATCTGATCTCAGCCACATATCTAATCACAAGAATCATGCCAAGATTCTTTAAATATGAGATCTACTCCCTCTGAAGTGGAGTCTTCTACATCTAAGTATGAGCCTCAATATCACTCGAACTCTATGGTGAGTTCCTTCTTGCATCCATCTGAGAGAAGCATGTCATCTATATATAGCAATCATCTTCAAACTTGTAGGAAAGGTTGAAATCCGCATCACTCATGATGATCATCAAGCTCATCAAATGACTATCGATCCTGGGTACCTGTTGAACCCGTACAAAGCCTTCATCGATCATGTGATTTTCTTTCAAATCTTGGGAATTTGCTCGATATGAACTTCTTATTCAATTACACCATTCACGAGAACCGTCTTGTCATCCATGGGTGTAATATATCTCTGGAAGTGTGTCTAGCCACTGGAGCAAACATTGCATCATGATCCCGAGCCTTGCTTTGTACTTCTATAGTATGTTTGATTTGTAAGTCTTCTTGTTGAACAATAATCACTTGTTCTTCGGAACAAGTGTTCATCATCCTTCTTTTGTAGATCATAGCACACGATCTTTCCTACAAATCAAATTCAAATACATGATTAGATGATTAGTAACACTTCATTGCATCGAGAGGCGCTCTACAGCCCAATATGAGGGAGATCTTGTGAGTCGAGTGTTTGTCGATATTGTCGGCCATAAATAACCTTTGTTAGTATGAGAGAGATCTTGTGAGTCGATTGTTTGTCAATATTGTCGGCCATAAAAAATAAAAAATATTATGTCGGCCAATAATTAAAATTAATAATTAAAAGCAGTAATAATAATAATAATAAACAAATAAAAAATATTAGAGCTGATTCGCTCCTCCTCAGGTGAGCTCTGACTCGGTTCCTTCATCCACTCTCATCTTGCTGCTCGCTCCACGCTCCACGCTCAATCCCACTGTTCAACAGCTCCACGCAGCTTCCTGCTTGGGCCTCCACTCCACTAACCCCTCTCTTCATCACCCACGTCACTTGCATGCTCTTCCTCCCCTCCACGTGCTCTTCTGCGCGCAGTCTTTCCACCCCCCATCGCCCCACACCTCCTTCTAGCCTTCCATCACGCTCTCTGCCCCACGCGTTCCCATCCTCCCTCCCTTTCACACCTCTATCATCCCCCTTCATGCTGCAACTCCCCCACTCCCCCGCTGCTCACCCACGACCTCCTCCTCCACACATCCTCCTTTAGCCCCGTCCCTCTGCTACCACACGGCTGCTCCCCCACGGCCTTCCGCTGCCTCCACATCGACTTCCGCTGCCTCCACATCGCCTTCCCCCTCCACAGTGCTTTCCCCATCAACGTCAACGCCATTCAGGCCGAACCTCCCAAGCCGCCTCTGCCTCGGCCTACTCTCAGCCACCAACGCCTTGCAAAACAAGCCAATCAAAAGTTAATAAAGCAAAAAAACTGTATAATAATAATTTTTTTATTATTATATTTATTAACTTTTTAAATAAAAAAAATATAATAATAATTTTTTTATTTTTATTTTATTTAACATACAAACAATATTCCACATACAAAGTAATACCGTAACTTTTTAAAGTAACTTTTGAATCCTAGGCTCTATTTTGCACCTCAGGAGATTTGATCCCTCTTGGCGCTTGATAGAGCCTAGGATTTGGATCTACGCTGGTAATGATCAAATCATGTCAATGATAACCTTTTATGCATACTGATATGATTCACATAGTTATGCAACTATATTGGCCAATGCTTTGGCACAACACTTTTCCATATCCTGTATGCATATGATGACTATCTAGATGCCTTCCATCTCTACCAGAACATACTATCAAGAGCGTGCACTGCTCCCAAGATGTTAGTAAAGAGGTTTCATTCTAGACAAGCAACAATGGAATGTTGTCCAACACTATTGGATACTTACCATGAATATTAGTAGTACACTGTTCAATGAATGCTTACCCTATGCATGATACATTTATCGATTCTAGGAATACAAATATGCATACAACTATTGATATCATTAACTATTCAGAGATTCAAGATGTAATTCAAATACTTATCTTTTTATGTTTTGTGGGGTTGCCTCCATCTAGATCTTTGCTTCCGTCTTGATCTCTACTTCCTTTCCATGTCATGATAGTATTATATTTGTGGGGTTGCCTCCATCTGGATCTTTGCTTCCATCCTGTAGCACTATGCACCCTTAAATGTGCACTAGTGTCATCCTAAAGATCTCATACATAATCACACATTCATTAGTATAATCTCAATAAGATTAAAAACATTATAACCCTAAATAATCTTAAACAAGTACGGTCATAATCATTAATCAAACTATGAAACATAATATGCATAAAGCCTTGATTAGCTAAACTCTATTTTTCAGGAATAATCATTATCAACCATATGAAAGTATACCTATCTAAGATCCTAACACAAAGTAGGATTCTAACTCGATATAGGAAAACATACCTGGATTAGCATGCTTGCTAGTTATGTCTAACATACCCAAACAATATCTTCTTTGTTCTCTTCAATGATTTAGAGACCTTGTGCTAGTAACCTGCATCTCCCATAAGTTAATCATAGTAGAACCAAATAACCAATACCTCGTAAGTAGAGCTTCTATGTGATCAAAGACTATGGATTAGTCTTTGTCTTCATGTCATCATGGTCATATATTCTTGATCTATAACTTGATTTGTCTTTCTTGATGTACCTTTCATGTTAGCAGACAACATCATCCTCATACAACACCACAAGTGCATTAGTACAATCATAAGTGTCGTAACCCTAATCAATGAATGTATTCTATAATTCACATGCATTCATACTTTTACTAGACAATTAATCATGATTGTACTAACCTCAATAAAATGAAGACAAACATACCATGAACTTAATCATCAATTAAATGAAATAGATTTCAAAACATGCCTTCATCTCCTCAAGTCATACATGTCGAGATTGCTTGTAGTCTTTTCATCCAAGATAGATCACTTGTAAACATATTATATAGGTTCATGGTGCTAGGATGATAGAATATCAGTGCCATTTAAACCTCCTTCATTGTTGCCCTATGAGTCTCCCAATCTTGCTAGGGTTTCTTCTTACTTGGAAACCCTAATTTTCAGTCTCCTTCCTCCCACAACATTTTGATGGAAGATTAATATCTATGATGAATGGGTTCCAAATAAATTTTCAAAGTTTCCAATGTTGCATCTGGTTTATCCAACATTGTATCAGGTCATTCCATACCTAAAAAACTGAAAACCCTAAGTGAGAGCTTCTTCCTCCTCTTCTTTGACTTCTTCCGTTCAGCTATTTCAGATGTGCCTGATTGTTTCTGGTGTATCTCTGAAATTTTGAATCCTCAAGGTTTGAAACTTCGTTTTGTGGTATCCTGACCTGTCATCTTTCCAAACCCACATATTTGAGCTTCGTTGGATTCTCCATGAGAGAGATATGCTAAGTTTCGCAACATTACCTGTTTATGGTATGAAACAGCATAGCGAACTTGTACGGAGTTCTACGTGTCACTATTTCAACTTCGGCCACTGATACTTGGACCTATGAAACTAGAGTTCGTTCCCTAATAGTCACTTTTTATGAAATTTCGTTTGGATCTTCCTAGCCTGAGATATTACCTTTTTTCCTAGGTCACCTGTTTATGGCTACATTCTAGAAGAGGCAGAAACCCCAACTTGTATGGATCATATCTCACAAAGTACAACGAATATGAGGCTAAAACTCGAACACAAGGTACATGAACATGTTATCTTCGTCCTGTACAAGTTTCCAATCCTGCACCTTCGCAAAAGTGATTTATAGTGAACGTTCCACGATGACTAGGTTTTGCTATACAAAGCCCTAGCTTTCAAATTGTCGCAAGTGAAACAAGTGTCGTAAATGCCATACATTGCCTTCCTTCAGGCTAGCTATGATACCATGTTAAGATTCAATATTCTTAGATAGATAACATCAGTATTCAATTCAATTTCACAACAATATCATATACATGATCACTGAAAGAATAACAAGCACAACATAAACACAAGAGACACAATTTATCCTGGGAAGCCCTCATGGGGTAGAAAACCCAGCAAAAATTCCTCAATATAGATGATCAAAAGGTACAAAGATGAAATCCCCAAACAAAAGCTCCTTCTCCTTCACATATATCTCTCTCCCTCTCCTAATGCACAATCCACAAGTGAGTGTATGTGTGAAATGAATGGATAAATGAGAGAGCCTAGCTCTCTATTTATACATTCACTTCTACTTTAATTTTACAACTTGACATGTCGGCCTCAACTAACTTTACCACTCAACTAATGCTGACTGGGCCAACTCCTCTAGGGGATCTATTTCCCCGACTTACATGGGAGGATTTACCTGATGACTCTATGATGACCAAACATCCCTACGGAGGAATAAAACATCTCTGAATAAATTACAATAACAAAATACAATAGAATATTCTTCAAAGTTACAGTATTTCAACACATAGGTGTCATAGCATCTTCATCATTGTTGTCATAGAAGCTAGGGAATCTAGCCCAAGTGTCTCAATACCTCTCAAATGCCTCTTCCTCTTCCATGGGAGTTACTCTTCCACTCCAATTCGACCTTCATTGAGTCATTCCAAGTATATTGACCTTCCAACTCCCCAAGAACATTAGACTCCACCTTGGATTTGATGGGTGAGAATAGGATGCCATGTGGCATGATGAATCTAGCTTTGTGTGGGTCCCACACCACCAATGTGTCTCCATGACCAAGTGCCACCACCAATGTGTCTCCATTTGGGGTTTATTAGCTCCCTTATTCAAAATCCCAATGTTTCCACCCCGACCTAGGAAACTAGTAGATTGGTGGAATTTTCTCTTTTGAGATTTATTTGAATGGGGACATTACAGAAGCACCCAATAAAGACTGAGCATGGAGAAGAAAAGTTGACCCAAAAGATCCAAAGTTTAGAAGCTTGGAGAATCAGGTAAAACCAAATCTCTTCCTTCTTCCAACATTCCAGTTAGAGTTGAA
This sequence comes from Larix kaempferi, assembly GCA_027924585.1. Classification (NCBI taxonomy): domain Eukaryota; kingdom Viridiplantae; phylum Streptophyta; class Pinopsida; order Pinales; family Pinaceae; genus Larix; species Larix kaempferi. The sequence continues at coordinate 7,949,808 of BSBM01000211.1, forward strand.
ACAAAACCCGAATTAGAAGTATATGATGGCCAAGTTAACAATAAAACATTGAATGGTTGGTTGAAACAATTTGAGGTTTATTTTCTCCTTGACCAAATCAAAGAAAGATAAAAAATTATTTTGTATGTTTGAAGATGATACGACGTGCTCAATCATGGTGGGAGAGATATGTGGATGCATTGAGGATAGGAAAAAAATCCCATGGTTACAAAATGGAAGGATTTCAAGGCATTGTTGAAATAACAATTCTATCGCATATCTTATGACAAGGAGCAACTCTTTAAATGACATTGCCTTTAGCAAGAACATGGACAATGTGTATAATAATACACATCGAAATTTCAAAAGTAAGCCATCATGTTGGGTATCTCTTTGAAAGAGTCGAGGATTATGGTGAAATACCTTGTACGCCTATTTACCCATATCCAATGGCAATTGCAACTCCTTAGTCTAAAAAGCATAGATGATGCAAGCATGAAATGTCTCTACATTGAGTTGGACTCTAAAAAGGGACAACAAAAACCAGGCCAAGAAGAGATCAACATGACCCAAGGCAAGAAGATTGTAGCTATGGTCCAAAAATGGAGAGATCCTAATAGCTATTGTAAACATTGTGATGTGGATGGGAACATGGATGAGAAGTGTTGGAAACTTCATTTAGAGCTACACCAAAGGTGGCATAAGTCTAGGTAGGGAGAAAATGTGGCTACCAAGACAAAATAAACTGTGGTAGAAAGCACCTTGCAACAGACAAGGGAAAATGGAGATGGAAATGCACTATTCCAAATCAAAGTTCAAGTGAATGATTGAGAGGGTAAATGATTTGTTTGACAATGACTTTCTATGTAATATGATTTCTGAATCCCTAGTAGATGAGATTGGTGTAGAAATTCAAGATCTATTACAACCATGTTCATTGGGTTGGATCCAAGAGAAATCTATTAGGATAACCGCTGGGAGATGCAATATCAAGTAGGATGTGAGCTTGCACCATATATGCTTGTGAAATGATGTATGGAAGCTCGTGTCGATGGGATAGGGATGTGGATTTCTATAGGAAGTAGAAGAAATAGAACTTCATTAAAGGTGATAAGGCCTACCTCATCAAATCTCACAAATGGTTAGGAAGAACATCTATGGTAACAATGAAACAAGGAAAGACCAACAACTTGAATGGGACAGACAAGAAGTAAGCATCCTTCATAACTAATGAAGTAGTGAACTTAGGGAGACAAATGGAGCCATGTGCTTCCATATCCTCCATGAATAAGCTTTTGAAGACCAACAACTTCCCAATGGGAAGGTGTGATATGAAACCAACATTCAAACAATCATCAAATGAACTTTAAGGGATCAGTGCAAATGATAAACACTTTTTCTAGAAACATCAAGTTACTCAAAATCAAGTGTTTTATAAGCTCACTTTGGAATACACCTAGGTCATGAGCGTTGGTTACTTACAACCATCTTTGTATGGGCTCTTAAATATAAGTCATATATTTTTTTAATGTTTTACTTTGGTGATCATAAATACAAGAACATAATATTTGCATTGTGTATTACTTGATTGAATTATAGAGTTGTATAATAGATAGGACATAATAGATTTGTCAAGCATATTGTCCCTAAGAAAACACATTAAGCAAAAGCCAAATTAGGAAAAAATATATCCTTTCATTGTATTGAATTCATATTAAAAGAGTTTGAACATATACTTGTGAATTACTTCACTAATTATTCAAGTGTAAAATGATACTCCAAAAATAAGATTATTTGAATTTACAAATCTTTCTAAAATCTTATATGAGCACAATTTATTCTAATATTAATGAGAAACTATGTGTATATTGTTGCATTCACTACCAAATAATGGTTCATTGTAATTCATGTAGAAACAAATATATATATAAAATAATAAAATAATATAAATATAATATAATTCACTGTATTATATACAAATACATAAACTTTTCAAACAAATTCAAAACCAATCTCAAAAAGTAATGGAGTTAAAATCTCTATGAACACAGAATTAATATTTCATTTCAGCAAACGCAAAAGAATGCCGACCAACGGTAAAAATTGATACAGGGACATCACCGTCTTCTTAACCAAAAAATTATGTCACATATCCTTGATATGGTATATACACGAAAGTAAGCAACAATATGTAATAACTGCCATCCACTTAAGACAGAAGTCAAAAGAAAAATATCCTCAAAATATCAAAAGAAAAATTGCCTCATTGCTGGAAACACCAACATGGAAGTATCCACATTCCCGGTTCATCTTCTAAATTTCATCACCTTCTTAGTTATATGGCTTCTTTCAATCTACAGTGTAAGTTCCAACTGCCAGATGAATTGTGCAACCCATCTGCAATTACATTGTCAAGTCGATAACCTTGTGAATCAATTTCAGAGCTTCCATAGCTTACAATGTAATTTCAGAGCGGTCAATTACATTGTGCAACCAGCTCTGCTTCCATTTGACTGGCCGTTCTGAACTTGAGTTGGAGGAGTTATGCCTCCACTCCCATATTGAACAGAGCTACCTGTGTTTCCATAAGCCATGGCTGGAGTAGCCCACATGTTTGAACCTGCAGGAGTAGCATTATTAGTAACAGGACCTCCATTCCCCGAATTGCCTGCTCCATAGGAAACAGGACCTCCATATCTAACTGGAGCTGGAGCTGGAGCTGGAGTAGCCCACATGTTTGAACCTGCAGGAGTAGCATTATTAGTAACAGGACCTCCATTCCCCGAATTGCCTGCTACATAGGCAACAGGACCTCCATAGCTAACTGGAGCTGGAGCTGGAGCTCCTCCATAGGTAACAGAACCTTCATACCTAACTGTAGCTGGAGCTCCTTCATAGATAACTGGAGCTGGAGCTCCTCCGTAGGCAACAGAAGCTTCATAGCTAACTGGAGCTGGAGCTCCTCCATAGGCAACAGGACCACCATAGCTAACTGGAGCTGGAGTTCCTTCATAACTGATCCCAGAGCTGGTGCCATAGCTAGGGGCATTGCCTCCATAGCTACTACCTCCACCGATGGGAGTGGGAGGTCCATAGGAAGAATAGCCACCTCCCCCTCCCTGTGGAGCGTTCATTGGAGGAACAGGAATTGAACTGAAGCCCTGCCCATTGTTGAAACCAAAATTTCTTCCTCTACCTACAGGATTGAAGGCTTTGGGGATTGATCGCTTTACTTCTACTGTCTTTCCATTGAGCTGATGAAAGGGACGTTGTAAAACTCTATCCACAACATCTTCTGAATCATACACGACGAAGCCAAATCCTCGAGGTCTTTGAGATCTGGAATCATACATTACAACCAGATCGATGATTGTGCCAAAGTGCTCAAAGTATTTTCTCAAGTCATTCTCAGTAACAGTAGGCGCTAAGCCACCAACAAATATCTTCTTTGTCCTAATTTGACTTCGGCCAACAGTATTGGTCCTACTCCTAGTTATGCTTATGCTATGCTGCTCATCTCTGGAAATTGCTTTTTTGACTTCCACCTAAATATTTGATGAAAAACAAAAACAAAAAAATGTGCACTAGTCACTACCCACTAGACCTTAGTTTACTTGTAAACCTTTAGATTAGTGAACAACAGAAAAACAACTTACCATTTGGCCATCAATGGTGTGCTTGGATTGCAAGAGAACCCTGTCTACCACAGCTGGATCTGCAAACACAAGAAAGCCAAACCCTCGTGCACGACCTGTGAGCCTATCCTTCTTAATCTCTGCTTCCCGGACTTCTCCAAACATGCTAAAATAATCCTTCACTCGCTCTTCTGTTGTCTCCACTGATATACCACCAATAAACAGCTTACCCTGCTCTGAATCCATACTATACCACTGCCAAAATCTCAGTGATCAAAACATCAAATATGAATTACTCAACAAGAATCCAACAATTGCACAGATAATTAAAAAAGTGGAGGATAAAACAAGTTCTGCTTTACTCACCGTTCAAAGTAAAAATCTGAGCAGATTTGATGAAGAGAGTCTAATTCTGAAAGAAACAGGCTGCGTAAAACTGTACAGAGATCTGCGTAAATCAGGAAAGAGATCTGCGTAAACGAAGACACTACAATTTCAAGCTTTCCGTGGAACGGACACTAGAGAATTGCCAGTGGTTGACGATGTTTTGACCGATTACATGCTCTTTTTAGTGTTAGGTGGTGTGTATATATATAGATAAATTGGGTAGCTCTGATTGAGTGTTGTGATTTTTATGTATAGGTAAGTTTAGGAGCCGACTGTTTAAATATTGTGAACCTCACTTCACATTCATATTTGGTTTAATTTACCAAAATAAACTTACCCATAAGGTTAATTTACGAAAATAAACTTACCCATAAATTAATTTACCTTTAGAATTAATGGAGCCATAAAGTAACAAGATGATGGACCCAACCATGATAGAAACGCATTCTATAAGTAGTCATTTTGTAGGAATAAAACCTTTCAAGGTACATGTTACTTTGGGTATACCTCTATTTAAAGGAAATATAAGCTTGGAAAGATGGTTGGAGGGTTATTTTTATGTTCAAAACTTATGGAGTAATGAGAAAATTACTTTTGCACATCTAGAGGCCCTTCACTATGTCAAATATTGGCCGGATACTTATTGTGTGCAACATCATGCTAAAGATTATGAACAACATGCAATGAAATCCATTTGGAGGGGTTTTGTCAATGACCTCAAGGTGGGATATTTCTTTGTTGGAAACTATGAAGGCCACAAGATTGAGGATCTTGTGCCAAGGTAAAGACCATACTTGCTAGAGTACATTAATGCCTTTCATACTCTATGTGGAAAAATCAGTGTTCAAGACTTTGAGCTACATTTGGTTCTAAAATATTGTGACAACCTAGACATATACATCTAAATAAAAATCGAGCTTATGGACATCTCTTCATTGGGAAACACTTATTGTTATTTCGTTAAGATTGACAAACAAATTCACTAGAAGGGTAACAAAGAGTTTGGGGCTAAAAGTTAACCACAACACAAGAATGATAAATGTGACCTTAGTCCTTAGAACAAATGATAGATTAAATACAACCAACCAATCAAAATTGCATGCAAAGAAGAAGAACGAGAAGTCAAAGGACACGAGAAAGTGTTGTGACCAGTAGAAGATTCCTTGGTGCAACAATGATGAATGTTGGGCTAGACAACCATTATTAACTTAGTTAAATGCCCCAGACAACAATTTAGGCCTAAAGCTACGAGATTCCACTAATAGGGAAATTAACTCATTGATGTAGAACCCATTGTCATTATAGCCACTACAAAGGTCCAACCAAAAGAATAATAGGATTCTAAGGAAGTTGATCACCTATTCAACTTACAAATGTGGGTGAAGGGTTCACCACTACATTTTATTGTTAATACCCACAACCAACCATACACCATTGTTTGGTTGAGATAGGGAGGAGACATCCATGTCAATTAACAATGCCTCCTAAAATACAACATCAAGCCCTTCAAATATGTGGTATTATGTGATATCTCAGCTCTTGAAGTTTATAATGCTCATTAGGGAAACCATATATGTGGAAGTTCATGAAGTTTTATATTCTAGTACTCTGGTATCACCCTTAGAGAATAAATCTACCTCAAATATACTAAAGGTATCCTTGACTATTGCAATGTCGCTAATAATTGATAAGTATTGAATGGAGATAACATGTTGGATCAGTATATTTGTCCTCTTCATCATGGAGAAAATAAAATCACCATAACTTCCTAGGTATTTTTAAAGATTGAGTACCAGTACATAGCAGAGACAAGTATATCAATTGGTGGAGGAATACAAAGACATATTCACCTCACATATAGGAGAATATTTGCACTGTTAGGTAAAGCATGCAATTGATTTGACATGGGCTACTACTCTTCTCAATGGTCCTATATACAGATGATATATTCTAGAGATCAAGGAGATACAATGTTAGATTCAAGAGATGATACATAAAGGAAACATTCAACCAAGATCCTCAAACATAAGATTTCTATTGTGATAGTTCTAACAAAGACAAGACAAGGAAAATTCGTATTGAATACAAAGCCTTAAACAAAATTGTAGTTAAGAAGCTATACCATATTCCTCTTATTGATTATTTGCTCGATTAGTTCAAAGGTGCCAACATTTTTAGCAAGATTGATCACTAGTTTCTAGTAGTTCCAACTAATGTGTAACCGTAAAAAGTCTAATTAAGGTGTTTTTTAAGTGGTTAGTCATGCCCTTCAGCTTGACTAATGCACCAACAACATTCATGAGGATGATGGATCATATTATGATGACCACATGGACCTTACACTGTCATCATAGTTGCGGGTAAGAATGCTTTGAATTGAATATTCCACCCTTTCTCAAATTACACCTTGTCTTTAATGTGGGTTTTCTTTGGCCATACTTTCCACCTTTGCTGGAAACCTTGAAGGTGGAAAAGCACTCAACCACTACATAATTCAACCCTAAATGGATTGAGAAATATATAACGAACGTGATCAAGGACAAGACATACAATTTTATCAATCAGTCAAAGCATGAAAAAATAAACTTCTTTAGTAGGGAAAGTGGTTTACTAGGAAAAAAATATAGAAAAAACTCCCCCATTTTAGACATGAACTTGAAGTCATGGGGAAGGAATTATCCATGTGGTCATCTAGGGATATCTCAAAGTAGTGTAATATTAGCATTTTTTTCAAGATTTATGACACATATTTTGGGGCCTTCCAATGCATTGTTGGGCTATTTTATTCACGATGAATGGTGAATCAAATAAGTTCACTATTGTTCTTTCCAATGAACTAAAGAATACCCAAAATAGAGCACCAAGTGAAAAGTTTTTTCTCCCAAGAAAAACACTTCAAATTTGATATTTAAAACTTGAAATCAAAGTATACATAAGCTTAGCCTCTTGACTCACATACAAAGTTCAAAATTAATATGTATCCTTTCCCAAACAACTTATTACAATCATCTAGAAAGCAAGTTAGACCCATATTCCCTCTGCTCTTTCCTTCAAAGAAACTACAATTATAACAAAGAACCCCCCAATCAAAACCACTATGAATACATTCTCCTCAAAATGATGAAGTATCCCCACTTCTAGCTAAGATCAAAAGAGTGAAAGGGAAGATTCGAAGGATATAGCATACTCGAATTCTTGCACTTCAAAGTACATTCCTGTAAGCTAAGACCTTCCTTAAAGAGAGAATCTTCTTTTCTGTCTTAGACCTTGTAAATATGTGCAAAGGAGATTAAATCAAAATGATTTTTTTTGCATCCATAACACTATTCATAATAAGTCCTAAATCCAAATCTTTGATGTCGCAATTTTCTTTATCCTAGTCCATCAACAACTTTGAATCTCCCAAAATATGAAATCTTTTGAATCCGTTATCTGCAATTGTTTTCAAAAAAATCCACAAAGCATTAAATTCCGCTCTATTATTGGTTCCAAGGCTTTCACCATATTTCAAAGGAAAATAATGATGATTGTTTACATAAAGAATGGCCCCATTTCCATAGATTTTTGGACTTCCTTGACTTGCCCCATGAAATAACCCCCAAGGATAATAAAAACACATGTTAAGCTCCCTTAAAATCCTTGCTACTTTTTTTTAGGCTCCTTCTAGCATTATCAATAAGAAATTTTGATTCTATGTCAAACCTGACGAATTGACATGTCTTTTCCTTCACGTATCATCTTATTTATAGCTAAACATAGCCCCCAAGGCACAAAGCAAGGCAAGACTCTATGGCTTGAATAAAAAGTATAATTGATCTAGTTTTCAAAACAATCTAGAAGGGTATTTTCATCCCAAGAGTATGTACGATTAACTAACATAAGCCCTTCTTTCCATATAGATATTGAGAAGAGGAAAGTGACAAATAGATGTTCCACATATTCATTATATTCCTTTCATAGAACACACCTACTTGGTCCATTCCAATTTATTTTATGACCATTGTCGGAACAAAGAATATTATTAGAGAAAGCTAACCATAGAAAAAATCTTGTTTTATGGGACTTTCTAACTTCCAAATCAACTTCCACCACCAAACCCTTTCATCCCTAACATATTATTTAATCACATGTTCGTACCCAAGATTTGTTGTTAGGGTTCCTATAACTTTGTTTTTAAATAATTTCAGCTCATCTTCATGATTGCAAAACACTAGGTAATTTTGATAAAAAGTGAAATATATTGTGACCATTCATTTGCTATATCTCCTTGCATATTCAAATCTTCTATTGTTTTCCAGCCTTGAACCCATCCACCTAGCATCTCTTTTGTGGCTATATATGAGACACTTGTAATCCCTTGTGCATGTATCTCCTCAATCAAACCTCAAGAGAACCTATAATTACAATGACACCCTATGCAAGGATCTTCTTCTAATCTCAACTTGCCTCCTCTACCAATATTCAAAGCCACCTAGTTGCTTATGATTGGAAAATATTTGAATAGAACTTTCCAAACTATAGAAGATCGCTTCTATCTTTTTCTTTCTTTTCTGGTCCAATCTTCAACATAATCATCTCATATATATTTTGTCTCAATCACTTTGGACCAAATTCCTTCCTTTAAGAATAATATGTATAGTTTTTTTGCATCTAGAGCTTGACCAAAGATATAAATATTCTTTAATACCCACCCCCCACTTCTTAAGTCTTATATATTTTTGTTCATTTTACTAGAGGGATTCCCTCAATTTATTCCTTTCTTCTATCGAAAAAGCTAAAACACTTTTTCCTTATCTTGTATAGTATTCCTTTAGGGACATGAGCAATGGATAACTAATGAATATGTATACTTTCTAGAACATACTTGACTATTACTAGTCTACCACCTCAAGGAAACCATTTGTGACACCAGTAAGACACCCTAGCTTCCATTTTCTTGTATAACCACAACCATTTTTCAAATTTATGATCCTTTGGTTTTAAATTAAAATCTAGGTATTTTACTCCTTGGTCTAGTGAAGTTGAGCTCAAAGGAAAGACTTATGAGATTTTCCTTTCTATGTTTGTTCCCAACATATTGAAAAGCATCTAATATTTATTCATGTTCACTTCCATGCCAGTTGATCCACAATAAATATATGCGTTTTCTTTGTAATTTTATATTTCCCTCAAGGAAACTTGCCCAAATAACAAAATGTCATCAATAAACAATAAATGAGAGATGAACATAGAACCTACTATTCTTATACCGTTGATATAAGCCTCTCTTTTAGCTTCATTAACCAACCTACTTAATCCTTTATCTACCAATAGAAACATGAATGGTGATAAAGGGCATCATTTCCTAAGACCTCTTGAAGAATTAAAGAAATATGAGGGAGATTCATTAATTAAAAAAAGGAATATTAATACACACAACCCAAGATCAAGTTAATATTTTGTAGGTTCATGGCCATTTGCACAAGCACTAGCATGATGTACAACTGGTTAACTTGATCAAATTCCTTTGAAAGATCATTGTTTAGAACCATTGGAAGTAATTTGTCATTTTTTATAGTATGGAGGCTCTCTTGGGTTCTACCCACTACATAATGTATTTATTTTCCTATTAGAATGAAAACCATATTATCTCTCAAAAATAAAACTTGACATCATCCCTTTCATTCTATTATTGATCATGTTTTCAATTGTTTTCTAAATGATATTGCATAAAGAAATGGGTTTGAGGCATTCATAAGAATAAATATCACTCTTTTTTGGAATGTGTGCTATAAATTTTGAGTTTAAGGTGCCATGAACATTCCCTCAGATGCATGCTGGATTCATCAACCACTAAGAATATCATCTTCCAAAAGTTCATTTAAGCCTAGGTAGAACTCCATTATCCAACCATCAAGGCCTAGATCTTTTCTTTTTTTAAGGATTATAAAATAACCTTTAGTTCTTCATCAAAAAAGTGTTTCCTCTAATATTCATTCATCCTTTTATCAAATAGCCTTGGAAAAAGTCTTACTACCATCACTAAAACTCCAATATTAGTAATTTTAGTCTCCTTGAAGAGATTTGAAAGTGATTCTTACTTGTTCCAACAATTTCCTTGAATGTTTTTTCCTTAGTTCCATCAACTAGTCCAATGTCCCAAATAGTATTGAAACTTTTTCAATCATTCACATACTTTGGAAAAAGCTTACAATTTCTATCACCTTCATCTAATTAAGTAGCTCTACTCTTAATCCTCCATTCAACTTATTCTTTATCCAATAGTATTTGTTTTCTTTCTTCATGAGTTTTTTATCAAAGAAGGCCATGAGTAATTTGAATTAAATAGGTTGATAATACTTTATCCAACTGCCTTTAAATCTTGGAGATACTTATATTTTTCACCCTTACCCAATTTGCTACTAAATTCTTGATCTATTTAAGGTTGTTAGCAAATTTATGCATGGTTGAGGCCATGTAAGAAGCATCAAATAGCTTCTAGTTATTTATGACTAATAATATAAAATATTCCTCACATAACCAAACGTGCTTAAACTTGAAAGGGGAAGGGGTTTCTAATCCACTTTTAATTGAAGTAAAATAATACAATTGCTATAAGAGCCTGATCCTATCCCTACCTAGGATTTGCATCTAGTAACTTTCTCCAAAATATTTCTAGCGGTAAGGAATCTATCTAGTCTTTTAGAGATACTAGCTCTCCCTCTTTTGAAATTTCTCCAAGTAGGGACTAGCTTCAATTTCTTAACATCAACTAGATTCAAATACTCAAATAATAGAGAGAGATAATTAGCTAGTGGGAAATTTCTAGTCAGTAGGAAATTTCTAGTCACCTCACCCCACACTTCCTTTTAACCTTCTAAAATGATACAAACATTAATATAATGAGTTGAAACCGCATCAAAGCTAGCATTGCAACTTGTAAATAAGTCTCAAACTAGAGAAACCTACATCATCAATATAACAAGATTTCCAATCTTTCAATAAAGAAGATAAGACAACAATGGCTTTATAACCTTCACACATGGTATCATGGATCAACACTACATTAGGCTTATAAAAATTAAAAATTATTCTTAGGGACTGCCACTTTGGGCCACCCCCAACCCTTCTCACATTCAAGGAGAGAACACGCATTAAGTCACCTTCTTCAGTGGTTTATCTACTCTAACAACTCCATTGATGGTTAATTGATTTCCTTCTAGAACCTCATTGAAGCATTGGATTTTTCTAAATATATGTGAGATTTTATTCCCACAATGATTGAATTATCTATTGTCTTGGAAAGACCCCCCTCAAATTCCCCTTTTTCCTCCATATTCTTATTTTTTTAGGCTGGAAATGATAACTAGAAGATAAAGGGGGACTAACAATTTTAGATTTCTGGAAACCCTACTAGAATTTCAATTCTTTCAAAATCCTAGGTATTCCCTCATAGTCTTAGAGGTGTCTATAGACTCTATGGATATGTAGGGTGGAATATCCATCAATCTAACATCCTCAATATTAGTTTAATCCAAAGTCATTTTTTTCAGGCCCATTGGCATTATCCATGACCAACACAAATGGGGGAATCCTAGAAGTTTCTATAATTAGCAAGGGGGGGAATGATGAAACCAACATAACTTGAGATTAAGGCACAATATTCTATAAAGTGGGAGAAAGAGGATCCGTTTATAAAGGAATTTATGTAATTTCATAGGCATGATTGTTTCTTGAGATATTTGAAGGAGGGATGCCAACTAAACAATATTTCTTGGCATCATCAACATTTTGGACTAGAGGCATTGACTACCAATTTTTATTTTCCCACAATTTATTCTTAGAATAACAATTTTTGGTAGAAGAGTTATAGTCCTTCTAGAGGTTCCCTAACTCATGGCAAGCAGAGAAATGAAATTCATGTTTCCAGCAGTCCAAATTTTCAATGAACGACCACCCCCCCAAATAATATCAATTTTAGTTGAGAGTGTAATGTCCCCATTTTGACCCCCTTTGTATTAAATCGTAAATGATGTAAATATTGTAATTAATCATGGTGAGGAGCTCAAGGCCAAGGCCCCACCGTTGATTTAGCGTTTCATGTGTCGGCAATTATAAATAGATGCCTACGGTTCTTGTGCGAGATGGGCACAATGTATATAAGACATCATGTAATTATGAATTTTCAATGAAAAACCCACAACCGGCTATGCAATGCAACAAAAGAGATGGGGCATGACTCTACAAGGGAAAGGGAGGGAAATTATTCAAACCCTTGAGCCAATGGTATTAATCCATGTGTCAATGGGAAAACCCATAAAACCACCAACTACCCATTTTGTCTCATGCACCCAATCATTTAATTCTTCCAAGAAATTGGTTAAGGCAGTTAATGTCTTGGGATGGGAGAGGTATGGCAGTCAGATTTTCGTGCATGGGCAAGCTACCAAGCTGAAAATCGTATTTTTGGCTTGCTGGGCAAGAAAACCCCCACGAAATGCTACCCAAGGCCATTCCTCATGGATTACGTTCTTCCTCTCAGGAAGATGGAGCTCACAGGAAGTTATCCTCACGTTTTTCACCATAACCCTGTGTTTTTCCATGCCCAGGGACTTGTTTTTGGATTGTGCAACAGCTGGGGAAGGAGGGACGCGAATTGGGACTGAGGGAGAGGGCGTTTTTGCCCTGGGGCATTTTTCTGAAATGGGTTTTGCTTCCCCAGTCGAATTTCCAAAGTGCCAATACGTTTTGAGTCTACCCACGTTTTTCTGAAGTCCAGGAAACCCCATCTCATGCATCCCACTGTTGGAAACGTTTTCCCATGCTCAACAAGTGTAGGTTGCTGTTAGGTGCATCCCTGTTTTGTTTGGAACCCATGAGCAAGAAACTGGAATGGTAGTGGATAGAATTGGCTTGATAAACCTAGTGTAGGGAGTATCCTCTCAAGAAGATTAAGAAGGCTGGCTACTTTTCTATGCACACCCTGAGAGAACTAGAAAGGAAGGTATGGCTTGAGGGACTGTGTGGCAGTGAAGAGAATACTTCCTGGTGTTGGGTGTGTAGGCATTGTGAGTGCCAAGCTAAATAGATCTGGGAGAGGTACCCATAGCTCTGCAGTTGAGCTCACTAGCTTAGCAATTCTTCCTTCCCATGTCCTAGCAGCCTGATAAACCCAATTGCAGATTGGCTTGGCTCATCTTGGTGTATGCTTGGCTATGTGTGAGTCTGCTGTTCCCTGGTTCCTTGTAGAGATCATGCCCAACACGGGGGTGGCAGTGGTGCTGAGAGATTGAGGAGCACACTGGCCTATGGTTGGGTGGAACGTTGCAGTTGCATAGCCAGTTGCTTGGGACTGCCTTATTGAGATAAGTATCCTCTTGTGTAAATTGGCAATTATCATTTGATGAATGTTATGAATGTATGTGGATGTATTAAACGAATTTGCTTCTGCTATGTTTTTAAAAGTTTATGCATTTCCATATGATCTTGTATAACTCTGCAAAGGTCTCTATTTAATGGCTATCACATAATAGTCTGAATGTATGTTAGATATCAATAGGATTTATTTAATTTTCGTTGTGTTCTATAGCCTGCACATATACAGTTCTTTGTATCTATGAGTTTAATTCAATGAATGGATATGGGGCTAATTGCCCGGATTGAGCACCATCTCCTCCCTATCATGCTGTATGGTAGGAAGGGGACACTACAGAGAGACATTCTCTAAGGTTGAGTTTTCCCAATATCTTGGAATTCCTCTTATTCAAATTAGACCAGAGGTTCTCTTCTAATGCCTGCCATGAATTTTCGAAGAGAGTTACCAACCGCTAACATAGATTCTATGCTCCATAGTTCTATTAGGAAACTAGGTAGCGGGACCCAAATATAATGAATTACCATACGTTCTTATTGGGGATCAAAACTTGGTATCCAACACTTCAAAACAAGGATTGAAGGACCCCATGAACAAGATTGAGGTAATTTTAATTTATTTTTAAATCAATATTGCTTCGTATTTTGAAGCATATCCAACCCTTTACCAATAGATGGAATGATGGATAGTAATCCACTACCTGGCAGTTGCATAGCCAGTTGCTTGGGATTGCCTTATTGAGATAAGTATCCTCTTGTGTAAATTGGCAATTATCATTTGATGAATGTTATGAATGTATGTGGATGTATTAAACGAATTTGCTTCTGCTATGTTTTTAAAAGTTTATGCATTTCCATATGATCTTGTATAACTCTGCAAAGGTCTCTATTTAATGGCTATCACATAATAGTCTGAATGTATGTTAGATATCAATAGGATTTATTTAATTTTCGTTGTGTTCTATAGCCTGCACATATACAGTTCTTTGTATCTATGAGTTTAATTCAATGAATGGATATGGGGCTAATTGCCCGGATTGAGCACCATCTCCTCCCTATCATGCTGTATGGTAGGAAGGGGACACTACAGAGAGACATTCTCTAAGGTTGAGTTTTCCCAATATCTTGGAATTCCTCTTATTCAAATTAGACCAGAGGTTCTCTTCTAATGCCTGCCATGAATTTTCGAAGAGAGTTACCAACCGCTAACATAGATTCTATGCTCCATAGTTCTATTAGGAAACTAGGTAGCGGGACCCAAATATAATGAATTACCATACGTTCTTATTGGGGATCAAAACTTGGTAGCCAACACTTCAAAACAAGGATTGAAGGACCCCATGAACAAGATTGAGGTAATTTTAATTTATTTTTAAATCAATATTGCTTCGTATTTTGAAGCATATCCAACCCTTTACCAATAGATGGAATGATGGATAGTAATCCACTACCTTAGGCTACCAAACTTCAATCCATTTATGTAGTGAAACAATCTTTACTGTTTTACCCATGAATATTCCTACTAGTGCCAACTTCATCATATGTTTATCCATCTCCATCCTTACATCATGACCTAATTTAATTTTCATTAGCTCTAGTTTAGTCCAAATGCATTTTCTTTATTTCTTAATAGGTGGACCCTTTGTTAGTGAAGTAGGAACAAGGATTGATAGAGGAGGAACACCGATAATCAGACTAGGGGTCTAAAATTATTTCATAGGCATCCAAAATAGTCATTTTTGGTAAGCTTCGAGAACATGAATCAACTATAGGTTCCCATTCAGTAGTTTCTGACATCATTAGAGACAATCGTACCTCATTCTCCATCTTTCTACCCCCATTTAGAAAAAAGGAAGTTACTTCTATTGTATTTGCAAATCTAGAATTATTTACCTTAAATGCACACACACTTCTCCAAATATCTAATAGATCCTCTCAATTTCTGAAGAATAGCTATCGAGTTATCCCTTTTCCCTTTCCATATTCTACTAGGTTTAGATTGAGATCCATGATGACGAATAACCTAGAAAAAAAGAAATTTAAGTGATGGCTTGAAACTCAGCATGTGAATACCCTAGAGCAACTCCCCACATCCAATAATATTTCAAAATGATGAGACAAATTCTGAAAAACTACATGGGAGTGAAAATAATATAATTAATGGTGTACATATTGTATTGTAATTTGTGGTAAACTATGCATCCATGTTTCAGATTGTATTTCCAAATTGCAGAATTATTTGTAACAATGTAAGGCACCTTAACAATTTTTACTAGGAAGTTGCGAAGAATGGAAAACAACTTCGTTAACCAAACAATGTATGGGAGAAACAAAATATCAAAACCATTGCTTCATCTCAACTAATTTCAATGATGGATGAAAATGCATTAGAAATTCCAACTATTCAAAAATCATTTCCTTAGCACTAACTACTAACTAGAAGGTAGCACAAATGGTCAAAATGGTAAAGAAACCCTCACTTCTTTGTCTGATGAAGAAACCCTAGTATATAGATAACACACACACCTTAATTATGTTATTTTGTAACCCACCCATCTCCTTGATTATATTTCTACATAGATTTTAAACATATTCATAGATTTCAGGTAAGCGAGAATGAATGACCTCTAGGATGCATTTTATCTCAAGGTAACTGTCACATATGTGCTCTAAAACATATTCCTTGGATTATTGTTAGTCATTGTATGTCTATAAAATATGACATTTAACAATATGATTACTAATATCTTCTATGTTCCACCAAAAAATTAAGAAAATATAGATATAAGCCATGGGTGATGATCTTTAGCCAGCATCTAGTGAAAAATTAGGGTCTTAGCAAGGCTACTATTTTCCGCATACCTCAGATTCATCCACCTTAACTTTCTTTCTCGTCCCTAATCATGATAGGGTTAGGGTTTTCATTTTAGGATATTTTGCTTCTTAGGTTTTATTAATATCATTATAAAATGTAGTTTTGTCCTAATTTTACGGGATTTTTGCAAATGCCCATAACAATTACAATCTTCTCACATATAAGCTACTAATATTCTAGGCATTTTGTATTGTTACATATATTATAGTGGTTTTTACCATTTTACTCATGAATAGAAGTTGGTTTCCACTGTAATACTTTGTTTTTGCTATTGCATATGTGTTATCTTTGCAATACTACATTTTCTTTCATTTTTTCTCAATCCAATTCAATTCAGTCCTATCCTTAACCATAATGAGTGGTCTATTATTAAGAGGCTCCAAGCTATCATGATTCATTGCCTTACTTGATGAAAACATATTGTTTCTTACTATATTATGCAAGCAAAATTTGGTGCATATCCCCTGAACTTCGACACAACCTTTAGAATTATCATAAATATCCTAGAATATTACCATTTGCATACTTTTTCTTAGGATGTGAGAGATACCTCTTTTTTACTCTTTCCTCTTATGAGAAAATTGCATCCCTTCATTAGTTGGGTTGGTACCCTTGTTGGTTGTTGAGCCATGATACATGCTTGAGGTAAAATCCCCTTGTAACTCATATTTATGTAATCGATGTAGTTTTTTGTATTATAGGTGACCATGTATTATATTCTATCTTGACACACATATTTGAGGGGTGGTCTATGGACCCAAATAGTATGGATTTTACTTATAGATATTGTTTTTATATCTATGATTGTTAAGATAATGCAATGGGACAAGATACTCATATCATAAATGTAAATAAAATTGAGTCTACAACCAACATAGATCCATGTTAAACCCATATCTATCAAGCACCGAGAGGGATCCAATTTTTTGAGGTGTAATTTTTTTTAACATAATTTTTTTACAAATCCAAAAAATTACACCTTCGAAAATTTGATCCTTATTGATGCTTGATAGATCTGGGTTTAAGATGGATATATGCTAGTTTTAATTTTTTATTTTATTTTATGAGCCGCAACATTGATTTTTTTATTACTTTTCATTTGGTTTTAATTTTTTATTTTATGAGCCGACATGAATTTTATTAATTAATTTTTATTTTTGGTAACATTATGTGACAACATCTCCCCCATACTTGGATGTAGAGCAACTCACTCCACTCGATGAAATAAGATATTTTTATTTTTTTGTTTAGAACTAAACATATGTGTGTGTGTCATGCATTTGATTAGGTTTTTTCATACTAAGATTAGTGTGGTGATTTCCTTATTTTTATAGTTTACTACATATATATGATTAAGTGGTTTATGGAGATGTTTAACATTTGGATTTAAGTTGTTTGGTTATAGAATATATTATGATGTGTTTTAGCTCAAGGGGTTAGCTCAACTAGCCACCTCCATTATTGTT